>OZ024854.1:7613626-7616126 GCA_964017155.1 Oasisia sp. SBJ-2009
ATATACATATACATATACATATACATATACATATACATATACATATACATATACATATACATATACATATACATATACATATACATATACATATACATATACATATACATATAAAGAAACAATCTCACTAAAAAATGATTACATTAAATAATAACTTAATACTTTAAATAAATAAATAATAATAAATATAATTATAAATAAGTAAAACGCAGATTAGACATATAATATCAAGAAAGAATATAATGTTTGTACGCTTACAAACTGTTGACAATTGTGAACAAGCTGTAACTTGTATTTGGTTATTCTAGTATTCGAATAATAGTTTGGTGTTTACTGCAGACATTTACTTTGTTGTTACTTTTATGATTCGTAATCCCAAAATGTATTTGACTTTATTAAGTGGCACCATCACCGTAATAAAATAGATAATGATAAGAGATAAGATCAGATTTATTGTCATGTGTTTTCATTGCAGTTACAATAAAACACTGGAGCGCGTTATGATGTCGGATCGTCGTACAAGTATGATCACATGATAAAACACTCACAAGCACCGAACGTTTATGATAAAATATACTATTACTTTATAAATTAAATATATAATAAAAATAAAGCAATCACGTACAAGATGCAGTGGTTTCATCGTCACTTACGTTCACCAAAGACGACAACCTCGCAAAGAGCCAACACTCCGTGCGATACGTTGCTCCGGATGGACACGTGTCGTCCTGTGACGGCGAACGGAGCGCAGTGGATTCGAACAGTCAGTCCTGGTGGAGCTGCGCCGGTGTGAAAGGCGCACACGTCGTAGTCTGTCGACAGGTCGACAGAGACGGTAACGAAGAAGTCGTGTAGATTGCCTGAAAATGACGGATACTTTTCTTGACGTAGCACTATATGTGTACATGCTATCATTTTGATCAATGCTGCATTATGACTAACCGAAACGCGACAAATAAAATAATGATTTGCAAATTTAACACATATATTTCGTTAAGGATAAGGTATGGTAATAAGAAGGATGATTTATTTTTAATCTTAAAATAATAAAATAATATTCCTTATTTCAGTAGCAGTGTTTACTGCTACTGAAATATATATATGCAAAAATTGCATATATATATATATATATATATATATATATATATATATATATATGCAATTTTTTTTTTATTGTTTAGAGTAAACACTGCTACTGAAATAAGGAATATTACTTTATATATATATATATATATATATATATATATATATTTATATATATATATATATAATTATATATATATATATATGTATATATATATATAATTATATATATATATATATTTATTTACCTAGTTTGTTAGTTATTTATTTATTTATTTATTTAGTTGTTTAGTTGTTTAGTTGTTTAGTTGTTTAGTTGTTTATTTATTTACTTACTTACTTACTTACTTACTTACTTACTTACTTACTTACTTACTTACTTACTTACTTACTTACTTACTTACTTACTTACTTACTTACTTACTTACTTACTTACTTACTTTTACTTACTTTAATTTTTTCGTTTATTTATTTCATGGATATGATGCCGTTCTTTCAAGAAATTAATAGCTGTACAAAATTGTACAAGCATTTATATATAACATGTTGCAACATAAACCTGCAACAACACTATACTTAACGATTACAAAATCATCTGGTTATAATTAATATATTTTTCTGGGTATTCCCTACAATGCGAATAAAACATTTTCACGTAATACTATTACTACGGAGTAACGTAAATAATAAATAAAAATAAAATAAACTTATATAGCGCCAAATCTAGCTTAAAAACTATTCAGGGCGCTTTACATGTACATGATAACATGTTCTTAAAACGAATTACATTAAAGTAACTTTCGTAAATGTAGCATTTACAAATACGTAATTTAATATATTCAAACCAAATTAATTACCAAAAAATAAATTCTTTATTCGTATTGTTGGGAATATCCAGGTGTATACAGTACAGATTAGATAAACTGTGTCATTTTTAATTATGGAGGGTTTTTAAATTTATGTTTCTCTAAATGTTAAATACTAAATAACGGTACTATTTATATGAAAAATGCGACAGCTTGTCCATGGATAAAAGTTATTAGATTTATTTCTCATGGAAACGGAAAAAAACATATGTCAATATATGTTTGATCAAGCATAACTACTTTTCTTCAGGGGTAAAAAAATGTTAATTGCACATTCAACTATCCTAACTTTTCGTCACCAATAAACGTGTAGATAATGTGGCATCGCCGCTACACCAGTAAACTAATATAGCATATTTCATATGGGTCAAACGTTTCCATGTAGACCTGTGCATGTGTGATTACAAATAATATATCGTTCTGACCATATCGAATTAAAGAGCACCCACCTTCTAGTGTATCGATCGGTGTTGTAACTGCCACTGCAGTGATGTTGTAAATCATCTCCAAGTCGACGGACCAATATGTGTGCTGATGTGGACCAATCACCA
>OZ024854.1:7623626-7628626 GCA_964017155.1 Oasisia sp. SBJ-2009
GGTGGCCATGTTCGCCATGTACAGAAACACCGATTAGGCGATGACGATGTGCCATTTATAAAAATCGAAAAAAAACCGCGGCACGCAAACTGACGACGGTGCACCGAACCGTGAGCCTTAAAACCGCGAATACCGTGAACCGCGATTAATCGTCCCATCCCTAATCAAATATATAAACAAAATACATATACATAAGATACATTCATTTCACATCGTTAACAAGATTGATGGCAACAGAAATAAAAAAACTAGTTACAGTTTATTTTTCTCGGGGCACAACTAAAACGACGTCCCGTCGGACGAGACTCAAGCGTAACATAAACAACGTGACTTTCGTTCACTAAAATAAACTGAGCCTTCCTAAGAACTTGTTATTCGCTGAATTTAGTCATGTCTCTCTGGGTGTCTCCAATTATGTTGAAGCTGACACGTGTAATATTCAGTAAACTGTTCTTATTCTTTAACACTCCGGTTGACATTCCAGCAGGGGAATGAAAAACAAAGAACGTTCTCGGTAAAAGATTTGTGAAACGCATTTTAAATGGTTTAATCAACAGGAAATGAGCTTAGTATTCTCTATAATTTATTATTGTGTATACGTACGATTCATTCGACCCGGCAAAACATCCACTTCCGCCACTCGGTAGTGACCGGTGAGGTCGACTGCCAACCACGGAGGATCCGTATCCTTGATCTCCACGAGGGAACAATAATGTGTACTGAGATATCCATCCACAGCACGATAGGAACGCCGGCTATAGACAGTGTCAGTGCCAGTTGATTGCCACGTCAGCTGCCTCAAAGCCTTGTTTGCCAACGCTTCAAAAGATAATCAATCTGTTATGCAGTTGCAATATGTAAGCTGGCTTTTCGTTTCTCATCACCGACATCCCTATTTAAATGTACCTACTTTATGATATTGTTTTCTTACATTATTATATGATATTACTACGTGATTGAGATATTATGTGTTTATGCACCCACCTAACTGCAAATTGTATACCTATTCTATAGATATGCAATGTAGTTATTATTATTATTGTAATAGTTATTATTGTTATTTTTATTTTTATTATTATTAGTCGTAGCAGTAGCAGTAGCAGTAGCAGTAGCAGTAGCAGTAGCAGTAGCAGTAGCAGTAGCAGTAGCAGTA
Organism: Oasisia sp. SBJ-2009; assembly: GCA_964017155.1. Lineage (NCBI taxonomy): Eukaryota > Metazoa > Annelida > Polychaeta > Sabellida > Siboglinidae > Oasisia > Oasisia sp. SBJ-2009. The sequence goes on from OZ024854.1 coordinate 7,624,780, forward strand.
GCAGTAGCAGTAGCAGTAGCAGTAGCAGTAGCAGTAGCAGTAGCAGTAGCAGTAGCAGTAGCAGTAGCAGTAGCAGTAGCAGTAGCAGTAGCAGTAGCAGTAGCAGTAGCAGTAGCAGTAGCAGTAGCAGTAGCAGTAGCAGTAGCAGTAGCAGTAGCAGTAGCAGTAGCAGTAGCAGTAGCAGTAGCAGTAGCAGTAGCAGTAGCAGTAGCAGTAGCAGTAGCAGTAGCAGTATATTAACTCGCGCTAAGACGTACAAACACTGCTATCTGCACAATATTTAGATGTGCAAACATAAATCCATGTTCATCTGCCATAACAATAATCACAGCTAAATTAAACAAATCACAGAATATGCTATTGATTGTTTTTAAATGCATTATGTTTATTCTAGTGTTGTTATTAGAATTATTACTATTATTATTACCACTGTGTTGCATAAAGTAATTCAGTTGTGTCGTTTGTATACGTTCAATGAATATAGCTATTGATCTGATACATTAATATAATTGATGGGTTTTGTTAGTTATGATGTCTTGTCATATATCATTTGTATACTAAGTCATTCATCTGGACAAATATTTGTAAACGAATAGTTGTGTTCACGTTCTTCTAATGAAGTACAACCAATACATGAATTAACAGTGATGATGATATATATATATATATATATATATATATATATATATATATATATATATATATATATATATATATTGTTACATTAAACAGGCCATGTCACTAACCATATATTTGACGTCAATGTCAAACATGTGTCTCCACTGATTACAATTGCTTGCAGTTAACGTATATGTTCAGTTATAATTAACCGTAGCATTAGTATAATTGAAGAATTGTTGAAATATGATTATCAATAAAAAAAAGAATTACGTGGTCAGTAAATAGACGCCAGAAAACCACAACGATTTATACAATCCATGTAGGATTTTAGTAACGCTAACTAACCGGTTAACGTTTCTGCGCATGAGCGGTAAATGTAGAATCATCCGTATGCAGCAAAACAGAAAGCCTTTGCGATGTAAAAAAAACGAGATGTTCGTTTATTCTCCTATTTCGTTCAATATATTAAAAAACTAAAATATCTGTTTGTATCGTGTTAATTTGCGACATTATTTTCCTGAAAGGTAACATACGTTCTTTTACTCATAATGGCCAATACATATCAAACTAAAGATGCATTTAGTACGAGATTCAGCTGGAAGTGTTAGCGTACATAATGGCAACTAATGACAACGACTGCCCTGCACATGCGGAGAAACTTCACCCGGATACGGTTTAAGGCCCCGAAAAATGTAAACACAACAATGTAACATAACTCACGAAAGGCGAACACTTCCACTTCGCACAGTTTCAGATTTCGTTTAGGTCGCGCCTTGATGAACACGTAGTGGCCGTACGCTTCACTGACGTCACAGCGGGCGAGTCCCGTGAACGGGCTGGTGACAACAGAGCACAAGGCATACGACATGTCATCCTGACTGGACGCCGCTGGTTCTTCGTCGGTCACGGCAATGGTGACATCAACTGAGACAAACAAACCATGCTTCAACATTGTAGTTAATGAGGTGTGATCTCATCTTATGGCCTTACGGTGTTCATACATGTTTCCAACAATATACCTTTTCACAAACAATAACTGTGTTCATTCGCGTGGATTTATTAATTCATTAACGTAAAGTACTACTTCTTTCTAAAGTACCAATATTTTAGTTATGCCAGTTGATCTACCATATATAAATATCCAACATTATTAAACAGCCAAAACGATTGCATCTGCCATTACGACTAGCTACATAAACAAAACACTACCTATCAACCTTTACCACCTCCATAACTACAGATATATTCCTCTATCTACCACAACTCCTTCCATCACCGACAACGTCACCGCCACCTCGATCATCACGTCCACCACCGAAATCACCACCACAAACACGCCTCCCTATTGTCAACACAGTCAGCCTTACTGCCGTCAGGGTCGGTCTGTTCCAGTCTCAAGTAGACGGCGGCGATGTGTTGTCCCTCGCCGAGGTCCGTCCACCAAATCACGTCCCCGCCGTCAACTTCACTGCACGAGTAGGGGCCGACCAGAACTGGGCCAGCGACGGCAGTTGAACGCCACGGCGGCCTTCCAGGAGCGAGGGTCGGCATAACTGCGTCAAACCAGCAGTGAACCATAAGTCACACATAACGCAATTGAGTTATTAAAACATGCATACGTGCTTGTATTTATTTTAATCATTTGGCGAGTTGACACCGGCTCATGGCGTAAGGTGGAAGGATTCGCAAAAGAAAGATGGTGGACGCTTTACAACGCACTTTGTAGACATAACGGAAATGGTTGAACGTGTCTATGCAACCTGATAGCGACGACCTTTCGTAATGGGTGATATTGTGTGATTGTGGGACTGGACAGACGAGTCGTTCAAATTGCATTTTTCATTATTTATTTACTGTAGCCAGTGTTTACATATTCATGTGATTTTCTTGCATTTATTTATTTGATGTGTAATTTTTATTTTACAAAGGTCCACCATGAGGATAAGATTATTGTACGATGTACGTGTACAATTTGTTTATTGTGTAATGAATAAAACATATACTACTAAACGTTTCGTGTAACTAAACTCATTTAACTACCCTGTACTGCAATAGTCGTGCATTCGTGTTTTCGAGCCATTGTCGATAAAGCCCTGCCTACCTGTGTACACTTGGACTTCGGACAGTGTCAGCTCCGTGTCTGCTGCACTGGTTGTGCGAATGAAGAGAAACCGCCCGGAGACAATGGTCGGCTGGCACTGCAGCACGACAGTGGTGCGTTCTTCGACCTTCTCGATCGAGGCACAAAGGGTGTAGTGCAATGGTGGGATGGTGTCGTCGATTCGTAAGTCGGACAACCCAACCATCAAATCATCCGTGTCCTCTGCGAACACACACATAGGAAGCTGCATTACTGACATCTCAGCATAATAACTGAACTTTCTCGTTAGGTTTTCTTCCCGCTAACTTTGTCAAATACCATGATACATCGGAAGTATAACTCCGTAATGTTGCTACTAAATCACACATTGATGCAGTGTTGTTTATTGTATCGATAACAAATATCGACTTGGTTCCGTATTAATGTGCACATCCTGTGATGTTCAATGTCGGATTTTGTTGGAAATAAAACACTTGCTACATCAACAACAACAACAAACATTATTATTATTTGTACTACTACGACTACGACTACGACTACGACTACGACTACGACTACGACTACGACTACGACTACGACTACGACTACGACTACGACTACGACTACGACTACGACTACGACTACGACTACGACTACGACTACGACTACGACTACGACTACGACTACGACTACGACTACGACTACGACTACGACTACGACTACGACTACGACTACGACTACGACTACGACTACGACTACGACTACGACTACGACTACTACTACTACTACTACTACTACTACTACTACTACTACTACTACTACTACTACTACTGCTACTACTACTACTACTACTACTACTAACTATTATTATTTAATTATCCTTACTACATGGCGTCAGGTGTACGTTTGTCACGATGGTCTGTTTTCGCAGGTCGACGGACCACCACGGGTTGTGCATCGCACTGGTGAGCGTGCATGGCGCGTCGTCGAACAATCCGTCAACGGCGAATTGAGCTGACTCCCCCCCGGTACTCTGGAAGGCGTCCTGGCGGAGGGCGATGTTCCTCCACATTGGAAAGGCTGTTCACGACATGTAATACAGTGACCATTCACGGAACATCACAGACCAGGGAATCACTCGCAAGG
>OZ024854.1:7641126-7696126 GCA_964017155.1 Oasisia sp. SBJ-2009
CGTACATGCTGGTGAGAAGCACGTGTATGCTGGTCAGAAGCACGTCCATGGTGGTCAGAGGCACAGACATGCTCATCAGAAGCGGTGATATGCTGGTCAGAAGCACAAACATGCTGGTCAGAAGCACGAACATGCTGATAAGAAGCACGAACATGCTGGTCAGAAGCAGTGACATGCTGGTCAGAAGCACGGACATGCTGGTCAGAAGCATGTACATGCTGGTCACAAGCACGAACATGCTGGTCAGATGCACGCACATGCTGGTCAGAAGCACAGACATGCTGGTCACAAGCACGAACATGCTGGTCAGATGCACGAACATGCTTGTCAGAAGCACGGACATGCTTGTCAGATGCACGAACATGCTGGTCAGATGCACGAACATGCTTGTCAGATGCACGAACATGCTGGTCAGAAGCACGGACATGCTGGTCAGAAGCACGGACATGCTGGTCAGAAGCACGTACATGCTGGTCAGAAGCACGAACATGCCGGGCAGAAGCACGAACATGCTGGTCAGAAGCACGTGCATGCTGTTCAGAAGCACATACATGCTGGTCACAAGCACGGACATGCTGGTCACAAGCACGGACATGCTGGTCACAAGCACGTATATGTTTGTCAGAAGCACGTACTTGCTGGTCAGAAGCACGTACATGCTGGTCAGAAGCACGTACTTGCTGGTCACAAGCACGTACATGTTTGTCAGAAGCACGTGCATGCTGGTCAGAAGCACGTACTTGCTGGTCACATACACGGACATGCTGGTCAGAAGCACGTGCATGGTGGTCAGAAGCACGGACATGCTGGTCAGAAGCACGAACATGCTGTTCAGAAGCACGTGCATGGTGGTCAGAAGCACGAACATGCTGGTCAGAAGCACGAACATGCTACTCAGATGCACGAACAAGCTGGTCAGAAGCACGTGCATGCTGATCAGAAGCACGTTCATGCTGGTCAGAAGCACGTACATGCTGGTCAGACGCACGTACATGCTTGTCAGAAGCACGTACATGCTGGTCAGAAGCACGTGCATGCTGGTCACAAGCACGGACATGCTGGTCAGAAGCAGGTGCATGATGGTCAGAAGCACGGACATGCTGGTCAGAAGCACGTGCATGGTGGTCAGAAGCACGTACATTATGGTGAGAAGCACGTGCATGCTGGTCAGAAGCACGTGCATGCTTGTCAGAAGCACGTAAATGCTGGTCAGATGCACAAACATGCTGGTCAGAAGCACCTACATGCTTGTCAGAAGCACGTACATGCTGGTCAGATGCACGAACATGCTGGTCAGATTCCAAGAACATGCTGGTCAGAAGCACGTACATGCTGATCAGAAGCACGTTCATGCTGGTCAGAAGCACGTACATACTGGTCAGAAACTCGTGCATGCTGGTCAGAAGCACGTGCATGCTGGTCAGAAGCACGTACATGCTGGTCAGAAGCACGTACATGCTGGTCAGAAACACGTGCATGCTTGTTAGAAGCACGTGCATGCTTGTCAGAAGCACGTGCATGCTGGTCAGAAGCACGTGCATTTTGATCAAAAGCACGAATACGCTGGTCAGAAGCACGTGCATGCTTGTCAGAAGCACGTAAATACAGGTCAGATGCACAAACATGCTGGTCAGAAGCACGTACATGCTTGTCAGAAGCACGTACATGCTGGTCAGATGCACGAACACGCTGGTCAGATCCAAGAACATGCTGGTCAGAAGCACGTGCATGGTGGTCAGAAGCACGTACATGCTGGTGAGAAGCACGTGTATGCTGGTCAGAAGCACGTCCATGGTGGTCAGAGGCACAGACATGCTCATCAGAAGCGGTGATATGCTGGTCAGAAGCACGAACATGCTGGTCAGAAGCACGAACATGCTGATAAGAAGCACGAACATGCTGGTCAGAAGCAGTGACATGCTGGTCAGAAGCACGGACATGCTGGTCAGAAGCATGTACATGCTGGTCACAAGCACGAACATGCTGGTCAGATGCACGCACATGCTGGTCAGAAGCACAGACATGCTGGTCACAAGCACGAACATGCTGGTCAGATGCACGAACATGCTTGTCAGAAGCACGGACATGCTTGTCAGATGCACGAACATGCTGGTCAGATGCACGAACATGCTTGTCAGATGCACGAACATGCTGGTCAGAAGCACGGACATGCTGGTCAGAAGCACGGACATGCTGGTCAGAAGCACGTACATGCTGGTCAGAAGCACGAACATGCCGGGCAGAAGCACGAACATGCTGGTCAGAAGCACGTGCATGCTGTTCAGAAGCACATACATGCTGGTCACAAGCACGGACATGCTGGTCACAAGCACGGACATGCTGGTCACAAGCACGTATATGTTTGTCAGAAGCACGTACTTGCTGGTCAGAAGCACGTACATGCTGGTCAGAAGCACGTACTTGCTGGTCACAAGCACGTACATGTTTGTCAGAAGCACGTGCATGCTGGTCAGAAGCACGTACTTGCTGGTCACATACACGGACATGCTGGTCAGAAGCACGTGCATGGTGGTCAGAAGCACGGACATGCTGGTCAGAAGCACGAACATGCTGTTCAGAAGCACGTGCATGGTGGTCAGAAGCACGAACATGCTGGTCAGAAGCACGAACATGCTACTCAGATGCACGAACAAGCTGGTCAGAAGCACGTGCATGCTGATCAGAAGCACGTTCATGCTGGTCAGAAGCACGTACATGCTGGTCAGACGCACGTACATGCTTGTCAGAAGCACGTACATGCTGGTCAGAAGCACGTGCATGCTGGTCACAAGCACGGACATGCTGGTCAGAAGCAGGTGCATGATGGTCAGAAGCACGGACATGCTGGTCAGAAGCACGTGCATGGTGGTCAGAAGCACGTACATTATGGTGAGAAGCACGTGCATGCTGGTCAGAAGCACGTGCATGCTTGTCAGAAGCACGTAAATGCTGGTCAGATGCACAAACATGCTGGTCAGAAGCACCTACATGCTTGTCAGAAGCACGTACATGCTGGTCAGATGCACGAACATGCTGGTCAGATTCCAAGAACATGCTGGTCAGAAGCACGTACATGCTGATCAGAAGCACGTTCATGCTGGTCAGAAGCACGTACATACTGGTCAGAAACTCGTGCATGCTGGTCAGAAGCACGTGCATGCTGGTCAGAAGCACGTACATGCTGGTCAGAAGCACGTACATGCTGGTCAGAAACACGTGCATGCTTGTTAGAAGCACGTGCATGCTTGTCAGAAGCACGTGCATGCTGGTCAGAAGCACGTGCATTTTGATCAAAAGCACGAATACGCTGGTCAGAAGCACGTGCATGCTTGTCAGAAGCACGTAAATACAGGTCAGATGCACAAACATGCTGGTCAGAAGCACGTACATGCTTGTCAGAAGCACGTACATGCTGGTCAGATGCACGAACACGCTGGTCAGATCCAAGAACATGCTGGTCAGAAGCACGTGCATGGTGGTCAGAAGCACGTACATGCTGGTGAGAAGCACGTGTATGCTGGTCAGAAGCACGTCCATGGTGGTCAGAGGCACAGACATGCTCATCAGAAGCGGTGATATGCTGGTCAGAAGCACGAACATGCTGGTCAGAAGCACGAACATGCTGATAAGAAGCACGAACATGCTGGTCAGAAGCAGTGACATGCTGGTCAGAAGCACGGACATGCTGGTCAGAAGCATGTACATGCTGGTCACAAGCACGAACATGCTGGTCAGATGCACGCACATGCTGGTCAGAAGCACAGACATGCTGGTCACAAGCACGAACATGCTGGTCAGATGCACGAACATGCTTGTCAGAAGCACGGACATGCTTGTCAGATGCACGAACATGCTGGTCAGATGCACGAACATGCTTGTCAGATGCACGAACATGCTGGTCAGAAGCACGGACATGCTGGTCAGAAGCACGGACATGCTGGTCAGAAGCACGTACATGCTGGTCAGAAGCACGAACATGCCGGGCAGAAGCACGAACATGCTGGTCAGAAGCACGTGCATGCTGTTCAGAAGCACATACATGCTGGTCACAAGCACGGACATGCTGGTCACAAGCACGGACATGCTGGTCACAAGCACGTATATGTTTGTCAGAAGCACGTACTTGCTGGTCAGAAGCACGTACATGCTGGTCAGAAGCACGTACTTGCTGGTCACAAGCACGTACATGTTTGTCAGAAGCACGTGCATGCTGGTCAGAAGCACGTACTTGCTGGTCACATACACGGACATGCTGGTCAGAAGCACGTGCATGGTGGTCAGAAGCACGGACATGCTGGTCAGAAGCACGAACATGCTGTTCAGAAGCACGTGCATGGTGGTCAGAAGCACGAACATGCTGGTCAGAAGCACGAACATGCTACTCAGATGCACGAACAAGCTGGTCAGAAGCACGTGCATGCTGATCAGAAGCACGTTCATGCTGGTCAGAAGCACGTACATGCTGGTCAGACGCACGTACATGCTTGTCAGAAGCACGTACATGCTGGTCAGAAGCACGTGCATGCTGGTCACAAGCACGGACATGCTGGTCAGAAGCAGGTGCATGATGGTCAGAAGCACGGACATGCTGGTCAGAAGCACGTGCATGGTGGTCAGAAGCACGTACATTATGGTGAGAAGCACGTGCATGCTGGTCAGAAGCACATATATGCTGGTCAGAAGCAGGAACATGCTGGTCAGAAGCGCGAACATGCTGGTCAGAAGCAGTGATATGCTGGTCAGAAGCACGGACATGCTGGTCAGAAGCACGAACATGCTGGTCAGAAGCACGAACATGCTGGTCAGAAGTCCGTGCATGCTGGTCAGAAGCACGTATATGCTGGTCAAAAACACGTACATGCTGGTCACAAGCACGAACATGCTGGTCAAAAGCACGAACATCCTGGTCAGAAGCGCGAACATGCTGGTTAGACGCCCGGACATGCTGGTCAGAAGCACGTGCATGCTGGTCAGAAGCAGGAACATGCTAGTCAGAAGGCCGAACATTCTGGTCAGTTGCACGTGCATGCTGGTCAGAACCACGTATATGCTGGACAGAAACACGTACATGCTGGTCACAAGCACGAACATGCTGGTCACAAGCACGGATATGCTGGTCAGAAGCACGGACATGCTGGTCAGAAGCACGAACATGCTGGTCAGAAGCACGTACATGCTGGTCAGAAGCACAGACATGCTGGTCAGAAGCACAGACATGCTGGTCAGAAGCACGGACATGCTGGTCAGAAGCCGAACTTGCTGGTCAGAAGCACGCACATGCTGGTCAGAAGCACGGACATGCTGGTCAGCAGCACGTACACGCTGGTCAGAAGCACGGACATTCTGGTCAGAAGCACGGACATGCTGGTCAGAAGCACGGACATGCTGGTCAGAAGCACAGCCATGCTGGTCAGAAGCACGGACATGCTGGTCAGAAGCCGAACTTGCTGGTCAGAAGCACGGACATGCTGGACAGAAGCACGCACATGCTGGTCAGAAGCACGAACATGCTGATAAGAAGCACGAACATGCTGGTCAGAAGCAGTGACATGCTGGTCAGAAGCACGGACATGCTGGTCAGAAGCATGGACATGCTGGTCACAAGCACGAACATGCTGGTCAGATGCACGAACATGCTGGTCAGAAGCACAGACATGCTGGTCACAAGCACGAACATGCTGGTCAGATGCACGAACATGCTTGTCAGAAGCACGGACATGCTGGTCAGATGCACGAACATGCTGGTCAGATGCACGAACATGCTTGTCAGATGCACGAACATGCTGGTCAGAAGCACCAACATGCTGGTCAGAAGCACGGACATGCTGGTCAGAAGCACGTACATGCTGGTCAGAAGCACGAACATGCCGGACAGAAGCACGGACATGATGGTCAGAAGCACGGACATGCTAGTCAGAAGCACGAACATGCTGGTCAGAAGCACGTGCATGCTGATCAGAAGCACAGCCATGCTGGTCAGAAGCACGGACCTGCTGGTCAGAAGCACGGACATGCTGGTCACAAGTACGTATATGTTTGTCAGAAGCACGTACTTGCTGGTCAGAAGCACGTACATGCTGGTCAGAAGCACGTACTTGCTGGTCACATACACGGACATGCTGGTCAGAAGCACGTGCATGGTGGTCAGAAGCACGGACATGCTGGTCAGAAGCACGAACATGCTGTTCAGAAGCACGTGCATGGTGGTCAGAAGCACGGACATGCTGGTCAGAAGCACGAACATGCTGTTCAGAAGCACGTGCATGGTGGTCAGAAGCACGAACATGGTGTTCAGATGCACGTGCATGGTGGTCAGAAGCACGAACATGCTACTCAGATGCACGAACAAGCTGGTCAGAAGCACGTGCATGCTGATCAGAAGCACGTTCATGCTGGTCAGAAGCACGTACATGCTGGTCAGACGCACGTACATGCTTGTCAGAAGCACGTACATGCTGGTCAGAAGCACGTGCATGCTGGTCAGAAGCACGGACATGCTGGTCAGAAGCACGTGCATGGTGATCAGAAGCACGTACATTATGGTGAGAAGCACGTGCATGCTGGTCAGATGCACAGATATGCTGGTCAGAAGCAGGAACATGCTGGTCAGAAGCGCGAACATGCTGGTCAGAAGCAGTGATATGCTGGTCAGAAACACGGACATGCTGGTCAGAAGCACGAACATGCTGGTCAGAAGCACGAACATGCTGGTCAGAAGTCCGTGCATGCTGGTCAGAAGCACGTATATGCTGGTCAGAAACACGTACATGCTGGTCACAAGCACGAACATGCTGGTCAAAAGCACGAACATCCTGGTCAGAAGCGCGAACATGCTGGTTAGACGCCCGGACATGCTGGTCAGAAGCACGTGCATGCTGGTCAGAAGCAGGAGCATGCCAGTCAGAAGCCCGAACATTCTGGTCAGTTGCACGTGCATGCTGGTCAGAACCACGTATATGCTGGTCAGAAACACGTACATGCTGGTCACAAGCACGAACATGCTGGTCACAAGCACGGATATGCCGGTCAGAAGCACGGACATGCTGGTCAGAAGCACGAACATGCTGGTCAGAAGCACGTACATGCTGGTCAGAAGCACAGACATGCTGGTCAGAAGCACGGACATGCTGGTCAGAAGCCGAACTTGCTGGTCAGAAGCACGGACATGCTGGTCAGAAGCACGCACATGCTGGTCAGAAGCACGGACATGCTGGTCAGCAGCACGTACATGCTGGTCAGAAGCACGGACATTCTGGTCAGAAGCACGCACATGCTGGTCAGAAGCACGGACATGCTGGTCAGCAGCACGTACGTGCTGGTCAGAAGCACGGACATTCTGTTCAGAAGCACGAACATGCTGGTCAGAAGCACGAACATACTGGTCAGAAGCACATACATGCTGTTCACATGCACGTGCATGCTGGTAAGAAGCTCGTACATGTTGTTGATCCTGACACGGTCCAGGGGACACCGCCCTTCAAGTTGACAATAAAGATTCTTCTGAGTTCCTTTTGCACGAATATATATATATTGATAAGAAGCTATTAAATGTGTATCGTCTGCACTTCCTGTTCACGGAAATAGCAACGTTTAGAAGTGATCGTCATTAAATGAATCGTTAGTAAGTAAGTAATTAAGTGTAAATAAGTAAGAAAATATGTAAGTAAGTGATTCAGGATTAAAATAATTAGGTATGTTTGATAGTTAACAAAGTAAATAAGAAATTGAGTAATTGAATAATTTAGTATTTAGTAGCCATCGCGGGATATTTCGATGACTAAATAATATTTCATTCAATGCCTTTAATTTGAATGAAAGGCTCCACTCACCTTGCGGTGTCACATAGTAAACACTCGATGTGCAGCTGCCGCCGCATATCTGAGTTCTGTCTCCAGTACATGTCATGTCGCAGCTATCCTCCGGCCTTCTACGTGTCTCATCGAATGAATAATTTCCACACCAGCACGTACTGCTATACTGCACCCCCAAGAACTTGTACCCTATCATGACAAGCACATTCTGTCCAGTTAGGATATATGGTGTTAAGATACATTGTAAACACTGTGGTAATCGTAAGCACGACGGGAGGATGTTGAGAGTTAAAGTAAGCAGCATCTGAAACGGCAGTTGTGCGCTGATGCAATGAGCACATTATTTCCAACGACAGTATCTATCATGATGCATAATAAAACAAATATGGAACGGGGATGAACAGAATTACATTACATAACTTATCAAAGTTACACCGTGCCGACTTAACAAATACAAGTGCCGGCTTAACAAATACAATGCGTTTTTACTAAGTGTAACAAAACATTCAAAATGTATTGAATACGATGCCTGCACCATAATGTTTTGCCGTATTTGTTATCTAACCCGCTTGCTCCCAGCGAGAAAGCGAGTTCACTATCCACGTACGAACCAATTTAACGTTCGTTATGTCGAAACTTAACTGGCATACGCATACTTGGTCGTAATATTTTTATAATAAAACAACGGGTGCTCCTACCCCGAGTTCGGCAATGGAAGCCACATAGCTTAGGAGTGTTCTCATTTACGTTGTACGCGCTATAGTTTTGGAACCGATCACAATCATTGAAGCAACCAATGTATTTTCCAATGGGGTGTTCTACAAAATAGATACAAAAGAACTCATTAGAATTTTAACTTACATTCTTCTTCAGGAACATAAACTATGAGATCGCATCGCCTTTTAGTTTATGTTCGCACACTCTTAAACACACACACAGACATGTACACATATACGCACACACATATAAACATACATACACGCACGTATACGCACATACACACACACGCACGCGCACGCACACGCACACGCACACGCGCACGCGCACGCACACGCACACGCACACGCACACGCACACGCACACGCACACGCACACGCACACGCACACGCACACGCACACGCACACGCACACGCACACGCACACACACACACACAAACACACACACGCACACGCACGACGCACACACACGTGATGTCCAACGTGATATCCAAGATTCGGCGCTTTAGTGAATAACGGAAATAATATCACATGCACGGTATATGATTATCTTGCTCTTGATGCTGAAGCGTCGCTTGCGGAAGACATGATTCGATAGACGGCACATGACACGGCAGCTTTGAAGGTGCGGGATCTAATCGAGTTGTTGACTGGTCTTTTCAAGCATGTTACAATGTTAACCTTGAATATTTCGATGTGCTTAGCGAATGCTATCCATCCGGTCGTGATTCTTCTTTGAATATCTTTGTCTTGGTTTCGTCTCTGGCGTTTTATCTCAGTCTTAGGTAGATGTAACTTTCATAGTTCTCGATCTGACTGATTTTGACATGCATTGGTGTGTTGTTTTCCATAATCATCTTTTTTTCGACTTTCATCAGCTAATTCCTGTAGCAGTTGTTTAAGTTCAAGTGGTATATTAGAGCATAAAATGTTGATGTCGGCGAAGCGAAGATGAATAAGATATTCGCCGTCTATATTTAAACCTCTGGTTTCCCAAATCATTTGTCGTAATATGCTTTCGAGTGCTGCCGTGAAGAGCTTGGGCGATGTGATACCTCCCTGTCGTACTCCTCTCCTGATGTTGATCGTGTTGCTCTCTTTGTGGAGGTGCACTGTCAATGAGCTGGTGGTATAGATAACCTTCATGAGTTCGATATAGACATTTTCTATTCCCTTTTTCTTGAAGTGAAGTAAGCACTGCTTGAGTTTGCGTTGAGTTAAAGGCTTTCTCGTAGTCGACGATTTCAATGCAAAGTGTGATATTATAAATTTATTATTCTCTACTCTTCACCTTCAGTTGATTTAAGAAGTGAATGTGGTCTATCGTTGAGTAATGAATCCAACTTGCTCTCGTTATTGGTTTTTGTCGAGTGTCTTCTTTAGCATTTTCGTAAATACTTTATATATATTTGATAGTAGACATATTGGTCTGTATAGCATAGTAAGTGTCTTCGATGTGGTGTCTTATACTGCTTTCAGCGTATCGATGATGATATTGCCTTGGGATGTTGCTGTCCCATTCGTCATATCTCGTAGTTTAACAAAGGATATTATAGCTTCACAAAGATACGCAACTCCTCGGGATGATGTTTAACGCTACAACCACTAACGCCATCTAGTTTTAAGCGTGCTACACTACAGACGATGGCGTCTGCTCGACGTTGGATGTCGAATTTCCAATGTTGTGCTGCGCCCAACTGCAACAACAGTCGCACAAAATTTCCGGAAATGGTTTTCTACCGCTTCCCGGTTGGATCTATTAAAGAAATGTGTATGTAAAAGTAAAGTAATCGACACTTTCCCCTTTGAAAACATGAGAAAAATGGCCAAATGTACATACTACATAGTCACTAAAACGCCAGTCGAATACGCTCGCAAGTCGAACACTGAAGGATATTATAGTTTGTAATTAACACCATATGTAACATAGAATGCGTTAAACATTTGGCATCTACACAAGCAATCTGATTGACAATGATTTAAAATGAGGTTTGTGAACATACATTTTCAAAAAAAAGTACTTATATTACACGAAATACTCACTGGCCCCCGTTGCGTAATGGTCCCTATGCCTATGGGGAGTGTGGCATGTGGAGTTCACTATCATACATGGCAATGTTGTCAAATTTGGCTAAATCTTGTAGTTATTACTACCACCTTCCAATGAGTTACTATTTCAACTCGCAGCATAGCTAGATACTAATCTAATAGAGTTGAAAAATTATGTAATTTCTGCATTAAGTCAATAATGTTTTGTTATATAACAGGATATATTATTATTTATATGGCAGGATTAATATTCGTATATAACTAATTATGTTTATATTGTTTTTTCTTTATATTCATTTAAGCATTTAGGATGTGTGCAATATTTACATATCTAATGATTTATTATTATTGTTGTGACCACAATAATTGTGTTTGGGGATACATACTAATAACAGTTTTTACATTATTGTGTATTCCTTCAAACAACATCATATGTACAACATGTTGACATGGTCTTCAATTGTAATGTTTGTTGAATGTTATTTGAATAAATAATATTTAATTGAGTTGAATTAATATTTGTGTTCAATACATGTTGCAGAAGAAGCAGCTCACACAGGCTCAGCTGAGTTCATCGAAAGGATGGACCAACTGTTCAATGCCTTTAACAGCCAGACGCTGACCAGTCCAGCGCTGATGCAACACGCTCTGACTGTAATTAGTGGCCACAAAGTGTTCTTGCTAGGAATCTTAGATTGTCTGTCCAAGATTAAAAGCAAAGGCAATGATGGCAGTATATTAATTTTGTTAGATGTTGTGTCATTTGTTGTATACATTCTTGACTACTACATGTACCAGGTAGATCTAAATCTAAACAAAATGACATATTTTGACTTTGTAAATCAAATCAAGGCAAGCTTTTTCAAACATTCTGTGTATGCTATGGCTTACACCTGAATGTTATTAATGAGCTTTGAGTGTCATATTAGGATTCCATGTTTACTTCAGGCCATTGACTGTACACAAGATACCGTTTATGGCAATAATATTACTAAGACATATCATATTATTAAAACATGACGTTTGGTTGTGGCATAATAATGGTGTGTGTTTTATCTATGACAAATATTCTGAGTAGATATTCAGTCGAACAAAAAAAAGGAACGTTTTAAATGGATTGTAACCATTAGTCACCGTTTTGTAGCCATTAGTCACCGTTTTGTTTGGGTTGTGTACACGCCATTGGAACGTCTATGTTTACATACACACTATTTACCATTTTAACTGAAATGTAACGATCATTTACGTTGTGAATTGTGCACATTATTAATTGGGACTTTTGGGCGTGTTATTTTTCGCTTCAAACCGAGCAAAACAGGTACGGGAGTTATTGAACAAGCATTTCGAGCAAGAAGTTAAACAAATTCTCACATCTTTAATAATATGGGGCCAGAACGATCGCGTTTATTACTAGTCCAGGACCTGCCCGATAGGCCCGTAGACATTTCGGAGGTATCGAAGTTTGACTGTTGATTTGGGTAATGTATACATATGGCTTTAATATTCTACTAGGTGGAAATTTCAAAAACTGGACATAACGTGGCGACGGCCATTTTTCAAAATGGCTGCCAAATTCAATATCCCCGTATCTTACTAAATACGGCATGCAAAGCAATAATTGTGGTATGCCAATGTATGTTTCAGGAGACTCCAATTTCAAATATACAATTACTTGGCTCCTATGGCATTTATTTCTGCCATTTTTAAAGATGGCGGTCGTCAATGCAAATATCCCAATATCTCTAAAACCACGTCAACTAGAGCAATTGTATTGACGTTGTTGGATAGCATGGTGGATTGCGATATCAAATATGTTATTTGTTACCTTCAATAAAATAACAATTTGCACCATTTTTAAAGATGGCGTCTGTCAAAGCCCATTATGTCCGTATTTAAGAAATACGGTATTTAGATCCATGTTTCACCACATCTTAAGTGCTTCATGTCGTCGAAGGGTGTAGCAGATATACAGTGAAGACCAGTTTGACCCACTGTTAACATTAGTTATAAGTTTGAGACGAGTTCAACGCCGTATATGATATGTTATGTTATACGTTATGCCCAGTTTTTGAAATTTCCACCTAGTAGAATATTAAAGCCATATGTATATATTACCCAAATCAACAGTCAAACTTCGATACCTCCGAAATGTCTACGGGCCTATAGGGCAGGTCCAGGACTATACGGAATAGGCCAAGGAATGTACTGTGTCATTAACCTCAACTAAAATAATACACTAGCTTAAAACACTCTCGTATAGCTCGGTGTATAATTCCTCAATTCGTTCTATGGTCTCATCTTGATCATGGATTTCTCTACCATGCCTGTATTGGATTGTAATCAATCTGTCTTGGCCTAAGTTATGTGTTCTTCTGACTTTCCCCAGGCTATTTGATGCCATGATCTTTCCCCTTATGCTCTCTTTGTTGTATTTACAGGTGTGATGTCTTGCTTTCTTTTTAATGGTCTCGTATACGTACTCTTTTCGTTTCTAATAATCGCCGTTGTCCACCATTTCTCGTGGTTTCGTCATCAAGGCTAGTAATAGGGACGATATCCTCGATGTCAGTGCCTTGTTATTTGCCTTAGCTACTCTTACGCGCTTTGTTGGATCACGTCTGTGGTGGTTTCGCTTATGAGCACATGAACACTGAAGTCTCCCATCATTGTCAGTTTCCCTAGTTCATGTTCGAGTTCATATATGTGTTCATCTTTTAGTAACATTTTTACGTTGTACGTCGTTATCTTTAGTCTACTTATCTTCGTTCGGCGGCTATTTTTGACCCAGAGATGCTTAGTACCCCCTGCACGTAGTTCTAGTTGGCCAGAGCCTCCTCCTAGGTCATAGTATATATATATATATATATATATATATATATATATATATATATATATATATATATATATATATATATATATATACATACCTATATATATATATATATATATATATATATAGGTATATATATATATATATATATATATATATATATATATATATAGGTATGTATATATATATATACATATATATATATATATATATATATATATATATATATATATATACCTATATATATAGGTATATATATATATATATATATATATATATATATATATATATATATATATATATATATATATATATATATATATATATATAATAACGACAATAATAATAATAATTTGTAGTTAACGATCATACATATATATATATAAATATATATATATATATATATATATATATATATATATATATATATATATATATATATATATATATATATATATATATTAACGACAATAATAATAATAATTTGCAGTTAAAGATTATAAATATAACGTTAAACACTGATGTTTAGCACACAGCATCGTCATTGTTGGACACGACGGACTAACATGCTCATATCGATAACTGTACATTATTCATGCAATGCTAACGCCATTAAACTATTGCTAAGCTAATTGTTACTCATTTTGCCATATACAGCAACAGAACATAAACACATCCGCTGGTAATGATGGTTGAGAAACGCTTAGAGATAGAGAAAGGTATATAGTTTTGCGATTTTTTTATTCGTATACAGTTTGTGTGCTTATACCGGAAAGCAACACTCATACAGGCGAAACACGTATCAGTTCTACCATGCCAGCCCAGCAGTCCTTTCTGATATCGATCGGACGTAGACCCATACACACAGAATACATCAAAATGGAATAACGCTCGCTCGTGTACCGCCTTAACAATCCCGCAAATTACAGATCATCGTCAACTGGCGTAAAACTAGTGCCTATTTAGGAGTAAACAACTGGTGTATGTACAGGTCAGCGACCGACTGTAGCTGTCCAGTTGGGTGTTGTTTGTCGCGCCTCTGAGCTCGAATTGTTAAGGATATAGTCGCTATAGACGTTTTACAATTACTATTATTATTACTTCGCAAAGACAATGTTTATCACACGGTTGCATGTCATGTTCTGCGAATGTGAATTGAGCGTGGAACCGGCGAAAATATATGGTGGAAAGCAATTTAAAACAAACATATTTTCAGTTGTCTTCAAGTCTTCAAGTGTTATACTGCTTAAAAGTGATATTTCACTATCCTGCAGTTGTGGTTAAGATAATGTGCGCTAAAATAATAAGTTAATAAACTAAATATGACAATAGATAAATCCAGTTAACTGTACATTAAAACGATGAATAAATTAATAAGATAATATAATAAATATATAAAATAATAAGTTAATAAAATATTATAATAAATAGATCAATACAATTAATAGTACGTTGAAAAAGTAGACAATCCATGATTAACACTAAAACAATCTATTATAATGTCAATGTCTGAATGACTGGGATGGCGGCTCTCTGGGATACTTCTGTGGTAGAAGCGGTGACAGCTTCCTCGGTAAGTGCGTTCCACAGTGGAATACAGCGTACGTAGAATGATAGAATGACTGCTGGTAGGGCGTGCACGTGGCAGGTAGGGTTCGTAGTTTGTGCTTGTGTTGGCGTCTGGTGCGCGCATCTGCTGTGGTGATGACGACAGGCAAGCTAGGCAGGCAAGTTGTTTACGTAAGCTGGCTATGGTTTCAGGAGTGTTAGAATTGTAATAGAGAGTTGATACTAGATTGTTTGCGCGACTACAGAGAAAGTATATTTGCCAAAATTGATTATTTTGGAACAAAATGTTGTTTGGATGATCGAAGGGACAAAGAATGTAGCAGATTAACTAAGAATGTCGGTTTTTGAGTAGAAAGCATACGATATGTAAGAGCAGCCCATTTAAATGTAATTCGAAGTAAAATATGCTGGAAGCCTAATGAACTGCTTAAGTAGCGGTAATGATGGTGAGCAAAGGGAGGCCTTTAAGTACCACGTGTGTTAAACAAAGCTGCAAACGTTGGAGTTTAGATCATCCTTTTTGGGGAACGTTGTTTAGAAGTGAGTTACAATAGCAGATTCGACGATTTGTCAGAGCAACTGATAATGTTGTACCGTTGATAGTGACAACTTACGCCGGATTTAACGAAAATCACGTATATGAGAGAAACATGATTTGCATTCTTGTGACGTGTACTGGCGAAAGAACAAAGCAGTATCAGAGAAAACACCAAACTTCCGAACGGTATTTGATGGTGCTGTATCATTACCACGTAAATTGCATTCTCAAGACCAGCGACGGCTTTTATGATTTACATGGGTGTCTTCCTATTTGTCATAGCCGCCGAAAGGGGGATGAATGCGGGATCATATTGCTAAATATATGATGAATTCGGCCTTGGTGAAATTGCGCACTGCAAAAAAAAATGCTAGCGTTGGCGACAAATTGTTATGAGCATACCCGCCCCGTATTCGACTGTTGTGAGCCGACATAGGAGAAAACGATGTTACATATGCTTGTGTGGCAGCGATGTTTTTGCCGAAACACGTCCATGTCTTGAACCGAAACACAGCAATGTCGGAGGCTGATTGGACCTGTAGCTCCCCGGTTAATTTCCAATATTAATATCGTTCCTACGCCGGTGGGTACAATCAATTGATCTACCTCTCCAAAGGATGTCTGAAATATTGTTTTAAATGTAACTTGAGACGCGGACGCGGACGCGGACGCGGACGGGGACGCGGACGGGGACGGGGACGGGGACGGGGACGGGGACGGGGACGGGGACGGGGACGGGGACGGGGACGGGGACGGGGACGGGGACGGGGACGGGGACGGGGACGGGGACGGGGACGGGGACGGGGACGGGGACGGGGACGGGGACGGGGACGGGGACGGGGACGGGGACGGGGACGGGGACGGGGACGGGGACGGGGACGGGGACGGGGACGGGGACGGGGACGGGGACGGGGACGGGGACGGGGACGGGGACGGGGACGGGGACGGGGACGGGGACGGGGACGGGGACGGGGACGGGGACGGGGACGGGGACGGGGACGGGGACGGGGACGGGGACGGGGACGGGGACGGGGACGGGGACGGGGACGGGGACGGGGACGGGGACGGGGACGGGGACGGGGACGGGGACGGGGACGGGGACGGGGACGGGGACGGGGACGGGGACGGGGACGGGGACGGGGACGGGGACGGGGACGGGGACGGGGACGGGGACGGGGACGGGGACGGGGACGGGGACGGGGACGGGGACGGGGACGGGGACGGGGACGGGGACGGGGACGGGGACGGGGACGGGGACGGGGACGGGGACGGGGACGGGGACGGGGACGGGGACGGGGACGGGGACGGGGACGGGGACGGGGACGGGGACGGGGACGGGGACGGGGACGGGGACGGGGACGGGGACGGGGACGGGGACGGGGACGGGGACGGGGACGGGGACGGGGACGGGGACGGGGACGGGGACGGGGACGGGGACGGGGACGGGGACGGGGACGGGGACGGGGACGGGGACGGGGACGGGGACGGGGACGGGGACGGGGACGGGGACGGGGACGGGGACGGGGACGGGGACGGGGACGGGGACGGGGACGGGGACGGGGACGGGGACGGGGACGGGGACGGGGACGGGGACGGGGACGGGGACGGGGACGGGGACGGGGACGGGGACGGGGACGGGGACGGGGACGGGGACGGGGACGGGGACGGGGACGGGGACGGGGACGGGGACGGGGACGGGGACGGGGACGGGGACGGGGACGGGGACGGGGACGGGGACGGGGACGGGGACGGGGACGGGGACGGGGACGGGGACGGGGACGGGGACGGGGACGGGGACGGGGACGGGGACGGGGACGGGGACGGGGACGGGGACGGGGACGGGGACGGGGACGGGGACGGAGACGGAGACGGAGACGGAGACGGAGACGGAGACGGAGACGGAGACGGAGACGGAGACGGAGACGGAGACGGAGACGGAGACGGAGACGGAGACGGAGACGGAGACGGAGACGGAGACGGAGACGGAGACGGAGACGGAGACGGAGACGGAGACGGAGACGGAGACGGAGACGGAGACGGAGACGGAGACGGAGACGGAGACGGAGACGGAGACGGAGACGGAGACGGAGACGGAGACGGAGACGGAGACGGAGACGGAGACGGAGACGGAGACGGAGACGGAGACGGAGACGGAGACGGAGACGGAGACGGAGACGGAGACGGAGACGGAGACGGAGACGGAGACGGAGACGGAGACGGAGACGGAGACGGAGACGGAGACGGAGACGGAGACGGAGACGGAGACGGAGACGGAGACGGAGACGGAGACGGAGACGGAGACGGAGACGGAGACGGAGACGGAGACGGAGACGGAGACGGAGACGGAGACGGAGACGGAGACGGAGACGGAGACGGAGACGGAGACGGAGACGGAGACGGAGACGGAGACGGAGACGGAGACGGAGACGGAGACGGAGACGGAGACGGAGACGGAGACGGAGACGGAGACGGAGACGGAGACGGAGACGGAGACGGAGACGGAGAAATGGAGAAATGGAGAAATGGAGAAATGGAGAAATAAAGACAGAGGGAGGTAAAACGTGAGAGACAAAGAAATAGACGAAAGTATTTCAAGCGGATTGCCATATCACAAGCTCCGACTGTGCTACGAGGGAAATCCTTGCAACGCCGACATCTAACCAGAAGGCCATAGAGTCGTAGTGCTACAGTCGTCACCACTATTATTCGCCATCTATATACGCAAACTTACCTGGATCTTGATTCGGCGCCCAGGCTGTCCGAACTAAGAGAGAAAACCACAGCAGCCGCACTAGAGCCATTTCGTGAACTCGATGTCTTCTCTAGTACGGCGACCTTCTGCAGACCTGTTGTCAAATTCCCACGCGTCCGACACGGCTCCCTTCCCCGGGTCACACAGTCACTCCGAGGAAAGATGCCTTCTGAGAAGTGCAATTTTGTGTAAATATAAACTACGCTAACTTGCCGGGCTGCACAAACGCGTCCTGCATGATCAAGTTCGTCGTGACAACTGTTGTCAACCGTCCGATGACAAGCCACCGGTATGAATTTTTCATAAATGATGGCGTTTATTTTTGCTGCGGCAGTAGCTGTCAGTAGGTACTTTTGTCATGGCGACGTTGGTTTACCATTGTTAGGATAGAACAGGTACAAGCGTATATCGATTGTCACCACAGAATTTGCAAATATGTATGCCACTAGGCAACGATTGACAGGACATCGTATCGTCTACAACAAAGATTTCACTTCATCTTCAAACTCCTCCTTTAAACTTCAATTTGTCAAAAGACGTAACTCTCAAGTGAAGTGTGACCACATGTCGACACAAAATAAGTGACACTAAACTATCTTGTGGCCAACCCAACACTATTGAAATGTGATACAGAAAATACACATTATATCGACATGGTAATGTATTTTGTATTTCATATTCAAGAAAATACGAAAATGACCTGAGGAGAAAAGTAAGTCATTCATTGATTGATTTTTTACTGTGATTGCGTAACATACTTGAACACCTGATTGCGTGTGCAATATGCATTATATATATATATATATATATATATATATATATATACATACATATATATATATATATATATGTATATATATATATATATATATATATATATATATATATATATATATATATATATATACATATATATATATATATATACATATATATATATATATATATATATATATATATATATATATATATATACATATATATATATATGTATATGTATATATATATATATATATATATATATATATATATATATATATATGTATATATATATATATTATATATATATATATATATTACAACGACAGTAATAATAATTTGCAATTATCGATTACAAATATATCGTTACCCACTGATGTTTAGCACACCGCTTCGTCATTGTGGGACACGGCGGACGATCAAGATCATTATCGTTAACTGTCAATTATTCATGTCATGCTAGCGCCTTTACGCTTTTGCTAAACTAACCGATACTCATGTTTGACATATACAGCAACGTAACAGAAACCCATCCGCTGGTAATGGTGGTTAAGAAAAGCATAGAGACAGAGAAAGGTATATCGTTTTGCGAAAGCGTTATTCGAGTTTGCATACTTACACCAGAAAGCAACACTCATACAGGCGAAACACGTATCAGTTCTACCACGCCAGCCCAGCAGTCCTTTCTGATGTCGATCGGACGTAGACCCATACACACAGAATACATCAAAATGGACCAACGCTCGCTCGTGTACCGCCTTAACAATCCCGCTAATTACAGATCATCTTCAACTGGAGTAAACAAATGGTGTATGTACAGGTCAGCGACCCACTGTAGCTATCCAGTTGGGTCAGTCAGTACTTTTGCTTGTAGTCGTGTATGACTTGCTAAATGATTTTGCTTGTTGCGCCTCTGAGCTTGAATTGTTTAAGAAGTAGGCGTTGTAGACGGCTTACAATCATTACGAACGTGAATCGAGCACAGAACCGCCGAAAATGTATTGTTAAAAATCTATTTAAAACAATATAATATTTTAAGTTTTCTACGAAAGGTTGCTTTAATGTCATATGGGAATAAATTGCAGTTGAACGCGTGCGATACGTAAGAGCAGCCAATGTATGTGTAATTATATATACTATTAGAAGCCAAAGCAAATGCTTAAGTAGATGTTGTGTATAAGGATGTATTAAGTACAAAGCTGTTTATGTTGGAGTTTAGAACTTTCGCAGCTGCAAAAATTCGGCAAAACTGTAAATTATTTATGCCAAGCTAGCGCCTTTAAAGTATTGCTAAGCTGTTACTCGTTTTGACATGTATAGGAACAGAACAGAAACATATCCGCTGGTAATGGTGATTGAGAAAAGCACATAGATAGAGAAAGGTATATTTTTGGCGAAATTGTTAATCGTATACAGTTTGCATACTTGCACCGGAAATCAACACTCATACAAGCGAAACACGTATCAGTTCTGCCATGCTAGCCCAGCAGTCCTTTCGGATATCGATCGGACGTAGACCCATACACACAGAATACACCAGCATGGACCAACGCTCGCTCGTGTACCGCCTTAACAATCCCGCTAATTACAGATCATCGTCAACTGGCGTAAAACTAGTGCCTATTTAGGACTGTTGCCCACGGTAGCTGTCGTTTTGGGTCGGCCAGTACGTTTGCCTGTCCCCGAGTATGACTGGCTAAATGATATTGTTTGTTGTGCCTCTGAGCTCGAATTTGTTAAGGATATAGTCGCTATACAAGTTTTACAATTATTATTATTATTACTTCCCAAAGACAATGTTTGTCGGACAGTCGCACGTCATGTTCTGCGAATGTTAATTGAGCGTGGAACCGCCGAAAATATATGGTGGAAAAGCAATTTAAAACAAACATATTTTCAGTTGTTTACGTAAGCTGGCTATGGTTTCAGGAGTGTTATAATTGTAATAGAGAGTTGATACCAGATCGTTTGCGCAAATACAGAGAAAGTACGCTTGCCAATATTGATTATGTTGGAACAAAATGTTGTTTGGAAACGGATGATCTAAGGGACAAAGAATGTAGCAGATTAACTCAGAATGTCGGCTTTTGAGTAGAAAACGTACGATATGTAAGAGCAGCGCATTCAAATGTAATTCCAAGTCAAATATATTGGAAGCCTAAGCAACTGCTTAAATAGCGGTGGTGATGGTCAGCAAAGGGAGGCCTTAAGTACCACCGCCGAAAATATACCGACGATTTATCAGAGCAACTGATAATGTTTTTCCGTTGAGAGTGTCAAATGGCGCCGGATTTAATGAAAATCACGTGTATGAGAGAAACTTTGCATTCTTGTGACGTGTACTGGCGAAAGAACAAATCAGTGTCAGAGAAAACACCAAACTTCCGAACGGTATCTGATGGTGCTGTATCATTACCACGTAAATTGCATTCTCAAGACCAGCGACGGCGTTTATGATTTACATGGGTGTCTTCCTATTTGTCATAGAGGCCGGAAGGGGGAAGTCTCCGGGATCATATTGCTAAATATATGATTACCCCAGTATCTCGTGAAGAAGAGTTCTGCCTTTGTGATATTGCACACTGCAGAGAGAAGAGAGAATGCTAGCGTGGGCGACAACTTGTTATGAGCATACCCGCCCCGTCATCGAATGCCACGAGCCATCAGAGGAGGACACGATGTTACGTATGCTTGTGTGGCAGCGGTGTTTTTGCCGGAACAAGTCCATGTCTTGAACCGAAACACAGCGATGTCGGAGGTTGGTTGGAACTGAAGCTCCCCGGTTCATTTCCCATAGTAATATCGTTCCTACGCCGGTGGATACACTCGAGGATGTATGAAATATTTGGTAAATGTAACTTGAGGCAGAGGCAGAGGCAGAGGCAGAGGCAGAGGCAGAGGCAGAGGCAGAGGCAGAGGCAGAGGCAGAGGCAGAGGCAGAGGCAGAGGCAGAGGCAGAGGCAGAGGCAGAGGCAGAGGCAGAGGCAGAGGCAGAGGCAGAGGCAGAGGCAGAGGCAGAGGCAGAGGCAGAGGCAGAGGCAGAGGCAGAGGCAGAGGCAGAGGCAGAGGCAGAGGCAGAGGCAGAGGCAGAGGCAGAGGCAGAGGCAGAGGCAGAGGCAGAGGCAGAGGCAGAGGCAGAGGCAGAGGCAGAGGCAGAGGCAGAGGCAGAGGCAGAGGCAGAGGCAGAGGCAGAGGCAGAGGCAGAGGCAGAGGCAGAGGCAGAGGCAGAGGCAGAGGCAGAGGCAGAGGCAGAGGCAGAGGCAGAGGCAGAGGCAGAGGCAGAGGCAGAGGCAGAGGCAGAGGCAGAGGCAGAGGCAGAGGCAGAGGCAGAGGCAGAGGCAGAGGCAGAGGCAGAGGCAGAGGCAGAGGCAGAGGCAGAGGCAGAGGCAGAGGCAGAGGCAGAGGCAGAGGCAGAGGCAGAGGCAGAGGCAGAGGCAGAGGCAGAGGCAGAGGCAGAGGCAGAGGCAGAGGCAGAGGCAGAGGCAGAGGCAGAGGCAGAGGCAGAGGCAGAGGCAGAGGCAGAGGCAGAGGCAGAGGCAGAGGCAGAGGCAGAGGCAGAGGCAGAGGCAGAGGCAGAGGCAGAGGCAGAGGCAGAGGCAGAGGCAGAGGCAGAGGCAGAGGCAGAGGCAGAGGCAGAGGCAGAGGCAGAGGCAGAGGCAGAGGCAGAGGCAGAGGCAGAGGCAGAGGCAGAGGCAGAGGCAGGGGCAGGGGCAGGGGCAGGGGCAGGGGCAGGGGCAGGGGCAGGGGCAGGGGCAGGGGCAGGGGCAGGGGCAGGGGCAGGGGCAGGGGCAGGGGCAGGGGCAGGGGCAGGGGCAGGGGCAGGGGCAGGGGCAGGGGCAGGGGCAGGGGCAGGGGCAGGGGCAGGGGCAGGGGCAGGGGCAGGGGCAGGGGCAGGGGCAGGGGCAGGGGCAGGGGCAGGGGCAGGGGCAGGGGCAGGGGCAGGGGCAGGGGCAGGGGCAGGGGCAGGGGCAGGGGCAGGGGCAGGGGCAGGGGCAGGGGCAGGGGCAGGGGCAGGGGCAGGGGCAGGGGCAGGGGCAGGGGCAGGGGCAGGGGCAGGGGCAGGGGCAGGGGCAGGGGCAGGGGCAGGGGCAGGGGCAGGGGCAGGGGCAGGGGCAGGGGCAGGGGCAGGGGCAGGGGCAGGGGCAGGGGCAGGGGCAGGGGCAGGGGCAGGGGCAGGGGCAGGGGCAGGGGCAGGGGCAGGGGCAGGGGCAGGGGCAGGGGCAGGGGCAGGGGCAGGGGCAGGGGCAGGGGCAGGGGCAGGGGCAGGGGCAGGGGCAGGGGCAGGGGCAGGGGCAGGGGCAGGGGCAGGGGCAGGGGCAGGGGCAGGGGCAGGGGCAGGGGCAGGGGCAGGGGCAGGGGCAGGGGCAGGGGCAGGGGCAGGGGCAGGGGCAGGGGCAGGGGCAGGGGCAGGGGCAGGGGCAGGGGCAGGGGCAGGGGCAGGGGCAGGGGCAGGGGCAGGGGCAGGGGCAGGGGCAGGGGCAGGGGCAGGGGCAGGGGCAGGGGCAGGGGCAGGGGCAGGGGCAGGGGCAGGGGCAGGGGCAGGGGCAGGGGCAGGGGCAGGGGCAGGGGCAGGGGCAGGGGCAGGGGCAGGGGCAGGGGCAGGGGCAGGGGCAGGGGCAGGGGCAGGGGCAGGGGCAGGGGCAGGGGCAGGGGCAGGGGCAGGGGCAGGGGCAGGGGCAGGGGCAGGGGCAGGGGCAGGGGCAGGGGCAGACGCAGGGGCAGACGCAGACGCAGACGCAGACGCAGACGCAGACGCAGACGCAGACGCAGACGCAGACGCAGACGCAGACGCAGACGCAGACGCAGACGCAGACGCAGACGCAGACGCAGACGCAGACGCAGACGCAGACGCAGACGCAGACGCAGACGCAGACGCAGACGCAGACGCAGACGCAGACGCAGACGCAGACGCAGACGCAGACGCAGACGCAGACGCAGACGCAGACGCAGACGCAGACGCAGACGCAGACGCAGACGCAGACGCAGACGCAGACGCAGACGCAGACGCAGACGCAGACGCAGACGCAGACGCAGACGCAGACGCAGACGCAGACGCAGACGCAGACGCAGACGCAGACGCAGACGCAGACGCAGACGCAGACGCAGACGCAGACGCAGACGCAGACGCAGACGCAGACGCAGACGCAGACGCAGACGCAGACGCAGACGCAGACGCAGACGCAGACGCAGACGCAGACGCAGACGCAGACGCAGACGCAGACGCAGACGCAGACGCAGACGCAGACGCAGACGCAGACGCAGACGCAGACGCAGACGCAGACGCAGACGCAGACGCAGACGCAGACGCAGACGCAGACGCAGACGCAGACGCAGACGCAGACGCAGACGCAGACGCAGACGCAGACGCAGACGCAGACGCAGACGCAGACGCAGACGCAGACGCAGACGCAGACGCAGACGCAGACAGAGGGAGGTAAAATGAGAGAGACAAAGAAACAGACGTAGATATTTCAAGCGGATTGCCATATCACAAGCTCCGACTGTGCTACGAGGGAAATCCTTGCAACGCCGACATCTAACCAGAAGGCCATAGAGTCGTAGTGCTACAGTCGTCACCACTATTATTCGCCATCTATATACGCAAACTTACCTGGATCTTGATTCGGCGCCCAGGCTGTCGGAACTAAGAGAGAAAACCACAGCAGCCGCACTAGAGCCATTTCGTGAACTCGATGTCTTCTCCAGTACGGCGACCTTCTTCAGACCTGTTGTCATATCCCCACGCGTACGACACGGCACCCTTCCCCGGGTCACACAGTCACTCCGAGGGAAGATGCCTTTGGAGAAGTGCAATTTTGTGTAAATATAAACTACGCTAACTTGCCGGGCTGCACAAACGCGTCCTGCATGATTAAGTTTGTCGTGACAACTGTTGTCAACCGTCCGAGGACAAGCCACCGGTATGAATTTTTCATAAATGATGGCGTTGAATTTTGCTGTGGCAGTAGCTGTCAGTGTGTGCTTTTGTCATGGCGACGTTGGTTTACATTGTTATGGTAGAACAGGTACTAGCGTGTATCGATTGTCACCACAGAATTTGCAAATGTGGATGCCACTAGGTAACGATTGACCGGACATCATATCGTGTCGTTTACAACAGGGATTTCACTGTATCTTCAAACTTCTCCTTTAAACTTCAATTTGTCAAAATACGTAACTCTTAAGTGATGTGTGACCACATATCGACACAAAATAAGTGACACTGGTGTGACCAACCCAACATCCCCGAACTGTGATCTAGAAAACACGCATTACCTCAACATGGTAATGCATTTTGTATTCATATTAATATCTTCACATTATATGGCATGTTAAATAAGTGATTTTGATTCCAACGGGTTTGCTTTTGTAATCTTAAACTTCATCAGCAGCGGTGTAGCATAATTGTATTTCATGACGCCCTCGATCAGGCATCCTGCTCAGTTATGTACTTTCTGAAGCCGTTGTATTTGCTCTAGAGGCAGTCGATATAGCAGTGCATTGCCAACATCGAGTCTGCCTGTTACAAATGCATGCATGACTTGCTCTATGGCTCCTGCTGTCAGATACCGCCTTGTAAAATTCAGCAGGCGGCGGTGTAGCAGCGCTGAGGTACCCAGGGAACAGCACTGGTGGGCCAGCGGACGTGGGTGTGCAACGAGCCGCTACATCTACCTTTCGTTGTCGCGTCTCGCATCGCTCAAAAACACATACAGTTTGCCTTGAAAACAAAAAACATACACGCATATGTATGGGGACAACAGTTTAGAAACGGTACATGAAATTTAATTTGTGGTCGTTATGTAAACAAGTCGAACGACGGTCGTTTGGTATTCAATGCGTTTATTGATAAAGAATACGCTCCCAGAGGGTGGCACGCTCCTCTAATAACTCGCTCTCGCACCACTTGGCGGAGCCGGCGCCAATTGCTGGCAAACCCGCTTATCAGGCCGCTGGTTATATACTGGGTTACTGGGTGCTAGTGTTGACCGGTCGCTGAGACGTAATTGTTGACCGGTCGCTGGCCCATGGCAAACTGCGCCTCAGCAGTTGTCCAGCTCGACCAGCTGGGCGTGGCCTTATACTACTGTGCCCTCTGGCGACTATAAGTATCCACCAGGGTTACATGTCCCCCAAATTAAACATTTAGCCGACCGCGGCTAATGAATAGAACTTAAATTGAAACCTTATAGGTGAAATTAGTGATCTAATACCGATCTCGGTTCTCTGTGTGGGTTACTGTGATGACCCGCATTACGTCTCGTTGACCGACGTAGAGGTGGTGCTGGAGGGTTAACTACCTCGCTATTGTTCGGGTGAGACGTAATTGTCACTTCGTACAATAGGACTGTTACCTCACTCTCATGGTCTAATCTACTCTGTCTGTTCACTCTCTCAGAAACACAAACCCGCAAGTCTTTACGATTAATCACGCGTTTCTTATGTCCCCTCTTGGGCACGACAACGTAAGTGTCCTCCATCTGTTCCGACACTACATACACTGTCGGGTCCCAGGCATCCCCAATTTTGTTACGTCCTTTCACCCTATTGCGTAAGTGTACATGGTCTCCAATTTGCAGTGTATCTTCTTCCCTCGTACGTTTGTCATAAGTCGCCTCTCGATTTGCTCTGTCTAACTCCAGTTGTTCCGTCGCTTTAGCATAAGCGCTTTTCAACTTAGATTGATGGTAATCAACCCAGTTCATATTGGTCCCACGAACCGTTTGAGACTGGAGTGTCTCGTAGTTGTGCAATCTGATATCGATTGGTAAGCGTGGAACACGACCGAACATCAAGTATAAAGGACTAAATCCCGTGGCAGCGTGAGGTGTTACATTGTACGCATAGGTAAGTTCCGGTAGGTGGTCTGGCCACTTGGAGTTCTGAGCTGGTGTCAGAGTGCGTAACAATCCGTGCATTGTCCGATTATATCTTTCGCACTGCCCGTTTCCCATGGGATGATATGGCGTTGTGCGTGATTTGTCGACAGCGTAGATCTTGTATAACTCCGTGACGATTTTAGCATCAAAACATCTTCCTTGGTCTGAGTGGCTTGATGATTGCCTTAGCCACTCGTGACGCGCTTTGTTGGATCATGTAAAGCATTCAAGTCGCTGTTACTTTCTTCGTATTTGAAAGTATTTATCACAATGCTAAAAACAGGAATGATTACTGTTACTTTTTATGCTATCTCGTAAATCTTACTGTACACTGGCTAGATGTTTTAGTTTTAGTTCGGAAAGGGCATAGCGCCTAATACGTCACACGAATTCTGCTATGTTCTGCTGGGGGTAGGCTCCACTGCGCCAGGGGAGGGTGGGGTTGTTTTCCCCTTTTATGTCAATGTATACTTTCGCTAAACACATGTGTTTTCTGTCGATACACAATAATGCAATATATTGTATCAGTATACATGTAAACAGATGATTGTACGATAGGCGTTTTGTTGTACTTGGATGCTTACATTTACCATACTACTGTATGTATTTCAATGCACAATCAGCCGAGCGCACACTACAAGTGAGCGCCAGGCAATACAGTTTTAAGTAAACAATCTATATTGCCATATTGCCATTACAAGGTATTTTGTGTCTTATTGCATCGGAATCGGAATCGGAAGTGTTTATTGACCCAATAAAATATATATAAAGCAATGTTCATACAAATGACCTACAACTCAAGTTATAAAATAATATTACATTAGTACCGCTGTGCAGTAAACTGCCAAGTAATTGCATAAGAAATAATAGAAATGTAATTATAAAATGTGATTATGAATTATTAATGTAGGTAAAATAACCAGGGGTCGAGGAGACTGTCACTAAGACCATTTTGGTCGCTCTCGTGGCAGCCACCCCATTAATTACATAACAATTAAATATAGTTGACTATTTTAAACACTTCCAAATAAACACATATGCATAATACAGCAAACACAAGAATGTCATTTCTGGTAGCATAAGTCACAAAACTCAACTAACAAAACAACACAAATTTGTTTAAATTCACTTGGAAATTAGCCAATGATTACAATGACACTACTTAGTATATGTACATTTAGTATATGTACATTTACGGAGGTATAACAAAGGGAAGAATCACTATAAATTAGTACGTTGCTTGTTATGAATGTCCACATATATAACAGTTTGGTAAAAAGCACAGTGTTTTGTAATGTTGTAGAATATTCTCTTTTGCGTAACTAATAAACCCTTGTAAACTGTGCGTTGTAATTTTGTTTTTAATGTTAAATGTAGTATTGTTTATTAGTAAAGGGATATCGTGCCTAATGCATCGCTTGGCAAAGTCATGCTTAGCCCTATTGGTATGAATATTGTCATGTATCCGTGTGTTAAATGTGTGGACTGCTTTATTTAATATAAATGGTAAGTTTTGCAAATATACTGGTAATGTCGTGTGCACATACTTATAGTACAGTTTCAATTCATGCAATTTCAGCATATCTGTAACATTAAGAATCTTGAGTTTCTTAAACAACGGCTCAGTATGTGCATAATAATTTGTTAAACATATTATTCTAATTGCTTTTTTCTGTAGTTTTGATTATTCTGTTACAGCTAAAACCCCATACCATTAGACCATAATTGATGTATGGTAACATTAGTGCATTATATAAAGTAACTTTTATATTTAGTGGCAAGAATCGTTTTAATTTGTTTAATATGCCTATCAATTTGGAACATTTAATTGAAATATATTTTATATGAACATCCCAGCTTAGGTTTTCTTGCAAGTTACCACAAGAAGATTAACATTTTGAACTCTTTCTATTACGGTTTCGTCTATTTTGAGGAGGAGATTATTCACTTGTTTATTTCCCAATTTATGTATTATATACTTGGATTTCTTTACGTTTAACGACAATTTATTGATTTTCAGCCATTTGTTTATCTTATTTAAATCTGAATTTAAATTATATTCGATGTCTTTAGTGGGACATGTGTTAGACAACTGAATTGTTGTAAACAAAGTTGTATCGTCTGCATACATTATATATTTAAATGTTTCACATGTGTTTGGTAAATCATTTATATATATTAAGAACAAAAGTGGACCTAAAATAGAACCCTGTGACACACCAATGGTAATGGGCAGGGTTTCAGAGATAGAGTCATTATAAATTACATATTGTTTTCTATTTTTCAAATAACTTTCCATTAACTTTAGAGCATCAGCATCCATCCCATAAAATTGTAGTTTACCTAATAATATTGAATGGTCTAGGGTATCAAATGCTTTTGATAAGTCTAAAATATATATTAATAGGTGTTTCGTTGGAATCTAGGGCGGCTATTGTTCGGTCGATAACTTCCAGAATGGCGTGTTCTGTTGAGTGAACGGATCTAAAGCGATACTGGTTATCATTAAAGAGTTGGTGTTTAGTAAAAAAAACGAATACATCTGATTATATATATAACTTTTTCAATGACCTTTGAAATTACTGGTAGCAGAGATATCGGTCTATACTTACAGAACGATGTTTGATCCTCATTTTGACCTACCGTAAACAGAGCCAGGCCCAGCAGTAGTCCCTTAGGGAGTATTAGGGGCATCCCTCCGAACGGGAAGGGCGCAGGCACGCAAAAAGTCACACGAATTCTGATATGTCCCTTCAAGAGCAGCAGCAACTCACCAGTCATGAAATTGTGTTGTATTGTGTTATCTTTCCCATGGTATGTGGTACTAAACAATATTATTATTATTACGTTGTTGTTGTTGTTTTTGTTTTTTAATACATTCTTTCGTTCGTTCGTTATTTCGTTCGTTCGTTCGTTATTTCGTTCGTTCGTTCGTTCGTTCGTTCGTTCGTTCGTTCGTTCGTTCGTTCGTTCGTTCGTTCGTTCGTTCGTTCGTTCGTTCGTTCGTTCGTTCGTTCGTTCGTTCGTTCGTTCGTTCGTTCGTTCGTTCGTTCGTTCGTTCGTTCGTTCGTTCGTTCGTTCGTTCGTTCGTTCGTTCGTTCGTTCGTTCGTTCGTTCGTTCGTTCGTTCGTTCGTTCGTTCGTTCGTTCGTTCGTTCGTTCGTTCGTTCGTTCGTTCGTTCGTTCGTTCGTTCGTTCGTTCGTTCGTTCGTTCGTTCGTTCGTTCGTTCGTTCGTTCGTTCGTTCGTTCGTTCGTTCGTTCGTTCGTTCGTTCGCTCGCTCGCTCGCTCGTTCGTTCGTTCGTTCGTTCATCCATTAAGCCATTAAGCCAATAAGTCAGCCAGCCAGCCATTTAGTCAGCCAGCCAGCCAGCCAGCCAGCCAGCCAGCCAGCCAGCCAGCCAGCCAGCCAGCCAGCCAGCCATTTAGTCAGTCAGTCAGCCAGCCAGTCAATCAGTCAGCCATATCTACGTCGCCTTCTTTTCCAGTAGATGTGTGTACTAGAGCATATAGTTCTACACAGCACATGGTATGTGTCGTATTTGTGTACAATGTCGGCTACGCATCATAATTTTATCTGGTGCAGGCAAAGGAAACGTATGGTGGCATAACAGTGGCGCCACGCATTGATCGATTTGTTCTGTTTGCTCAGTCAGGCGCAATAACCTGTGTTGGGAACGTAGCGTAGCACCCGTTGTCAGACGTAGTGGCCGACTGTGTCAGCAGCGAAATGACAGACAACTCGAACGTCATTTCTAAGTGTTATGCAGGTAGCATAGTTCGTACTAGATGCACGACTTTAATGCGTAAGTATCAAGTAAGTTCAGTGAACACTGCAGTGAAGGAGTGAGCGTTGACACGAACGACTTGTTTACCGGTCAACTACGACATACATGACACCTGTAGGGTACACAGGATCCCTCCGTTTGATCAAGTGTAGCAACGTCATCATCCTGAATATAATTATCATAATTTTAAACATCACCTTCAAAACATTGTTTCACCTTATCCCACTGGCGTGTCCATCCATTTGATTACAGCTTATCGATTGAAAAACTGGATAGCCAGGGATCTGTATAACCATTTTGTTCCATGTGTTTCATAATGAACATTTAATTTAATATTTTCAGATGTTTCCATGTTTTCTATACCACCCCCATACTTTAGGTGACAGTCGTTAATAACGAAAGGGTTGTGGGCATCGCGAGAGCGGACAGCAGAATCGACGTTTTATGGCGTGTTGATGTTTTGTGCCCCTCCCTCTAGACAAGCGTCACTGGATCCGGTTCGTTGCACATGCCCTGTTCAGCCTCGCCACCGTCGCTGCTATGTCACGCCTCATGGTGGGAGAGAGCCAATCGTCATCGTACTTTTCTGTATCATCGCGAGCCAGGGGTTTTAGTTTGCTTTTTCTGTGCTCACTGTCCCATATATTTACCCTCGACCATGTTGGTCTATAGATATGCGATGACGGATCGTCCCACCTTAAATCATTTATTAAATGGTTGCACAATCTAAATAAACCAGAAGACAACTGAAATGCACAGAGCAACCCAACGAAATGTCTGGGCACTGACAAACTCGTAAGCCGTTTCCAGACGCCATGTCGCGTGATACAGGAATTACCCCATCAGGCCCATGTTCACGAGTTTGTGAACATGAACATACATACACGTACGAACGCACGCACACAAGAACGCACGCACGCGCGCACGCACATAAACACACATACACACATCCGCACGCACGCACACACGCCCGCACGCATACACTCACACGCACACACACGCACACACACACGCACACACACACACGCCCGCACGCACACGCACAAACACACACGCACACACACACGCACACACACACGCACATACACATACACATACACATCCACATACACACCCACACACACACACACGCACACACACACACACGCACACACACACACGCCCGCACGCACACGCACAAACACACACGCACACACACACGCACACACACACGCACATACACATCCACATACACACCCACACACACGCACACACACGCGCACGCGCACACGCGCACGCGCGCACACACACACGCACACACACGCACACACACACACACACACACACACACACACAAACACACACACACACACACACACACACACACACACACACACACACACACACACTCCTAGTTGTCAGGCTATTTAACTTTAAGATACACACGAATATTTTATCTGGAAATTGAATGCCGTATGTGATTATAGATCACTACTAGTTTGCATACCGTCTAGTATTAACAACATGATCAACATCCTGTTGGAGAAATACGCCGCTCCCTACAACTTCCAAACTTATAAACACAAAACTGCGCTCTCGGATCTTGACGTCGAAAAGCGGGAACGAGGGATGGTGTCAAAAACCTCGCAGCCACGTTGTCGAACTTTACATTTCAGATTCTTCTATGGCAAATATTTCGGTCATTCCAAATGCTCTACGTATAATAACAACTTGCGCAGGTCTATTGCGAGACACGAACAGCGTACGACCAATTCATTCATCCGCAAACACTACCAGCCGTTCATACATTATCGCTACAACGTAAACACGTTGGAGTGGCGCGTGCATCGTACAGCGTGCCAGATGTTTGCGGGTAACCGTGACGCAACCCGGCAAAACTATTAACCCTTTGTTTATCGTAGTATGTCGGTATGGGAATGTGCGTATAAGGTGTGAAGAAACTATTAGCATATTGCATTGTGTTGACACGATTAATAACTAAGACAGTCTACGGGTACGTACTGTAATAAATAAATCGTTTAACTTCAACCAATGAAATTGCTCACGACAGATGTGTTCGGCCGCCGATCATTTGATATAATTTTGGGATATATCAGCTCCTCTGCTCGTGTTAGATACAGTACGTGCTTATTGGATCCACTTATGCTTATATCATTTTAATGGAATGTGTAAGCATGGGCGTTGATTGGCAGCGGATGGGGGGATGTGTCCCCCGTTTTCCGCCAGGGGGCACTGGGCACTGCACAAGAAATGTCCTCCCACTTTTTTCAGTTAAGAAAAAAATAATTAAAGGCATATAGCGTGACTGATCACTCCCCATTCTTGAGATCTGGTAGTATAATTAATAAACTTACGATATACAGCTCCGACTACCCAGTGGAACATCAACTTGGAATAAATTGAAGGTTGGCATGCAGCACGCCACTTGATCTCAGTTCGGTAACTAGTCATCATCCCACGTTCGATTAGTTTACACCCTTGTGTTGATATGTTAATAGGCACTATCCACCAACCACATTGCAAATGATGATTGCTTCCTGTCACTGTCACTGTTGCAGCCACTCGATCCTTGGGCAGCAACCTGCTTGATGTTTATCGATTATGGAAAAAGCGGAAAATTCCTACCTTTTTTGTGTAACTTAGTTTAACACCCAATTGAGTGATGACAGTTTGTTCTTTGCCAAAAGGTAGGATTGTGAAATCCTATACATGCAGGCATCTCTGTATATTCTGCAGTCTGCACTTTGTCACTCTATGACATACGGTAGATGACTCGAAACGTGTACATGAAAAACGGTAAATAACTTAATGTCAGACATCCCAGAGACCTCAGCAGCTAGTGACCACCGACTGAATATATAAATATAGGAACATACAACAACACATCAGATACAAAGAACAACATAAATAGATAAAAAACATATACAACAACTAAATTCAAGTTATATTGTTTGCCCTGCCCCATCGCAAGCACATGCGGACATAAAACGCATGCTTAAGTGTGTTATCTCACAGAATACGCTACTTAGTTTCAAGCATTTAGATATTTTGGTCGATATTTTCGGTGTAATGGCAAAACGAACATACATGTTTTATTTGTACAACGTACGTTTGTATGTAAGTTTGTTGAAAATTGGCAAACAAAATATTGACACTTCTAATTTAGGACAATTTGCGCTGTTGTTATCGACGTGTTTCTTTGGCTGTGTTGTTGTTGTTGTTTTTTGTATAAACCGTATCTCTATGAGGACCCAACTTACACCTTCCTTTTGTGCCTGCGAAAATGACTCCTCCTTATAGTGGACCAGCCAAACATTGAAAAGTGCTCTAGAATTATTTTCATCGGCATTGTTTGTTAATGGCGGGCATCCATGCTAGATGAGTCACCCATGGCATGCGGAAAATGACTAGGGTGGATGCCACGCCCGAATTTGAATTTAAAGGTCATTTTGAAGGTCACAAAGTCAACTAGGGTCAAAATGTCGGTTTTTATTTTCGTGATGATTTGAACTCTATATGAGTAGATTTTTACAAATCAGTAAGGATCTTACGGTTACGACAAGTATTGGCGGAGATATAATGTGTTAAACTTTGCATTTACACAGAGATGTATAGTAGAATTCATCACACAAATGCGATTAT
Organism: Oasisia sp. SBJ-2009; assembly: GCA_964017155.1. Lineage (NCBI taxonomy): Eukaryota > Metazoa > Annelida > Polychaeta > Sabellida > Siboglinidae > Oasisia > Oasisia sp. SBJ-2009. The sequence continues at coordinate 7,675,460 of OZ024854.1, forward strand.
CTCGAAATGTTGTTTTCTTGTATGTAAAAGTTGTTTGCATATCCATTATTGCAAAGTTATCCTGTTTTCAAAACCAAACACCTATTGTGTGTATGTCAGTATACATAACATCGTTCCTTGGCATGATTTGGGATTAAATAAAACTTGCCAATATGTGGGGGGGGGGGGAATTAAGAAGTGAGGTGACAACCGCAGAATAGAACTCTGCTTCGCAAGTGGCCAATTATGCCATGTTCTATCGATCGATAGTGTTCAAATCAACACAAACATATTCTTGCTACGTAGACCGTTGGTAAGATAACACAACCGTGTGCGATACCACCATCCATTATTTTGAACATGAAGGTCATTTTGAAGGTCACAAAGTCAACTGGGGTCAAAATGTCGGGTTTTATTTTCGTGATGATTCGAACTCTATGTGAGTAGATCTTTACAAACCAGTACAGATTTTACGGTTATACGAAGTATTGGCGAAGATACAAGGTGTTAAACATTACACTTACACAGAGATGTATAGGATAATTCAACACAAAAATGTGATTATCTCGAAATGTTGTTTTCTTGTATGTAAAAGTTGTTTTCATACCCATTATTGCAAAGTTATCCTGTTTTCAAAACCAAACACGTGTTGTGTGTATGTCAGTATACATAACATCGTTCCCTGGCATGATTTGGGATTAAACCAAACTTGCCAATATATGGGGAAATTGTTTAAGAAGTGAGGTGACAACCGCAGAATAGAACTCTGCTTCGCAAGTGGCCAACTATGCCATGTTCTATCGATCGATAGTGTTCAAATCAACACAAACACATTTTTGCTACGTTGGTCGTTCGTAAGATAGCAAAACCGTGTGCGGTGTTACCATCCATTATTTTGAACATGAAAGTCATTTTGAAGGTCACAAAATCAACTGGGGTCAAAATGTCGTTTTTTATTTTCGTGATGATTTGAAGTCTATGTGAGTACATCTTTACAAATCAGTAAAGATTGTACGTTTATACCACGTATTGGCGGAGATATAAGGTGTTACACTTTGCATTTACACAGAGATGTATAGGATAATTCAACACAAAAATGTGATTATCTCGAAATGTTGTTTTCTTGTATGTAAAAGTTGTTTGCATACCTATTATTGCAAAGTTATCCTATTTTCAAAACCAAACACCTATTGTGTGTATGTCAGTATACATAACATGTTGCCATGGCTCACAATCTATGACCACACAAAGTATGCCCGATGGGGACCTGTGTATCTTGCGAATATGAAACTGCTTGAAATGACAGCACCACAGGTCTACGCAGAGTTCATGCAAGGGAACTTCGTTGTGAAGAGAACCAAAGGACGATTCAACCAATTTCCTGCTGACCAGGCAACTGAGTGGATAAACAAGCCATGCAAGATGCAGAACGGCATCATAGGCATTACAAGAAATGCCCAACGTAGGGACAAGCTTTGTGTCACCTGAGCCGAACGCTCACGAATCTACCAGGACACGCGATACCTTTTCAACCTGGAAGATGAGGAGGAAGAAGCCACTTTCACCCGCAGTGACAACCTTCCTTTCCAGATGAAGCGTGATGCTGATGACGTGAAGAAGCTTATCACACAGCTTACACGTTTGGACGTATTCAGAGTAAACATTGCTTTGAGAGAAGAAGAAGATGGAGACATGGACTCGATAAGTGGCGACATACCCTTGTTATCTTTTGCATCCAAAGATTCTGCCCCGACTGACGTGGTCAGTGATCTCCTAAGAGCTGAAGAACGGGGGGAAACTGCATGTTATCACCAACGTGAAGCAACGCCTAATTGAGAAAACTGTGGGGTTTCATGATGTGCTTAAGAAGCATCGCTCGAACACCTTTGCCACTCTGTACAAAGCAACCGTGTCTACCAAACACAATTTACAGAAGACTGTCAAAGCCGACAGAAAACATCTGCAGCGATTACTCAATGCTGTCACCGCGGGTCGAACAGTTGAAATGGGGAGTATCCTGAAGCATGTGCTGTCCCCAGTCCCACCGTCTCTGGCCAAGCATGGAGGCGACATGAACTCGACACAAAAGCCAGTGCTAATCAATGTCCTGGCGGATGGCATTCCTATACCCTCGGCAATTCCAGAAGCCAACATGAAGACGTGTGTGAAAATGTACGGTCATGGCCTGATCCAAGCTCTTGGAAAACCTCATGGGTGTCAGACATTTGGCGACTATGCCGACGTATTCTTGAACAATGTCACAAGTCACTTCATATGTCACACAACAAGAGTTGATGTAGTGTTTGTGGCTACACCGGGCAACAATCGACCGAGGCAGTGACAAGGTCAAAGCGAATGGGGAAGAAGAGGCCAATTCGTAAGGTCATCGAAGGACGAAATGACCCACTTCCACAGGTATGGAGCAACTTTATTGCATCTGATGAGAACAAGGCCGATCTCGCCAGGTTCTTGACCGAGATCATCGTGAGAAAGGGTATTGATCTTCACAACAATATGAACTTGTAACAGGAGGCAGATTCTCTTGTGCTACCCATGCGAGGTCAACAAGGAGGAGCGAAGTCAAACTTCAAGGAAACCATGAAGAGGCGGACACCATGCTGGTACTCCATTCGTGTGAGGCAGTCAACCAGGGATACAAAAGAGTGTTGGTCATCTGCAGAGATACGGATGTCATGCTTCTAGTCCACTTTATACCAGCACAAACAGCAGAAGTGTGGATGATCTCTGGAACAGCAAAGAAGAGGAAATGCTATCCAATACATCCACTGTCTGAGAGACTTGAAAAACCTTTGAGGGATAACCTGCTGGGCTTCCACGCGTTCACAGGTTGTGACACAACGTCAGCGTTTAGTGGCGACTTTTCAGAATCTTCCGCATTTCTTGCAGGGGATTGGTCGTGATGGAGAACTCGTACCATTGAACAATTTGTATATCATTTGTACGGCACACCTGAGCAACAAACCGTCGACAATGCCAGACTCCAACTCTTCGGTAAGGGCAAGTTTGGTCTGGAGATCTTACCCCCAACCAGAGACGCCCTGGAACTTCACACCGCACGCGCCAACTATCAAACAAAGATCTGGCTGCAGGCAGACCAGGAACATATAGACATCCCTTCTCCCACCGACATATCTGCATGGATGATGGAGTCAGACTGCTTGAAAGCAGTCTGACTCCAGTGACCAGCGTGTCTAGAGCTGGTCACTTGTGGATGCAAGGCTAAGTGCAGAACGGCCCGATGCAGTTGCTTCAAAACGAACCTCAACTGCACGTATGCTTGCGGGTGTGATGGGGTGAACTGCTGCAACCCAGCTGGTCAACAGACATGGGAGGAAGTGAATGTGACACGTTATTGGACATCATAGTGCATATGGGAACATTAGAGTAAAACGACCAAGTGTTCAACACAGTTCTTATTTAAAAACCGTGTTTTTGAGAAAAACGTACTTTTGTGTTTCGTTATCCTATACTTTAACATTGTAAAGTGAATGTTTACTTGTCAATTACACTAGTTAGATGCAAGTATGTGATCATAAAAATTACTTCATTGGATAGATCTATTGATTGTGGTCCAAATTAATACAAAAAACGAAAATACCAATTTTGACCTTTCTCGTCCTTGAAAATGACCTTCAAATTCAAAATCAAGGGTGGCATCCATCCACACCTTTTCCCACATGCTATGAGTGATCTATCTACCATAGTTTCATGTTATTAACAAAAAATGCCGATGAAAGTTTTATATCACATATTGGCTTGTCCACTATTACCCAACTCAAGCAATGTGGTAATTTCTTAATGTGGGTGCTAAATATAGGTTCACGCGGTACATGTGTTGTGGACGCTATATTCTCGAATGGTCGGAATTTTTTTGCATGACTAACATCTGGCTGGCGAGGCCGATCCCTAACTGTGATGTAATCATGTGAGCCGACAGCGGCACATTAATCGGAGATCCGGGTCCGGGTTTCTGTTTACGCCAATATATAAGTGAGCCGTGCGTTTCGACAACATATTTTGTTAGTACGAGACGGTACGCCAACAAGCAAGGAACTATATAAACGGTCTTCAGGTCCACGTAAACTAGTCCCCGTTATCCGACGATATGCAAGCCGCTAAACCGCAGCAAGGTAGGTGACCTATTTTACACTCGCGTGCTCACTGAACGGACGTTCACGATAAACAAACCCATGCATGAACCAGTGGCGAATGGTATTTTCAAAAAGTGCATATTTTTAGTGTGGGAACACGCTTACAAGTACTTATAGCGATAACGGCTTTCGCGTTGTCGTGAACGACGAGAGGGGACATAACAGGTGTTCTACTCCTCGCTAGATGGCTCTCGGTTGACAATATATGACAACAAATGTAAATTATATAGGGGCCTAGATCTATGCTGTCGCTGGTAAACCACGGGGATATAAAGAGCCGACTAAATAAAAACTAAAATCCCTGAGTCGCCAAGATATAGGTTAGACATATTTGTGATGTTTCTATCGTAATATAAATAAGTAACCAGCTAGCGTGTTCGAGAACAAAGCTTAATTTACCTAGTTCTAGACTGTTTACATGCTATGGTGCGCCAACCGTGGAGGTCAGACTGTTAGTATACATCAACAGAGACAGGACAGTTGCATGAAACACTACAGTTGTGCGTGAGACGTGCCCGAACAGGACATGTAGCGCACATGTCCAGAGAGGATGGTCAGTGGCTGTGGGGGAGGGGGCACAACACAAAATATATTAAAACAAACACGCTATCTGCGATCGTGTTAGTCTCGCTTAACCGACTGTCGTTCGGCTGCGGAACTACGCCGAGAAGACAGTCTGGCTACATTAACGGCTTTTGTTTGGGTAGCAGCCGTGATCTATAAAATGCTGCCACCTCACGGACACTGCCGTAATATATATATTTTTAAAACAACTGCAAATTTGTATTTCTATTTATTTTGTGTTAATATAAGTTTACTTTTTAATAGTTTTTATAATACAGCATTATTTGATCAAAAGGTTTCCTTATTTAATTTGTATGCTATCCGTGTCGAGCTAGACAATGCTGCCACCTCACGGATACTGGTTAATCCTGCCGTAATTCTTATTTTATAAACAACGATAAATTTGAATTTTTACTTACTTCTGTGTTAATATAAGTTCAATGGTGAATACTTTTCATATGATATCATTATCTTGTAAAAGTATATCGTTATTTGAATTTTTATTTCATAGTTGGCCTGAGAGCCAATCAGCGTCTCTACCCTAATCTGGGGTAAGGCTGCCCGGATGTAGAAACTTAAGCCCATATACTGTCCCAGGCGGAGTTGAGGGGGCTTAAAAGTGCTGCCACCTCACGGAGTCTGGGTAACCGAGGCTACGATCGTGTCTATGGAAACCGAAGCCGAGGGATGGTGTCAAAACGCAGTGACTCGACCCAGTTAAATTGTTAACCCTATGTCTACCATGACATGCAATGTACCATAGTGATTTGCAGCCAGTTTACACGTCGCATACTGTTGATATGCCTGAGGTAGCACACATGACTCCTTGTACATACATATATGTATGTATGTATGTATGTATGTATGTATGTATGTATGTATGTATGTATGTATGTATGTATGTATGTATGTATGTACGTACGTACGTACGTACGTACGTACGTACGTACGTACGTACGTACGTACGTATGTATATATATATATATATATATAAATAATTAATGTATGAATTGTACATTTCCACTGAAAATGCTGTTATTAAAGGGAAACAAACCGATGACATATCAACAATACGCAGTCAGTCCCGTTATTCTGTTTAAGAATTACATTGAAGACACATCATTCACATTACGCGGACAAGCATAAATGTAAAAGAGTACATGCAACGTAACATTACCAATCAATGTATTTTCTTTCCAATTCGCTAGTTGCCGTACCGAGACAGGGCCAATCGAGGTAATAAATTGACACTAATATATAGCGCAATCCGGTGACATATCATATCACAGAGCATGCGAACCTGTATACACTACACAAGTGATCACCCAAATTGTAGCAAGCTTAAAATGAATCGCATAAACACAGTAATTTACTAACGGTTTGCACACAGACTCACATTATCTATAAAATGCCAGTAATTATTGGCAAATATTTATTGGGCATTATTAATTATGTATACTTGAATAAGACCACCTTACCAGTAGTTGCTTTAACAATTTCATTGACGTTTGCATGCGCGAGTGTATGTAGGTATTTGAAGTGTTTACATTAGTATACAAGTATATAAATAAAAATGTAAATGTATATTGATTCATATAGCACCATCTTTGTACAATAATATTCTACGGTACTGATCAATACAATAATTTGCACAGCAGTAGTTAATATAAACGACATTCGACATAATACACATATATTGATATAATGTAAATTATAAAATAAATTAGATAAATAAATATATAAATACATTACTTAATCAATAACAAAACAATATGTTAAATTTATAATATAAAATAAATAAATTATATAAATTAATAATTACGTACAAATACTAGGCATAGTCTAAATAATTATCTAACAAATGCAAAACTGTAAAAACATTAACAAATAGTAAAATGTATAACAATAGGTTATGGTGGTCGAAACGTAGAAGTAAGTAGAACATTGGTGGTTGGAACGTAGAAGTAAGTAGAACATTGCTAGTGGTGTACTTATACATTTATTTTGGAATAATAAGTTATTTGTTCAATTTACTCTTAAAACGCCAACATCGCTGCATCTGCAACGATGTAGGCAAAGTTTTAGAACATAAATATTAACAGTGATACATCGTGTTTAGATCGCTTGACGACGCGACGAAAAGTACAGATTGGCCTTGGATGCACGATCGTTATTGGATTCATATTATTAATAACGGGCATCATCCTCATAGTGAAGGCTGATCAAAAAGACGACGAGAGAATGAAAAACTTCTTCAAGGGCGGAGGATTCAGGTACACACAGCGGCAGACACTTTTACACACGCAAACACACATGCATACACACCCCTATACACATTCATTCATGCACACACGCACGTACACACGTACATGCATATGTTCACACGCGCTGCACACACGTGCTCACACAACAATGTATGCAAGCAGTACTGCACGCACGCACATGTGTAGGTATGCATATAGGCAAACTAACACACACAATCGATCAAGCACACGCACACGCACAGCAAACATGGACACGCACACGCACAGCAAACATGGACACGCACACACACGCGCACGAACGCACGCTCACACACACACGCACGCACGCACACGCCAAGTAATTATTTACAGTTTACATAAAATGCACATAACTAAATGCTCATTTATAATTTGAAGCAACCAAGCTAATCTTTCTTAATGTTAGCAAAACATAATTAAATGACGGTTATATTACTCAATCATATAACTGTGTGTATAACGATTGACAGTGCATTGCTATGGACGAACTTACAGAGTGGTGACACCAACATAATATAATACACAATCTCCAATTTGCATGACTATCATTCGTAAAGCAACACTTTATTTTACAGCAACAGCGAAACTCCAATGCGGATTCCATGGATCATGATGATTGTTCTATCCGTCCCACTCATTGTGTTCAGTTCAATTATGTGTCTGTGCACTGCAATTGTACGCCGCCCAGAGCCAGCTCTTAACGCAGTAAGTCCATAAGTAAAGCCATAGCACGTGTTTTGGTCATATCTCTGTAATCAAACACACATACGCACTTATTCGTGTTCCGCAAAACTTTTAAGCGGGAACCAATTGTTTTCCAGGAAATTTGTTTGCGCGGAAATAATACAGATCGATAGCAGGATCGGCAAATCGATCACTGCAGCATAATTAGGAAATGTGTTGTAGAAAATTATCGGTCGCAACATGACATTCCTCCATAAGCATTTCTAATCACCGAATTCAGCGTGATCAAAACGAGAGTTAGAATGCTAAGCTGAAACAGAATCTCTGCATTATCCAGCTAGCTGAGAGACCGTCCCCCCGGTATCAGCGTGAGAACTCACAACGGCCTAGCAACGAAATTTTTTATATGACAGAACATAACCAATGTTATTTTTGTTCTTGACTACGTCCTATTTTGGCGCAAATCTCGTGGGCCAGTTGGAAACTGCAAGCGTGCCAGGGTTTGCGGAACGTTGCCTTACGTTGATCAAATAGTAACGGTTATTTAATATTGATTACATATGGAGAAGTAAATACATATATATATGTCATGATCTCACGTGATGTGTGTGTTTTTGACGCGTGATCATACCCACACGCATGTACTCATAAATATACACGCCACGATTTAACATAAATATGAATATATTTGTAGTATGAATATGGAAACATTTGTTTGCTAGAAAAGGTAAAATGCACTGTTTGTTTACAAAGCAATATATATATATATAATATATATATATATATATATATATATATTATGTTTTATATATAGTATGTTTTATATATATATATATATATATATATATATATATATATATATATATATATATATATATATATATATATATATATATATATAGTGTGTGTGTGCGTTTACGGTACGGTAATCTTAATGTTTCTGTTGTAGCAATGCCCGGTCGTGAGTGGCCCGTTCGTGAGTGGTGTGGCACCCAGCAGGGTAAACTACTCAACCGGATTAGCCAAAAGCTATGTGCCCCGAACACATGCATCTTCGGACTTCTCCACGACAACTAACCATTTCTCACCGTCGGGTTATCCTATGTCAACGATTGATATTGATCCGACGCCAACATATCATACGACAACATGTGACACGACAACATGTGATACGACAACGTGTGACAACACAACTTGCGATACGTCATCGAGCGATCCCTGGTGATCAGACGTCGCTAACAGTTCCGCCAGCAGGAACGGCGGAGTCGCGTATAGCCAGTCGCAAGCCGTCACTTCTGACCGGACCGTACCTATACATTCGTGTTTGTGTACAGTTACCATACATATTACCAATGCTACACGCACAAATAAGAATTGATATTTCACGGCTCGGTTTCTATATTCCTCCAGAGATGCGCAAATACGGTTCTGTGTACAGCTTCACAAGACTCCTGAAAACTCACTTCGTCAAACGACCGTATTTATTTTGAAGTGACTCAGCCATTTTGTGTTGTAGCTGGAATTCTTGATTGGACATTTGGTTACGGTGCTATGTTTTTATATGATAGTTTTTTGTTTGTTTTTTGATTTTGTTGAAATTTGTTTTTGTCTTAATAAAAGTTAAAAAACATAATCTTGACTCTTATCTTGGAAAATAGTCACCCTGGGGCTATTGCACCCTACCAATGAGCTTATTATTATTATTAGTAGTAGTAATAGTAGTGGTGATAGTATTAGTAGTAGTAGTAGTAGTAGTAGTAGTAGTAGTAGTAGTAGTAGTAGTTGTAGTAGTAGTAGTAGTAGTAGTAGTAGTAGTAGTAGTAGTAGTAGTAGTAGTAGTAGTAGTAGTAGTAGTAGTAGTAGCAGCAGCAGCAGCAGCAGCCGCAGCAGCAGCAGCAGCAGCAGCAGCAGTAGTAGTGGAACTAGTAGTAGTAGTGGTACATGTATGGGCTCTAGCTGTAATAGAATACTACAATTAGGAGTTTGTAATAAATGGTCCCACTCTGTTAAGAAACCACTGAACTTGGTTGTGGCCACGTGTTTGTTGGTGTGCGTGTACCTTTACAATGCTTGCGAGTTAGTGTGTGTGTGTGTGTGTGTGTGTGTGTGTGTGTGTGTGTGTGTGTATGTGTGTGTATGTGCGTGCGTGCGTGCGTGCGTGAGTGTGCGTGAGTGTGTATGTGCGTGCGTGTCTTTGCGTGCGTGTTTGATAGTTTTATCTGTGTATTTGTAATTTGACCGTACAGGGAACTCATAATTGGATGCCTCTCATAAACAGTTAAACAATTCCACGCGATAGAGATCCGCCAAACATGAAGTCAATATTACTATATGAAGTGTATATAATGACCCGTACAAAAATAGCATTCAAATACCATTGTTTTTTTAATGGTATTTGAATGATACTTGAATGGTCCTAGGGGGTATTATGGCCAAGGGTATTTGAATGGTATCTGAATGGTGTTTTGGATTCTTTGTACCGTTCAGTGGTATTGAATGGTATTTTTAATTACCGTTGAGAGTACCACCGAGTCCTGCTGAAATATCTTTGATACTGAATGGTGTTCAATGCAAATCAGTGGAATATCATTGGCTCTTTTTGTAGGGGTTACATAGCAAGAGTAAAACATAGTGATTATGCCTATTCGTTCATACACACTGACCCGATTTGTAAATATAATGTTGAACACTTTAATTTGTTGATCGTATTCTCCAAACAACTCTGACTCCAATGAAGTTATTCCACTCGTAAGGTTCTACGTTCAGACAGACGCTGTAAGTCTAGAAGATACATGTGCGATTATCTCATTCAAACAACACATATGTTTACGGATGAGGCCTTTACAAACTGCTTCAGACAACTAAGGTCTACAGGAATAGTTTTCCTTTTGAGAGCAAATTTGTTGAAAAGCAGTGACCAACAGGACATACGATCTGTGTACGTTATTATTCGTTCATCATGTACAAATAATGTTCGTGTCTCTGATTAAAGTATGATCCATGTTGTATCCAATTATGTTTATACATTGCAGCTCGCGTGTGTGAATGCATGCATGTTTGCGCACGTGTGTGTATGTGTGCGTGCAGGCGTGCGTGCATGTGTGTGATGCGTTTCTGTATTAGGCAATCTCAATATAAAACGCTTTTTTCCAGCCTGCTGAAATACTTCCACAGTCCACACGATACGTGAGGTTGAAGTTGACCACAACTGAGACAAAAAACATTTGAAATACGCTTTCAGTATTGAATAGACACGCAAATCACCTTGACTATGCACACGTTTCGATAATACTAAACAGGTAGAAACGTGCGGCTGGCATAAAAGAGTGAATCCAATAACTGTGACTGTCACAGACCGTTCGAGGAGCTGAGTCAATTAATAGCACCTCCTTTGTCTTCCAACGGCTAGAACATAGCTGAAAGTCCGCCGAATGCGTATCTTGGGAATGGTGCAACGGTAGGTCCTGTGCCACTGAACGTACTGTCTCTAGATCTACATACGCCTCTTATAGGTTTCGTTTTAATGTCTCAGGAAGATATCATGTTTATCAACACATGCATCGATGATATTGGAACGAATTATATATATATATATATATATATATATATATATATATATATATATATATATATATATATATATATATATAATTCGTGTGTGTGTGTGTGTGTGTGTGTGTGTGTGTGTGTGTGTGTGTGTGTGTGTGTGTGTGTGTGTGTGTGTGTGTGTGTGAGAGAGAGAGAGAGAGAGTCGTGGTGTTGGTTGACAGAACCCGTCACGGTCTGATTTAGTGGTGGTTTCAGAAGGAACCCGTTTTTTCCGCATTCTCCTTTTGTCTTCCATGTTGGTCCTTCGTGTGGTTCCATGGGAAATGGTGGCCTGTAGACTGTGCCTCGCCAGTTCGAGCGATTGGTTGTTTTTGTTGTCCACTGGCGGCGTCAGATGTTACAAGTGGCGAGGGAATATTTCAAACTGTCTTTTCCGAGGTGCCCCTCTGTCAAGATGGCCGGTGGAAAGTTCTCCATATAGCACGGTCTTTGGTAGACGATGATCTTCCATCCTGGAGACATATCCTGCTCAACGAAGTTGTGTATTAAGATGCATGGCCTCGATGCTGGTAACGTTAGCCCTTTCAACGACCTCGATATATATATATATATATATATATATATATATATATATATATATATATATATATATATATATATGTGTGTGTGTGTGTGTGTGTGTTATTTTTTATTATATTATATTTATTAGGTAATTCTCATGCCTCAGTCTCGTATCATTACATTTAATATCCATAACAAATCTGACTACTTGTTTTAAATAACACTACAAATTGATATCGAGCCTGAGTTCGTTTCTGTATATATCAGTGATAACAGGAAAACGTGTATGCGTGAGTAATTTGTATTCCATTTATTGAACGCAAATTTAAATAATCATATCGACAAACCCTACATTTCTGCATCGATTTTGTGACTCTAGATTACGTTGTTCTTCATATATGAATAAATGACTTAGACGGACGCCATCTTTAAAAATGGCGGATATATAAATGTCAATAAAAGTCAAGTGCTAATAATTGTATATCGCTATCCACATCGCTATTCAATGTCATCAACATTACTGCACATTGTGACGTAATTTATGAAATATTGTGACATTTGTTCGGACGACCGCCATCTTTAAACATGGCGTAGGTGAAAGCCGGAGAATTCCAAAAAACAATTATATTTGAAATTCTTGTCGCATAACACTTATATCCACACGCCACAATTATCCCTCTAGGTTAAATATGTATTAAAATAAGGGATCATTTAATTAGGCGGCCATTTGAAAAATTACCGCTAAATCATTATGGGACCAAATAAGAATTAATTGGCAACATGCGTATTTAAGTGTTAAATAACATAGATTACTTTAAAACCAGTTGCCCAGATTATACCCAAATATAGCGAAACACACACAATAAATTCATGATATTGGTGAGCTAATTACACCAACATTTGGAAACTAACCATAATAAATTCATGGGAGGCTAATACGTACATAGTAAAGGCGCTAGATATATATATATATATATATATATATATATATATATATATATATATATATATAGAGACAGAGACAGAGACAGAGACAGAGACAGAGACAGAGACAGAGACAGAGACAGAGACAGAGACAGAGACAGAGACAGAGACAGAGACAGAGACAGAGACAGAGACAGAGACAGAGACAGAGACAGAGACAGAGACAGAGACAGAGACAGAGACAGAGACAGAGACAGAGACAGAGACAGAGACAGAGACAGAGACAGAGACAGAGACAGAGACAGAGACAGAGACAGAGACAGAGACAGAGACAGAGACAGAGACAGAGACAGAGACAGAGACAGAGACAGAGACAGAGACAGAGACAGAGACAGAGACAGAGACAGAGACAGAGACAGAGACAGAGACAGAGACAGAGACAGAGACAGAGACAGAGACAGAGACAGAGACAGAGACAGAGACAGAGACAGAGACAGAGACAGAGACAGAGACAGAGACAGAGACAGAGACAGAGACAGAGACAGAGACAGAGACAGAGACAGAGACAGAGACAGAGACAGAGACAGAGACAGAGACAGAGACAGAGACAGAGACAGAGACAGAGACAGAGACAGAGACAGAGACAGAGACAGAGACAGAGACAGAGACAGAGACAGAGACAGAGACAGAGACAGAGACAGAGACAGAGACAGAGACAGAGACAGAGACAGAGACAGAGACAGAGACAGAGACAGAGACAGAGACAGAGACAGAGACAGAGACAGAGACAGAGACAGAGACAGAGACAGAGACAGAGACAGAGACAGAGACAGAGACAGAGACAGAGACAGAGACAGAGACAGAGACAGAGACAGAGACAGAGACAGAGACAGAGACAGAGACAGAGACAGAGACAGAGACAGAGACAGAGACAGAGACAGAGACAGAGACAGAGACAGAGACAGAGACAGAGACAGAGAGATCATTCACCTTTCGTCTCCTCTAATCTAATCGTATTTCATTTATGATGATAATAATAATAAAAACCACATATTTTATAAAGCACAATTTCCAATAACATGTTCTATCCGCTGGACCAGACTAACAACCTAAACATAAACATTCAACGTAGCAGATAAAATAATATAATATAATATAATATAATATAATATAATATAATATAATATAATATAATATAATATAATATAATATAATATAATATAATATAATATAATATAATATAATATAATATAATATAATATAATATAATATAATATAATATAATATAATATAATATAATATAATATAATATAATATAATATAATATAATATAATATAATATAATATAATATAATATAATATAATATAATATAATATAATATAATATAATATAATATAATATAATATAATATAATATAATATAATATAATATAATATAATATAATATAATATAATATAATATAATATAATATAATATACTCGACTCGGCTCGGCTCGGCTCGGCTCGGCTCGGCTCGGCTCGGCTCGGCTCGGCTCGGCTCGGCTCGGCTCGGCTCGGCTCGGCTCGGCTCGGCTCGGCTCGGCTCGGCTCGGCTCGGCTCGGCTCGGCTCGGCTCGGCTCGGCTCGGCTCGGCTCGGCTCGGCTCGGCTCGGCTCGGCTCGGCTCGGCTCGGCTCGGCTCGGCTCGGCTCGGCTCGGCTCGGCTCGGCTCGGCTCGGCTCGGCTCGGCTCGGCTCGGCTCGGCTCGGCTCGGCTCGGCTCGGCTCGGCTCGGCTCGGCTCGGCTCGGCTCGGCTCGGCTCGGCTCGGCTCGGCTCGGCTCGGCTCGGCTCGGCTCGGCTCGGCTCGGCTCGGCTCGGCTCGGCTCGGCTCGGCTCGGCTCGGCTCGGCTCGGCTCGGCTCGGCTCGGCTCGGCTCGGCTCGGCTCGGCTCGGCTCGGCTCGGCTCGGCTCGGCTCGGCTCGGCTCGGCTCGGCTCGGCTCGGCTCGGCTCGGCTCGGCTCGGCTCGGCTCGGCTCGGCTCGGCTCGGCTCGGCTCGGCTCGGCTCGGCTCGGCTCGGCTCGGCTCGGCTCGGCTCGGCTCGGCTCGGCTCGGCTCGGCTCGGCTCGGCTCGGCTCGGCTCGGCTCGGCTCGGCTCGGCTCGGCTCGGCTCGGCTCGGCTCGGCTCGGCTCGGCTCGGCTCGGCTCGGCTCGGCTCGGCTCGGCTCGGCTCGGCTCGGCTCGGCTCGGCTCGGCTCGGCTCGGCTCGGCTCGGCTCGGCTCGGCTCGGCTCGGCTCGGCTCGGCTCGGCTCGGCTCGGCTCGGCTCGGCTCGGCTCGGCTCGGCTCGGCTCGGCTCGGCTCGGCTCGGCTCGGCTCGGCTCGGCTCGGCTCGGCTCGGCTCGGCTCGGCTCGGCTCGGCTCGGCTCGGCTCGGCTCGGCTCGGCTCGGCTCGGCTCGGCTCGGCTCGGCTCGGCTCGGCTCGGCTCGGCTCGGCTCGGCTCGGCTCGGCTCGGCTCGGCTCGGCTCGGCTCGGCTCGGCTCGGCTCGGCTCGGCTCGGCTCGGCTCGGCTCGGCTCGGCTCGGCTCGGCTCGGCTCGGCTCGGCTCGGCTCGGCTCGGCTCGGCTCGGCTCGGCTCGGCTCGGCTCGGCTCGGCTCGGCTCGGCTCGGCTCGGCTCGGCTCGGCTCGGCTCGGCTCGGCTCGGCTCGGCTCGGCTCGGCTCGGCTCGGCTCGGCTCGGCTCGGCTCGGCTCGGCTCGGCTCGGCTCGGCTCGGCTCGGCTCGGCTCGGCTCGGCTCGGCTCGGCTCGGCTCGGCTCGGCTCGGCTCGGCTCGGCTCGGCTCGGCTCGGCTCGGCTCGGCTCGGCTCGGCTCGGCTCGGCTCGGCTCGGCTCGGCTCGGCTCGGCTCGGCTCGGCTCGGCTCGGCTCGGCTCGGCTCGGCTCGGCTCGGCTCGGCTCGGCTCGGCTCGGCTCGACTCGACTCGACTCGACTCGACTCGACTCGACTCGACTCGACTCGACTCGACTCGACTCGAATCTAATCTAATCTAATCTAATCTAATCTAATCTAATCTAATCTAATCTAATATAATATAATATAATATAATATAATATAATATAATATAATATAATATAATATAATATAATATAATATAATCTAATATAATCTAATCTAATCTAATATAATCTAATATAACATAACATAACATAACATAACATAACAGAATATAACATAACATAACATAACATAACATAACATAACATAACATAACATAACATAACATAACATAACATAACATAACATAACATAACATAACATAACATAACATAACATAACATAACATAACATAACATAACATAACATAACATAACATAACATAACATAACATAACATAACATAACATAACATAACATAACATAACATAACATAACATAACATAACATAACATAACATAACATAACATAACATAACATAACATAACATAACATAACATAACATAACATAACATAACATAACATAACATAACATAACATAACATAACATAACATAACATAACATAACATAACATAACATAACATAACATAATATAGACCACTTTAAAACCAGTTTCCATGATTATAAGCAAATATAGCGACACATTCACAACTAATACTACATTTCTACCTATTCGTCATATCTTCCTCCTACCACCCCTGTCCCTTCTTGCCGTGATCGCGTAGGGGGCGCCCCTTTCGGCGGTCTGAGTGCCTTCCTCGGCGTGCTCCAGAACTTCTCTTGCGCACTCTCGTTCCACTCCAGATACGTGTGTGTTGTGAGCAGACTCCGCAAGGTGGCAGTCTGGTTCTCCGGTGAGATCGTTTCAAGCAGCAGGAGAACGAGGCTGTTGCGCCAGTTGCCTAGACGACGGTGATTCGCCATCTCCAACTCCATACGGCACCATTGACTCTGGGCGAAGTTGTTGGAGAGAACGACGATCACCTTGCGACTCGCTTCGATGCTCTCGACGATATTCTCGCTTATCTCTCGACCGATGGGCCAGTCTCGTTGATGGAGACACAACCGATAACGACCTTCTGTCTCGAGTCGCGGCAGTAGATGGCTAACGACCCACGATGCGTCGTTACTGTTATGGGCGACGAACGCGTCGTAGACGTAGCTGCTATCAGCCCGTTCGAGGTAGCGGCGACGTCGCGACCGAATCAGGAAGATGTAGTAACGGATGTACCAGCGGCCTCTGTACACCAGCGCAAACACAATCGCCGACAAGAAGATGGCCGCCGCCGTCGACAAGATGAAAACGAAGTCAGTGTGAGAAATGCAGTCTGCTGGCGACAGTCCGGCACGGGAACAAGGCACACCGCGCAGCGACTCCGGCGAGGCGCAGGTGTACGCAGTCTTCACCCCGAAGCTTGAGATACGGATCCCGTTTTTCTGCGTGTACTCTACGAACCACAGCAGGTCGCAGTTACACGCCACAGGATTATGCGCTAGGTCAAGCCAGATTAGTGATGTCAACTTTGAAAACGATGCGACATTCACAGTAACAATCTGATTTTGCGATAACGTTAGCCCGCGTAGTCTAAACAGAGGCTTAAACACCTCCGGGTTCCACGACTGGATGGCATTGTCACCGAGAAAGAGAGTCCTGAGCTGTGTAGTGTTGCTTAACATGCCGACGGGTAGACTTCCGGTTCCGCAACCGTCAAGAGTAAGAGACTGTAAACTGTGCATGTTTTGAAAGATGTACGGATACTTTGCAAGATTTCCACCGAAGTCAGGGTTCTCGCCGATGTCAAGGTTTACTAGGGATTGCAACGGCTGAAAATACACGGGACATGTCAACATACATTGCACTATATATATATATATATATATATATATATATATATATATATATATATATATATATATATATATATATATATATACATATACATACATAAATATATATACATGTATATATATATACACACACATATATATATATATATATATATATATATATTATATATATATATATATATATATATATATATATATATATATATATATATATATATATATATATATATATATATATATGCCTCGATTTCCAACTTTTGCGTTTTGTGGCGTCATGAGCTAGCCCTCTTGATGCAACAACATAGAAACGTACGGAAAGCTACAATGATATGCGTGGGCACGCTGAAACAATGTCACTGCCCTGAATACATATATCAACCTGATACACGCAAAACTGACAGACATACAGACAGACAGATAGACAGACAGACAGACATACAGACAGACATATATACAGACAGTCAGACATACAGATTGTCAAACTAACACTTCTCTAGGTTTGAATTCCCTTTTCAGATATGCTTTATCGAAAACCACTTCTCTTTTGTTGTTTGTGTTTAGAATCATGTGGTCCGGATATGTCCTCTAAATGTTATGGTAGATTACCGGCATCCATTTATTTCTACACAATTACTGATCATTGAGCAACTATGCAATTCATTACAAATATCCTAACGTACCTGAAACACCGATGGATCGTCAAACATGATGTGATTTTGATATAAATAGAGGGTTTCCAATTCGAGCAGCTTATCAAAGGTCCCGCGCGGGATGCCGTAGATCTTATTATAAGAGAGATCCAACTTCTTCAGGTGAATTGTCGGAGCGAACGCCTCTGAACTAATATATCCGATGTTGTTTCTTGATATAAGCAACGTCGTCAAATTGCCGTAGCCGACCAGCGAATCTTGGTTGATTTCCGAAATAGAATTCGATTCCACACTTAGATATGAGAGTCCCGGTGAGATCAAAAGTCGCTGGACCGAAGGCAGCTCAAATAGTTGGTTCGTGTGAAGGAGTGATGAGTGATTGAATGAGTGATTTATTGAATGAGAGACCTGAGTCTAGAGACCTATATATAGCGCCATCTTGTATGTACATACGTACGTACGTACGTACGTACGTACGTATGTATGTATGTATGTATGTATGTATGTATGTATGTATGTATGTATGTATGTATGTATGTATGTATGTACGTAGTAACTATATATGCATATCTTGTTCAATTAATGTCATGCACTTTCCTTATACATCCACAACCCTTAGATAATTTGTTGCACAACGGAGTATTGTTCCTGAAATATGTTCAATATTGGCAAATGTGCTTCCTCTGTATCAGTACACAGCATCTGGAATCAAATCCCGGATTCCCGCAGATAACGGCGCATTAATGGTTTTATGGTGCATGTAGTACAGAACTGCAATGACATGGTAGAGAAAACGGAGAAAGAACCGTCAATTAGTATGCAATGAAAAGGGGCAAATAGTGCCAAATACGATTTCAACTGCTATTCGTATTTGCAACAATAACGATACATTCCAGAAGACCAAGCATTTAGTAAGAAGGTCAGTATGCAGCAGTATTATAACATTTATTTAAGACTGACAGTGAAATTACATCCGTAACACTTACACGTCGAAGATCAACGTCGATAGCATGACCTGATCTGTGAACGAGTGATCTTCGATCTTGTTGATCTTGTTATTGCACAGATCCAATTTAGAAACTGTACCGAGGTTACGGAACAACATTTTCTTGAGCACCAAGATGTGGGCACCATTCAACACTACAGTAGTTACGTTGTTCTCGTTCAAACCTTCAAACAATGCTGCTGAATAATCACTCAAGTTTACTTGCGAAAGAGTAATTGCACGAAGTGGTGATCCGTTCAAACCATACAATCCATCACGCAAGGCAGAGCCGGTTAAGGGGGTCATGTCGAAAGACAACGACTCAACATTGCGGAGCGGCAGGAACGCGTCTTTGCTGATTGTATGTAGGCTTATGTTGCAGTCAGAAAAACTTATAATCGGTGATGGGACAGTGACGTAAGTGACGAAACGTGTCACTATTTAGTGACTGTATCGTGCCTCTTGAAAAAACAATCTGGCGCAGTCGAGTCATATTGCGAAATTCTACTCCAAGGATAAAGTTCATAGGGTTTTTAAGGCGTCCACCAATGAACAGGCATTCCAAATTCAGCAACGGACGCAGCAGCCTATCGGAGATAACCTTCAGTTTATTTCCGGTAATATCAAGAGTTGTCAGTCTGTTTAGTGACGTAAATATTGTGTCCGGCAGATCTGTTATAGAGTTGTCCTTCAGACTCAGCACAGTTAATTTTGAAAGGTCTTTGATCGTATCAACATCCAGAATACGAAGCCCTCAATCGTTGATGTAAACCTTTGTCAAAGAAAACCGGAATGGTCGAAATGTCACATCAGATATATCATGTTGTTCCATAAGACTCAATTTCAACATTCTCAGTTTTGTAAGGTTTTCAAAACAGCGCTCGAAATTCACAGACATGAATCGGAACAGTGTTAATTGTTGCAGTTGTTTTACCCTACAAATTTCTTTTTGTGGGACTGATATTTGTGCTGCGCGAATATTTAGAAACCTCAGGTTAAAAAAGAAGCGAAATACTCCACTTTCGAATGACGACAAATTCTCATGCAAAATAAGCTTTCTTAGCAAGCCCAGTCCCTCAAAAGCTCTTTCATCAATTGATCGTATGTTGTTATCTCGTAAGTATAATTCCGTCAAATTAGGAACTTCCGAAAATGACCTTGCGCGTATGCGCGTGATGTTGTTGTCTACCATCTTAATAAACTCCGTGTTAGTGGGTAGTTGTGGGATTTCTGTTACGGTGTTCCAACAAACTATTCGTCGACTTCTGTCACAGTCACACGTGATCGGACAGCGTGGACGAGGTACGGTGTCTCCATTAACATGGCTGCACAATGTGGTGAGTAGGACCAACAGGAATGACGTCAGCGCTGCTGCCATTTTGTACGTAGCTGACATCACCGTAGATCTGCAAAGTATAAATACACAGAGTGTCAACACAAACTCACACATACCGATTGATGAAGGGCGCGCGTGTACGTTTGCCTCAGAATAACAA
>OZ024854.1:7703626-7713626 GCA_964017155.1 Oasisia sp. SBJ-2009
TTCCAGTCTATTTTGTTTTATTGTCTGATCATATCTTCCTGTGTCTTCCTTTTATTATAATATTGCTTTTAGAGGCCATTTGATCGTGTTACCTACCCATTCCATACAAACATCCTCTTTTTCGCGCTATTCATAATACAAATATGACAGACGCGTTTTGAAAACAAAATCAATACAATGAAATATAAGTATTACTTAACGAAATTGTTTTTGTTTGTCTCCCCGCTACGTCTGTGTTTTATTGTCCATCTCCAATAACAACAATGCACATTGATTTGATTTATAGCATTGTTTCTTCCTTGTTGTCCTGTTAACAATGGTGAATCAAGTTTCGGTGTTCTGATAAATTGTCTAAATGACGCATTTTGTTACCTTTTTTCTACAACAAATACGTATATATATTACGACCGAGACTTTAAAAAGCAGATTATGGGTTTATATAAAATGGCGTGCAAAATCTAGATATTTGTTTTCCCACTGGCTATTGGGAGACACTTTAGAGTTTCGTGAAGGCAAGTCATTTTCGCAAAATATGACATTTGTTCTTGTGATTTTTACGTATACCATAAACACATTGGGAAAAATCAGCTAGCACTGATTCTCAGCAAGGTTGCCTCATAACTAACTGAATTTGAAAATCACTTGTAGATACAAAGAAAGGAACACATTAATTCATTGTTATTTATTGGTTTGTTTATATATATATATATATATATATATATATATATATATATATATATATTGTGTTTATACCGTTAAGCTAAGTTTCTTTCGCACATGGAGTTATTGTGTTGTATACGTTTAATTACATTATCTACATTTTAGTTGGTGTTTGTAAACGCCGTTGAACAGACTGCTACTCTGGCAGTGAGTGTAACAAATACAGTATGTCATTATCATTATCACTATCACTATCACTATCACTATCACTATCACTATCACTATCACTATCACTATCACTATCACTATCACTATCACTATCACTATCACAATCGCTATCATTATTTTTATCAACAGACAGCGTTGTCCTAATTAGAAAACGTAATGACACATTATGTTCAAGGTAGATCAAGTCGATGCTATCCAAGCAACACAAATATGTTATCTGGAGTCTTATCAAAGTACCGTATGCACGACGTGGAATTTTATTTGATGTTAGCAACGTTCGGAGTTGGACCATGTTGCAGATAGTATACAGTGTTTGAGGAATACTATTTATCGTGCTATTGTGATGCATTTCGCAAGGATGTTGATACGTTCTTTGCACCCTTCACTACAGGACGGAGTTACATGTGTAACGTCGTCAAAATAACGCTGTTGTCTACCACAATGTAACCCAAACAAGATTTGTCATGTGCAATCGGAGTACTTTCGTGGTGGACCATCAAGTTCATGTATATTTGTATTTATAGGCACGACATATTACAACTATGGTCCGATTGAGCTGGGTAGCCTGCTTACTGGCCGCGATCGTCTGCACTGTTGCTACAGGTATAGTTACATAGATGATAACCACAGCGTCGTCGTTGATGGTATTTTTGTACAATAAACGTTCCTTGTAAACAAGCTTTAAACGCAGGTAATATTTGGGAAGGTGATAGGTTGGTAAGAGAATGGGTAGATGGGTCGTACTGTACGCGTGTGCGTGTGTGAGTGACTGCATGTATGCGTACGTGTGTGTGCGTGCGTGCATGCGTGCGTGTGTGTGTATGAAACTATTTGCTTGTTATGCGGAAGAGGGAACACAACATGTTATTCAAATTGGGTTACATTTATTTTTATTTTCTAACACAAGCCGGAATGCCTACTTGTGAATTGGTGAACTGACATCTACGAAATAAAATAAGACAAAACATGGTTACACTAAATATAATAAATTAATTTAATGACGACGTATTAACATTATAACAAATACAGGAAGTAAAATATACGTACAGCCAAACGTAGGTATACATTGATAGATACCATTGTGTATTCACCGGTACGTCTGTGAGTATATAAATGGATATTGCATTATGTTTGTCATAAAGCATTACATAAAAACATATTGTTTTAAAAACATTTGATCTCAGGTCACATCTCTGAGTTACTATGTCATTTAGTAATGTCATCGGAAAGAAAATAGAAAATATAACAAATCCATGTTCTCACAGATGGTGGAGGTGGGACTGAAACGGTAGGAAAGAACTCCATCACGTGCATCACCTTCGACAAACCATTGCTGAAGTGGAACGGGGAATTCAAGGCGTCGCAGGGAATCTGGACGAAGAACTTTGGTGTGGAAATTAAGAAGAACTGCGGTTTGAATGGCGACTGCGGACGCTTTCGAGTTCCTTCTAAGATCGAGATGCCGTACTTCAAGAACAACGACTTCTTTGACTTGTCCGTCAGCGTCTGGTTCAAGCGACGTGGCGCTGGATGCTGGCCCGTTCTCGTTAGCAACGGCGACTGTCTGACGAGCACCATACAGGTACCATGCTCACTACGGTGTTACAAGAGTATCCTCTCTGTAAGCAGTACCATACAGATACCATGCTCGCTACGGTGTTACAAGAGTATCCTCTCTGTAAGCAGTATCATACATGTGTTATATTCACTACGGTGTTAATTATACGAGTATCCTCCCTGTAAACAGTACAGTACAAGTTTAGTATTCACTACGAGGTTATAAGGACATCTTTTCTGTAAAGAGTACCACACATATTTTGGTGGCATATTTTATTGTACTGATTTGACAATTATGGTGCAAGTAAACGGTATATTTAATTCATTATCAAATTACCGTGAATCTCTATTGATATCATGACAATTGCAAACTACCGCGAATTTATATTAATGATCATGATTCACTGCTCAATGCTCTCTAAAATTTGAAAAGATATCGCAGTTGCATATTATATTCCTGTTGCCAATGGCAATGGGAATATAATATGCATATAATTTTCCTGTTGTCATTATCATACAACACGGATAATGCTTGTTTTTTACTTTAAGGTATTTGTGACCAAACATAGTGGAAAAACTGTGCCTAAAATGCTGGCCTTGAGGTACACTGTCCAATATTCTGTAAATATTAACTTATTCCAATGTTGGAATCGAATAATTCAACCATTGTGTATTGTGGCATAAGGTCAGGAAATAATATGCCCTCTCAAAAGACTATAATAGGTAATCTTATATATGAAAGGAATGGAACTTATTTGTTAGTTTGCAGTCGGTTTGGAAAAAGGAGACGTTCGACAATATGTCGTGGTCACTGTTCCCATCATATTTAAGAACTACGCCGTACGCAAGGTAGCGTAGAACACGGTTCTGCATATGTGGTTGTGTGCGTTTAATCGATTAGGCTTCTTATTTCCCATTTCACAACTAATGTCTGTTAACAATAAGTCTTATATATGTTAGATATGTTGAAGAAAATACCTTTGCTTCCAAAAATAAACGTGCTTACCAATGATGAAAATACCACTTATTTCTACATGCACACACACACACACACACACACACACACACACACACACACACACACACACACACACACACACACACACACACACACACACACACACACTCACACACACACACACACACCCACACCCACACATAGAAACATACATACACACACACACATATATATATATATATATATATATATATATATATATATATATATATATATATATATATACACATACACACACACACACACACGCACACGCACACACACATACACACACAAACACTCACACACACACGTACACGCATATATATATATATATATATATATATATATATATATATATATATATATATATATATATATATATATATATATATATATATATATATATATATATATATATATATATATATATATATATATATTTATATATATATATATATAGATATATATTATCCGAATAGCAGTAAGTATTAACATTGTAGTTTATTCAGCGTGATTGTTACTACGCACATTCCTATCATCAACGTTACAGATACACAGCGATGACGTCACTCATATAACGGTGATGGTACGAGATACTTCAGGACAAACATATCAAACTACATTCAACACTGTAAGTTTTTTTACTTGACAAACACTACCAAACGTCTCACTACCGTAGTATAAAACGTCGCGATAAATTATGTTTTTGTGTATGAAAATATAATGTTTATTTATTCGAAAAAGGTGTGACTGAAATTTAAATAAATTAGTCTGAAACTCCTTGGCGCCTTTAAAATGTGCCTAAAGAAAACTCTTATGGTAATAACCGATGGCAAACGTTATTTTGACTTACCAATGTTAAAATAGAAATGCAGGAATACGTTCATAAATGCGGACAATTGGCATTTCAGTGGAGTAATTGATTGCGGATGCAGCTCTAGATAGATACATTCCACGCCGCAGTTATTGAAATTTGTTGTAAACATATGGGATTTGTGTTAGTACAATTCCCGTGATAAAAAAGTTGAATACAAAACGGACGCCTGGATGTGCAGGAATCCGACTAAACGATTATCGAGCCAACCCATTCGTTGCATGGTTCGTGTTGCTGTAAGTGCCGAACTAGTCAGGTTATCGTTGTATACAGCCATCGCAATTGAGCGAGTGGCGCCACGTAGTGGTGACGGCGCATGTGGACAAAGTGAGCGAATGGGGCTGGGTCAAGGTGTACATCGACGGCAAGATGGCGGGAGTCGGACCTCTGAAAGGTAGGTTGACGTTGTAAACAACGCATCTTGTAAAATACTTTTCACCGCTGACGTGTCTGTAAAGTTTTCTGACGGTTTACTTGTGATATACAGCGATTAGACTCCAGCACGCGAAGAGACACCGATAATAAAACATATATAGACCCATTCCATAAACAAAATAAACGTGCACTAACTATCACACGTTCGCAACACGAAGCTATCACAAACTGACACACACAGACAAACATACACATACACACTTGTTTTTTCTCCAGAACGTTGTGTTATCAAACTGTGTTAGCAAAGTTTAGTTGCCGCAGTGTGTAACAGGATTGAGGGTGTGTTTATGCTTGATGTTGTAAAATGGACCTACGCTCATGCAGACACACACACACACACACACACACACACACACACACACACACACACACACACACACGCACGCACGCACACACACACAAACACACACACACGCAAACACACACGCAAACACACACGCAAACACACACGCAAACACACACGCAAACAAACACACACACACACACACACACACACACAAACAAACAAACAAACATTGAATAACATAACTGACATTGTTACTGTCAGATTGAGCTATGCAATAATATATTACTTGACAGACTGTATTACTTCATATCGGTTTGGAGTTCTATGTTCTATTACCACTGCCATGTGTTTCTGTGGCTACAGGGCGGATGCCGCCGGTCTGGTTCCCGATGTCCATCGGCGCCAACGGCTGCGGCCCCTGCCACCACTTCTACAACGGGCTCATGGATTCGGTGAGCATTTATGGACATATGTCAGATCATAACGGCGCTGTTAAATTTTTATTTCAGTACCAGTATACACACGTGTTAGTAAAAGTTGTTCACTACACTAAGCAGAGGCCATGTCTAGCACACTTCCTCAACTACACCGCCAACAGTAGTACACACGAAAGAACACATCAATTACCACCACGTTATGCGCCTACGTT
Source organism: Oasisia sp. SBJ-2009 (assembly GCA_964017155.1). Lineage (NCBI taxonomy): Eukaryota > Metazoa > Annelida > Polychaeta > Sabellida > Siboglinidae > Oasisia > Oasisia sp. SBJ-2009. The sequence goes on from OZ024854.1 coordinate 7,709,316, forward strand.
TGTATTCATCTTGCTGGTGTTACGTTTGCATAACGTTATATATGGGATTATAGTTCAGCTCATTTTGAATTTCGATCTTGTTTAATGAGTTGTGTTTTATATTACTTTATATAATTAATAGTTTTGCATTGCTATTGACATTAACTATGCTTCGTGTTGTCCTGACTGATATCGTAATTGACAACAACACAATAGCAACGTTTACAACAACAGCAACAACAGCGATAAGAATCACAACACCTGCATATTTTCCTAGTGTTATTACCTTGATATGTAAAACAACAAATGTAATGCCATACTTTTATATTGTTATCAAATTGTTGTTGACCAATAATATCCCACTTGGTAATTGTGTTGTTATCAGATCAGCTTTGCGAGATACGCTCTGACGAAGCGTGAAGTGTGGAAGTTGTACGAAAGTCGTGGATTGTGCATTGGTGAGTAACAACAATTGCCATAAGTGCACAGATGAACTGTTGAATATGAGCATACGTGCAGTTATTTGGTTATTGTACATATCGATAAATTAACTATAATTAATGCGGTTTGTTGAACGTTATGTTCGTAAATCACGCTTTGTTCCATTCACTCCTAAAGTATTTGTATAAATGTGAACACTATACCATTAACAATATCACAACATGTCTATTAGCAATGTAATATTGTAGCTACGCCTATTTTGTCGGTATAATGAACGTATATACATAGATTTTAGTGAATGTTTGCTTGTATTACATATTATTTATATCGTACCATGTTACCATGTATGCAACCTATTTAATTGTAATTTTACATTGCATTTGTAACTTCCTTTATCCGGTAGGTTTTGCATGTCAACACCTTTGTTTCTTTTTTTATTCATAATGCTATGTAGCAATAATTTGTCCATACAACATTTTGTTGTAACCATTTCTTAGCATTTTGCCTTCTCAACGTCAAATATCTAAATCGTAATTTAGGTATTTTGCCTTGAATACAATTTCGCTTACGCATTTACTGTCATGTGAACGGGACATTATGCTACGTTCGTTGTTTGACGTATGACTGTCGATTCACAGGGCTGCCGGGAAATATTCAGAAACCAACACGACACGGCAAGAACAGGGCACGTTACATTTAAACTACTAACGTAAATACTTAACCTACTGGCATATCACCAACAAAACATATTCTGTCTAACATGTGCAATTTTGATTCATCACCAAATGGAGCATTGCCACGTTACCAAGAAGCGAAATATTAAGCAAGTAAACTATTGTGTATGGATATAATTAATAACTAACCAACATGTAACGAACAAATATACCAAGGTCAGTGTTTCGTCTTCTTCAAACAAATATTCAGCCAACCAGTGAAAATGGAGATCTACAGTAAGAGAGTATGCATATCTGGCTCAACCTTATTTCTATTTTGAAGCACGTTATTTACTCTAAATCAAACACATATTATGAAATATTTATTCACATGTGTAACTGGTTCAGATTGTGATTGCTGTTGGTGTAACCTTACGTCGGCACTATTTTTAATGAGTCAACCTATACTTTACGTTATTGTTTTGATATCAAATCAGGTCTAAATTGAAATGTAATTCTTAGTCAACACGCTAAATTACTATTACATAGTTTATACAATTATTGCTGGGCTGACAGCGGTCAGTTTATTCTTTTGAAGCATTCATCATATTGTATTATACTCATTATATTACTGGATACAGCCTTAATTGGCTCCGTTTTTAACCGGGAATCGTGTACTATATCATTTATTGTCACACTTGCTGATTATGTTTATTTGTATGATGTATGCGATTGCGAAAATAAATTACTTGCTTAGTTACTTACATTAACCGTATATCCTGTCATCAGCCAACCGTGGCGTCTGGCTCGCCTCTAACAACGCACGTCCTTGACACTTCCCAAGGTCACCCTGCACATAATGTTCCGATCACGTTATTCCGACAAACAGCGGTTGCGCAGTGGCAGCAATTGTCATCCGGGTATGTATGTATATACGTTGACTAATTGAACTGGCTTGAATGTAATGTAACACAATACAATAATAATTTATTGACCAGTAATAATATATATATATCGGATAGTGTTCCTCTGATTGCTAAGTGTAGTAAACGTAGTTCAACATAGTGCATGCAAAAATGAGCGTTTAGTAACTAAGAAGAAGTTAGTATAATCGTGAAAGTGGTTCCACTTGAACATCGCTATCATAGTCTTTCACACAGAAGACGGTCTAACTCTGCCTATCATGGATAGGAAGGAATTGTCATTGTCAATTGCACGTACTTTTCATTTTTTAAATATAATTCACGTTTGAACTATGTGACGAAAGTGTCATTTGTTCTGTTTAGAAACACAAATGCCGACGGCCGGTTTTCGGACATCATCTCAAGATCGGCATTCGTCAGTGGACGCTACAAGCTGACCTTCGATACGGACGCGTACTTCCGGCAGATCAATGTGACAGGCTTTTTCCCAAACGTTGATGTAAGTTGTCGACTGCGTGTCCCGAAAGCAGAAACAGTGTTCTAGGTTTGACATCAGGCGTTTGCAAAATCCCACAAACCCCTACCTTTTCGTGTAGATTGATTCAACCACTGTGCAACCCATACCGAAAGATAACGTTTTGAGAGGCCACAATGGCCTTATATGGGGCTTACGTGTAGTGATCCCACGTGCATTCAACTGATGTACCAATTTGTTGCACATCACGCTGCTACAAGTGCCAGCGTATACTTTTATATGTTACATTCCACAGGTAGGGTAATTACAGCGATTTGTGCAAATAAAGATAATTTGACATGATGTAGCTAACGTTTACTGAAAGAAGCAACATTTGTATTGCCATATACCAATTATGAATTATTTTTGAACGTTGATGAACCGATGAAAAGGTGACATGTTTTTTCTTTAGAACTTCATGCATAACCGGTCACCATCAACATTACCGCGTGCATCAGGGTTAATACTTCGTAACTGATCTTTGAAAACAGAACCGTTGTTTCTAATCTCGTGCACTGGTACTGTTTTCACGGTACGGCTTAATATTTTCAATGTCCCTGTGCCCTGCACTTCATAATTATTAATTGATCTCATTGAATGAATATTGTTGTATTTAAACAAAAACATACTCGCAAGGCGGATTGTATTACCGATTGTCACGAATGAGGAAATATGTTGGTCTTAAAATGTAATTTCAGGCCAAGAAGTTCGATCTTATTACACATATAGAATAGTGTTTCATGGTCATGTTTTCTAATGAATTCCTTGTCAAATCTACCGTTCTTTTACAGGTGGTGTTCGAGATATCAGATCCAGGAGTCCACTACCACGTTCCGCTTCTACTGAATCCATTTGGCTACTCAACGTACAGAGGAAGCTAGTCAACATATTTCGTTAACGTATTTTAACAATAAAATACACATTCATTAACATTTCATGAAGCGTCTTGAAAATAATGTAATTCGTTCATCATTGCTTTATTAGCGAGGTGTGTATGAAGACAGTAATATTGTCATAATAACTGAGTGATTGTTAAACCGATCATAATTATTATCAAACAACTAATATTTTTTTCTGAGAAATAAACAATTGTTGTTGGTGAGGACAATCAGACTGCCATTTTGTGATCATGTTCTCGTGGGGACAATTGTTGTATTATACCAACAAGGTGTTTGTGATGATAATCATAACACCTTGATATTTATATATGTGAGAAGCTAATCATAGCTTCATAAATATATTGTGATTGTGAAGACGACTATCATGTCAGTCCAACAAAGGTTTTGAAAAATAGCAATAACAACAGCAACAGATAAATACATGCACGTGTTGCACGTGTTGCACGTGTTGCACGTGTTGCAGACCAGAGGCGAGTGGCCGTGAAAAGGAAAACACACGGGAAGCTGAACTTGCAAAGTGCCGGTACGCGTTGCTTCGACGGATTAGGTCCATAGATAAATATTCCCGGCACTCCCCGGGTTTAAGAAGACGACGTCGCCGACGTTTGGTTGGATCTTGTCCCACCAACTGTAATACATGTCTACTTCAAAGCATTTGTCCTGGACTGAGCAAAGTGAACTGTACTTCGAGGGATTCCAACCAGCACGCCCTCAATTGTGAATTCATTGCTTCAATACCACCGGTTGCTTCAACGAGAAAGACAAAAGATTGTTCGAACTATTACTGCAACCGTACGCCGAACCGTATTGCATAGTTATTAAACTTGACCATAGATTTAGACACACGTCTAAACAACTGCTACATGTCACGCCAACTGAACGATATTATTGAACCTTCATGT
>OZ024854.1:7721126-7731126 GCA_964017155.1 Oasisia sp. SBJ-2009
TTTAGAATACCATTGGGCCATTCAGAATATCATTCAGTCAAGTACCATTCAGATACCATTTGCCATAATACACACTAGTACCATTCAAATACCATTCAAATGCCATCGAACTGTACGGAAATTATTATTCACATCTACACACGAAATATAATTCCAATACCATTCGCCATAATACCCCCTAGGACCATTCCAATACCATTCAAATACCATTGAACAGCACGGAAAGGATTATTCACAGACACACAAAATACCACTCAAATACCATTGGCTAGCTTTGCAGTGAAATTCACTGAGTAATTAGACCACATGCACTGCAATCTGCAAACTGTACATTGGATCTGATATCAAGATGGAAGGACATCTTACATCTCGTTGGTGTTGTTTTTTAATCCAATACACCGCCCATTGTCAACCAACCAAGCGAATGCAAGTCGCACGATCAATGTGTTAGATTCGCTAGGACCGCACTCGTTTGAAACAAATTGTTTTGCGCGTTACTCACATTGCTTTACAAACAACATGTAAGGGAACTCATGATGCAATTTTCTAATGTGGATTTACCTTGACGACACGTCAGACTATGTTGCAATGTGGATTTAGTGACGGACGTGCAACATTTCCGGTGCATACGTGTGGATTCCAAATTGCTAGGTAGTGTTGTCTGGCCGGAAATATAATAGCACGACTCTTTTTTAAGAGATTTACACAAATTGGGTCAATTTGAAATCTGATTAAAACAGTGATACTCTACTCGGCATTGTTAATGATATAACAACGGCCAAGCGATACAATTCATCAAACCAAAGTCCATTTGATATCATTGAATTAGACAAGTCAGACAATCAAGTAGGCTAGAGATTACAAACAAGATTTGTAGCTACATTAAATGTAATGAATCAACACAAATAATGGTTAATATTGTTTGTTGAAAGAAATATGAATATTAAAATTGTTCATGACTCTTGTCTCCTGTAAGTATGTAATAAAAACAATCAAACAACAAACAAAACTATTAACGTTTTCCAGATTATATACCAAGGAATGGGTGTACTTTTAATCTGATAGGTATACGTTTATGCGTATTTATGCGGGTTTGTGTGTGTGCGTGGGCGTTGACCGGAATGCATGCGCGGTGTGTTTTGGGTGGTGTTTGTGCGAGCGAGTGCGAGTATTAGTTAAACTCTTTGTACTGAAAAGCTTAATCCACAAAGAGATTGCTTCTTAGGAGTGAAATAAAAATTATAATTCTGTATAACAACCATTGGAAAAACATAATAACATACAATGTATAGTATGGCTTACCATGATTTGTTGACCACGAGGCCAAGATGTAATATGTTAAGTGTTTTCTAGAATCGGAATCGGTATCGGAAGTGTTTATTGACAGAATAAAAATATACATAAAGCAATGTTCCTACACATTACCTACAGCTCAAACTATAAATTAATATTACATTAATACCGTTGTTCCTCAAAATGACAAATAATTGCGTAACAGATAACAGAAATGTAATTTATAAGTGATTATGAATTGTTACTATAGGTAAAATAACCAGGGATCAAGGAGACTGTCAATAAGACCATTCTGGTCGCTCTCATGGCAGCTACCCCGTTACTTGCATCACAATTAAATATAGTTGGCTATTGTATGCACTTTCATTAGGACCTAAGTAAACACATGTGCATAATACAACAACACTAGAATGACGTTACTGGTAACAAATGTCATAATCTCAACAACAAACAACACAATTAGTACATTAAATTATCTTGGCAACTAGCAAATACACTGTGTATGTTCACGTCATCGACCCTCGATGCCGCCATTACGCCCTAGTGGCCTTAAGTGATTGGTTACTTGCAAATCGTGTCGTGTCAGTGAAGCAGGCTATGACACACTGATTCGTCACAGTATTTATTTGGCAATATTGAAATGGTACAGATAAGGGGCATTGGAATGTATTTTATCATGGAATGAGTTACGCTGAGTCACTTAGTTATGTTAATAAGGATACATTGAAAGTAACTATTTATTTAGCCTATATAAGACTTAACTATATGCTGCCTGAAAAAAGCATACCAAATACGTGACAATAGACAGCATTTTATCATAACATTTATAATACTCTTTTTATTCAACAGCCGACATATTTAGCTAATCTGCTACATTTCTCAAATATCCCTAGGACCTATTGATCGTCCGTTTCCAAACAACAGTTTTCTTCCAAAAACTAAGATAATATTGAATATTGGCAAGCGTGCTTTCTCAGCAGATGCACAAACATCTGGTGTCAGCGACAGCGTCCTGTTGCAATTACATATTCTGAAACTATAGCCATCTTTTGTAAAAACACGAAACATATTCTTTTGAAACTACTTTTCCACCATACATTTTGGCAATTCCATGCTCCAATTACCATTCTTGTCAGGTCCCGTTTAGGAATGTGCCAAATAATTTTGTTTATTGCGCTTCTGGGCATGGCATTTCAACAAGAACAAGAACAAGAACAAGAACAAGAACAAGAACAAGAACAAGAACAAGAACAAGAACAAGAACAAGAACAAGAACAAGAACAAGAACAAGAACAAGAACAAGAACAAGAACAAGAACAAGAACAAGAACAAGAACAAGAACAAGAACAAGAACAAGAACAAGAACAAGAACAAGAACAAGAACAAGAACAAGAACAAGAACAAGAACAAGAACAAGAACAAGAACAAGAACAAGAACAAGAACAAGAACAAGAACAAGAACAAGAACAAGAACAAGAACAAGAACAAGAACAAGAACAAGAACAAGAACAAGAACAAGAACAAGAACAAGAACAAGAACAAGAACAAGAACAAGAACAAGAACAAGAACAAGAACAAGAACAAGAACAAGAACAAGAACAAGAACAAGAACAAGAACAAGAACAAGAACAAGAACAAGAACAAGAACAAGAACAAGAACAAGAACAAGAACAAGAACAAGAACAAGAACAAGAACAATATGTTTATTTTTGACCCCGAAGCAATTACATTAAATAATAGCAATAATATGCACAGGAACAAATGTCACCATAAGTAATTGAGAATACATATGAAATTGGGTTCAGTGACGCCTGCTAAGACTAAAAAGTCGCTAACACAGGAGCCACTCGGATTATTACACACTATAGTATTTGTATTCATTCAATACCATATTTGTCTCTATATGTGTTAATCTATCCATAACACATGTGTACAAATTAAAATAATGAAATGACAATACTTACAATACCTAAGAACATATAGTATTAGTTTGCATCTATCCATGTATATGTATTTTTGCATTCTAATGATTTTGAAGAGTTACCTGACATATGTAACAATCAGATATTGTGCATGCGTTGTGATGTCTTTGCAAAAGACTTGTTTGTCAAGGATACATGCGCTATAGAATAATATATACTTAATTATTAAATCCAAAACGTCAGGAGAATTCGTCAAGACGTCCGCCAGAAATCGCACGATTCTACACATACACTGCTACAAACTACAGTGTAGTGTTACTGTTTTTACTTTTAGACAATAAGCATACATTTACACCGTAAAAGATGCGTTCTAACAATTACAATAATATAGCTGTTTAAACGAAGTTAATGAAAAATCAAACCGAGGAATTAAATAAACATCAAGTAACAATGCAAACATATCTCGCCTACGAATGGTCTTAATTTCCTTCTCCAATAACAGTTTGACCATTGTTATTCCGTTAACAATGGACACTCGGGTTCCGGTGTTTTGATGGGTTTTTGATATGACGTACTTGGTGAATGTTTTTGTTCTAGTACAATTACACCGCCTTTCATGTATGACTACATAATACGACCAATACGTGCAAAACAGGCTACAAGGGTCTGTATATAATGAACCGAGAAACGTCGGGTAGTTGTGCTACTAGTCGCCATTGGAACAACGCTTGCAGCTTCGTGAAGGTAAGTGTATTGTAATCAGTATCATGGGTCATGTAAGGTGTGTAATATCAAAACCGCGTTATCAACTGGTATCCAGAAATCCAGTTATTTGGTATTCATGTATAGTGCGTGATCGCTGAATAAAACGGAACATCAGTTAGACAGTAAACTTTCACAAGTGAATGAATTTGCCGATAACGGTTTTGTTTTAAACAAGAAACATTGCTAACGTCAGTGAAAAACGCTTGTTTACTGAAAACGTGAATATTCCATTTTTGGGAATCACGTCCGCTAAATGTGACTTCACATCAACCATACACAAGTTTAATCAAATCAGCAAAAGTTTGCAATGGATTTTAAGCAGGATTGCTTATCAAAACCTGTATTTAAAGTTGTTGTTCTTCGCCCTATTCACTGTTGTACATGGACGATGGACAGGTAACACACTGCCGAACGAACTGTGCTTTCTATTCCAAAATATGTCAAACACCTGCAAGGGTGGATTGTGCACTGTGAGTCACTTCGTAATGGACGATCACGCACACGTATTTTTGTTTTCTTTGCAGACACGACTCATTTCAGCTATGGCTCGCTTGAACGTGGTGGCCTTCTTACTGGCTGCGATCGCCTGCAGTACTGCCACAGGTATGCTGAATACTACACGCAATGTAGATATTAACCATACCATCGTCACTGTTAATAATACTGTGCAAACGCCAAATTGTAAAATGGATAGTAAGTGGTATGATGCAATGTTTGTTTGTGTTGTGTGTGTGTGTGTGTGTGTGTGTGTGTGTGTGTGTGTGTGTGTGTGTGTATGTGTGTGTGTGTGTTGGGTGTGTGTGGGTATATAATATATATATATATATATACATATATAAAGTCATATATATATATAAAGTCATATATATATATATATATATATATATATATATATATATATATATATGTGTGTGTGTGTGTGTATGTGTGTGAGTGTGTGTGTGGTGTGTGTGTGTGTGTATAGGAGCATACGTATATATATATATGTGTGTGCTTGTATGTATTCGTGTGGTTATCCATGTGTTCTTTAGTGTGTACGTTCGTGCACGTGCCTGCGGGCGTTGGCGCGTACGTTTCTACGTTACACTATGATATTTATGAATGTATATCCAAACAAAACGATTTCATTACAGACGGTGGAGGTGGGATTGAAACTGTAGGAAAGAACTCCATCACGTGCATCACCTTCGACAAACCATTGCTGAAGTGGAACGGGGATTTCAAGGCGTCGCAGGGAATCTGGACGAAGAACTTTGGTGTGGAAATTCAGAAGAACTGCGGTTTGAATGGCGACTGCGGACGCTTTCGAGTTCCTTCTAAGATCGAGATGCCGTACTTCAAGAACAACGACTTCTTTGACTTGTCCGTTAGCGTCTGGTTCAAGCGACGTGGCGCTGGATGCTGGCCCGTGCTCGTTAGCAACGGCGACTGTCTGACGAGCACCATACAGGTACCATGCTCATTACGGTGTTAAACTAGAATTCCCTGTAGTAACAGTAAAGGCAAGTTATTTTATAGCACAGTTTCTAGTCCTCAAGACCGTTCAAAGCGCTGTATACTTTACTTACCTGACACACCTGTTCACTCAGACACCACCTCGGCTTCCCTGGGAAGCATCCAGCCATATGCTACAATTAACACGCGAAAGCTGCTCGTACACATATCCACCACTGTCTATGACCAGATATGCATTTATACAGCTGAGCGAACTGGAGCAATGTGGAGTGAACAAACTTGCCCAAGGGTTTAACACCGCAGCACAGAATTCGAACCCGGGTTCTCGTAGTCGAGAGTCCGAAGGTCTACCCTTGAGCCATTGGTCTCTACCCCTGTACCTTTTTATCACTTTTGACTATATCTAGCGAAAACTTTAGTGATAATTCATAATTTGGCACGCATGCACAGGTTATACAACGTGTCTGTTAATTTATTTACATATATCCATGTAAACCCGATTAACGTTTGTAACATCGTAGTTTTCCGAGAATGATTATTGCGGGATATACGATGCACATCAACCTACGTTTCAGATAAACAGTGATGACGACACTCATCTGACGGTGACTGTGCGAGATAGTTCAGGTCAAACCTTCCAGAACACATTCAAGACGGTATGTTTATTATACTGAACACAATTTCTTTTCTTAAATTTAGGACAAAAGTTCCTAAAATAATGCATCAATGTATAGGTGTATGTATGTTTTGAGTCATTATTTAAGTTCAGTTGATGCTTCGTGTTTCCTAATATACCGTGTTCATTCGAAAATGGTCCATGGCACATAACCATGAACACAGTGGCTGTCAAACTGTGTTACTTTGATAGCTATACGTTCATTTTAATGAATGCATAAAAATATATAGTTTGTGCAAATCTATTTGATAAAGCGTACACTGTACAACATGGAAACAGATACGTTGCATTTTTTGTTAAATGGCAACAGCGCGTTTACAAGAGACTAGAACATATATCAATAAAAACGGACGTGCAACATTTCCGGTGCATACGTGTGGTTTCCAAATTGCTAGGTAGTGTTGTCTGGCCGGAACTATAATAGCACGACTCTTTTTTAAGAGATTTACACAAATTGGGTCAACTTGAAATCTGACTAAAACAGTGATACTCTACTCGGCATTGTTAATGATATAACAACGGCCAAGCGAGACAATTCATCAAACCAAAGTCCATTTGATATCATTGAATTAGACAAGTCAGACAATCAAGTAGGCTAGAGATTACAAACAAGATTTGTAGCTACTTTAAATGTAATGAATCAACACAAATAATGGTTATTATTGTTTGTTGAAAGAAATATGAATTTTAACATTTTTCATGACTCTTGTCTCCTGTAAGTGTGTAATAAAAACAATCAAACAAAAAACAAAACTATTAACGTTTTCCAGATTATATACCAAGGAATGGGTGTACTTTTAATCTGATAGGTATACGTTTATGCGTATTTATGCGGGTTTGTGTGTGTGCGTGGGCGTTGACCGGAATGCATGCGCGGTGTGTTTTGGGTGGTGTTTGTGCGAGCGAGTGCGAGTATTAGTTAAACTCTTTGTACTGAAAAGCTTAATCCACAAAGAGATTGCTTCTTAGGAGTGAAATAAAAATGTTAATTCTGTATAACAACCATTGGAAAAACATAATAACATACAATGTATAGTATGGGTTACCATGATTTGTTGACCACGAGGCCAAGATGTAATATGTTAAGTGTTTTCTAGAATCGGAATCGGTATCGGAAGTGTTTATTGACAGAATAAAAATATACATAAAGCAATGTTCCTACACATTACCTACAGCTCAAACTATAAATTAATATTACATTAATACCGTTGTTCCTCAAAATGACAAGTAATTGCGTAACAGATAACAGAAATGTAATTTATAAGTGATTATGAATTGTTACTATAGGTAAAATAACCAGGGATCAAGGAGACTGTCAATAAGACCATTCTGGTCGCTTTCATGGCAGCTACCCCGTTACTTGCATCACAATTAAATATAATTGGCTATTTTATGCACTTTCATTAGGACCTAAGTAAACACATGTGCATAATACAGCAACACTAGAATGACGTTACTGGTAACAAATGTCAGAAATCTCAACAACAAACAATACAATTAGTACATTAAATTCTCTTGGCAACTAGCAAATACACTGTGTATGTTCACGTCATCGACCCTCGATGCCGCCATTACTCCCTAGTGGCCTTAAGTGATTGGTTACTTGCAAATCGTGTCGTGTCAGTGAAGCAGGCTATGACACACTGATTCGTCACAGTATTTATTTGGCAATATTGAAATGGTACAGATAAGGGGCATTGGAATGTATTTTATCATGGAATGAGTTACGCAGAGTTACTTAGTTATGTTAATAAGGATACATTGAAAGTAACTATTTATTTAGCCTATATAAGACTTAACTATATGCTGCCTGAAAAAAGCATACCAAATACGTGACAATAGACAGCATTTTATCATAACATTTATAATACTCTTTTTATTCAACAGCCGACATATTTAGCTAATCTGCTACATTTCTCAAATATCCCTAGGACCTTTTGATCGTCCGTTTCCAAACAACAGTTTTCTTCCAAAAACTAAGATAATATTGAATATTGGCAAGCGTGCTTTCTCAGCAGATGCACACAACATCTGGTGTCAGCGACAGCGTCCTGGTGCAATTACATATTCTGAAACTATAGCCATCTTTTGTAAAAAGCAGCTTTCCAGAAATCCAAATACACTAATAACATATTTATACTTTCGATGTTTGGTCTTTGTTGGCATGAACAATCTGAACATGGTTATTATTCTTTATAGCCATCGCAATCGAGTGAGTGGCGCCACGTAGTGGTGACGTCGCACGTGGACAAAGTGAGCGAATGGGGCTGGACCAAGGTGTACATCGACGGCAACATGGTGGGAGTTGGACCTCTCAACGGTAGGTTGACGTTGTAGGCAACGTATCTAGTGGTATGCATTTCACATTTGACGTATCCGTAATGCAAGCCGTTTACTAGCTGTTTTCGCGCGAGTTACCGCGATGATAGGCTTGATTTCTAGCATCCGTGGTTGTACGGAGTAAACAAGTATGTCAACAAATACTATAAACACCTGCATATTTACACACACGCACACGCTAGCGACCCCAACACTCTTACAAAAGCACATATATTCTCGCGCACGGCACGCGCACGCGCACGCGAACTCACACGCATGCACGCCCACACACACACACACGCACACGCACACGCACACGCACACGCACAAGCACACACACACGCACACGCACACGCACACGCACACACACACTATACACCACACACCACACACCACACACCGCACACCGTACACCGTACACCGTACACCGTACACCGTACACCGTACACCGTACACCGTACACCATACACCACACACACACACACACACGCGCGCACGCACGCACGCACGCACACGCACATACACACATACACACATACACACAGACACACACAGACACACACAGACACACACAGACACACACAGACACACACAGACACACACAGACACACACAGACACACACAGACACACACAGACACACACAGACACACACAGACACACACAGACACACACATACACACACAGACACACACAGACACACACAGACACACACACAGACACACACAGACACACACACATACACACACATACACACACAGACACACACAGACACACACAGACACACTCAGACACACACACAGACACATACACAGACACATACACATACACATACACATACACAGACACAGACACAGACACAGACACAGACACAGACACAGACACAGACACAGACACAGACACAGACACAGACACAGACACAGACACAGACACAGACACAGACACAGACACAGACACAGACACACACACACACACACACACACACACACACACACACACACACACACACACACACAAACACACACACAAACACACACACACACACACACACATACACACACACACACAAACACACACACACACACACACACACACACACACACACACACACACACACACATTGAATAACATAATTGAAATAGTTACTGTCAAATTGAGCTATACAATAATATATTACTTGACAGACTGTATTACTTCATCTCGATTTTGAGTTATATCACCATTGCCCTGTGTTTCTGTGCCTACTACAGGGCGGATGCCGCCGGTCTGGTTCCCGATGTTCATCGGCGCCAATGGCTGCGGCCCCTGCAACCACTTCTACAACGGGCTCATGGATTCGGTGAGTAGGCCTATGTGTGGACATATGTCAGATCATTTCCGTTTGTCATTGTTATTTAAGCTAATTAAGATAATTATGATGGGTGTTGAGATGATAATGTATTGATTTATTGATAACCACACCTATTAATTGTCTTACAATTTTTAATGTGTAGGATTGAGTGGGTATAATTGTGTTGTTATCAGATCAGTTTTGCGAGATACGCTCTGACGCCGTTTGAAGTGCGGAAGTTG
>OZ024854.1:7746126-7758626 GCA_964017155.1 Oasisia sp. SBJ-2009
ATTGGAAAGGATATTCATAACATATCTTAAATAATGTATATGTTGACATTAATCGTGTGTTTGCAGTGTAGCGCTGTGTTTCTTTTAAAATATTCAGCCTTTGAATCTAAGGGCTACGTGAACCCAGGACAAGACCAGGATCACTTGGAACATTTAAGCTAATAATGCAAAGCAAGGTAACCAGGCAGACCAGAAATATGCATCGGCTATCACGGGAATATGCTTATTTTAACGCTTATCCCTAGATATTGTATTACGGACGATTTTAATTACAAGAATGCCCACACTGGGTACAATGTTATCCTATCACGCTTCATAGCTAGATATGTCACGCCTACATTGTAGTGTAGACTTACCGACATTAAAAATAAAATGTCCTCTAATCAGAAATGTGTCAATGGTCGTTAAGAGAGAGCAATGCCTCCCACACAAATGTGATGAGAAATGGTGATTAAAGCTCAGGTCGATAAATGTGTCATTGATATTGACACCAGGATATACACCTCGGAACATTAATTCAAGCGACGAAGACTCCGATTCAGAGGATTCAATTTAAATAGTATTGTTTACGTTGACATATCTACTGCTAAATAGACAAATGTTGTTGAGTACCCACATCCATATATATATATATATATATATATATATATATATATATATATATATATATATATATATATATATATATATATACTTATATATATATATATATATATATATATATATATATATATATATATATATATATATATATATATGTGTGTGTGTGTGTGTGTGTGTGTGTGTGTGTGTGTGTGTGTGTGTGTGTGTGTGTGTGTGTGTGTGTGTGTGTGTGTGTGTGTGTGTGTGTGTGTGTGTGTGTGTGTGTGTGTGTGTGTGACCCACAATTGTGTATTTTAATATTTAGTATAGAATGCTGATGCTCTAATAGCTAAATTATTAATTTTACACAATAACATCGAAATTTATCAACTAATAAATTGTGATAATTTAACATACATGTATGCAAAAACGCACTCACTTTCCTACACACGCACACCACACGTACATCGTACCTGCCAATTCTTGTTAGCAAAACAGTAATTATGGCATATAATAAAATCAATAAAAACAAACCAAGTGCCCACTGACATACACAGTAAAAACACGTTTTTTTGTACATGTGCATAGGAGGTTTATGTGAGATGTTGTAACCGACCACAACGTCGCCAGTGTCTGGGGCTTCGCTAAGACATAATGTCCTCGGTATCGAAGTATTCGTCTAATTCCTTGTTCATCTCGCTAGAGTTGTATGTGATAGCATCAATATGTATTTTTCATAGTTATCATTCAAAACAGGAGACACCCTTCACTCATCGAGCTTACACAGTGCACCGCGCAAACTCGCGAGCCACTGTTGTGTGCAATGAGTACACCTGTACATCTGCCTAATCCACTGTTGCTGGAATTGTCCTTATACTATATGTATTATCGTTTTGGCCGGTATGTGTTCGATGCGGGGCGCTGCATCTATTCTACTAGGCCCGAACACGAGCTCAAGCGAACCTAGAAGTCAGCGAATGTACCTACAACTAAAAGCGATATTTCGAAGACTCTGCGCTGGCACAATACAAAACGTATTAAACGCTACGTTCGATCATTAAACAAAGCTTAAATCTATCTATACATGGTGTCAATGAGGACTTAATCCTGCATATAAATGTCAAAGTCGGAATAGGTTACACGTTCTGTGTTTATTATCCTGGTTTAATGTGACCTAGTATATACTAAGCCATTGACATTCATCATTATTAAATCGAGGGTCGCCCACAAAACTCGAAATAGCTGGCCGACTTCGATTGGTCTACTCGAGTTACCCGTGTAACCCTAACGTGCTATCCGTTTTACGCTGCGCACGCAGTACCACGAGAGTAATCCAACTGAACAGCGATGATCGTGATCACGGACATAAACCCCTTATGTAAATAAATAAAATAAACTAATAATTTGTGTAGTGTGTAAATTGTAATGTTCATCTTCTTGGCTTAAAATTGTAATTCATAGAATATGGTGACTTTAATCCATATTTAAATGATTGTGTCGTGTAATGTTTAATTAATTTCTCGTGCGGTAGCGTGCTATCCGTTCCCTACAGGGCCCGTAAGTGTGTCACGATAAATGGCGTGACTCCGCGCGATTGGAGCTCATTGGGGTCTAAGCGAGACAATTGGGGATTGGACACAAGAATAATACACAATAAAATAGTTTACGGGATTTGCATTTTACATTGCTGTACATTATGGTTTCGATAAGCACTTATATCTGACAAGTTGTCTAAATTCGCATAATCATAACACATGTGTACGTTTGCCCCAAACAGGTTGTACTACGCGAAAAATTGCACTTTTCATTATTAGTCAAGATCGCCAAACGCAAGTACTTGCTATTGCCATGGCAACCACCATTATAATCGTTCATGATTTCTGTGATCATTGTCACCGGCAAAGTGTTCCACTGCTTCTGCTCGTAATAATCCTTCGGGCAGTATAACTGAAATAGTTAGACTGGAACCGTTCGATTATTACAACCAAAACCAAAACGAAGTCCTATACGTTAACATGGAGAATATGGACCTTCTGCCCCCAACTGCCCCCAGCCTCGTTTTCGCGCGCGAGACTTACACGCCCTATTGATTGCCATTGCTAATGACGTAGTTACTCCAGTGAATCCTCTCCAAACCGCGATTGCCTCGGGCAGCGGCCTTGAAGATTGACCTTGTTTATCTATGTCAAGAAGGGTCACGTGAGAAAGTGATCTTGGATGTTCGATTGGTACTCGGGTTACTCGACTTACTCGCGTAGCTCAATCGAAGTCGGCCACTGACGTCAACCAAAACCGTGATGTAGATGTACTGGTGTTCTATGTGTTGCCCTTGAACAACGGGCGTTCGTGGTGCGTGTCATGCAAGCCAATACGACGGTTGACTTAGGCGCAGGTGTGAAAACGTCACCATGAACCACTACAAAAACAGGTGCAGCTGAACACCGCCAGCACCTCTCGACTGACGACATCCTCGTTGACCAGTCGAAGACACTCAGGTACGTATTACGTCTTTGAACTTATAATTAATGAGTACGTGATAATTGTCACATTTGCTCTTTTCTAGTGGTAAGGGTATGTTTGAATGACATCATCAGGTCCGGATGACCTGCAATTCAAATGACTCGAGTTATACAGTTGAATATTAAATATTACCGAAAAAAGGATTCAAAAACTTTCATTTTTCATATCAAAACTAAGATTTTTCTGTTTACCTTTCCGCCTAACATTACATGCCCGATTTATGTAGTACTAATGTAGCTCGTAATTGCCCTCATCTCTTCGTTGGCGCCTTTTTCTTTCTGATCCAAATGGCTTCCTTTATTTGCGGGTTCTTCTGTTTGGCTCGTTATCAATTAATTTCGCTCCCTCCTAGTTTATTTATTATGTGAGTTCCAATCATTGCATGATTTGTTAGGGCGGATTTGTTGAAGTTAGACATTAAACTTTATTCCCGCTCCTTGTGTATTTCTCATTGTTCGTGTTGTCTACGTCCTTCCTGTGTTCGTCCAGTCGTGTTTTCAGTAGTCTCCCAGTCTCTCCAATATACTCGGCACAACAGTTCTTGCACGGTATCTGGTACATCAGTTCACCTTGTTCTGCACGCTCTACCTTATCTCTTGGCTGTGCCAACAAGCGTCTGGGGTGGTGTGGGGACGCATGGCTGTCGCAATTCCATACTTCTTCATTACTCAGTGTGCTCATTTTTGAAACTCCCTCCTCATATGGGATAACTACATGATACTTGCAGTCTTTGTTTTTTTGTCCTACTACGTGTCTTTTTTCAGTAATCTGCCGAAAATATTATTGTGCCGACTCTTTAGCGATTTTAGAAAACTAGACCCCACGAACTATGGCGATTGTGGAAAAGGACTTGATGCATATATGGCAGTTAGTAGAAAAAGGCCAAATTATGGCGTCGACATTCACATATTCCATCTTTTGACATAATAGGAAACCATGAAATGTATCAGGTCGCACAGAGAGGGCATCTGGATTTACCTAGGTTAAAACATTGTAACAATATGGCATATAATCACACATGTACACGCATGCGCTAACACGCACATAAACACGTAGCCATACTTGCATAACTATATGTATTAGGACTTGATTGGTTTGAAATAAAACACAAGTACTATTTAAACACCGGAAAAATATATGAACAGCAAATGCAAATAGAAAGACATGGTTCAAAGAAACTGCACTGCAATCACACTAATTATCTCCGTCACGTTGAAACCTAGTTGAATACGCATTAATTTTTGCTATTCACCTTTCCTCTTTACCTTGTTATCATTAACACGCTCACAACAACCACTGATCAACGAAGTTTCGGCATACACCAAACTCTACATAATATCCCCTCAACAAAGAACATGATATAGATGTATTGCTTGTTTCAAATTAAATAATGTTGTCCTTGACTTGCGTTGGTCGTTCGACTTGCGTGTCTTGCAAGCAGAGATGACGGAGTAGATTTATGAGTGAATGTGGTATGAAGTACCATTCTATAATAGATGCAATAGAACTTCATCAATACTATGCGACTGACGACATCCTCTAACAACACAACCAGTCGAAGTATTCTGTGTAAATGTAACGACGCTCTTTCATTTGATTCTACAGAAACAGCTGAAATCAAATATAATTGATGGCCTACATACTTACAATGGGCATGGGCCGAAGCTTGCTGATTGTTTTTCTGAGTTGTTTATTGTATTGGTGTAGAAATGCATATATATATATATATATATATATATATATATATATATATATATATATATATATATATATATATATATATATATATATATATATATGTATATGTATATATATACACATATATATATATATATATATATATATATATATATATATATATAATGTTGTAAAAATAACCAATGTCTTGTTGTAGCAGTCATGGCGTGGATACACATTGGCATGTGTTTGGTAATAGCGGTGGGAACTGCCGGTAAGTTATGCATGAATTATTGTTGACCTACTATTTTGTTGTGATACCAGCCATACATATGTGTGTACATTACTGTAAAATAAGATAGTAATTGCATCGATGTGTCGTTTGTACCACCAGGAATCTCATGATACAGTAGTGTACAATAATAATGAAACTAATAGTCACAATCAACCGGATATATGTAAAGTATATCAATGAACGGAACATACAACTGATGGTTGCTTTGATATTTGTATGTGGTGTACTGCTTTTCGCGCATCGCGTCCGTCTAAACAATAAATAGGTGGAGTAAGTCTGTGTTGATACGTAATCGTCAAACTCTCTTTCAAACAAAACGGCGACCGAATCAATGCGTTTCTTTAAAGTATATTTTATTTTAAAAAAATCGTCCGTTTCACATGTCATCAGTCTGTGAACAAGCTGCTTGCTGTCAAAGAATGTACGCCAACGAATTAAAACAACTAAGAGACAACTATTAAATAATCGTTGTTTTAACATATCCAAATGCCCTTCCAAACATGGAACAAACATTTCATCTACCTTGGTAATCAAACATCTTAATTAAAGATGTAGATAATGCAATTTATTTTTAATATTTAATTTACGTATGATAGAAATGCCTAGAGTTCAGAATACACATACTAAATGTTCAGTTCGCTCGATTGAAAATGTATTATTTAGTTATAAATATCACTACCATTTTTTTTATTTAAATAACGCTGTATCTACATCGTTATAATTTTTCTTTATAGCTAACATCATGGAGTGCAACTCAGTTTCTACAGACAAAGTACTTAAATTTAACGCATTAATTTGATCGGTTTGACCTGATTTAATTCCAAGTATTTATATGCTGTTTAATACATCGTGACGGCTCATGTTCGTTAAGTTAATGTATGCCACGAACTAAACATTACGTTTATTACCTTCTTGGCGTAGACACTCCATACTTTGATGACTCGACGCCAACGTCTAATACCACGTGATTAAAATAAACCTAATTACGGGCTACACGTTCGTGTCAGGTCATTATATTTCATTGGAATTAGTTGTAGGAATGTTCATCCATCACGAAACGAGAAATTACTCTATGTTATGTTTGCAAAAAGCGTTGTGTATGTCTTCTAGATGTTTTTTTTATATATAAACCACCAGTTGTTTATATCTCTGTCGATAGTGTGAACATGTTGAGTTTGTGGGAATTCGCAGAGACGAAACAGTTTTGTTATCTCCAACCCCCCTGAAAATCCTTTGATGAATCTGAGGAAACCGACAATAAAATACCCAATGAACATAGCTTAGATATATTTTGGTAAATTGTGTTGTAAAATTGAAGTCAACGAATTATGTTATAATAGTTGGGTTGAAACAATAGCACACTGCTGTTTGTTACTAGCCTATACTCAAATAATAACAATAACAATAGTAATTGTGTTCAAGCGTTGCATTCCCTCTTTAAGACTCCACACAGATCGCGAACTGTTCAAGAACGTCTTTACCTGAACTAGTCGCCGGCACTGCTACTTACATTTGTACTGCTCCTGCCGTGTTTCAGTCGCCCAGATGCACTGTCCCCAAGGTGACCGATTCCCGTGGATTCCAGAAGGAGGCATTATTCTTGATTTCGAAACGGGAGGGGCATGCTGCGATCTAGACGATCCAATGTCCCCTTTTGATCCGCAAGGTATGTCACCTCCCCCCTCTAAGTAGCTGACATTCGTATCATATATCCGCTATTTACACCAGGAAGCATTCTTTCTTGTGATACTAGTCCAAATAATTCCTATTTCGAAACGTAACACGCTTATTATGTAGTTAGTTTAGTGTTCCTTATCCTATGTCGTTGGTCTAGATTAACTGATATACAACTTCCATTTGCTCACGCTATATAACTATGTACAATG
The DNA here is from genome assembly GCA_964017155.1 of Oasisia sp. SBJ-2009. Classification (NCBI taxonomy): domain Eukaryota; kingdom Metazoa; phylum Annelida; class Polychaeta; order Sabellida; family Siboglinidae; genus Oasisia; species Oasisia sp. SBJ-2009. The sequence goes on from OZ024854.1 coordinate 7,753,087, forward strand.
TATGCATACATCCAATTACATATTTTCATATTTGGTACAAGTATCTCTAGAACGACACATAAACTTGACATTTAGCGGATGTAACTCCACTTGCAACTTTACCTAAAATTAAAGCCCCAAGCCCTCTCCATCCGTGCGGATTTCTAAAATAGACGTCTCCGTGTTTTACGCCCTATTCGATACTGGTTTTAAACATAACATCCCTTTCTGTATATCTAAATAGGTGCCTGTGCATTGTGCTACTACCTCACAAAGAGCACTCCCGGATTCGCGGCCGACCCCAACAACTGCCAGAAGTTCTACATGTGCGAGCCGGCCGGTGGCACCGACAAGTGGAACGTCTTCCCGATGACGTGTCCCAACTGTACCTTCTGGGACCAGGATAAGTTGACATGTGTCGAGGTCTACAATGACCCTGACGACAGAGGCGTCTGTGGAGACTTTCCAGTTTATACTGGCAGACCCCCAACCGCACCACAACCATTTGGTTAGTACTGGTCTACGCATACTTGTACTCACATATGCACTATATAAGCGTTTGCCTGTTCGTTGATCCAAACTATTTGAAAGGTCAAACGTGTCTGTTGGTTGAATGATAGGCAGATGATACTGGGCCGACGTACGTCTTCCTCTGTTGACGACGTCATCCTCGATTGAAAATCCTTCTTTGAAAATTCGAACGTCGGTTTTAGCTAAATTGTACGCAACGAACATTACAGTTTAGCCAACTTTTCTTTTCTTATTAAAATATTATTAATACTACTAATATGTATTAATAATACGGTAGTATAGCTGATATTAGTGTTTAATTGTTAATTTAACAAGTTTAAAAAATATATGCTTAATACCGTTTACACATGGCATATTTATACGGTTTTGCATATTAATAACGCATCTTTATTTTTAATTATTAATAATGTTTAAATAATAATTATTATTTAAACAGTATACGCAGACGTATATCCTTAACGGTTAGCTATTTAGAATGATCACCTGCATACTTATGACCGGGACAGTCGTCTCGGATTTGATTATATCAATATAACATTTATTATTACTATAATTATCATGGAAGAAGGCGGGTACATGACTACCGGTCACTCTTCAACTGTACTGGTCAGGGAAATAAGCATTGGAATCAAGTAACAATTTCTGCCTACTCATCTATTGAATCGACATGAGAATCCGTCACACTATGCAAAATGCATATCGGGTAGCACTGAACATTTCTGGCAGTAAGTAAAATATAACACTATTTTCGTAAACGGGCGTACATTGTTGATTATAATGTTCTCACAATTTATGATGTGTTGTTTGTACTGTTTTACATGCAGATGAGGAACGCAAGATGTTTTGCATCCACTTCGATGACAAAGACTTGATAGCGGACAATGGTATCTACGTCTACAATGAAGGCGTGGAACTGGTCCAAGACAACAGCGTGTGTCCGAAACCGGACAGCCAGTGTGGTCACTTCCTTGGCTACGCCAGTCGCCTCGGGGTTCCGTTTTTCGCCCACAACTACGACAGTTTCAAAGCGCTGGCGATTACCTTTTACTACAGGAGGACGGGCGCAGGAACTAACGTACAAGGCATCCTCAGTAACGACTGCTTCCCCAACGGCAGCGGCGTGGGGGCTCTCGGCAACTCGCTCTACTGTTCCGTCAACGGTTCCAAAGTTAACGCCGGCCTGAAGGAACCACCGGCCAATGTCCAAGGAGACGATGTACGTAGGTAGCGCTAATATAATACATAACAAAGTCATTCAGAATAACACAAGTACACGGATCACTTATAGTTATCAATAGCATAAAGGTAAAATACAATATAGCATATATGTAAAAAGGTGTAATCGTTTTTTAATGAGAGCCCCTCAACATACATGTGGCTTCACCAGGCAATATCAGGACTTTGCCAGGTTGCTGGCCTAGGTGTCAACTACCTTTTACTAAATATCTGCCACATAGTAGCAGCTCTAAGACTACAATAGACTGCTTGCTACCTGCTATGCATGCCTACATGTATGTATGTATGTATGTATGTATGTATGTATGTATGTATGTATGTATGTATGTATGTATGTATGTATGTATGTATGTATGTATGTATGTATGTATGTATGTATGTATGTATGTATGTATGTATGTATGTATGCATGTATGTATGTATACATGTAGGTAAGAATGTATGTATGTATATATGCATTTGATTATATGTGTATAGGTTTGCACGTATATATGTTACCATGTATACATATCGCTGAAGAATCGCAAATATAGCAAATATTTAAAGCGTCATTCGGCTTTATCTTATGAAACTTTCGTTAGATGTATGTGTGTTTAAAACCGAATCTAGTTAACAATGTCATGCGTAAAATTACATGTGTCATCGTGATTACAGCTAATTGCATGTCATTGTTGTATTTCAGTTAAATCATAGCGTTGTTTTCGCGAAGATCAAGTGGGAATTCGGACAACTGTCCATTGAACTGAGGCAACATGATAAATTCGGTCCCGTGTTATCACCACCAAATCCAATCTCCTTTAAGGGTGAGCGAGCTAGGAACGCAAGCCGAATTCAGTTATCACAGTGATTTAACTGTATCATTCACACACGCTCACACGCGCGCACACACACACACACACACACACACACACACACACACACACACACACACACATACACACATACACACATACACACATAAACAAACACAAACATACACACACTCGTATACACATCAACACACACAGACACGTATACACGCATACACGCATACACGCACACACACTCACACACACAAACACACACACAAACACACATACACACAAACATACACACACAAACATACGCACATAAGCACAAACATACACACACTCGTATACACATCAACACACACACGCATACACAAGCATACATACACAAACATTCACACTCGTACACACATAAACACACCCATGTACACACGCACACGCGCACCCACGCACCCACACGCACACACGAATACACGCACGCACAAACGCACACACGCACACATGCACACATACACACAAACACACACACACGTACACACAAACGTACACACACAACCGTACATAGACTCGTACACACATTAACACATACATGCACACACACTCACAGACGCACACACGCACACACGCACACACGCCCATACGCACAGGCGCAAACACGCACACGCGCACACGCGCACACACGCACACACGCACACACGCACACACGCACACACGCACACACGCACACACGCACACACGCACACACGCACACACGCACACACGCACACACGCACACACGCACACACGCACACACGCACACACGCACACACGCACACACGCACACACGCACACACGCACACACGCACACACGCACACACGCACACACGCACACACGCACACACGCACACACGCACACACGCACACACGCACACACGCACACACGCACACACGCACACACGCACACACGCACACACGCACACACGCACACACGCACACACGCACACACGCACACACGCACACACGCACACACGCACACACGCACACACGCACACACGCACACACGCACACACGCACACACGCACACACGCACACACGCACACACGCACACACGCACACACGCACACACGCACACACGCACACACGCACACACGCACACACGCACACACGCACACACGCACACACGCACACACGCACACACGCACACACGCACACACGCACACACGCACACACGCACACACGCACACACGCACACACGCACACACGCACACACGCACACACGCACACACGCACGCACGCACGCACGCACACTCGCACACACACACACTCGCACACGTGCACACACGCACACATGCACACACCTACACACGCACACACACACACACACACACACACACACACACACACACACACCTATACACACACCTATACACACACACCTACACACACACACACACACACACACACACACACACACACACACACACACAACCACTCACTCATTAACAAACGTAGCCGTGGGAACCATAAACGTCATGGCACGACGTACGTCTTACACTTTATTGGTGATCTTCTACGCTATGTTATTTGTCGGTTTTGTAAAGTATATATTTTCTCAACTCGACTGGCAGCATTAATAACTTATTATTTCAGAAAGTGTGTCTACTCACAATGGAACATACGTATCGATTTATGTATGTATCGATTTATGTATAGGTCCCATTCGCAACAGCGTCTGTTCCCTTGTGATTGGATCGTTCATTAAAGAAGCCGCCACCAGCTTCTTCGAAGGCTACATGGACGATGTACGTATTATAATATCCATTAATACTTCAGTTTGTTTAATGGTAATTCTAACGTGTCGTTATCCATATTCCTTACGTTATAATGATCGATATTATGACGTACAGTTTGTATGTCAAACAGGCATAATACATTCAATAGTACATATATTATAACATGGCTTCAGTTATTGTTAAGTTAGAATATGAGTTTGTTTTCTCAGAGACTTTTCAGTTCGGGTGGTATATTTTCAGGTGTTCAAGCAATACCCAAGGATATATGAATAACACTATTTTTATTTCAAAATTCACATACCATAGCAATTAAAACATCACATAAAATAACATTATAATTTTGCGAAATGTGCGATTACATTCCATATGTATCGATTTCCCCATTACCTGTATATATGTTGTTTTTATTTCAGATCTGCTTCTACAAATGGGACGAGTGATTGGCAACAAAGATTGGAAGTCTACATCACACAGAAACACGAACTGTTTCCCCCATTTGTCGATACTATTTAATACAATTAAATCGACTGTATTCGAAAAAATTGGAAATTGCGCGTGTTCCAGTATGTGTTTGTGAGGATATGTTTACATGTATATACTGTGTGTATGGATGCGTGTTTATTTGTATGCTGAATGAGTGCATATGATGTAGCTGCATGTACGGGCATATGTTGATATATGTGGATGAGTGCATTTTCGTACCCTTACTTATGGGTACATATATTTATTCATTATCATACTTGATTTCATTTCGGGGGAATAATTAGAGCAACAACAAAACCATAAACATAACACGCCAAAATCCTCCAACACACACAAACATACGCGATATATTGTGGGGCTTTCCATAAGTAATTAGAAAGAAGCAAAAACATATACACAACACACACACACAAAACAGGCATACACACATACATACCATACACACATACAAAGACATATATACAAGCCAGCACACTCAGACATGCCAATCGTACATGTAATTGATCAACGCAGTGCTACTACATATGCATATATACTACATTCGTTGAAGAAACGTAATACGCAACGTTCTGGATTCTACTATCGTTGACAGCATTCAATTGGCATGTGTTGAAAATGTCGTTGTCAAGACTGTTCGTGCAATATGACTTTTGCGCGGTTCAAAAGTGCGATGTTTGACTAATTTGAGCGATCTCCGCCTGTGTGCACGGCACCCGATGCAGCTAAGCTTGATCATGTTTTTATTTAGTTT
>OZ024854.1:7763626-7773626 GCA_964017155.1 Oasisia sp. SBJ-2009
CAATTAATTACAATGCATTATGGTAAAACGAAATAAATATAATAAAATACAATAAAAATTAAACCATTTTAATAATACTAATAAGTGTTTATCAGGTAATCGCAATGTGTCAATGTTTAGTTAACACCAATATGTTGACAGACCGACTATATTTGCGGCCATATTTTGTAGGATGATTACAGGTTGGCCATGGAACGTTGCTCTACCAATACTTGCCGGTTGGCCGTACTGTTCAACGGTACTGCCCGTTGTCTTCGCCTTGACAACAATGTATTGTTGGTGGACTGTCTCCAAAAAGATATCTTTCTGAAATCAACAACAACGATGATCTTATTGACATTTCCTGCTACAGGAACAATAAATCTCGAAATGTCGAGTAGTTATACATAATACATATATTGTCATATACGTCAGCGTAGGTAAGTACAGAGGTACGAGGTTCACTGGCACCTTGCGACTCCATCCGGATTAAGATCAGCAGAAAACTCTCTGCAACCGCCTTGTAGGTCAGCAAGACCCCATACTGCATATATACCTATTAGCGTAATATGGCTGGGCCAAGGGACAATGTCACTAAGATTGTTAAGGTTTCTTAAACACGAGTTTTGTAAAATCAGTCATTGCTGATACTTACCTGTGACGTTTAATGCCTGAACAAGGCCCACACCATGACGCGCCAGCATGACATTGTCAATGTTGTCATGGAAACAGTGCCCTCAGTATTATATAATAAATATATTAGCACTGAAAAAAATATTTGATTTAACAACGGTTTTTGTTTATTGATGCATTATCCTTAACAGCTCATTATCTTAATGAACAGGTCATCTGGGTTACTTCTATGAGCCACAGGTTGGAGCAAAGGAACAGCAGAGGTGGAAACGAAACGTGCGATTATCTGCAAAGGTGCCCCAACTACCACACACGATTATGGATAGGCACAAGTACAGCCTTGTATGTCCAGGCCCATGAATGTTACTGAACTTACGACGTCGGAGTCCTCCATCCAGTGGACGCTGTACTCGTCGCCCAGGTAGGCGAGGTGGTGGGTGGAGTAGTGCACCGCATCCGACTCTTGCGTCGGATTCGTCGATGTAGTGGCGTAAACTGTTCAACACAGTCGTTGGATTATTTATTTTATTTTGTTATTCATCGACCAGACACGCTATATTATAAAGGCAATGGGCATGCGCAGTACTGCTTTATGTCTTGCAGCCATCTTGGATTGATTGAAATTATCTTGTACGGTAAGACTGCAATATAGTGATCGACAACATATAATTTATTGTATGATGTTCGGTTGAAGTGTGGTGATTGAGAACAATCGGTAAAACTTCATTTCACTTACCATTGATGTTGGATGGCAGAAACGTTCTAAACATGGACCCGGAGTTGCAGGCATCGATGTAAAACACCATCTGCAATGATCAGAAATCGTAGCACAATTATGCATTTCATATCTGCTGAACAAACCAATACGTAGCGTGCTCAGTGGTTGTCAAGTTGTTGTAGTGTTTAAATATGTAGCATCAACATATTTCATATAGAATTATTTTATGTTGAATTGTTTCTGTTCTCTTGGGTTGAATATTAATTAAACAGCATAATTACTGAACATTTCTCTGGATAGTTCTTTTTTTCAATCACACGTTTTTATTTTTCATATCCAAAAACTAGATTTGTTTACATGTAGAAGCTTTCGTCTGTAGCAACAGCCGACTGTTTCAAGTGTAACTAGACAAAGTCGGCGTGTAACGTCTTCAGTACTAATGACGTAAATCGTCATTAGTACTGAAGAAGTCGGCGTGTAACGTCAGACGAAAGCCTCTACAGGTAAACAGAAAGATCTTGTTTTTGGATATGGAAAATGATTGATTGAAAACAGCATAATGTTTGTAATATTATTGTATATGTTTTGTAAACGGTACAATAAACTGCAACAATTGTCATCATCCGATACAGCCACCAACTGTCACAAGATCGTGGACAACTTACCCTTCTGTATCTATTGTTGTTGTACATTTGCAAAATTGCGCTGTTCAGGGTGACGGCCGTGAGCTAAAGAACAAAAACACCGTCATGGCATGTCTATATCGGTCAGGAGTATATGCAAGAACACAGGCGTACTGTAGACGAAATATTATGCATTTCCCAGCATTACGGGGTTTTATTTTAAGATGTTCTCCTTTTGTGCACGCAATCACATATTAGCTTATACGGAACAAAACCTAATGGTATGTAACATTACCACACATGTAACAAACGCATAGTTATGTGTCACTGTGTTTTCAGCAATACAACTACGACAGATAATCTCAGATGTTTTAGTAAAATAATACCTGTTGAGCAGACAGTCGACGATATTGGCAATACAATATTGCAGTTAGACTTAAACAAAAACACAGGCCGGTGGCAAACCTGCACAGTACCAGAAAAATGATCGAAAGCAGGAAATAAAATTTGAATTTACTAATACGCATATGCATGTTCACATATAATGTATATTTACATAAAGTAATGAAAACACAATTGTGCATGCATATGTAATTTTAAACAAGTTACTAATATAAACAAATTATCAATTGTATAACATGTTGGGATCAGCGGCTCCGCATAAGAATTAGTGTCGCTATCACAGAAAGTGCCGTAGAAACTTAATTGCATACATAACATCTTGTTGGTCTATTTCAAATCATGTGTCTATCATAATTGCATAAGTTGTATTTGTGGTGGCAATAAGTGATCTTTTTATTTACTAATGTAATATAATAATAATGTGTCCATCCGTTTAATAATAACTTAACATTAATAATTTCGGCGACATGAAAAAGTTTGACATGAGGATTAGGGTTATATATCGGAAATCTCTCATTATGTAGCGGAAGTGATTAAATATGTACACGAAGAAACTCACAGATGGGCCGGTTGGGAAACCAAGAATGGCTGGACCGCCGTGGTTTGTGTAATAGACAAATATGTTGTCGTTGCCTCCACTACAACAACAAAATAAAAGTGTAAGTATTGTTAAAAAAACGTTATATTTGTTTGTGTGACACGCATTACTGTAGGACCATGTTGGCTATTGTCGTTCTCTCGTTTGTAGGTGTTGATTATTGTCATGTTGCGTCCATTAGTGGTCATATGAATGTCAAACTTAGAGAGAGAGAGAGAGAGAGAGAGAGAGAGAGTGAGAGAGAGAGAGAGAGAGAGAGAGAGAGAGAGAGAGAGAGAGAGAGGAAGTAATTATAATCAATGATGGCAATCTAAAGAGGTGTGTGTGTGTGTGTATGTGTGTGTGTGTGTGTGTGTGTGTGTGTGTGTGTGTGCGTGTGCGCGCAGTGTGTGCGTAGTGTGTGTGTGTGTGTGTGCGTGTGTGTGTGCGTGCGTGCGTGCGTGCGGGTCTGCGTGCGTGCGTGCGTGTGTGCGTGCGTGCGTGCATGTATGCGATTGTCTTATTGTGTATGCGCCTATGAATTTGTGTGACAGGTGTCAAGAGACTAGTTCTCTGCCATGTGACGTGGTTTGCTAGATTCAAACTTGTACCTGTCGATGACTTTTCCTGACCCAATCCCCTGCATGCCAGCTGCGTCTCCCCGCAGTACTTTCAGGAAGTTTTGTGCGGTGACATCCTACAGACGACATGCATTCACATTGAGCAAAGACGAATTCGTTTGGCACACACGTTCGTAATGACACAAACAAACAAACGCATACGCTGCGGAAATACAACCGACAAAGAACCACGTATACATACACCTATGCGGTCACCCAAAAAATCATACACACACACATGCACTCACACACACTCACCCACATATGCACCCAAGCTGATGCAAATGCACAGGTAAACGAACACACTTATACACCCTTTCGTACACACATACATACACATTCATACACACCCTCACACATATACGTTCACACGCACACACTTACACGCACACACTTACGTACACACGCAGACACACACACTCACACACACACACACACACACACACACACACACACACACACACACACACAAACACACAAACACACGCCACACGCCACACGCCACACGCCACACACACACACACACACACACACACACACACACACAAACACACACACACACACCCACACACACACACACACACACACACACACACACACACACAAACAATACCAACTATAGTAACACAACTCGGCAGTGGTCTCCTTACATTTCCTCTGTAGTCGATCACCACGTCGTAGACATTTGGCCCGTTGACCTTGTTATACAGCCTGCCTTTATCGGGGTTTCTACAATCATATGTAAACTAGTAGAACTGTCATGACTATAGTGAACATAAATATTAGGTCTGCTATGGGCAACAGTACAAATACATAATTGTACACACCAGACAGTATAATTATACAAAAGAAGACACTCGTACGTTTACAGACAATTTTTGACTGGAACCAACTAGGAAAGAACATAGTAACGGCGAACTCGCTAACCACCTTCCGGTGTGGGATATGATACAAAACTAAACAACAGAATGCACTTTACCGTTGCAATTAAGCCAACATTGGTATCAACATGTTTTCTCAAAATGAAATCAACATTAGACTGTTGCAAAAAAGCAGTAGAATTTTTAAATGCAGCCACGTTAACGCGCTTACAATTTTCCAGGCGATATAAGTTGTCCGGGTGATGTTTCTGCGCATGCACGATCAATGTAAGATCATCAATGTGCAACGTATAAATACAACGGACTGAAGGTTAATTCTCCTTTGGTGATTATTACGAAGAATTGTTTATAATTTAATATAGTACATTAAAATATTACGTTTCTTTAAATCAATGTCACGGATAATAATTGCGCACTGCAGTCACGTCATTTACGCTTGCTATCAAAACATGCCTCAAAACGTGTTTGCCTCGTGGTAATTTGCGACAAATAACATTGCTGATGAGTTATCTACGTCCTTTTGTTCATAGTGGCCGATATGTATCAGGCTAAAGTTGTATTTAATGTGAGATTCAGTAGAATATGTTAATGTACTTAACAGTAATAAATAACAACTGGCTCGCGCATGCGCAGAAACGTCACCTGGATAGTTTTTAGCACTAAGGAAAATGTAAACGCTACTACGTAACACATAATCTAGTTGTGGTTGCTGATGTTATTATCTTGCGCAGGCTGTATGATTTAACAAACCATTTATTATGGCAGTGGCTTTACGCTAACTCAGGTATAATAATAATAATAATAATAATAATAATAATAATAATAATAATAATAATAATACTAATAATAATAATAATAATAATAATAATAATAATAATAATAATAATAATAATAATAATAATAATAATAATAATAATAATAATAATAATAATAATAATAATAATAATAATAATAATAATAATAATAATAATAATACTAATACTAATAATAATAATAATAATAATAATAATAATAATAATAATAATAATAATAATAATAATAATAATAATAATAATAATAATAATAATAATAATAATAATAATAATAATAATAATAATAATAATAATAATAATAATAATAATAATAATAATAATAATAATAATAATAATAATAATAATAATAATAATAATAATAATAATAATAATAATAATAATAATAATAATAATAATAATAATAATAATAATAATAATAATAATAATAATAATAATAATAATAATAATAATAATAATAATAATAATAATAATAATAATAATAATAATAATAATAATAATAATAATAATAATAATAATAATAATAATAATAATAATAATAATAATAATAATAATAATAATAATAATAATAATAATAATAATAATAATAATAATAATAATAATAATAATAATAATAATAATAATAATAATAATAATAATAATAATAAAACATCGTATTACCAAAAACACAGCTTATTTACGGCAAGATACTTATATAAAGTTGAAAAAAATACGGTTGTTTGGTTTACGTAATATGAAAGGGAAATATTCTTACTGGTTATGCTGAGCAATATCATCATACATCATCAGAACAATTCGTGCCGGAGGGAAGCCGTGATCTATCAAAACGCGATAAGCATGGCAAGCGTCTGCCTGAAAATGTTGATGCAAAGACTTACGTTAGACACCATACTAGACATATTGATGCGACATGAATATGTATGTATGTATGTATGTATGTATGTATGTATGTATGTATGTATGTATGTATGTATGTATGTATGTATGTATGTATGTATGTATGTATGTATGTATGTATGTATGTATGTATGTATGTATGTATGTATGTATGTATGTATGTATGTATGTATGTATGTATGTATGTATGTATGTATGTATGTATGTATGTATGTATGTATGTATGTATGTATGTATGTATGTATGTATGTATGTATGTATGTATGTATGTATGTATGTATGTATGTATGTATGTACGTACGTACGTATGTATGTATATATGTATGTATGTATGTATGTATGTATGTATATATATATATATATATTCCTTTTTATTGCTCCCTTACCGTATATATATATATATATATATATATATATATATATATATATATATATTATATATATATATATTATACGGTACGGGAGCATGTGAAAGAAATCCGACCAGATCCCACCCATTGAGATATTTCGATATTGCAACACAAATGTACGATGCCACTTTGTTCTGAGATTATAAGCGTATGACAGAGTGAGTATGACAGAGTGTTACGATGGGTTTCAGTTTGTATACAAAACAGTACCAACACCAAAAACAGTACCAATACCAAACATCAGTACCAACACCAAAAACAGTACCAACACCAAAACAATACCAATACCAATACCAATACCAATACCAATACCAATACCAATACCAATACCAATACCAATACCAATACCAATACCAATACCAATACCAATACCAATACCAATACCAATACCAATACCAATACCAATACCAATACCAATACCAATACCAATACCAATACCAATACCAATACCAATACCAATACCAATACCAATACCAATACCAATACCAATACCAATACCAATACCAATACCAATACCAATACCAATACCAATACCAATACCAATACCAATACCAATACCAATACCAATACCAATACCAATACCAATACCAATACCAATACCAATACCAATACCAATACCAATACCAATACCAATACCAATACCAATACCAATACCAATACCAATACCAATACCAATACCAATACCAATACCAATACCAATACCAAAAACAGTACCAACACCAAAAACAGTCCCAATACCAAAAACAGTTCCAATACCAAAAACAGTACCACCATCAAAAACTGTACCAATACCAGAAACTGTCCCAATACCAAAAACAGTATCAATACAAAAAACGGTACCAACACCAAAAACAGTACCAACACCAAAAACACTACCAACACCAAAAACAGTACCAATACCAAAAAACAGTACCAACAACTTACATGTATATGAATACCAGTAAAAGTAACTTTAGTAACAACGCAATATTGGCTAACGTGAGGCAGTACCTGATGACGGTAATTGCCGTAGCCTTTGGAGCCAGCCACAATAAGAGCCCAGTTGTTGTCGCAATCGTTGTTCTTAAAGTTGTCTTCCAGTCCTGTTGGCAGCATGCGCGCCATGACACATACACATCTAGTGTTCATGGTCTCAATGTCAAACGACTAACGCAATATGTGTATCAACATCATACGTGTGACATCCTGTGTATTACGGCGTAGTATTTATGGACTCTTACGTTGTACGTGACAAGTAAATAAAAGTGTATATATGTATAAATAAATCAATTAATTAATGGTATTGCTTTGGTATTATTACTAAAATAAATCATTTCACAACATACATCAATTTAGAAGCGATGCTATGATCAAACATTGCAGTAGAACCAGAATCATCATAATAAAATACTTGATGTGTCATACATAGCATAAATAAAATAACTGTATTAGGATGATATAACACGTTGCCTACCAATAACTTACATGTGTATCAGTGTATACGTTTATTCAAGTAATTCATTTAGACAATTCTACGACATATTGTTCAATAGTCAAACACTACATTAGATGCATCATATACACCATCATTGGGAAACACGGTGCCCGTTGTGCCTTATAGTTAATAAGTAGTGATTACATGTTAGTTACCCACCTATGCACATTCCGCGACTTCCGAAGAGCATGCGAACTTCACGTGGCGTCAGAGCGTATCTCGCGACACTTAACTGAAATAAGACATTAAACTTAAATTACGCAAATATTCTGAACGAATATAATTATCTTAGTTTACTTTTCGACAGAACAGCCAGAAGTTACTAATAAGTTAAAGTAAATATATGTAAAAATTTGTCATTTTTCTTCACCATTACTTTATCCCATTGGGACGCTTGTTTAACCATTTGTTTCCACCTTTCTCTGTCCACCACGTCCCTGTGGGAATTGGCGAACTTCAGCACTGTGAATGCTTTGATCCTTGTCTTTCCAACTGTTCGCCTGTTCATCTAGTTTTCTTCCCCGTTTCATTGTACCGTGCCAGGCCAGAAGATCGCACCACATCTCCGTACCACTCCAGTCTGTGCTTGTTGACCGCCGAAAGGTGGTCATCGTCCTGTCCTGTCCATTGTTTGTGTGTTTTCGTTGAAAACGTCACCGTTTTTAACACGGTATTTGTGCAATCATTTTAACTACGTTCTTTGATATGTTCTCGGAATATTAAGCTGAACAGGCCAAGTTAGAATCTTGTAACTAGAAACACATCAAAAGACTTAGTCTTCACGCACTCACCGAGTCCACGAACCCGCGGTAAAAGCGAACGCCACAAGGACCGCACTTTCTGTTTCTGAAGAAATTCTGGAAACCCCAGTGCCAATTCCTAGCTGCAAATGAATGAGGGAATGTATGTTTGTGTGTGTGTGTGTGTGTGTGTGTGTGTGTGTGTGTGTGTGTGTGTGTGTGCACGCGTGCGCGTGCCCGTGTAGCGTGAGCGTGAGCGTCTGCATGTGTGCGTGTGTGTGCGCGCGCCCTTTTTGTGTATGTGTGTATGCGAATATGTGTGCATACGTCTTAGGGTACGTGCATGTGCATGTGCACGAATATATACGTATATGTATGTATGTATGCATGTATGCATGGACGCATTCACGTATATAGTTAACTATGACTTAATTAATACTTCATGTTGTATGTTCATGACAATTGATGTAAATTTCTTTTATAAATAGAATCATATCTACTTAATATATACTGTTCCCATTCCACTTAATATATGTAATACAGTACGTAGTTGAATGCTTGATCGCGTGCTTGCATGCATGTGTATGCGTGTATGCATGCGTGTATGCGTGGTGCGTGCGTGTGTGCGTGCGTGTGTATGCGTGCGTGCGTAGGACAGTTGATGTATGCTGATGTGTACCTGTATCTAGGTAAGTATTTTCAAGGCGCTCGATAAGTCCCGTATGAGAAATCTGAAGCCAGTACATATGTAGCACATCTGTATTTGTTTGATACGAACCATGGAAGACGGGCGGCTGAAGACATTGTCTGCACTTGTTCCCGTCCAAGTAAACCTTCACCCATTCCCTGTCTCCGTTCCGGCCAACGTGCACCGTGATCACCAAGTGACGCCAATCGGAAGATTGCGAATCCTGCACGAAGGTTACGTTGAAATATTAACAATCATTCTTCCATTAACATGCTCATGGAAGTGGTTGTACGGCAGAAATACTTTATGGACAGCTGAAGACTTGTGATATATGTTGATGGACACTGACAATAAGTTGCTGATATTGCATTCGGTAGGTGGCGCCACCAACACAACATTGTCCGTACAATACGTCGAACAACTCAAATAACTGTACAGTTACGCAGAAGAGTTAAGATATTTCGAATACTTGCACCGCATGGCTATGACGAAGGGCATATCATTAAGAGTTAAGCGAAAGTCACGTACTAAAGTATATCTCTCATAATA
>OZ024854.1:7783626-7786126 GCA_964017155.1 Oasisia sp. SBJ-2009
CATTTAGAAATATTGCGCTTACCTGTAACAGCCAGAACCATCCACAGGATGAGTAGTCCATGAATGGGGAAGGCCATGGTGTCTCTGCAGGACAAACACACACTAGCTTAACACAGGATAGAGAACTTTCCAATGACGCGTCATACATGATGGATGCACGCTCAACTGACGCACGAAACATCAGTGTAGTTACGAATATCATTGCCTGCGAGTTAACGGCTCGATCGTTCTCACCACTACAAATAACCGCCTTCTCAACACTCCACTTGACCATATCAATGTCCGAATATTTCACAGTTGACAAACCGCGCACTACATTACCAACTGACCACATAACAACTTCAATAACTGACCAACTGTCAACTTCATCGACTGACCATTTCAAACTTCACTAACTGACCACATGACAACTTTACCATCTGACCACCTGCCAACGGCACTAATTCACCATCTGAAAACTTCACCAATTTGGCATCTGGCAACTTCACCAACTGATCATCTGCCAACTTCACTAACTGACCACGTAATAATTTCACCAACTGACCACCTGCGAACATCACTATCTGGCCACTTACCTAATTAATTCACCATCTAACCAACTACTTATTTCACCATCTGACCAACTGCTTTTTTATCCAACTGAAGACTTGCTAAATTTACCAAGTGTCCAATTAATCACTTTGCCAACTGACCACATGCCAACGTCACTAAGTGATCTAGTGTGTAATTCACAAATAACCACCTACCAACTTAGCTAATTGACCATGTGTCTAGCTCATATTACCAACTGACCGCATGTCCTATTAAACACCGCTCAATAACCCATTTTACCTACTGACAACATGTCCAATTCACAATCTGACCGTCTGTCCATAATCCATATCACCATTTAACCTCTGCCCACTCCTTCCTGTTATCATACAATAACCTCACCATTAGCCACCGGTATATTATCGTAATAATAACCTAACCATCTGTTCACCATATCCACACTCACCCAGTTCGTCGCCCGTTCACTTCACCACCTAACCACCTAATCACCTCACAGTCTCACCGCGTCCTCTCTCCACAGACGTCGGCACTCCATCACGGCCACCGACGACATACATCATACGTACCCGACTGTTGACTCGGTCACAACTCAGTTGCCTCGTCCTCGAACCTCCTGCACTACTCCTCGCGAGTGCCGCGCTCACACGCCAACCTCTCGGTTTTATACACACACGCAACAGTAGTAGTTTATTTACGCTTCACACGGAACCATATAAACGCCAGTATATGAGTCAATCAATTAGTGTTATGAATCATTCACTCGTCTGCACTATGCCAGAGAGTCGCGTTTGTCTCTTGCAGAGCTCGTGTTTCTGAAAAACCACACCTAACGACAGCAATGTAATGTCTCATTTACCCCGACCCCACGTCGTGCGGGTGACACGGAGGGTTACTGATACAAATTTGTCACGCTCATTCAGCGAGCGCTGCTTTTTATTTTACGACGCCCAAATCGTGCAGGTGTCATGAATGGGCATTGACACAGTTCAGCCACGCGTGTCCACTGCGGTATTTCTCGCCACCATTGACGTCCGAAGACGTGCCGATGTCATAAAATTCACGGAAATTCCCTGTATATTTTCGCCGAAGAAGACACACCTTTAAATGTCAATACTTACGTGGTACTATTAATATTCGTTGATCGCAGCGTTTGGTACGTGTCGCATTGACAGGTTGTTGCTTCAGGTGATCACCATCGGCTTATGTGGCAATTATTAACATCTAGATCACTGAGTTGCATTTCTGTAGTGTGGGGGTATATCCAGCATGTGCTGAATTGCTGGTGTAGGAAACAGGTGCTGTCAGGTATATGGTTCTTTTACAGTTCTATTTAATTTTCGCAAGCCAAGTATAAAACCCTAAGACTATTTTGAACTTTCGGCAGACACTAAATCGTCAATATAATGACCATAGGTGTCGGGGCTGGACATGTAGGGGCAGGCTAAGAAGATTTATTTTGTATTTGTGTAATGAGTTTGATGACGGTTGCAAATTTTATTTAGCT
This sequence comes from Oasisia sp. SBJ-2009, assembly GCA_964017155.1. Lineage (NCBI taxonomy): Eukaryota > Metazoa > Annelida > Polychaeta > Sabellida > Siboglinidae > Oasisia > Oasisia sp. SBJ-2009. The sequence continues at coordinate 7,785,683 of OZ024854.1, forward strand.
GATTCGTCCCTAATACATTAGAGTAAAGAGTGTGTGCGTGGATTATATTCGATGTAGTTTGAAAGTATGAAAAATCGGGGTTATATTAGTCCTAGGGACTGTCCTAGGGGTGCAAATCTAGAGAGACGGAGTGCCTGAAAAGCTTTGAAAATAATCGCCGACAATTCTTCAATAGCACCCCCTCATCTGTGACGTCATATGCCATATTACGTATGCCTATACGTGCATGACATTTGCGCATACTTGACAGCGAGCTTGACGTGTCAACTCAAGTATGACGTGCTTATCGTGCTGTTTTCTTTCACCTATTTCACACTGCTACATAAATCTGATTACGTAGCAAGTTGTTCACTCCCTTGTAACATCACGGGTAAAACTGCTGTTGCAACATCACTTATGTTTTACTTAATTTCCCAAAAATGACATACCTCTATTTACCTCTAC
>OZ024854.1:7791126-7876126 GCA_964017155.1 Oasisia sp. SBJ-2009
TGGTGATGGTGATGGTGATGGTGATGGTGATGGTGATGGTGATGGTGATGGTGATGGTGATGGTGATGGTGATGGTGATGGTGATGGTGATGGTGATGGTGATGGCGATGGCGATGGCGATGGTGATGGTGATGGTGATAGCGGAGGGCGGGCGGGCGGGCGGGCGGGCGGGCGGGCGGGCGGGCGGGCGGGCGGGCGGGCGGGCGGGCGGGCGGGCGGGCGGGCGGGCGGGCGGGCGGGCGGGCGGGCGGGCGGGCGGGCGGGCGGGCGGGCGGGCGGGCGGGCGGGCGGGCGGGCGGGCGAGCTCGGGTTCGGGTTCGGGTTCGGGTTCGGGTTCGGGCTCGGGCTCGGGCTCGGGCTCGGGCTCGGGCTCGGGCTCGGGCTCGGGCTCGGGCTCGGGCTCGGGCTCGGGCTCGGGCTCGGGCTCGGGCTCGGGCTCGGGCTCGGGCTCGGGTTCGGGCGGGTTCGGGCGGGCTTGGGCGGGTTCGGGCGGGCGGGCGGGCGGGCGGGCGGGCGGGCGGGCGGGCGGGCGGGCGGGCGGGCGGGCGGGCGGGCGGGCGGGCGGGCGGGCGGGCGGGCGGGCGGGCGGGCGGGCGGGCGGACGGACAGTTGTTGGCAAACTCCGAGAAGGCAGAGCAAGACGTAGTTATAAAGATATAATGGAGAGAAACGCCAAAGAAACGTGCTAAATCACCTGCAGTGACACGTTATTGCCGGAGACAGCCTCATCCAGTAAACCTATCTTTCAACAGGTTTAGCTGTCAACATTGAAGTGTACCGAAGGAGTAAGTAGATCATGCGAGCGGCGCAGCTTGTCAGAAATACGAAATGCTGTAAACAGACAGACAGACAGTCGTCAGATGTCTTTGTTAGGAAATAATGCCAGGCTTTATGCACGACTGGCAGCAGATATACGAGCCTACCACTTAATGTTCCGACACCACAAGATCACGCAAGAACACAGTCGGTGGTTGACGCCACACGTCTTTGATGTCTGCTTGAATGTCGTGTTTAGTTATCAATTACTTTGTGTGATGAGAGTTGAACAATAATTCTTCGCGTCGATTCAATAGCACTGATGCCACGACATGCGATGATAAGCAATCAATATTGTCCACTGAAACTTTCTGTTAAGGCATACGTCAATCTAGGTGTCGCCATTGTGTGTGCACATGCAGTACTTTTACAAATTGATTGTTGTAATTGTTCAACGGAAGACATCAATCAAGTTTTTTACAGAAAGCACCCATAGAAGATGCACAGTTTCTCGTGATATCCTTCTTATGGCAATAAAGGGACCATGCCGTGTTCACAAAGTTTTATAGTACCAGCAACGCGAATGGGTTCCGACGGTAAAAATTAACAGTCGTTATAAATCATTGGGGTGCAGAATACTATCGAGTACATTTGAACCACGTAACATGTACTATGAATAGTTCTGCATAAATGTTTATAATGAGCGTGACATTTGAACCCGACAAAGCTAGAGTAAACAGCCTGTATTATGGAAATATGCGATTGTAAATTAGTTGATGAACGGCTTCATTGATTTTATTGTAGTGAATGGAAACGTATTTCAATATATGTTCGTAGTGTATGAAAATCGAATCAAATTTCAATGGAAACTGCAAAACTGTTTGACGAAAATATGAAATGTTCATAACTGAAGTTCACTGGTATCACTCCCAAAAATATATCAATATGTGGCAAGTGTGCAGATAAAATGCATTACCGTTGCTGTGGCAAAACGCCCTACGATTGAACAGCTACAATACTACAGTAAATGTGTGATGATACTGTAGGGTCCGTGTATATACCGTCTTTTCCTTTTTCGTTCGCAGATTTGAAAACGATAAACGAAAAGACGGTATATACACGGACCTAGTACCGGCAAACGCCAAATACACATAGCAAGACATAAGAATAAAGATGTGATCGAGAGAGACGTTAACAACGTTCAACATACACCTGCAGTGACACGTATTTGGCGAACACTGCCCCGTTCAGTGAGCCGTTCTTACTAACTGTTCAGCCGGCGACATGGAGGCGTACGTAGTTCGTAGATCACGAGAGCGTCGTGATTTCGCTGAATAACAAACTAAAGTAAACAGACAGACGTGCATGTGTGTATCGGTTAGGAGATAAGTCAGGGTACCACGCACAACTGACAACACATTTACGGGAGAACACAGTCAGCGGTTGACACCCAGCGTCTTTGATGCGGCGATGGCTATTTGATACCCCTCCAAGTCCAAATGCCATTAATGACTGTTCCGATGTACAAACATATTTATGTTTAGAGTAAGTTTTAGGGTTAGTATTCGGTTTAGGGTTAAGCTAGATTATATTATATTAAATTCAGTTAGATTGAAGGTACTTTTGACAAGCTAGACATCAGGCGTTTACATGCACGTGGATGGGTTGCAAATAGCCACCTCATTTGATAATTGCTTGAATGACGTGTTTAGTTATTTATTGCATTGTGGTATGGTACACTACGCAATATCCAGTTTTGAGACAGCTGAAATCGGTTCATACTTCACACCCTGTAGTATGCATGGTCAACCATAAACCATCTCGACCTCTCTAGTTTAGCTTCTCTACAATGTATGCACGAACATTAATCGTACACAAATATGCAGCGCGTCTGTAACTAGTTATCCACTTATACGGCAACCTGAACGAACTTGATCAAGGTTCGACGCGGCAACACATGATTCGAACCTCGATTGAGAGTTCGATGCTACTGCGCCACTGAACCACTGCGCTCCACAGAAGATGTCATACGAAAAGCAATAATAAAGGCATTTAAACAATTCGTCAGACGAAGCAATCTGGCGAGAGTCGCGCTAACGGTGCCATTGAAATAATGATCGTTTATCCGATTGTCACTTGCCTTTATGAACTCGTCATGAACTGTGCATGGCCCGATATACCTCATATGGCATCATTGTTAAGATTACTTCATAGATGCGTGTGCAGTAACGTCAATTCATGTATTAATGTTAAGGATATTATTATAACATTTGCAGTGCAACATTTGATTCACAGTTTATTTTATTGTGATATATAATGTTGAATAGACCACGTTCGAAAGCGTACGTTCGAAAGCGTATTAGTAACCAATACAATTACGCTCTTATTGTTTCCTTAGCTCGACAGCCAATCATAATATGTAACCGTACTCGGAAATAGTGCAACAATGTCGCCATCTCACGGCGTCTGCGTAACTAAGTCTGTGATCGACGACTATGTGTGGCGCCACCTGAAGGATATTGCATAAACGAGAATATAATATGTTAGCCGTTATCCTGATTGCACAATGCACCAGTGTCGTGGTTCCGTCATTCGTAATGATTACTGTTGGGCGTCGAAATCCGGGGGAATCTACTTACATCAAGTTTTCAAAAAAGTCAGATAAAATGGCGTGTTATGACTGGAGATGTTTTCGTGAATCCCCAAACACTCTTTTGTTGAAGAGACATGGGGAGATGGGAGGGAGGTGGGTTTTGTGGGAATGAGAACCCAAGAGGATTTCTATGCCAGATTCCACTTCGTAAGACTAGAAGCTGCCGCTGTAGTATATTTGAGGCAGACATCTGAGAGATTTGTTTCTATCACGTGAATACATGTAAACAATGATGTTGTGGTGAAATTCGTGTGGGTGGATGGGTGGATGGCATTGTGGTTGGGTCGGTAGGTGGGTGGATGAATTGTTTGTGGGTGTATGGGTATGAGGTATAATGTGAGTTTGTGTGAGGGAGTATGCATGTGAGTGTGTGAGCTGGAGTATTTACAAACCTAACTCTATACTTATTATGTACACCGCTCAACTAACATAATGCAGTCAACCCCAAATTTCACAAGCTTTTCGATCTTATCGATGTTATATAAAATATTTCCTGATCTTATCGACATTATTGGACATGATACTATAAACAATGCGTTGTTTCGCGTAGGACATTCTACATACAAAACGTTCTTGACAAAACTATTTATTATCCAAAAAATATAGTTCGATCCATACTCAAAAGAAATGATAGGGAACATTCTCACTCCCTCTTTACGTGCTTAAAATGTGTTAAATTGAATGACGTATACGAAATGGAAATTGGAAAATGTATGTATAATTATGTTCATCGGAGTCTACCTCATTATTTATCCGATATCTTTACATTTACCCATGACATACACATTCACGAAACTAGACAAGCCTCACACATACGTCCTTTTACTTCTCTAACAGTAACATCTACTAACAGTTTTTTTATGTAAAGGTCCATTGATATGGAACATAATTCCGTTTATCATCCAACAACAAAAACATAAACGTTTTGCAGTATCACTAAAAGCATTTGTTGTAAAAGGGTATGAAGAGCTAGCTGAAGCTTATTCAATATAAAATACCTGTTCATATACGTATGTAATTATATCCTTGTCATTGTCGTTATTTGGTATTACTACACGTTTGCTATACATGTTAATTGAACATTTATTATTGAATAGTATTGTTACGTTTTACATACCTGGTCAGTTATCAAAACTATAAGTATGTGTTACACGTGAAATTACTATTATAACTTTATTGTTTATACAGCTGTGATAGGGTTGGCAGCGACCAGTTTAATTTATAAGAAATGGTTTCGTAATAATAATTATTTATACAAACTGGTAACAGCCTTAATTGGCTCCGCTGTCTGCCCGGAATCGTGCATTATATAATTGTCTGTTACAATTTTAATTTATTACATATGTGCTTTGTGCGTTTCCGAAAATAAACATTCATTCATTCGGTTAGCTGCATTCCCAAAATATTCCTTACCAATTTGTTTTCCAGTGTGTGTAGATTACGTATAATCCACATTGCACATATGTAATGTGGCATATGTGGAAGTGAACTAGACAACCTGCCGACACGACGACTTGCATATTTCACATGTAGTCAACGATAGTAGAATGATGAAACATAACTACCGCTTGTTATAGGACCGGGCAGGCATAAGCTATTATTTGTGGTCATGCTATTGTATGTTATGAGTACACAAAATGTAGAAATATAGTATTACGTAAATGTAACTGGGGCCGGTTTCTTATAGCCCGCTAACGACGTCGTAGCTGGCGAATAACTCGTCGAAAGCCTAACACGTCGTAAAATTACGCTAGTTGCATTTCACGAGTCTGCTCCATAGTTATTACACTTTGCCTGCGCCATGTATTTAGTATCTCCTCTGGAATTTCAACTGATTTCCTAGAAATAAAGTTTGCTATAATTATATCTTTGAGTGGTTTCGTCCAAACGGGCCATGTTCTAATTTGTAAAGTCTGCGAGGGGTTGTGTTGGTCAGGTGATTATGTCCGTGAGAGGATATGTCCATAACATGTTACGTCCTTGATGTATTTAAAACGCCAGTGGCGTGTTATGTCCGTGACGTATTACGACTGTGAGGGATTATACCCCTGGGGGTTTTGCTTTCGTTCTATACATACACACGCAGGTAATTCGGGACTTTTCTTTCTCTCGACATCGACACTGACCGACCGTTGTGTTTAAAATGAATAATGAAAGTTGATTGCTGACTAATACAGCATTCTTTGGCAAAGATAACAGTCTCTTTTCAATACCCTTACTGTTTTCGATATTTCGTTCACATCTTGTGTGTGTGTGTGTGTGTGTGTGTGTGTGTGTGTTTGTGTGTGTGTGTGTGTATGTGTGTGTGTGTGTGTGTGTGTGTGTGTGTGTGTGTGTGTGTGTGTGTGTGTGTGTGTGTGTGTGTGTGTGAGTGTATGTGTGTGTTTGTGTGTGTGTGTGTGTGTGTGCGTGTGTGTGCGTTTGTGCGTGTGTGCGTGTGTGCGTGTGTGCGTGTATATGAGTTCGTTCGTATGTGTGTACGTGCGGTCTTGTATATATGTGTACGTGCGGTCTTGTATATATGTGTTCGAATTTCGAATATACGTACGTTCCTGTGTGTGCGCATATACGCGTATATGCATATATGTGTGTATGCATGTATGTATGCATGCATGTGTGTACGCATGCACGTACGTACGTACGTATGTAACATGAGCTCAGATAATAGGTGAATAATGACGTGAGTAAAACTAGAAACAATGGTCCAATACGTTCGTATATACGTCTAACTAACCAATTTGTCCGATTACGAAACTCGATTTCTTTCTGCAGTTATGCACAACATTAGCCCAGATGACAAGCAATGAGATTAACTACTGAGTAATGCAATACACATAACATTAGATGTGTCACTCGTGTGGTATCACTGTGTGAAATTCAGAAGATATTATGGACGTCTTTTTTATTTCGAAACTCGACGTTTTCCACAAGGAACTAACGATAAACAAAGAAGATTACGTGTGGATAGGATTGCAATTTCAAAATAATAAACTGAATCCATGTCATAAAGTAGTACTGTGTGAATACGTTTCACCAAATTAAATAAAGTATACTCAATAATGAGCATATCATTCTCGTTCACCATTTTATCTGGTGATTGGTATGTGCTGTCTTCGCGAACGAACGAGAACAATATATTGTTTTGCTAATATTGAATATTGTTCTTCAGCTTAGAAATCCGTATGATGTCCGACTGATCCAGATGTAAGTCCCGGGTTTGTTTTGTGTGAGTGAGTGAGTGAGTGAATGAGTGAGTGAGTGGGTGAGTGAGTGAGTAAGTGAGTGTAGAACCAAACAAAATGCATCACGGACATATAACCCGTCACGGATATAGGTCGTCACGGACACTATGGGCAACACACCACTCCTCAAGTACATTGGGGACACAACCCCATGTGGACGTTGCCTCCCACATATAAACAACCATGAACAAGACCGTCACGGACATTACCAATAAGGACTTGATCCAATTTGGACGAAACTCCTCAGCTACATAGGTTGTTGTATGTGGAGTTCTTGTTAATTTCTAGGAATCATTTTGTAACAGGAGATAAATCAGACACTGTGGAATAACGACGGAAATAAAGTTAACGATGAAATGGTGTGCGGTAAATTTAGTATGTGATATGATCGGCAGGTGGATTTACAATTCATTTCAGTGAGTAGGTTGTTTTTGTGAAACATGAACTAGCGGCGTCAGCTAACTCGAGTGCAGTTGGGTTAGGCAATTTAAAATATGATATACCTTACAAAAATGTTCAGTGCAATTTATTATGCTGAAAATTACATCGTTGTTAACACTTTGTACTTTTTACATATACATTTTCCTGCATGAGAGATTAGCAGCGACACACGAAAAAAAAAACATAAATTATGATTCGCACTATATTATAAAAATACATACTTAAAAACATACTTATATCTGTCCCAAAAACATCGCAGCACTAATCCAGAAAGTATTATATATGTAATTGCTGTAATTGCGAGGTACCGTGTGAACTGTGCAAGTCATTATTCTAACAGGTAAACTGGTTAAAATTGTATGTTGTGTCTCATAACATAACAAGCTCCTCTTAGTATTGTTCGAAAATGTTCTACTATTATTGTTACGGCCTGTTTCGGCTGCATAAGGTTGTATGGTTAAAAGGCTCGTTACATTGAAACTGATGGCATTGTTTATGAGCCGACAAGCTTAAACAGACCCATCGGTTTGCGCGGTCAAAGTCAGATTCATAGAAAAAGGAATTACAATAAATAAACGTATATGACTTATGGTGGAGTCTTGTGTATGTTCGCTCGCCCGTACAAAAAACACACACAAACACGCAAAAACGCGAACACGCGAACACGCGAACACGCGAAAACGCAAACACGCAAACACGCAAACACGCTAACACGCAAACATGCAAACACACAAACACACATCTATTCGCAGCATTCGACGCGTACCAAAAACTCTATTTTACTTTATTACTTTCTTTACTATATTTAGCGCAATTGCAACAACGCTGGCCAACATAACGATTTGCATCGTACCTGCTAGGCATCACATGTCGTAGTTGCAAACATTTGTGGTGTTGCAACCGTAGGCCGCATCCCAATATATAATCTACCACCCGCCGAGTAGGATTACAACTTTATATTGTAAATGGTCCACGCTATTCACCATCGCCGTAGTTAACACTCCTTTATTGAGGCGTATGTTTTATTTATGAAGTTGCGCTCTGATATCGTCCATCTTTTCAGTATAAATATAGTAAGTATTTGCAAACTACCGATGTATGTGTTAGTATCCTAAAGTACACGTATATTTTGTCACATAACTTATCATTTGTAATTATATTCACGTCCACTTAGCATACCGGGCTCTAGATTCTAGAATGATCAAATAATTAAATAATGTTGGTATTGTAGGGTAGACTGGGGTAAGTTAGTCAGCGGTTTAAGTTGACCCACCTCTTCCCAGTGCATCATGGGCAGTTTTAGCTGAACGGTGTTTCCACCTATTGATATCAAAAATATATAATTTGTATTGTTGCAAGGGGCCAGCAGGGCTAGACAAACTCAAACATGCTCTGAGGGAAAGATCTTTAGGGGCGGTAAAAGTGGAAATATTTGGAACAGGTATGTGAATTCGTGTTATTCTTATTATACATATTTACATTATTCTGCAGGTAATATGAAACAGTTGTAAAAGTAGGCTTCAGTCGTAGTTAATTAAATTTACCTACCACGCATCAGTAGGTTACATCTGGTTAATGCATGTTATAACACTTTGCGGGGCAAGTTGAGCAAGTCACATTGGGGTTATACATTAATCTTATAATTATTTTCGGTCAGGAACTTCACACAGGCGTAGTGAAGAATACTAGCGGTAATCCGTTGAACCATATAGGTTTGCTAATTTCATAATTTAATTATGAAATAAATTCTTTTAAAAATGGTCACCTGCATGTTATACGCAACGACCCCGATAAAAAAAACTAGGTCTGTCCTAAACGCACACGCATCACATCAGCGTCACAACGTTGCTTTGGTGTTTACCAGAGTACACTTTGTGCGAGTACTCATACTCTTACACGCAGACGCAGACGCAGACGCAGACGCAGACGCAGACGCAGACGCAGACGCAGACGCAGACGCAGACGCAGACGCAGACGCAGACGCAGACGCAGACGCAGACGCAGACGCAGACGCAGACGCAGACGCAGACGCAGACGCAGACGCAGACGCAGACGCAGACGCAGACGCAGACGCAGACGCAGACGCAGACGCAGACGCAGACGCAGACGCAGACGCAGACGCAGACGCAGACGCAGACGCAGACGCAGACGCAGACGCAGACGCAGACGCAGACGCAGACGCAGACGCAGACGCAGACGCAGACGCAGACGCAGACGCAGACGCAGACGCAGACGCAGACGCAGACGCAGACGCAGACGCAGACGCAGACGCAGACGCAGACGCAGACGCAGACGCAGACGCAGACGCAGACGCAGACGCAGACGCAGACGCAGACGCAGACGCAGACATACGTATACAGAATTATATGTGGCAAAGCATCTCAAAATAGACACTGCCTGTTAAGCAAAACACACGAAAACACATGAAAAAATTGACAGAGATGTGTTAATATCGTGATAAATCAATATAACATGTATCCGTTAACGCGGAACATTTCTGAGAAGATTTGTCTTGCCGTAAACCGCGATTGAAAAAGGTCATATACTGTTTGTTCATAATGTAATTGCCCGTCTGGGAGCACACGTGCGTGACATTAGCGACGTAGCGTCTCACATGTATATAAAAGAACGGGTTACGTGTATTCAGCATCCACCTGAAAATAATTCATATGTGGATTTTCGGATGTCAGTCAACCCGTTGTCCTAATCGACACGGCACAACATGCATAGTGTCATTTCCATGTGGTATACTGTTTAAGATGCGTGGTGTACATACATAGTGAAATTATGTTAGAATTTAATTCTCACATACGCCTTGCTGTATTCTAACACACACAAGCGTAAATACATACACACATACATACATACATACATACATACATACATACATACATACATACATACATACATACATACACGAAGTCGAAGACGAAGACGAAGACGAAGACGAAGACGAAGACGAAGACGAAGACGAAGACGAAGACGAAGACGAAGACGAAGACGAAGACGAAGACGAAGACGAAGACGAAGACGAAGACGAAGACGAAGACGAAGACGAAGACGAAGACGAAGACGAAGACGAAGACGAAGACGAAGACGAAGACGAAGACGAAGACGAAGACGAAGACGAAGACGAAGACGAAGACGAAGACGAAGACGAAGACGAAGACGAAGACGAAGACGAAGACGAAGACGAAGACGAAGACGAAGACGAAGACGAAGACGAAGACGAAGACGAAGACGAAGACGAAGACGAAGACGAAGACGAAGACGAAGACGAAGACGAAGACGAAGACGAAGACGAAGACGAAGACGAAGACGAAGACGAAGACGAAGACGAAGACGAAGACGAAGACGAAGACGAAGACGAAGACGAAGACGAAGACGAAGACGAAGACGAAGACGAAGACGAAGACGAAGACGAAGACGAAGACGAAGACGAAGACGAAGACGAAGACGAAGACGAAGACGAAGACGAAGACGAAGACGAAGACGAAGACGAAGACGAAGACGAAGACGAAGACGAAGACGAAGACGAAGACGAAGACGAAGACGAAGACGAAGACGAAGACGAAGACGAAGACGAAGACGAAGACGAAGACGAAGACGAAGACGAAGACGAAGACGAAGACGAAGACGAAGACGAAGACGAAGACGAAGACGAAGACGAAGACGAAGACGAAGACGAAGACGAAGACGAAGACGAAGACGAAGACGAAGACGAAGACGAAGACGAAGACGAAGACGAAGACGAAGACGAAGACGAAGACGAAGACGAAGACGAAGACGAAGACGAAGACGAAGACGAAGACGAAGACGAAGACGAAGACGAAGACGAAGACGAAGACGAAGACGAAGACGAAGACGAAGACGAAGACGAAGACGAAGACGAAGACGAAGACGAAGACGAAGACGAAGACGAAGACGAAGACGAAGACGAAGACGAAGACGAAGACGAAGACGAAGACGAAGACGAAGACGAAGACGAAGACGAAGACGAAGACGAAGACGAAGACGATGAAGATGATTATGAAATTAGTATTATTACTATTACCCTCTCGGATCCATCCCAGAAATTATTAGGAATGATCTCCGAAATATGCTGCGGTACGCAATTGTACAGTATTGTGTGCCTATTAATATATGCTAAATGTAAATCGTGATTGCAGAAACCCTTATCAAAGCCAAATTTTTAACCGTACAAACGGCCCTAATGTATAAGACGAAACGGTCGATTACAGCGGAAGTGTAAAACAAATTGTTTCTTAATTTGTCTACACGTAAAATATGTAAATTACATAAATCTGATTTCATTATATGTATATGGGATTTCAGTGTATGGTGGTCATCTATATTGTGGTTATTTACTGGCGTTGCCCTGTGTATGCGCTTGCCGTGTTTATTTGCGTATACCTGCATGTACGTTAATGAATGAATCTGTTTGTTTTTATGTGTGTGTGTGTGTGTGTGTGTGTGTGTGTGTGTGTGTGTGTGTGTTTATGTGTGTGTGTGTGTGTGTGTGTGTGTGTGTGTGTGTGGTGTGTGTGTGGTGTGTGTGTGTGTGTGTGTGTGTGTGTGTGTGTGTGTGTGTGTGTGGTGTGTGCATGCGAGCGTGCGGTGCGTGTGTCTGTGTGTGCGTGTGTGTGTGTGCATGCGCGTGTGTGTGTTTGTGTATGCGTAAAGGTGGTGGTGTGTTCCAGTCAACTTTTCTTTAATTTCCAATTATTCTTAAAACATATGTTTTATGTAGGATGTACAAATCCACAGGCCCGTATTGTTGAGATTAATAAAAAAAATACCCAAATACACCTTCATTCTTCCAACTTTCATTTAACTGGATCCTTCTTTTTAAGCAAGACCTGTTTCCAGAGTTTGTTTTAATTAGAGAGGCGCCGTGAGATGGCGGTACTCGTGGGAAGTAGGTTTCGCATAATGTTATCCGATAGGCGACCAATAGTTCTGGCGTATCCGATTCCGGCTACAGATCGGGATTGGCTCGGAGGATAACGAAACATAAGAGATGGTCTACTCTTTTTATATGTCTAAAGTATTCAACATTGATTTGATATTGATATACGTAATTCAATAAAGTAAACCAGTTGTTTTTATTATAAATGCCATAACAATTAACATAACAATTATAATCATCACTTTTATTAATGCGTACGTACATATGAAGTAATCGAAACAATGATGCTATGACACGTGATGTACATTGAACATTTTGGGCAAGATTGTCTTCGTTGCCAGTTCATAAAGGCAAGTAACACGATAAGCGATCACTAGTTTGATTAATGTTTGTGTCACGTCATTTGTCTCAGCCCGTAACCGGTTTGCACCTTATTACGAAAGGCACACACCCACAATAACATATCTTACGCCAATAAACACAGATCCCTTAAGCAATACTCATACGCCATTATCGCCTTAGATGTGTCTGACATATTTTTGCAAATGTTTCAAGACGTGTATATTGACTGTATGGTTTATATTCGTTAGTAATCAAAATTGTATCCAAAATTCAAATTGTCTTTAGATCACGCACCTGCGATTCGTTACCTGGACGCTACTTTGCAAAAACTGATATATATGTTTTACATTTCGCGTACAATTGCTGTAACTCGATGATTTATGCCATTCGATTTAATGAGTTGCCTACGTTTCATAACAACACGAAATGTCAGTCTATATGTAAAAATTACGTTACCGATATAGGTATAAATGTCACAACTGTTTAGTGACATGTACATGTTTTTTTCGCAGACCCGTCAGACTGTGCTTGAAATGTTCGACGGTATTGTCCAGAAAGCCACCAAGGATGGTTCACAGATGAAACGAATTCGTCACGGGCGGCATGAGATCGCCAATTTCAAATGCTCCCAAGTAGTTTAACTGTTTAACGAGTTGTGCTTCTCGGTTACTCAGGTGTGATTATGTTACTGCTATTTGGTGCGGAGACAGTGTCTTCCTGTAGGTGCTTCTTGTAACTGGATATTAGGCAATTGCGTCACTCGCTTAATCTCCTTGTTTCTCCCGTATATTTAAATGTCGATGACGGATCCGCCATTAAGAAATGACGCTGTCTTTGTCAACAACGTATCACTGCTGGTGATTGGTGTGTGACCTTTTAGAAGACTCTCTTTACCACATCATTATACCTATACTAGGTTATTATGCCAATTGTGGGTTTGCCTCGACTGTATCACCACATATTACAGTTTGATAGTGGCATGCGATCTGTTACCTATCGTAGGTGCCTATATTTAAGACTATTGCTCAGTTACGTTGACTACATGCAGCATTATCTCTATATTCGAATTGACTTATGTCAACATTCGCCAAGCATCACATGCAGGCAATGAGGATGTAATCTCTTATGCTTTCCCTTCTTGTTTGGGATGAACTATCTATCTTCTCTGCATCACGCCATTGCAAATTAACATCGCAAGAATTATAGTCCATATATTCCTTGCGAATATACGTATAACACAGTGCAGACATGGCATTTACCTTTTACCTGGGTATTAATACATTCTTACGAACTAATAGTTATGAAGCACATTTCATCACGTTAGATGGTAGGCCAGTCAGTTTATATATTGTGACGTGTGCCATATATGTTCTGATTCCTACAATTTTGTATATTAATAACAAATTCAGAGTAAACTATTTTAGACAATGAAACCTGTGTACCTTTCATAGACAACTTACAGTTTAGGGAATATTTTCAGTACAATTATAATACTATACTATACAAATTATGTACAATGTATATCTTATATCTATATATTATATTTATTTGCCATATTTCATTTTATTGTATATATATATATATATATATATATATATATATATATATATATATATATATATAGGCACTATATGAGTACAGTAGTTGATGTGTATCTGTTGGCTTAAAGTAAACGTTGCTGTCCAGGTGTCCATTTGAATTAAAGCGTTCCCCTTTAAAGATCGTAGTGTCCAGGGAATCAATGGATTGTTTACCGACGTTAGTTTAACACAATTTTGATGGCTATTTAGAATGTCCAGGAAGACGCGATATTCATCATCACCGTGGGTCCAGATCCCAAACATCATCATCATCATCATGCTGTCGGTCGCGAAGCGACAAAGACTGCTTCCATCACTTGACTGTTGCTCTCCATTTATCTCTCTGCTGTGAGAGTGATGTCCAGGAGTCGATCTTTATGTCTCTCAGCTTCAGGTTTCTCTTGATGGTATCCTTGAACCGGAGACGAGGGCGCCCTCTCTTTCTCTGACCAGAAGACAGTTGGGAGTAGAGAATCTGCTTTGGTAGCCTGTCTGGTGACATCCTCATGAGGTGTCCAGTCCACCGGAGATTCTTTCTGATCAGATGATCTTCCATAGATAGCAGCCCTGTCCGTTCGAGTATTTCCTTGTTTGTCACTTTGTCCATACAGGTTATCCTCATGATCGATCGCAGATGTCGCATCATGAAGGCATGCAGCTTTTTCACCTGTCGTCTGTACAATGTCCAGGCCTCGGCTCCGCATAGGAGGGTGGACAGCACGATTGCACGGTATATCTTGCCTTTAACCCGCATGGACACATGGTGGTTGTTCCAGAGTCTCTGGCGTAGTCGGCCGAAAGATGCACTAGCCTTGGCCATCCTCCTGTGTATTTCATCGTCAATGCATCCATCACTTGATATAGTGCTTCCGAGGTAGGTGAATTCCAGAACAGAGTTCAACTTGTTTCCATCAACCATGATATCCTCCTCTCGGGTTCTTGTAGAGTTGGGTTGGTACAGCACCTCGGTCTTCTTGATGTTAATCTTCAGGCCAAACTTCTTTGACGCATTGGAGAAAGCATCCACTATATTCTGCATCTCTTCAGCAGAGTGTGCAACCAGTGCACTGTCATCTGCGAATAGCAGCTCTCTCATCAGTATCCGAGTAGTCTTGGTCTTCGCTCTGAAGTGTGCGACGTTGAATAGGTCAGCGCTCTGTCTGGACTGTATGTAGACGCCATCCCCCATGTCTCGGAAAGCATCATCGAGCATTGCTGATAGGAAGATGGAGAACAGCGTGGGGGCCAGTACACATCCTTGCTTGACCCCATTTGTGACACTGAACGATTCCGAGACTTCCCCTCTAACACTAACATTCGCCATCATTCCGGTATGTAGTGCCTCGATCATTGTTGTGAACTTCTCTGGGCATCCATACTTCCTCAGTAGCTGCCATAACCCGGTCCTCCCAACTGTATCGAACGCCTTACTGAAGTCAACAAATACCATGTACAGTGGTCGGTCCTGCTCAATGCAATTTTCTTGTACTTGTCGGAGACAAAATATCATATCCACGGTGCTCCGGTTACCTCTGAAGCCACATTGTATCTCTGGAACTACCTCTGGTGTTATGTGGGTAGATAGTCTGTTGAGTAGGATCCTGGCGAAGATCTTGCCTGCTATGGAAAGAAGAGAGATTCCTCGATAGTTCCCACAGTCTGTTCGATCACCTTTCTTGTAGATGGTTACAATGCTGGCATCCTTCCATGCTTGTGGTACAGAACCCACCTCCCAGGCATTGGTGATTAGTTTGTGCAGTCTGCTGAACAGATTGTCTCCTCCGTGCTTCCATACTTCTGCAGGAATTCCATCTCCTCCAGGTGCTTTGGCATCTTTCAGGCCGGCGATTGCTTTAGCCATCTCATCCATAGTTGGAATCTCATCTAGGCTTGTCTTGATAATGCGCTGCGGGATGTTGTCCAAAGCTTCGTGATCTATATCTCCAGGGACATTGAGTAGCTTCTGGAAGTGTTCACTCCATCTTGCCAAAACTGTCTTGCTGTCAGAGAAGGTCTCCATTCCATCTGTTGATTTCAGTTGAACAGGTCCCTTCTTTTTGGGTCATATCGACCAAATATCGTAGATAAGTCAAAGGTAATTTGTTGCATTTCCTTAGTGCTTGTTGTTCCCATTCGGCCATGAAAAGGTTGGCATAGTTGGAGGCAAATCGTTTTCCCATTGCAGTGCCAACAATTGAAAAGTACCAGTTGGATGCGAATAACAATCGTTGTGTTCCAATGAGATTTTGAATAGTTCTAAAATGTCTACGTCTGGGCGGTCAAAGACCGGGTTCCGTAGAAAAGCTTGTTTTACTGCTTCAATCCCCGAATTATTGTCAGTATTGGTATAGATGCTTTCTACATCCATGGAGAAAAGTTGGGCATCCCTAGGGATTTCGATTCCAGTCACTTTTGTCAATGAAGTATGTAGTGTTTGTAACATAAGAAGCCTGAGTGATTGCCAATGGGGCTAAAAAATAGTCGATGTACTCGGCTATTTTATATGATTCACTGTT
Source organism: Oasisia sp. SBJ-2009 (assembly GCA_964017155.1). Taxonomy (NCBI): domain Eukaryota; kingdom Metazoa; phylum Annelida; class Polychaeta; order Sabellida; family Siboglinidae; genus Oasisia; species Oasisia sp. SBJ-2009. The sequence continues at coordinate 7,807,566 of OZ024854.1, forward strand.
GTAATCGGATAAGATCGGTCGTCCTGGAGGCATTTGAGGTTGAGGCCACTTGTCTTTAGCTTTATGAATCTTGGATAATAGGTAAAGTAAACGTGGTCTAGTGGTGTTAGGTGGTTCTAAGTATTCGCTTTGCTTCTTGGATATATATCCTGTTCTTCGTAGTTCATCTAGTGTTGCCGAAATGCTGACTGCAGCTTGTGGGTAGACTCAGAACAGCCGCAACCAAAACATGGTTGAACACATACTGTAATGTGATTAGGCTTAGTGATATTAACAGTTATGGCTCGTGGCCACTAACGACTGCGTTTTTACGTATGCTTTGTCTACCAACGGCTGGATCTATATATATATATATATATATATATATATATATATATATATATATATATATATATATATATATATATATATATATATATATATATATATATATATATATATATATATATATATATATATATATATATATATATATATATATATATGTGTGTATATATCACACGCCGGCGCGACCAAATTCACCGCCGACGCGTCCAATCCAAAACTTCTCGCCGACGCGTCCAAAATTCCCGCCGACGCGTCCAACGTTTCTCGCCGACTCGACTATTTAATTTTGGACGCCTCGGCTAGCCGAGTTGGTTACGCTGCCGACGCGACCGGAGACGTCCTATTTACGAGCATTTGTGTACGCACGACACAAAGATGTTAACATTTTCAACAGCATAGCGCGATTAAACGTCGTTTAAGTTTTCCATATCATCTAGGTGTTTCAATAGGTTGTATCCGTTATCGACATACATTTTAATATCCGACTTTATTCGTATTAGAAATGTATGTCGATATCGGATACAAACTATTGAAACACATAGATGATATGGAAAACTTAAACCACGTATAATGGCGTTATGCTTTTGAAAATGCTAACATCTTTGTGTCGTGCGTACACAAATGCTAGTAACTAGGACAATCATGATTGATGGAGTGCAACAAATGAACGGAACAGCGTCGTTTTTGCGTAAGCGGAGACACAATGCATGCACTGCTACCTGGGCGTGGGCATTGTCGATTATGTTACACGTGTTGGTTAGGTCACGGCGTAGATTTAACTGGAGTTGTCTCGCTCCTGTCTATTAGAATCCAATAATCTAGTTAAAGTGAAAAAAGGCAACAGTTTGGTGTTATGCACCTAAAAGAGTTTACACAAGCTAATCATTTGCATCTACAATCACATTTTTCACATTAGTTGTTTCCTCAGAATGTGGTCTTAGAGTCGGAAAATCTAGCTAAATCACCGACACCATGAACGGGCCAATCTTGGACCTTGCAGCCAATCACAACCCAGCTTCTATCTGCACTTTGGAAAGGTAATACGTCGCGGAGTCGTCTGTTGGTTCAGCTGTCATAACAGAGAGCCAAGCGGTTCGCTAAAAGTGCCTTACGTCGGTTTACAACAAAATCGCGACAGCAATATGCCACACGATTCCTCATACGCTTGTAGCAACAGTACAGTGAAAGACAGTATCAGTAAGCTGTCTTGTTGTTACCCTTTGAATTGACCAGAACTGAAACAGTGGTCCAGTCGATTCGTTGGGACAGTCACAGACACAGCGCGGATGCCAGGCGACCGGGTTGGATTGACCTAACCATGAAAAAGACCCAAAAAAAACCAAACTTCTCCTCACCTAGCTTACATACATATACATACACTACGTTACAAAATAAAATCACTTGCATTCCTCTAACGAAGAAAATCCATAAAACAAACACGCAGATGTCGACGGCAATTTCGTCTGCCGCTGCCCGGTACCGTAAAATCGCTAATATAAGTTAGCCTTACACAAAATGCCATTAGATGGCACGTTTGTGCGCGCGAATAATTTATAAACTTTACTTACTGCATTCGCACGCGCATTTTTCACCACATACACACATTATGCATAAGTAACGACAAGACACTGTATTAATTATCGGGACAATAAATCACTGAAATTTAAACAGCATATAAGAATATAGTATGGGAAATATGGTGGTAGAAAAAGAAGGTTTTGGTGTAGTTAAAAATAATAATATTATATGTTATTGTTTAGTTATTATTGTTAAAAAACATCGTTTATATAATAATAGCTTGCAGTACACGCGGGATGTTTACAGAAATATTCTTAAAATAAACAATGTGACATCATCGAACAACTCGTAATTTCCATACCTCTCTTATGACTACCTGGGTAATAGACAATGTTTTTTTTTAAATATTACCTGTGGGTAGCATCTATTTTAATAACATTATATTGTGAAGTGCCACAAACAAATATGGATTTGGCGTTATATGAAATAAAATATTATAATTATATTATAAGAAAATTTAACATTTTCTGAAGATCTTAGTAATGATAATGATAATAATTAATTATTACTATATTACTTGATTAATTAAACTATTTCGCGCGTGCGAATGCAGTAAATAAAGTTTATAAATATTCGCGCGCACCACCGCGCCGCCTAACGTTATTTTGTGTAAAGCGAACTTTTATAGCGATGTTACGGTAACCGCAGTCTCCGAAGTCGAAGAGCCTGAGTTTCCGTCGGGATCTGCGATCGAGTTGCTTTTGTGAATTTTCTTCGTTAGAGGAATGCAAGTGATTTTATTTTATAACATAGTGTATGTATATGTATGTAAAATAAGTGAGGAGAAGTTTGGCGGCTGCTGGCGGTCGTTTTCATAGTTAGGTCGGACAGTACATGTCATTGTTGACACCAGTCGAGTCGATGCCGTCTCTGGACTGGTGTTTCTCTTCTCGTCATTTAAATTTCTTCACCACCACGGACATCTGGTCTGTCTGACAGCACAGGCCTTTGTCTTTGTGGCTGGAATCTACATCCAGCTCTTCTGAATCCGTGCTATTTCTGTCAGACGAAGAATCAGAAAATCATCCGTATTATTTATGCTCTTTTGTGAGCGTAAAGTCACAGCGCCACCCGACGGAGTTGCTAAGAAGTAGTACGACAACCACTGGCCTATCAGTGGCGGCTCCTCCGAAACGTTACTGTTTTTCTAAAATGGAGTTTTCCATAGACTTTCTATTCTATGTGTTCTAAACAAAATTCTGCTAAACCGCTCACGTTACAAAGTTGATTGAGGTTTGAAAGTATTAGTTTTTCTTAGCTCTATTAGGCCCATATCACCAAACCGTTAAGGCGTAATACTAACATCTTCACGTGAAGGCGTAATGCTAATATCTTCACGTGAATGCGTAATGCTAACATCTTCACGTAAAGGCGTAATGCTAACATCTTCACGTGAATGCGTAAAGCCCACACTATAGACTTAAGTTTGTTTGTAGGCTTCTGCCAACGTCATAGCAAATCAAATATTCTTCAACAATTGTACAATTTCTCGACAAAGGCATATTAGTAAACAGTGCTGGGATGTAACGAATTACATTTACTTCGTTACATTACTTAAGTAGTTTATTTTGGAATCTACTTGTAACGAAGTACATTTTGGGGGAATTACTTTTACTTGTAACGAAGTACTTTTTGGTTTACTTTCTTACTTTTTTATTTCTAAATTTTGCGTTACTATAATCTACCACCAATTTTAAAATTAGTCTCCACCCCTGATTGTGTAGTCGTTGTTTGCTTTGCGCTCGCCGCTCGGGCCGACATCATGACATCAATCGTGTTTCACGCTGAACTATTATTTATTTATTATTTATTTATTTATTCAGCCTCCGTTGCCGGAGAAGAAACATTACATACATATTCATACGTGCAATCACATATAAAAGACACACGGTGGAGAATAAAAACCTGATAAAATAAAATAAATAGCAACAATACATACAGTGGCATGGTATACTATATAAAATTAAGTGTATATTGTCTATATCAATTAAAATAAAGAGACGCGTAATATATTAGAGTGCAGTGGTTAAGAGATGAACTAAAAGATGTTCATGTGAATATGGCCTGTTAAAATTATCAGTAAATAAAAGGTGTCTAATCGAGTCAACAAGACCATCATTTGTCGCACTACTTTGGGGTACATGTTGATTTAAATTAAAGGCTCGTTTACTGGGTGACTCGCCCATAGATACTACTCTATACAACAGGGTTCCAGGTACCGTTTCACCATAACATATAAAACGAGACAGTAAGTGCTGCATCAGTCGACGCGCTGGACTTTCCACTTTAAATATTCTACTATACAAGGATAAAACATTTCTATTTACAATATCTTCGATCTTTTCAATATTTAGTGCTTTAAGTAAGACTGTGTTGTGGGATAGTTTGCTTAATCCAAGACTTTGTTTAATTAATTTACCCTGTGCAGATTCAAGTCGACGCATTTGGATGGCGGTGCTGCCCATACACTCTAAACCGTATGTTAAACGTTGGTTGACATTTTATCTGTTTAAAACATTTATAAAGATACGCTTGAATATAACTGTGACCAGGAGTAGCTCCTGGGTATAACACTGTATCAATTCTATGGCTTACGCCACCTAAATGACTGTCTGCATTTTGTTAGATTCAACAGAACCTAATTTGGGGTGACATGGCTGGCATTGTTACCACCCTGATTAAACACGTTACCAAGTATATTAAGCGATTCTTCATTTCATAGACATTTGTCACCAAGCCTCCACTTTGGGTCTTGGTATAACGGACACTTTCCACCTTTTACTATATGCATCACATACATCAATTAGGTTCTGTAGATCTTGAACATTAGTTGAGAATAGAGTAATATCGTCGGCGTAAGCCATAGAATTGTACAGTGTATCACCTATTCTGACGCCTGCGTCACAGTTATTCAAGTCTAATAAAAGTTGATTAATAAAAATGTTAAACAGATACGGCGAGAGAACGCTTCCTTGTCGTGTACCACGTGTTACATCAAACGGTTTACTATATGAACCGTTCCACTTGACTACAGCATTCAGCTTATCATACCAGTTATACAATAGTAACCACTCATGTACAGGTAAAACATGAATTAACTTTAGAAACAGTGACAAGTGACATATAGAGTCAAAACATTTTTCTGCATCAAGGGCGGCTACGAAAACAGGGCTGTTTTGCGATTTAAAATAAGATGTAATATCATTTAGTAAGTTGCATGCAAATGCTGTACCTCGGTTCTCGCGGAATCCAAACTGAGTGTCAGATAAATCAGTATCTGGTAAGATCAGTGCTTCTACCATCTTAGTATGTATAGAGCTTAGAGTAATTGGCCGATAATTCTTTGCAATGTTCGCGTTAAGTGTAGATTTCTTTAGTATGGGAACAATTAAACCAGTAGTGAATAATGTAGGTACGCATGCCCTGGATAGTATAATAGTGTACAGTGATGCAAGCAGTGAACACAGTAACGATGATTTGCCATAAATAAGATGTTCAGCAGTTATACCATCGAGTCCCGGTGATTTATTTTTACTCAGTTTGGATATAAGCATGGCGACTTGATCCTGATGTACCTCATGTGTGCCCATCAAATAACAATTATCACTATAATATTGCTCTACCATATGTTTGTCATGAGTTTGTTCAACAGTACATTCTGGTAAGGCTTGCATAACATCCCCATAGAATTCACCAAAATCTGTGGCACATAGAGATGATTTAACTTTTGTAATTCTTCGCTGTTTTATTACATTCCAGAATGCGGACAGTTTCCTGTTCTTTAACATAACATTAAGTTTCTGGTATTTATTGTTCACTGAGCGATCTACGCACTGCCGAATTCTACGTCGGAACACCTTTTTTGATATATTTGTACGTTTCATACACTGCCCCGACACGAGGTCTATCATTGTCATTCCAAAGTCGCCACCAGAACCGTTTACGGTCTCGTAGGTGGCTGAGTTCAGGGCACTAATATGTTTTTGATTTGTTGCAGTGTTTCTGTTTGCACCCTGCTTCTGTCACAGCGTCGTGCATAGCATCGTTCAGTTGCACAACATAGGAATCGACGAGCCCCTGTACGGCATCACTGTCATCATTAGCATCACACGTCAGAATATGCATAGTCGATAGCTTGCTGTGAAGGATATCGTGATACGTGTTGGTACACTCTAGGTTGTCCCATCTAGAGTGTACCAACACGTATCACGATATCCTTCACATTATATAATAGGCGCTTGGTTTCCGAAACGTCCCAGCGGGTGCTAAAACCCATGAAGGGTCTGTTTGATTAAGGTCAATTAAAGAGTAAATGTGGGGCAAGGCATTGCTTGTTTTGTGCAGGCATCAATGATCAGTCCTGGCTTCGCACATCGGTGTTTCCGCAAGACCGGCGCGTCGCCCATGCCGTGAGTCAATGGCTTGAAAATTGCAATGACACTTTTGTTTAGAAATCGGATAAATAGGTTGCATCTCAGTAGAAAAGATCAGTATAATGCTAAGTTGAAATGTCGTGATGAATTGCGGCGCAAATATTAGGCGTAACACTTAGCCATGTAAAACATGCTACTGATGCATAAACTTATGAATTCATCAACCGTGTATAAAATGGTGAGTCGTAGTCGTTTTGGCGTGGTAAATGCGCGTTATAAATCGGTATTTTAACGATAACTGAAAGACGAAGGAAGTTGTGCCAATAAAGAGCGTATTGATTTTAGTTTTGAATCTTTATGCGCGTTCAGCGACTGAGAGCCAGGTTATTATTCTAGATCTCACATGTGTGACTGGCAATACTTTGGTCCTGCATAAAGCCCTGTCTCAGCCTGAGACCCAGGTTGCCTTATCTGCTCATTTTGTATAGCCATGGCACTGTTGTGGGATGCAATTGCCTACTGACCCTGGTAGCCTTTGTTCATCAATACCCCCTCCCATACCCTCCAACTGGGGAGATGTTTCAACTAGGGAGCAGTCCTACTCCCCATCAGCTTAAGTCTCCTTATATTGCATAGCAGTTGCCTATAGAGCCGTTTTTATGATGCCGGGCTTCCTGTTCATTCAAATTGATCTCCCTTGACCAATCACTTATTATGGGTGTGGGGTTATATACTGAGACCTATAGATGCATGAGGCATACAAAGCATTCTACCCAGCCAAGCAGATTCATATAAATCAAAAACTGATTGATAAAAATCAAAAATCAATAATATGCTTGATTTTTTTGGGAGTGATTTAAATCATGATTTAAATCAATTATTTAAATCAAATGATTTAAATCAAACAACCCTGATATATATATATATATATATATATATATATATATATATATATATATATATATATATATATATATATATATATATATATATATATGATGATGATGAAGAAAATATTTTATATATATATATATAATATTATATATATAAATATATATATATATATATTGGCACTGACCGAATACTTTTGTACTTTTTAATTAAGTAGTTTTGTGGAGCGGTACTTTTACTTAAGTAGTTTTTTTCGGGGGTACTTTTACTTTTACTTAAGTAGTTTTTTGGGAGATTACTTTTACTCAGTTACTTTTCTGGAGTACTTGTTACAGCACTGTTGGTAAATAAGAAAACCACATTCTCCCCTCCCTTGCAAAGATTATCTTGCAAAGATTATTTCAGCAAGCACTAGACGCAGTTGTCTACCTTTGCCACGCGCAGCATCGATCGCTACAAGCTACATCTACCTGGCACAGAACTACTGCACCAGAGACAAAAACCAAGATAATCAGTTTCAAAGAAGAATCACGGCTGGATGAACAGCATTCTCCAAGCACCGCGACATCTTCAAGGAACCTGCTTGAAGAGACACGTCTGCAACTCAGGCGTACTTCCAGCGATTGCATGCGGCCCGGAAACATTGGCACTCACCATTCAAGCAAAGATCAAGGTAACATCCGCACAAACAAAGATGGAATGGAGTATGTTAGACATCAAATGCTAGGACAGAAAAACAAACATTTGGGTAAGAGAAAAGACAAACGTCACAGACATGATTGAACAGGTCAAAGGACGGAAGTAGACCTGGGCAGGGCACGTCAGCAGCACTGCCTATCACCACTTCGAAACCCTACGAAACGAAAAGACCTAGAGGAAGGCCGGCGATGCGGTGAAGAGTCGAACTAGACGATTACTTGAAGGGTACAGTCTGGCAGAGGATAGCGCAAGATAGGCAGATGTGGAAGACAGATGCTGAGGCCATCGCCCAATTACGGGACACTGTGGCTGCATAATGATGATGTGTGCGTGTGTGTTTGAAGTAAAGTACCATCCTTATAATACGTAGATGTACATATTATAATATATGCATGAGTCCACTTCCAAAATAAACACTAATATATTTGATTATTATAAGTTGAAAACAAAACATGTATTATGCACGTCTAATAGGAGTGGTTCATAACGAATAACGAATGATTTAGAAGAATATGAAACCATTCGATGTCATGCATTCTAGTGTCAGTTTACATTGCTTGAACAGAATGGAACAAGACCTTTATTGTAAACCTAACATTAATGATAATAATTATACAATAAACGTAATGACATTTTTATTTTACAAATACAATAACTAGACACATGTGATAAAAGTAGTGGTAGTAAAGCAAGTGTCCATACATCGACATGTTGTACTTACAACACATCAATTATAAACAGGGCCTCAACTCTTAGGGAAGCCACTACAGTCCTAACATCTTAACCTTTACTTATCTTTTTAACTTTAAAAATGATATATCTATATAATATATAACCATGTACGTTTACTTGGTAGTACGTCTACTACTGCTACTGCTACTGCTACTGCTATTGCTACTGCTATTGCTACTGCTACTGCTAGTGCTACTACTACTACTACTACTACTACTACTACTACTACTACTACTACTACTACTACTACTACTACTACTACTACTACTACTACTACTACTACTACTACTACTACTACTACTACTACTACTACAACTGCTGCTGCTGCTGCTACTGCTGCTGCTGCTGCTGCTACTACTACTACTACTACTACTACTACTACTACTACTACTACTACTACTACTACTACTACTACTACTACTACTACTACTACTACTACTACTACTACTACTACTACTACTACTACTACTACTACTACTACTACTACTACTACTACTACTACTACTAATAATAATAATAATAATAGAAATGCTGTGACACATGCATAATCCCTAGTAATCACCATTTGCTAATTTGCAACGTAGTATCTGCTTATATAAACATCGATTTAACAGCAATATTTCCAGAAGAACTAGTCACCACATTTGTTGCCACCTTAACACAAAGCTCCACCTAAAGCTGTCCGCCCGTGTAGACCATTATGTAAACCATTATGCTTTTTTTCAACACATTCTATTGACATTTGATCGCGCACCATGATAATGTTCGCTGTTGCAAAGGTACTCCCCTATACAATTACGTAACACAAGAAATACCTGTTGCATTTTTCGACGACGCCTCTTGTATACGATACTTTTTTCTTAGCTTAAACAATAACGTGCCTTCGTTTTTGCCACAAAGTACGTCACTAATATATAAAAACTGCAGATCGTGATGTGTATAAAAGTGGTGCAAGGCTGTCAGACAATCGTACCACAACAAGCTGACATCAGAACAGGTGAGTGGATGTTTGTTAGAACACAATGCGAGCCGTCTTATTGTAAACACTCAGTTGAACGCCGTCAACTCGATGGATTCACAATCGCATTTGTCTGAATTGAATCGAAGTTTACTTTTTCGACGGAAGCACACACGGGATTGTTTAGCACTGCTGGTTAACGAGCCACGCTGTAACATTTTGACATCGACGTTTTGAAATGCTCGTCAACCAGTTTTCAGAACATTTACGGATTAGCAACTATTTATAAAATTGTAGCAACTATTTATAAAATTGATTGTTCAATAAAATTGATAGTAGCAACTATTTGTAAAATTGATTGTTCAGTTAATTTTGTATGTTACCTCTGCGAATATAAATTAGTTATCGTAGAATGTTGTTAAATGTGATTGCAGTCTCGCCATACTACCGACAAGATGCGCGTCGCACTGCTTGCCTGCTTTCTTTGCCTGGTCGCCTGCACCAGCGGACACGGTGGACCCCTTCGTATGTGCACAATCACGAGTAGACGTATCTGTCAATGCTAAGTCGGACAGTCACGGATATAGCTAAAACAGTCAATTAAAATAACTACGCCCGACAGCATAAACTACTGAAGCGTGTCACAGTTTGATCATACAAGGGAAATATACGACTGAGGAACATACAACAGTTTACAAACTGACGTGTTATTGCGGTTATTAATTATAGTGTTAATAAATAAGTTGTGTCTTGCATAACTGTTTATTCCTGGAGGCATATTTAAGGGCATACCACAATTAGTTGATCACGTACAATTGTTTTGTACATACACATGTGCACATCACTACTACGCTATCGTTTATCATTTTATATAATATGTTACTAATGGTATTCATGTTGTACACATTTAGTTATTCCCATAACATATTAGATTGTATTTTAGAGAACCACTTAGAACTAATGTATCTGACCACACAGCTCCGTTCGTCCTTCCGCCCCCTATCATCGGCTGCAAGCCGTTGACCTGCATCACGTTTGACGAACCGCTGCTGGACTGGAAATGTGACTTCATTGCGTCAAAGGGAATCTTCCTGAAGAACTTCGGCGTGGAGATCCGCAAGAACTGCGGCCTCTGCGGCGACTGTGGCACCTTCTTGAGGCCGTCGAAGATCGAGATGCCATTCTTCAAGAACCACGACTTCTTTGACTTCTCCGTCAGCGTCTGGTTCAAGCGACGTGGCCCCAACGGCTGCATGCCGGTCATCGTGAGCAACGGCGACTGCGATCAGGCGGCGGTGCAGGTAAGATACACAGCGCTTTCTTTGCTCGTCCTAACGCTTTCTCCGGAGCAGCGGAGCAATCACGTACGCTGTAATGTTAACACGATTTTTGTATAGTTAACTGTTGTTAGTAGTTGTTAAGAAGATAACATTTATTTCTTATACAGCGATATGATCAGTGGCTAGGATTGCGTAACCCTAGCAACTCGAATTTCCTTGGAAAGAATGGAATTACTGCACGAAACCTAATCGCACGCAACTATCCAAACATTCTAAAGCATGTTAATCATTCATCCAGCTGAGTGCAAAAAAAAATCATAAGCATGAAACGACAGCAGTAGGATTGGAAACGGGAATCTCTCGACAGAGTGTCCTCCGCGTTACATATACAATGAACGCCCACTATGAGCTATCGTCACTCCCGTGTGAGCGTGGGCCAACACAACTGTAATTGTTCAATGCGAATCAATAACTACAACTGATACGAGTTGCCTACAAAACGATTCATGAAAGCTGTTACTTAATTAGAACCGGAATTGATTGTAACGAAAAACCATTACTGTTCATAATGGATAACTAATATTTTATCTCGTATGTAATTAAACAGATTTGGGTATTTATGCCAGAGTAGCAAATGCCAATGTAATACAACATTCTAATTAGTAAGCAGTTCACCCACATCAGAATAACCGACTCTTATTGTGATTTTCGTAGGCGCGTCACAACAACATGATGTCGGTGTATATAAACAAGCAAACTTTGCTTAAAACAATTAAGCAAATGTCCAGGGTGTAAAATATAAGGAGTTTGTTTGATTAACAAACATTTCCCTTTTAACATTGTATGGACTGATTACAGAACGTGTTTATTTCATACACATTTTATTTTAAGATATACATGGTTAAAAAAAACTTTTTTTAACAGTTTAATAGTCGCAATGAAGCACCTCTTTTGTTATAACTATTGTATGGTTTTCAATCGGCAGGTCAGCAGTTTGGACGGTAATACTCTGGTGGTGACAGTGAGAGCATGCACTGGACTCACGTACACGCAGACCTTCCAAACTGTACGTTCGCCTTATACAAACATATAATGCCACCTTTAATTATTGCACTCTCTTACGGTTCTAATTGTCATGGTTAATCCTTTGTTCGTCCCTATGCGGATGCTAGATGTATCTTAATTCGTGGAACTGTATGTCTTGTTATAATATATTTAAGATGCCAGACTAATTTCATTGAAGAGTATTTGTATATTTGTACTACAAGTAATAATCAGTTTGTCGAGCGTACTGGCTGACTACAAATGGATACCGTCATGTTGTTGGTGCTGCCCTCTCGTAGGACGACCAGTGTGCCGAGTGGCGCCACGTAGTGGTGTCTGTGCACGTTGACAAAGTGAGCAGTTGGGGCTGGGCCAAGGTGTACATCGACGGACTGAAGCGAGGCCAGGGTCACCTTAATGGTACGTACGATCATCACATCACTGATAATGGTATGTTTGTATATAAAGAGAATGTAACCTTACCGAATCCCTCACAATTACGGCGTGTACGGGTCTTCGCATATTTCCGACAGTTTCAACTGTATTCTGGGGTGTGGGGGGTGAGAGTTAGTAATATTTCAAGGCGTGCAAGCGAGTTCTTTCGGGCCGTTCAGAGACATTGATTTTTTTAATGTCATCCTTTTGACCATCTGTGATTGGTATATTTGGAACTCAGTATTGCAAAAACTGATGTATCCGTATTTTTTACTGCAGCAGGCCCCTATGTAATGGGACCTGACCTACAGTGGTACTACTTCAATTCAGAATGTGGATATGTTCAAAATGTTTATGTCTTACTTGCCGCAGGACGAATGCCACCAATCTGGTTCCCGATGTTCATCGGTGGCAAGGGCTGTGGCGTCTGTGACGAGGGATTCTTCAATGGATTCATGGATTCGGTGAGTTTATATGTGACATTTACAGCCTCCTTTATGCAGCAGCTACATTAATAACAGTGACGACGACGATAACACTGTTCGCAAAACAAAACATAAACAAATACACCATCTTCTTCAGTGGTCCGTTAGACCGGCGATTTCCTCATCAGTGTTGAACGTCAACAATGTACGCAAGAACGGCAATAACACACATAACCATCTTTTCTTCAGTAGTCTGTAAGACGATCACATCAAAGTAGATGGTTAAATCTTTATGTTTGTCGCACTGGGAGCAATGTCATGTTCACGCATACATTGAAGTGTTTGTCATTGAAATTTCATGCACAGCCGTATCTGCTGCGCGGATTGAGACATCGCTTGTTGGGTTGTGTTTTTCGTAATATGGAACCACGGTCTTCGGCAGTAACAATATAATAAACATGAACACAGTAGCATAGTCAGCAGGAAACTTTGCAGCAGTAAAACACAAGAATACAAACAACAACATTGATAAGGCCAGCTTCTGCTGCGGCTACCAAATATGCTTACTATACGTCTGCGCTAAATGAGGCGATATTTGTTCAACGTATCTGCATTGTAACTAATCAAATAACTACAACCAGCAAAGGGCAGGTTCGCTAAAAAAAAAAATTATACAAAATTGCATACAAGGGCTATTAAGTTTCGCACATGTTAAACCCACACATTATCATGTATTATCTTGGTTTTATTTCAGATAAGCTTCGCGAGGTACGCGCCGACAGACGGGGAGGTCCACGACCTGTTCATGAGCCGCGGCCAGTGCATTGGGGAGTAGTGTCGACGACACCGACCATTCTGACGTCAGACGTTTATCGTTTAGTGTAACTCGCTCAGCGGAGAAGCTGTAATAAAGTATCACACAAATGTTGCACGAATGTTTTGGTGTCGATTGGAAACAGAAGCAATTCTTAGGGACACATATGACGTGTGTAGAAAAGCAACATTGCATACGAGAACAGTGGTTAGGACGCTGGGTGTGATGCGGCACATTTACTTAGGATCTCAAATACGTGTACAAGTATTCACGCAAGCATGCAACCGTACGTACATGTATACATGCATACGTGTATGCATGTACGTATGCGCGCACCCATGCACGCACGCACGTGCATACACCCGACCATACAAACGTATACACATGCATACGTACATGCATACATACATACATACATACATATATACATACATACATACATACATACATACATACACGCATACATACATACATACATACATACATACATACATACATATATACATACATACATACATACATACTGCACTTATATACGCAACATACATACATACATACATACATACATACATACATACATACATACATACAGACATACATACATACAGACATACATACATACATACATAAGTCAGTCAGTCAGTCAGTCAGTCAGTCAGTCAGTCAGTCAGTCAGTCAGTCAGTCAGTCAGTCACTCACTCACTCACTCACTCACTCACTCGGGCACTCGGGCACTCGGGAACTCGGGCACTCGGGCACTCGGGCACTCGGGCACTCGGGCACTCGGGCACTCGGGCACTCGGGCACTCGGGCACTCGGGCACTCGGGCACTCGGGCACTCGGGCACTCAGGCACTCACAAAGCAAACATTCAATTCCGGGCATGCGCAATAAGTGCTAGTCTCGCTTAACCGACTGTCGGTCGGCTGCGTAACTACGCCGAGAAGCCAATCTGGCGACTGTTAATCCTGCCGTAATTCCTATTTTATAAACAACTGCAAATTTGTATTTTTAATCATTGTTTTGTTATTATAATATTAATTTTGAATCGTTTTTATAATACAGCATTATCTGATAACAGGTATCATTATTTAATTTGTTATTTGAAATTCAGCCTGAGAGCCAATCAGCGTCTCTACCCTAATCTGGGGTAAGGCCGCCCTGCCGGTCACGTCGGCAGCCCATTCATTCCCAGGCGGAGTTGAGGGGCTGAAAAGTGCTGCCACCTCACGGAGTCTGGTTAACCGTGGCGAAATAACAACCGGTAACGCATCATTGATCAACATCGTTATGATAATGTTTCACCGCTACAACAAAAATAACGATAAATATATCCACTTGGTAGCGCCACAACAGATGGTATTAGCACACATAGCCGCCAGGTGCTTTATGCTATATATATATATATATATATATATATATATATATATATATATATATATATATATATATATATATATATATATATATATATATATATATATATATATATATATATATATTTATATATATATATATATATATGGTCACCATTCTTTAAACAAAACTGTCTTTTCATTCCGTGATATTGGCTGTTGGATCGTTGTTTGCAGTCACTGATAGCTAGTATATAGTAGCGTGCAACGTTAATATTCAAAGTTGCTGTGTCGCTATAATTTGTAAAAACAATCGCTACAGCTCCATGATATGGCATTATAAAATAATCATGCATGGAGAAGTGTAATTCAACATTTGTTTCGAAGAGAAATTGCCAAACGTAGGCACCTAGAAGGTCATAACCGACGTCACAGCTTCGCGGTTATTGTCGAGACTGGTTTCTTCGACTAAGGTATCAGCTTCGGCGACATCCAAAAATGTATTAGAATCTTCCACTTAGACCCAGCATTCTGAGTTAATCGCAATCGTGAAAATATTTATTTTAGCTACAAATTGTGATTTTTATATCAACTCCTATAACTTCACATAGAATACTTCTGTTTTCTTATATTGTTGATTGGTGACTGAGGGTCAGTCAGTTCTGTTTGGGAGTTTATCCAGCCGGTTCGGTACACATAGGTGGAACGTCATGTGGCAACAACTCTATATGGCAACAACTCTATAGTGAAACACGTCCAGGTCCATAAATTACTTGGTTTATACGTGGACAGTAATCTGACCTGGAACACACACGTAACCAAGCTGTGCGCCAAGTTGCGCAGCCGTTTGTATTTGTTCAATCAGGTGAAACGACTAATGCCACTACATGCTCGGAGACTGTATTTTTCAGGAATGGTTCAACCACTAATTGATTACGGGTGTGTTATATGGGGAAGCTGTGGATACAGTTTGCTGATGAACGTTCATAAGATGATGAAACAATATGCACGTGTAATTTTGAATGTAAAAGACCGGCGACAGATTTCAACTGTAACATTGTTTCGTACTCTAGTATGGTTGCCAATTGATGTTTAGATACGTTATGTCACTTCCATTGTAATGTATAATGTCATGCATGGGCACACCCCTGGGTACCTCACTGATCTGTTCGTGTTAAATAACAGTGTGCACAATCACCACACTCGCAGCTGCACAAATATTCATGTGAAGAAATACAACCTGTCCTTAGGCCAGCGCACATTTGCTTACAGTGGTGCGAAACTTTGGGACACGATCCCGGAATGTATAAAAAATGCGAATATTGTAGACACCTTTAAAACACACTGTTTAAAGTTTATCGTGAAAGATGTGTACAATTGCATGCATTTCCCGATAGATACGCTTGAGTGATTGCTTGCATTTCGCAGGTAGATTGTTTTGGATTCATTAATTTTGTGGTAGTAGTAGTAATAGTGGGGATCATATTTTACACAATCACATCTTGTTGCTGCTATTATAATTGTATTGAAGCGTGTGATTTTTTTTATACAATAGTGCCATCGATCTATTTTATATAAACGTTTTTTATTATAATCAATACATTTTCTTTTAAATAATGTTAAATAATTTATTAATGTAATTTGTTTTAATTATTATAATATTTTATATTTAATAATATTTTAATAATATGTATTTGTTTATAATTACAGTTGATCTATTTTTATATGTTTATTGCTACAGCGGTTATGTTTATATTGTTGTGAACTATATATTTTATCTAAAGCTTTATTGTATGTATGTGTATGATGTAAGATGATGGCCCATTGAAAATCACGATATATCACGTGACATGGTTACCATCAAGAAATAAGGCTTTTACTTACGTACTTACGTCACGACGTGTCGATTAATGGGCTTCCACAAATCCACGTTAGTCGCTAGAGGCGCTTATACGCTGAGACCGTAGTTGCGTCTCAGCGCCTCCAGCGACTAACGTGGATTTATTTGCATGTTTTGCTGAACGCTTGTTTAAATCATCCTCAATTAGCTATTTACCGTGCAGGCGCGTAGCGAGCGAGAGTTTGTATGTTGGCATGCCGTATGCGTGGTCAATAGACAGAACAGCATGCCGTATGTTCAATAGACAGAACAGCCAAAACAACGCCATCTTAGCACTGAATTCAATCGAACGTCCCGCGACGTCTCATCGACTGTAAGTGTACATTAATGTAGATATTATGCTTTCATATTGGCGGACATGTTATACGATATCAATATTTAACTATGTCTGAAGACGTAGTACTCTCGTGTGATGCATATGGTGAGCTATAGATGATTTTAAACATCCTTTCCGGTATCGAGCAAGCAAACCTGTCGTCGGGACACCAGTCGACGTTCCATCGGTTGTAAATATTCATTAATGTACATATTATACCTTCACATTGACGGACATGTCAGACTGTATCCATATTTAGTTATGTGTGAGGCTTCGGAGTCATGCAAGTTCAACAGCTGATTGTAGGATGATTTAAACAAGCGTTCCACAAAATGTTTGGAAAACAGTGCCGCATTTTACACACGTCAAGAATACGTAAAAGACGGCCCACATACCCTAGTTGTGGTACCTCATTACTGTGACGCAGGCAGCTACAAAAGGGCGTGTCAATTTATTGCTATGGTTGTGAATATGAATCTTCAATGCGAATGGAAGTGAAGTGGCTTTGGTGTGGGTCCGCCCAAATGCCTATAAACAAACGACGAGGACAGTAATATGACAATATAGAAACACTAAGAAACTTCAGGAATCCGAAAGTACATTTCGATTACGAACAAATAAAGAACCGTGGGCATGTCATGTTTTGAAAGCATGCCCCTGTGCACACGGTGGAATGGTCAGATGCAGAATATTTAAGAACAATTTACACAATCGTTCCAACATAATAAATCAAATAATATACCACTAATCAAATGATTGGCAAGGTTTTTTCAATGGATCATCTAACTCGTTAAGAACATCACGAAGTATAAATGTTTGTGTAAAAGATAAATTCTTATATAGCGCAGTATTCAGGCCTCAGAATTGCTCAGTGTCTTACACCTAGCCGCCCGACAGACCTTTTCCTTCGAACGTCATCTCGACCTTTCTGGTGGTAAGCATCCAGCCACGCTGCAGTTAGTGCGCGAAGGCACGAATATCTACCAATACGTATAGCCAGATACTCATCCAGAGCTGAGTGAACAAACTTGCCCAAGGTTTCACACGGCAGCACAGGATTCGAACCCAGGTTCTCTTAGTCGAGAGTCCGAAGCTTCAGCCACTGATCCATTGGATCCTCTGTGTGTTTGTTTTTTTGTTTTGTTTTGTTCTGCGATAAATGTCTCT
Organism: Oasisia sp. SBJ-2009; assembly: GCA_964017155.1. Classification (NCBI taxonomy): domain Eukaryota; kingdom Metazoa; phylum Annelida; class Polychaeta; order Sabellida; family Siboglinidae; genus Oasisia; species Oasisia sp. SBJ-2009. The sequence continues at coordinate 7,825,859 of OZ024854.1, forward strand.
GTGGCAAACACGATAAGAGTGGTACTTATCTTATCGACGACTGCAACAAAACAAACGAACATGAAATATGGAAAATAACTATAATATATATATATATATATATATATATATATATATATATATATATATATATATATATATATATATATATATATATATATATATATATATATATATATATATATATATATATATATATATATATATATATATATATATATATATATATATATATATATATATATATATATATATATATATATATATATATATATATATATAATTATAATGTTCTTTAAAATGATAAACTAAAAGCATATTATTTTGAACTGATAAATAAATAATAAATAATAAATCTCTGATCTCTTTTAAAATGATACATATTTCTTTAAAAATAATTATGTTAAGCTAATAAATAAATACATAAATAAATCTAAAATGCCCTTTAAAATGCTAAATTATCTAATTAAAAAGTATTATGTTAAGCTAATAAATAAATAAATAAATAAACATTATATTTAAAATTGAATGCGTCCAAATTAGATTAAACAATTATGCAATTGGTTTATTAAAATTATATTACAAATTATATTAAAGTATATTACATATTATACTAAACATATATTAAAAATATACGCATGTCTACTAATATACATATACATATATATATATATATATATATATATATATATATATATATATATATATATATATAATGATATTAAAAATATACGCATATCTACCAATACATAATATCTTCCGATCTGAGTACAAATATTACAAGCAATTATGCATGGTGTTTACCTGAATATGCGTTTTGCCGCAAAATGAGAGTAGTGGACAATGGTCAAGGGTACTAGCGAACTGTGGTCATGTTTGGATGGATCCCATGATACAGCAAACACGGAAGCCTTAGTGAAAATCTCCCATCAAATGCTTATTTTGTGTATGAAAATACTGTGATATGTAGTTACTATTTGTCGAATGAAGATGTATCCAGTTAAGTTACCATAACACGCGTTAATGCATATTGCCATGTCAAGGTAAGTTCTTATTTAGCGCAGTATCCAATCCTCAGGATTGTTCAAAGCGCTTTTTACACTTTACTCCCTCTCAGACCTGTTCAATCGAAGATCATCTTGACTTCTCTGGGAAGCATTCAGCCACTCGGCAATTTCGGGAAAACTGCTTGTACACAAATATCCATCATTGTCTATAGCCAGGTACTCATTCATACACCTGAGTGCATTGGAGCAATGTAGAGTGAAACAACTTGCCCAAGGTTTCACACTGCAGCACAGGACTCTAACCCGGGACCTCTTAGTCGAGAGTCCGAAGCTCTACCCCTGATCCACTTCGCTACTACATGGACGACACAACGCGTGTGGGTGGAATCCTCTGAATCACATATATAAAAGCACTCGAACACCTCAAAAATGCTGCCAACTCGAATACAAATTAATATATTATTATTTACAAATTAACGTGTACATTAGCTGATTTGTTTCACGGAATTTCGCTGGTATTTACTCAAGTATACCGCCAATGAATTCGCCACAACAAATCACGTATACGGTTACATTTGGTAGTTTGCTTATATCGTGTTTCAAACGACGCCTGCTGTGTTAATTAATTTCTAGTTTTTGTTTCATTTACGAGCTAATTCACAAAGGCAACGCATAGTGGGACTGTAGTGTATATATTATAGGGAAGGCAGGCCAGCAAGCATTCCGTGTTGTCACTGGATCTGTACATGAGCATTTCAGCACGGTAAAGGTGAGCTGGTGTTGAATTTAAACACTAAAGGTGTATGCTCTGTCTAAGTGGCAATATCGTTTTAACTCCGATCTTAATCAAATCGCACTCGCAACATACCAGAATGGCTTGTAGCAGAAGTGCTAAAGGTTTGATGTACGTTAATATAAACCGTGTTGCCAGGTTTCTGGAAGAGATGTGCACTGTTGTCACTTGCGTAGCAATGAGTTTGTTTGTGTCAATTAACTCACGATCAACATTCGGATATTCCTTACGTTAGATCTTGACTGAACTGCTTTATAACAAATGTGAATCATGTATAGGATGATCTGAAATAAATATAAACCAAATATAAATGTGGCAAACACGGTTATGCTCACAGACATATTGATTGTAGGTACAATAGAACACCAAGAAGATGCGTCTGTCTCCAGTTGCCTGCCTTCTACTCGTGGCATCATGCGCAGCTTTTGGATGTAAAAATACGGTGCTAGTAAACTTTGGTGTTGTCGCGCCTCTGCGCTTCATTTTCGAGGATATTTACGTATCAAAAGTAGTTATTATTGTTATTAATATTCATGATGATAGTAACTATATTGGATGTATGTATGTCTCAAATATTGTACATAGCGGCCGCTGTGACTAACAACATTGTTCCTAAAGACAACGATTGTTTGGTACCATAAAAGTAGTAAATATAGCATTGACAAGAATTGTATCCTTTAATTGTAACTACACATTAATTTCACCTAATGTCACCACCAGTAACTAAATCCACCACAACACTGGAGAGAGGAGACTGGTCTATGTAGTTGAGGTATGACAGCGAAATCAATAAATAGGTTCTATTATGGAAGGTACATTATCATTAAAATTCGACTGTAATAACAATATTATTTTGTATATATAACATACATATACACAACACATACTTGACCACAGGCAAACATATATATACACACATATATATATATATATATATATATATATATATATATATATATATATATATATATATATATATATATATATATATAATTATATTTATTTGCTCTTTAAAGGTAGAGGAAACGCTTGAAAACCGTATGATATAAACCATTTGCGATTTCTGCGCACTACGAGTGTTGTTTCTATTTTCGCAGATTTGTGTCATAACAATTTATATATATATTTTTTTTATCTACACATTACACCCTCATCTTCCAGTTACATTTTTGTATATAATAACAGTAGCAAAAATGTGTTCACTTTTCTTTCTAAATATCAAGTGATATTTTCTTTTAATATGTGAAAAAACCCATTAAGAATCCATAAGTTTTTAATTGTGTGCTATACTTGATTACTAAGATAACAATGTTTTTATTCTGCACGTGACGCGTTTGATAAAATCGTTTTCATTAATTTGTATTGTGTTTATATGACGTTTGCCATATTTCCAAATGTTGATGCTTATGTTTTTAGATGGGCATAGACTAGAAGAGACGAATTCTACGTTGCAATCTATCGACAGGCGACTACAAGGCCAAACTGAACGCCAATTATCGTTCATAAAAGAGACGAATTCGATGTTGCTGTCAATCGGAAGAACTCTACAGGATCAAAACCAAGGTAAATAACAAATGTTAACTATAATTTACAACTACAATCAGTGCTGGATTTAGCGCAGGTCATACGGGGTATTTTGTCCAAGGCATCCACGTATTTTTACATGAGCCTCCACAACATGTGTTTGTGTCTTGTGCTTTGGTGGTTTGGCATGTCAAACGAATTTAGGATTGTAAGAAATACACGTTGAAATAGATATGCAGTAGAATTTCTCTTTATAATAATACTAATAATAATAATGACTTCTTTTGCGCCAATATCCTCGAAGATCAAGCCCAGTGGCGCGACAAAACCAATGGATTAAGCAAACTCCTAAAACTAATATTGTATTACTCTTTTCTTTTTCTTTCTACTTGCGATGTCTTTTGCACGGAAAGCTTCTCTAACTGCAATGGAAACGACAACAGATTTTCTTAAGAAAAATACCAAATAACACATATGAAATGCTGCAATGTTGTAGGTGTCAAATGTAGACAGACAAACGACGGAAATTGCACGTGTTACAAGTTCGTCCTGTCGAAAGTGATAAGATCTCAGGCACGAGCCTATTGTCAGGGGTTCAGAAACGGAGGTGATCTTGTCTCTATCGAGTCCGAAAACGAGCAGATATTCCTGGCTGATCTCATCTTAGGTGAGTGTCCAGCAATAGCATATACACTATGGCGATGTGCTCGTCAAATATTGGTGACGTATACTGTAAATAGTGTTCTTATGTTTTGGATATTACACTCCCATTGATCTGTCTTAAATCCGGCGCTTTGCTATCCAGATATGCTTACAAATTGTTGGGATAAAAAATTGTCATCGGATGTTTTATTATTCGTATATTTGCTGTTGACGTTTTAGAAACGAAACACGACTGTCCAATGATCTACACGTCTGGCCGGGAAGTGACCCGGGGTGTTTGGGTGTGGGAAGCGACAGGCCGGCCATTCAACTACACTGCTTGGTCTGTTGATCCACCGGAACCGGACAATTCAGGAGGCATTTGCTATTTATGGAATTATAAAAATGTCCAGGGATATATGACGTGGGATGATTGGAATGACCACGAAAAGGCGTGCTTTATTTGCGAACTGCCATAAGTGTTTCAATTGCCAAATGTGCTTTCTCCGTAGCTGTGCTATAATATTGAAGCACTCACTATTACAATTAAATATTTTGGAACCATAGCGAGCTTTCGTGAACAAAACTAAAAATATATTTGTTTCAAATTGCCCCACCACCACGTTTACGGTGCTCTAATGACGTATCTTGCCTCTTTTACGATTACCCCAAATACTTTTTCTTTGTTGCGCCCCTGAGGTGGAATTTACAACGATATCGTCGCTATGGAAGTATTATAATTAGTAGTATTACTAATAAGAACTGAGATGAAAACTGCTTTGAATAGACCTTCCGCATTATCGGGTTGTTGCAACTGACATATCAAATAAAACATTTGTAAGCCTTCCTTGTATTCCCCGAGTATGTCTGTTTGCTCACTCGGCATTCGTCGGGCGGATAAACAGGCGATGGCTATCTGCGTCCAAATGCCCTTTCATGGCTGTCCCGATGTACACAAACATATAAGTTTAGGGTTAGTTTTAGGGTTAGTATCAGGTTTAGAAAATGTTCTCATAGAAAATGTGGATTGCTGTTGCAAATGGTTAGTTTGTATTATCCCGTTAGATAAGAGGGCCTATATTTTGATGGTGTAACATTCGTTACCGTAGCGGAGTCAGTTGATGGAAATACTATTTAAGAATATTGATATAAATTCTGACGTCAGACGTTTATCGTTTAGTATAACTGACTCAGCGGAGAAGCTGTAATAAAGTGTCACATAAATGTTGCACGAATGTTTTTGTGTCGATTGGAAACAGAAGCAATTCATAAGGACACACACGACGTATGATTGTGTGTAGAAAAGCAACATTGCATAAGAGTACAGTGGTTAAGATGCTGCCTGTTATGCGATTTATTTAGGATCTCAATATGTGTACAAGTATGTGTACATGCATACGTGTATGCATTTATGTATGCACGCACACATGCACGCATGCACGTGCACACACTCGACCTTACAAACATATAGACGTGCATACGTACGTGCATACATACATACATACATACATACATACACACACACATACATACATACATACATACATACATACATACATACATACATACATACATACATACATACATACATACATACACATACATTCAGTTTGTGATCATTACTCTTCATTTTAGCGAAATACACTTTACACAATTCATCGCGTCTGCGGTGCAACGTCGGCAGGTTTACCATCTGCAGGATATTTTCGTATTGATAACCTGGAAATATAGTTTTGAGACACCTTTTTTGAATTATTTCTATGTTATCCGATAAGTATTTAGGTAAGTTCGTATGCCACACAGGGCACGCATATTCGACTACAGGTCTAATTACAGATATATAAATTCTGATCAAATCGTTTTGGTTGATACCAGCACGTTTCAGTTGATAAATCATGTACACTCTCTTTCTTGCCTTTGAAATAATCTCATCTACATGTGCATTCCAACTTAAGTCAGATGATATAGTTACACCGAGAACCTTTGCTTGAGACACTCTTTCAATATAATTTCCATTCATATAAATATATGGCAGAGAATCTACAAATGTTCTGTCTCTTCTGAAACATATAACCATCTCTTTGGTCTTAGTCGTATTGATACGCATGTCATTATTACAGGACCATTGCTCAACAAGGTCAGCAGAATCCTGGATAACAGATACCATGTCTTGGTTGCATATTTCAAATATAGTGCTGTCGTCAACATATTTATAAATAGGACAAGGCGTTTGCAAATCATTGATATGGACTAAAAAGTGTTTTGGCCCTGATAAAGTCCCTTGGGGAACGCCCCCATTGGGATACCCTGATTTTGACACAGCGTCGCCTATTTTCACTCTCTGTTCGCGATCTAGTAAGAACGCAGCCATCCACCGAACCAGATGTGCATGTACTTCCATTCCAGTCATTTTGTTTAACAGTATATCGTGGTTAATCAGATCAAATGCTTTACTATAATCAAGAAAAAGCACTCTTACAAAATTGCCCGTTACATCGGTGCTTTCATACCATTTGTGGAGCATTTCAACAAGAGCATCCGTGGTGCAAGTCCCTGCCATTCCTCCATACTGCTTATCATCAATTTGTGGCTTAACATAATAATCGACATAATATCAATTATGACCTTCTAGGTGCCTACGTTTGGCAATTTCTCTTCGAAACAAATGTTGAATTACACTTCTCCATGCATGATTATTTTATAATGCCATATCATGGAGCTGTAGCGATTGTTTTTACAAATTATAGCGACACAGCAACTTTGAATATTAACGTTGCACGCTACTATATACTAGCTATCAGTGACTGCAAACAACGATCCAACAGCCAATATCACGGAATGAAAAGACAGTTTTGTTTAAAGAATGGTGACCATATATATATATATATATATATATATATATATATATATATATATATATATATATATATATATATATATATATACGCAACATACATATACACGCACTCAAACACACAGATAAACATATAATTTTATATATTGTACCAATTACGCATTTTGGTCTGAAATAGGTGATCATGCTCTATGCCCAAATCAATCAGCCAAAAACCAACCATTAAAAAAAACATACAAACAAACCAGTCAGTCAGTCAGTCAGTCTAGTCAGTCAGTCAGTCAGTCAGTCAGTCAGTCAGTCAGTCAGTCAGTCAGTCAGTCAGTCAGTCAGTCAGTCAGTCAGTCAGTCAGTCAGTCAGTCAGTCAGTCAGTCAGTCAGTCAGTCAGTCAGTCAGTCAGTCAGTCACTCACTCACTCACTCACTCACTCACTCAATCACTCAATCACTCAATCACTCAATCACTCAATCACTCAATCACTCAATCACTCAAGCACTCAATCACTCAATCAATCAATCAATCAATCAATCAATCAATCAATCAATTAATTAATTAACTAATCAATCAATCAATCAATTATTCAATCAATCAATCAATCAGTCAATCAGTCAATCAATCAGTCAATCAATCAATCAATCAATCAATCAATAAGTATACCAATCAATATATATATATATATATATATATATATATATATATATATATATATATATGTATATATATATATATATATATCCATCAATCAACCATTCAGTCAACCAACTAATTAGTCTGTTTATTGGCTAAGTGAGAACATACTACCAATTAATGTAAAGCAACAGCATAGTAATAGAAAACCAGATATAATGACAAAATGACGTGACATTAACTTGGGTCTTGGTCAATTTAATGTGGAAATGTCGATAGCTATTTGTATTTAATTTATATCAGTCCAATGTAATGTAAGTAACATTAGCTGTATTGATAAATAATACAGCATTAACATGTACAATAATAATACTGAATACACACAACATAATCATTTAAGAAAAACAAATTCTATGTATGTAAACAGTTATACCAACATATCATACACTCTTTTGTTTTTCTTAACCTTTGAGTTTAGCTGATAAAACATTGGTAGTGATTTGACATTTATGTTATATTGACGGTGAACCTGTGGAACAGGTTGATTCTTTCAAGTACCTCGGTGTTATCTTAGATGAAAAATTGTCATTTACAAATCATGTTACAGCCGTGCAGAAAAAGTCTCAGCAGCGACTGCACGTTCTTCGAAAGTTACGCGCTTTCTACGTTGATCCACTACTTCTTCTACGTCTTTACCGTAGCATAATTGAACCTCTCATAACCTACTGCAGCATTTGTTATTACCCTGCTCTTTCGGTGAAAAACCGTAACAGGCTTCTGAAAATCTCACACGTTTCCGCCAAGATCATTGGCTTGCCTACACCAATGCTCTCCGAAATAATTGACCATGCAATTTTGAAGAAAGCTCGTGCTGTCGCTACTGAGTCTGATCACCCGCTCTCTACGTTCTTCCATGTACTTCCGTCTCGTAGGAGATACCGTTGTATAAAATGTAAAACATCTCGCTATAGCAGGAGTTTTGTGCCTGTGGCCATTAGAATGTTGAATGCTAAATGATTCATATTGCTGTCAACCGGTTGAACTGTTCTTATAGTGGATACATCTGGAATTCATTTTGTTGTGACCATCCCACATATTGTAGATCATGAGTTGTACAATGCATATCCTTTTTAAGGACAATAAAGTGATTGATTGATTGATTGACAAGAAATACATTCCATTTTGTTGATATTTATCTACAGACACCGTGCCCATACACTGTCGTACATGTTGACACTGAAACGTGGAAGAATATGGTACGCTACATTTTCTTAAACGGCTTTGCACATTGACAGGTATTGACATAATGTTATTAAACATAATTGACTGATTTATATGTATGCATATATATATATATATATATATATATATATATATATATATATATATATATATATATATATATATATATATATATATATATATAATATGTCGATAAAATAACATTTTGGTGTGACACAATCCGTTGATACGACACTCGAATCCAACCACCATTTGATCGTATAGTAATACTGTATACATGATCATTATATCTGGTTCGCCCCCCTTCCAAGCCTACGTGTTGTACGCTTCGCTTCGGAAAATGTTGGGAATTATGACAGACACCATGCCTTGTACATTGTTTAAGGATTAAGCCAGAAATTCAAATAGGTATGTCCACATTCAGACACGAAATTTGTTTACAAAGCAAACATTCAATTCCGGACATGCGCAAAAAATGCTAGTCTTGATTAACCGACTGGCGGTCGGCTGCGTAACTAGCGTAACTGCGTAACACCGAGTCGCCAATCTGGTGACTTTGCCGGCTTTCGGAAATCATCCGTGTGTGGCTAAACAATACAGCCACCTCACGGATACTGGTTAATACTGCAGTAATTCCTATTTTATAAACAACTGCACATTTTATTTTTAATAATTGTCTTGTTATTATAATATTAATTTTGAATCATTTCTATAATACAGATAAAAGGTATCATTATTCAATTTGTTATTTCAAATTCAGTTTGAGAACCAATCAGAGTCTGAGAACCAAGCGGCGTCTCTACCCTATTCTGGGGTAAGGCCGCTCTGTCGGTTACGTAGGCAGCCCATTAATTTCCCAGGTAGAGTTGAGGAGCTGAAAAGTGCTGCCAAGTGGCGGAGTCTGGTTAATCGACGCGAAATAAGAACCGGTAACGCATGATTGATTAACATCGTTAAGATATGTGTCACCGCTACAACGAAAATACCGATAAATATATCCAATATGTAGCGCCACAACAGATGGTATTAGCACAAATAGCCGCCAGGTGCCTTAGGCTATACCGGCAGTTAAATTGCACATGAAAAAAATAGTATATTTCACTTTGTCAAAAGACAATGTATATTGCAAACTTTCTCCAACACGCATGCACGCGGGTCGCTAGCTCGATCAGTACTCAATCAATCACTTTATTGTCCTTAAAAAGGATATGCATTGTACAACACATGATACTCTTCACTATTAGCGACAATATATTCTTGTAGTGGTGTTTGGTAAAATAAAGATAGTTTTCATATCTGCGAATGTCTACGACATTAGTTCTGAAACATGTTTTGCGCCACGGTCCAATTTTCATACAATTTCTCTAAACTGATCCTCAACCTTTTTTTTTTTTTTTTTTCATTTTTCATTTGTAAAAGGAAGACCACAATTACAATTTAACTTTAATTTAAAAATTATATTATAGAATTTATCTTGTATTTTATTATGATTGATGTTCACTTACTGTTTTAATAATGAATTTATTAGCATTTTTTTTATTTCTCTACTCTGTATTTTATATTTTTATGACGACGAACGCTGAAAATGAATTTCCCGGTTCGGGACAATAAAGTGTTATTGTATTGTATTGTGTTGTGTTGTGTTGTGTTGTGTTGTGTTGTGTTGTGTTGTGTTGTGTTGTGTTGTGTTGTGTTGTGTTGTGTTGTGTTGTGTTGCGTTGCGTTGCGTTGCGTTGCGTTGCGTTGCGTTGCGTTGCGTTGCGTTGCGTTGCGTTGCGTTGCGTTGCGTTGCGTTGCGTTGCGTTGCGTTGCGTTGCGTTGCGTTGCGTTGCGTTGCGTTGCGTTGCGTTGCGTTGCGTTGCGTTGCGTTGCGTTGCGTTGCGTTGCGTTGCGTTGCGTTGCGTTGCGTTGCGTTGCGTTGCGTTGCGTTGCATTGCATTGCGTTGCATTGCATTGCATTGCATTGCATTGTATTGTACCCTAATCATTTAATGTGTACTAATCACTTATGATACGTTGATTGTAAAGTTTGAATAGTAATATTTGTAACCTATGTTGTGTAGCAAATGTACATAAAACACGGTCTTAGAACGTACCTGTTTCAAATAAATGGGTGATAATGACATAATTGAGAGGCTTTTTTATTCTGGGTTTCGTATACACAGGGTGGATATGTCGAAAATGATGTCCACTTTTGTTTTCTTTCAAATTATTGCCTTGGTGTAAATTAGAATTGACAGCAAATGAGGCAAAATACAGGATGTGTCGGAAGGCCAGATGAACGAACTTTTAGAAAGATCCAATCATTGTCTGGAATGACGGTTAACGTTCTGCCTCAAAACCAACATTATCACAAGTCGTATGCGTGAGAGAGACCGTGAATTATTTATGTATTATTATTTTTAATGATACAATTATAATAATTATATACCATAATTCTTTACGTGCTTATCTTAATATGTTAAACATTATATATGTATATTAATAAATTACTTATTGTAATATGATCTTTTTAATATACATATATCTGATGTGCATGTACGTATACATACTTACATACATACATACATACATATATATATATATATATATATACATATATATGTATATATATATATTATATTATATATATATATATATATATATATATATATATATATATATATTTATATATTTATATATATATATATATATATATATATATATATATATATATATAAGGCGCTTCCGTCTAGACAACGCGAAGCCGTAGGCACCATCATTCCAAACGTAGACTGTATGGGGCGTACAGTCATCTACTTGGTGAACTACAGCAGGATGAGGAGACGTTCTTCTACGACACGTTCTACTTGAACTGTTGGTAGTAATTCTACGACGGCATGTTTCAATCCTCGATGACAGAAACGGAATACTATTACATTCCCGCTAATACTTTCCGGCCATTTGTATAAATTGGGAAAACACGTCTGTAATGACGTCACTGCTTGGAATATCTTGTCCAATTCGTGTGCGGATACGTTTTTCGCTACATGGACCGATTTAGTTTGCCGCATCCGTATCCCCACCACAAATCGCATCCGCATCTGCATATGAAATCACTCCTACGCGTTCACATTGTAGCCATTTGTTGCCGCATACCGCATGCCGCGTCCGCGCGACGCATCCGTGGAATGCTAGCTTAATCGACCTAGCGATCCGCATCCATGCGTGGTTTGTGTGTGTGCGTGTGCGTGCGTGCGCGCGCGCGTGTGTGTGTGTGTGTGTGTGTGTACGTGTGTGTGTGTGTGTGTGTGTGTGTTTGTGCGTGTGTCCGTGCGTGCGTGTGTCCGTGCGTGTGCGTGTGCGTGTGCGTGTGCGTGTGCGTGTGCGTGTGCGTGTGCGTGTGCGTGTGCGTGTGCGTGTGCGTGTGCGTGTGCGTGTGCGTGTGCGTGTGCGTGTGCGTGTGCGTGTGCGTGTGCGTGTGCGTGTGCGTGTGCGTGTGCGTGTGCGTGTGCGTGTGCGTGTGCGTGTGCGTGTGCGTGTGCGTGTGCGTGTGCGTGTGCGTGTGCGTGTGCGTGTGCGTGTGCGTGTGCGTGTGCGTGTGCGTGTGCGTGTGCGTGTGCGTGTGCGTGTGCGTGTGCGTGTGCGTGTGCGTGTGCGTGTGCGTGTGCGTGTGCGTGTGCGTGTGCGTGTGCGTGTGCGTGTGCGTGTGCGTGTGCGTGTGCGTGTGGGTGTGCGTGTGCGTGTGCGTGTGCGTGTGCGTGTGCGTGTGCGTGTGCGTGTGCGTGTGCGTGTGCGTGTGCGTGTGCGTGTGCGTGTGCGTGTGCGTGTGCGTGTGCGTGTGCGTGTGCGTGTGCGTGTGCGTGTGCGTGTGCGTGTGCGTGTGCGTGTGCGTGTGCGTGTGCGTGTGCGTGTGCGTGTGCGTGTGCGTGTGCGTGTGCGTGTGCGTGTGCGTGTGCGTGTGCGTGTGCGTGTGCGTGTGCGTGTGCGTGTGCGTGTGCGTGTGCGTGTGCGTGTGCGTGTGCGTGTGCGTGTGCGTGTGCGTGTGCGTGTGCGTGTGCGTGTGCGTGTGCGTGTGCGTGTGCGTGTGCGTGTGCGTGTGCGTGTGCGTGTGCGTGTGCGTGTGCGTGTGCGTGTGCGTGTGCGTGTGCGTGTGCGTGTGCGTGTGCGTGTGCGTGTGCGTGTGCGTGTGCGTGTGCGTGTGCGTGTGCGTGTGCGTGTGCGTGTGCGTGTGCGTGTGCGTGTGCGTGTGCGTGTGCGTGTGCGTGTGCGTGTGCGTGTGCGTGTGCGTGTGCGTGTGCGTGTGCGTGTGCGTGTGCGTGTGCGTGTGCGTGTGCGTGTGCGTGTGCGTGTGCGTGTGCGTGTGCGTGTGCGTGTGCGTGTGCGTGTGCGTGTGCGCGTGCGCGTGCGCGTGCGCGTGCGCGTGCGCGTGCGCGTGCGCGTGCGCGTGCGCGTGCGCGTGCGCGTGCGCGTGCGCGTGCGCGTGCGCGTGCGCGTGCGCGTGCGCGTGCGCGTGCGCGTGCGCGTGCGCGTGCGCGTGCGCGTGCGCGTGCGCGTGCGCGTGCGCGTGCGCGTGCGCGTGCGCGTGCGCGTGCGCGTGCGCGTGCGCGTGCGCGTGCATGGGCAGCTCACCAACTTGGATACTTGGCAGCTCACCAACCTGGATACTTGACAGCTCACCAACCTGGATACTTGGCAGCTCACCAACCTGAATACTTGGCAGCTCACCAACCTGGATACTTGGCAGCTCACCAACCTGAATACTTGGCAGCTCACCAACCTGGATACTTGGCAGCTCACCAGCCTGAAGTTCCAATGATTGTATTGGTGGAATTCAACATCATCAATCACAACATAGAAGGCGCAACAGTTCCTTAGGTAACCTTGAGGTGTTGGAAACGACACAAATACTCAAGTGTGAAGAAACATGCGATGGTCAACACAAACGTTGAGCATCAAGATAATGCATTTTAACAAGAATGTATAAAATTTGCTTCTTTAAGATATCTTGTTAAACACACACATTCACGGTCTCTCTGTCGCATATGATCTATGATAATGGTAGTTTTGTATATATATGTGTTTATTCCACGTACCTTTTACAATGTTTGTGCGTGCCTATGAACAGGCTGGTCCCTAAGATACGACGCCTAGAAATGCTGGTTGTAAAACATACACTAATAATAAATAAGGGAATCCTACAGTGCTCCCATCTCGTGGCGCTGTCAAAATTAGAGCTACACGCACTGCTTTCCGCAATGTATGGAATCACGCAAGACGCATGACGCTTGACGCATCCGCAAATCGTAGCCGTATTCGCATGCCGCATCCGTATATATGGAATCTGAGCTTAATTTGTCTTCACTATTCACCATATCTAGAATAGGAGCCTGCGTTGTCTGTGTTCTGTGATCACCACTCTTTAAAGAAACTTTTCGTTCCGTGACATGGATGTTGGGTCGTTGTGTACACTTACAGACCGATAGCTAGTAATCTATAATAGCGTGCAACGTATATAATCATCAAATATGCTGTGTTGTTATAATTTGTAAAACAAATTCGCTACGTCTCCATGATATGGCATTATAAAATATCCATGCATGCAGAAGTGTTATTCAACATTTCATTCGAAGAGAAACTGCCAAACGTAGGCATCTAGAAAGTTACAACTGACGTCACAACTTCGTGGTTATTGTCCAGGCTGATTTCATTGACTAAGGTATCAGCTTCCGGGACATCCGAAAATATATTAGAATCTTCCAATTAGACCCAGCATTCTGAGTTAAACACAATCGTGAAAATATTTATTTTAGCTAAAAACTGTGATTTAATATCAACTTATGTAACTCCACATAGAAGCCTTCTGTTTGCCTGTATTGCTGAGTGCTGGTTGAGGGTCAGTCAGTTCTCTTTGGGAGTATATCCAGCCGGTTCGGTACACATAGGTGGAACGTCACGACCTGTCGATTAATTACTGTGACGCAGGCAATTACAAAAGGGCGTGCCAATTTATTGCTATGGTTGTGAATAAAATGCGAATGGAAGTGAAGTGGCTTTGGTGTGGGTCCGCCCAAATGTCTATAAACAAACGGCGAGGACGTTAGTATTACAATATAAAAACACTAAGAATCTTCAGGAATCCGAAAGTACAGTTCGATTACGAACAAATAAAAGAGCCGTGGGCATGTAATGTTTTAAAGCTATGCCCGTGTGCACACGGTGAATGGTCACATGCAGAATTTTGAAGAACAATTTTACACAGCCGTTCCAATATAACAATACAAATAATATACCACTAATCAAATGATTGGCAAGTGCGTTTTTTACATTGATCATCTAACTCGTTACGAACACTGTTTATATTCCTACAACTATATCACCAAGTATAAATATTTATGTAAAAGATAACTTCTTATATAGCGCACTATTCAGTCCTTAGAATTGCTCAGTGTCTTACACCTTACCGCCTGTTCCATTGTACGTCATCTCGACCTTTCTGGAGGTAAGCATCCAGCCACGCTGCAGTTTCTGCGCGAAGGCACAAATATCTATCAATACCTATTGCCAGATATTCATTCAGAGCTGAGTGAACAAACTTGCCCAAGGTTTCACACGCAACCCAGGATTCGAACCCAGGTTCTCTCAGTCCAGAGTCCGAAGCTTCAGCCACTGATCCATTGGATGCTCTGTTAAGTGTTCTGAGATCAAAGTAGCTGTGGCACAGAACAGGTTCAGAGTGCTACTCACCTTATTCACTGCATCTTGCGATCGACGATCTGAAATATGGCAAATAAGTATATAATATGTATAAAATGTTCTTTAAAAGGATAAACTAAAAACATATTATTTTGATCTGATCAATAAATAATATATCTCAGATGTCTTTTAAAATAATACGTTATATCTTTAAAAATAATTATGTTAAGCTAGTAAATAAAAAAATAAATATATATATATATAAAATGCCCTTTAAAATGCTAAATTATCTAATACAATTATTATATTAAGCTAATAAAAAAATAAAAATATATAAATTATATTTAAAATTGAATGCCACACGGCAATTTTCGCGAAAACTGCTCGTACACAAATATTCATAATTGTCTATAGCCAGATACTCTTTCATATAGCTGAGTGCACTGGAGCAATGCAGAGTGAAACAACTTGCCCAAGGTTTCACACGGCAGCATAGGACTCGAATCCGGTACCTCTTAGTCGAGAGTCCGAAGTTCTACCCCTGATCCACTTCGCTACTACATGGACGACACAACGCGTGTGGATGGAATCCCCTGAATCACATATATAAAAGCTATTGAACACCTCAAACATGCTGCCAACACATGCGGCCAACACATGCTGCCAACACAAGCACAAATTAACGTGTACATTATCTGATTTGTTTCACGGAATTTCGCTGGTATTTGCTCATGTATATCGTCAATGAATTCGCCACAAAAATCACCTATACGGTTACACTTGGTAGTTTGCTTATATCGTGTTTCAAGACGACGCCCGCTATGTTAATAAATTTCTGTTTTTTGTTTCATTTACGAGGTAATTCACAAAGACAACGCATAGTTGGACTGTGGTGTATATGTATAAATGGAAGGCAGGCCAGCAAGCATTCCATGTTGTCACAGGATTTGAAAATGAGCACTTCAGCACGGTAAAGGTGAGCTGGTGTTGAATTAAAACACTAAAGTTGTATGCCCTAAAGCTGGGAACTCACTGAAACGGCCGGCCAGCCGACGCATGAAAAATGAAATCGGCCGGGCGTCGTGGGAACATCAGGCCGTCGGCCGGTTTGGTCATTTTGGAACTCACAGAACCGGCCGACCGGCCGGCCGTTGCCCGCCCGATGCTACGATTTTTCGAACACACAGCCGGCCGATTTCATAATTTAAGCGCTATTAATTTAAATTCAAATTAGTTTGGTTTTTGTCCATAGAAGTATTAAATATGCTCATGCTCGCCCAGGTGACATACATCCAAAAGTTCACCATGGCGGACTCAGAGGATGAATTCATGCCGATTTTTGTTGCTGCAAGTGCCGCTTTTGGGGCAATGTCTCAGAAGATCTGCCGGCCGGGCGTCGGGCGGGCGTCGGCCGGCCGGCAATATCAAACATATTTGATACCGCCGGCCGACGTCGTGCGGGCATCGGCTCGACGCACAACGCCCGGCCGACGCCACGATTTTTGGAACTCACATGACCGATGCCCTACGACGTTCGGCCGATGCAAAATCGGCCGGCCGGCCAGCTTAGTGAGTTCCCGGCTTAAGCCGCAATATCGTTTTAACGCCGACCTAAATCAAATCGTACTTGTTTCAGAGCAACATACTAGAATGGCTTGTAGCAGAAGTGCTAAGGGTTTGATGTACGTTAATATAAACCTTGTTGCCAGGTTTCTGGAAGAGATATGAGCAGTATTGTCATTTGCGTAGCAATAAGTTTGTCTTTGTCATTTATACGTACGATCAACATACGGATATTCCTTACGTTAGATATTGGCTGACCTGTTTTATAACAAATGTGAATCATGTATAGGATGATCTGAAATAAATATAAACCAAATCCAAATGTGGCAAACACGGTTGTGCTCACACACATATTAATTGTAGGTACAATAGAACACCAAGAAGATGCGTCTGTCTCCAGTTGCCTGCCTTCTACTCGTGGCATCATGCGCAGCTTTTGGAGGTAAACACAAGGTGCTAGTAAACTGTGCTTAATCCCTTGGTGTTGTCGCGCCTCTGCGCTTAATTTTCGAGGATATTGGCGTATAAGAAGTCATTATTGTTGTTAGTATTGTTAATATTCATGATGATAGTAACTATATTGGATGTATGTATGTCTCAAATATTGTACATAGCGACCGCGTGTGACGAACAACATTGTTCCTAAAGACAACAATTGTTTGGTACCATTAACGAATATAAGTAGCAAATATAGCGTTGACCAGAATTGTATCCCTTAATTGTCACTACACGTGAATTTCATCTAATGTCACCCACCAGTAATCAAATCCTTCCACAACACCGGAGACAGGAGACTGGTCTATGTAGATGAAGTATGAGAGCAAAATCAATAAATATGTTATATTACGGAAGGTATATTATCATTGGAATTCTACTGTAGTAACAACATTACTTTTGTTAATACAAATAATATTAATAACACTTAATTTTTACACAATCAAATCCGGGACGTATGTCCCGTTCACGGGTGTGTACATACATGTAAATAGATATATAAATAAATAAATATTGTTAAGCTAAAATATAATGTTCGTTGTGTAAAATTAGTTATGTAGAAAATAAAAATGTTTTTACTTGTTTCTTAAATTGTGCTAAATTGCTGTTGTCGCGCATATCCCTAGGGAGTTTGTTTCACAGAGTGGGTCCTGTGCAGGCAAATGCACGGCGGCCGAAACGTTCTAAATTCACTTTTGGGACTTCGAGGAGTAACCCGCCTGTAGAGCGCAGCGATCGGCGAGCCGCGTGCTGGAGTAGCAGTGCCGCGAGATACTCTGGCGTGCGTCGTATAAAGCCCTGTGCACTAGTACTAGTAGCTTGTATTCGATACGCTTTCTGACAGGCAGCCAGTGTAATTGCCGCATACATTTACACAACACATACTTGACCACAGACAAACACACACACACACACACACACACACACACACACACACACACACACACACACACACACACACACACACACACACACACACACACACACACACACACATATATATATATATATATATATTATATAATATATATATATATATATATATATATATATATATATATATATATATATATATATATATATATATATATTAAGGCCCTGCGTGGGGCGGGTTTCGCGGCTGCGGACCCCCGCGGGCTGGATTTTTATTTGTTGCGGGGCGGTGCGGGCTGCGGGCTGGATTTTTTATTTGTTGCGGGGCGGTGAGGGCTGCGGGCCAGACCAGTGCGGTGCGGGCCGGGCTGCGAACCAGGTTATGTCAAAAAATATGCGGGGCGGGGCGGGGTGGGCCGAATGATACAGTTGCGGGGCGGGTGCGGGCTCAACCTTTTCAGCCCGCGCAGTGTCTTTCAAAATGTGCGCATTGTCTGTGCCTATTAGTTGGTGGATTACCTGATAGCTCTTTGTGTGTGTGTGTGTGTGTGTGTGTGTGTGTGTGTGTGTGTGTGTGTGTGTGTGTGTGTGTGTGTGTGTGTGTGTGGTGTGGTGTGGTGTGTGGTGTGTGTGGTGTGTGTGTGTGTGTGTGTGTGTGTGTATGTGTGTGTGTCTGTGTGTGTGTGTGTGTGTGTGTGTGTGTGTGTGTGTGTGTGTGTGTGTCTGTGTGTGTGTGTGCGTGCAACTAGATGTCGTGCATAGCTGCATGTTTGTGTGTGCGTTTAACTATGTTATGATAACATGCGCTAACAGTGACGTTTTGGCAAACAACATATTGCCAGTGAGCATTCTGGTAACAGAACATTTTGATAACACTGTTGAACGCACTCATAATGTGTCACTGTTTTGTCATAGCAATGAGGACAGACCTAGCTGGCAGCCAGGTTGTTTGGGTTCTCCCTTTAACACCAGTATAACTATTCACCAGGCTGCCCTGTCTTGCTAGGCTGAGTGATGTTAGAACAACTCCCAAGGAGACCTACTTAATTTGGGATACCTGGGTTGGACAAAGGGCTTGCTTATCTAAGCCAGACCCTTTCGAACCCAAGAAGGCAATTAGCAGGCTGGTGGTGCCCAGTTTTACTACCCAATACCAACAGGTGCCAATCTGTGTAAATATTACTAAACAAGGCCTGAATGATCTTACATTGGCATTTCTGACTCTTAGCAGAAACATTTCATTTTTTGATAACCATGTCCAATGTATTTATCATAACATCTGTTACAAGACATTGGCTGTAATATATTAATAAGTATTTAAAAAAAAAAGTAAAACAATTCTTGAGGGGTTCTGATTTCCCTTAATGAATGAGTGTTGGCTGATGTCTATCTACTGTATAATATATTAATGAGTAACGAAAGTGGCTCAGGGGTAGAGCTTCGGACTCTCGACTACGAGAACCCGGGTTCGAATCCTGGCTGCGGTGTTAAAACCTTGGGCAAGTTTTTTCACTCTACATTGCTCCAGTTCACTCAGTTGAATAAAATGAGTACCTGGCTATAGACAGTGGTTGATATGTGTACGATCAGCCTTCGCGCATTAATTGTAGCATATGGCTGGATGCTTCCCAGAGAAGCCGATATGATGTCTGAGTGAACAGGTCTGTCAGGGAAGTAAAGTGTAAAAGCGCTTTGAGCGGTCCTGAGGACTGGATACTGCGCTATATAAGAACTTGCCTTTACTTCTTTTTTAAAATGTCTGGCATGATATTTAATTACCCATTGTGGTAAGCTGTAAAACTACAACAGTGTAAAGCAATTGAAGATCCTTTCTGGCTAGGGGTGCCACTTCCTTCCCTCAAGCAAATATTTCTTATCACTTGGCACCACCACTGAGGCACTGACACAATAGCAGACCTTAGCAGTTGCCATCTAGCAGGGCTGGTTAGAACAGGGCAAGGGCCATGGAAGCCAAGATCAAAAGACAGACAAGCCACAGCAAAAGAGGCCTGTTGTTACTAATTGCAGCAGGATCCAGGGGTCAGAGGTGACAACTGACTACCTCTTAGTGGATATTAGCTTAACTTAACAGTGTTGTCATGGTGAATGACTACAGTGACTTGCGGGCTCAGACTTCCAGCCCGCGCAGGGCCTTAATATATATATATATATATATATATATATATATATATATATATATATATATATATATATATATATATATATATATATATATATATATATATATGACCATGTATGAAACAAATTAATCCGTCACATGTCGACTGCCTACAGTTCCTCCAGGCCGCTACGATCCACGAGGTGATCCAGATCCACCCAATGACCCACAAAACAGGCCAGACCCTTCCGGTCATCGCGACTACGAGCCGCCTAAGGGATCCGAGCCTATCGGAAGGCCACGACCGCCCGAGAAACCCATTCCTCCAGGCCGCTACGATACACAAGGTGATCCAGATCAAACCAATAACACACCAGATAGGCCATACCCTTCCGGTCATCGCGACTACGAGCCGCCTGAGGGATCCCAGCCTATCGGAAGGCCACGACCGCCCGATAAACCCGTTCCTCCAGGCCGCTACGATCCACGAGGTGATCCAGAACAAACCAATGACCCACGAGACAGGCCAGACCCTTCCGGTCACCGCGACTACGAGCCGCCTGAGGGATCCCAGCCTTTCGGAAGGCCACGACCGCCCGATAAACCCGTTCCTCCAGGACGCTACGATCCACGAGGTGATCCAGATCAAACCAATGACCCACCAAACAGGCCATACCCTTCCGGTCATCGCGACTACAAGCCGCCTGAGGGATCCCAGCCCATCGGAAGGCCACGACCGCCCGATAAACCCGTTCCTCCAGTGCAGCCTACGTGGCTCAAGCAACCATCCGAGAGACCCGAGCCTTCCGTGAGACCAGAGCCATCTATGGAACCTAGGTGGCCCAAGCAACCATCCGTGAGACCCGAGCCATCCGTGAGACCAGAGCCATCTATGGAACCTAGGTGGCCCAAGCAACCATCCGTGAGACCCGAGCCATCCGTGAGACCAGGGCCATCTATGGAATCTAGGTGGCCCAAGCAACCACCCATGAGACCAGACCCATCTATGGAACCTAGGTGGCCCAAGCAACCATCCGTGAGGCCCGAGCCATCCGTGAGACCAGAGCCATCTATGGAACCTAGGTGGCCCAAGCAACCATCCGTGAGACCCGAGCCATCCGTGAGACCAGAGCCATCTATGGAATCTAGGTGGCCCAAGCAACCATCCATGAGACCAGAACCATCTATGGAACCAGAGTCATCCGTGAGACCCGAGTCACCGATGGAACACGAGGCATCCGTGAGACCTGAGCCACCGATGGATCCAGAGTCATCTGTGAGACCCGAGCCACCGATGGAACCAGAGTCATCCGTGAGACCTGAGCCACCGATGGATCCAGAGTCATCCATGAGACCCGAGCCACCGATGGAACCAGAGTCATCTGTGAGACCCGAGCCCCCGATGGAACCAGAGTCATCCGTGAGAATCGAGCCATCGATGGAACCAGAGTCATCTGTGAGACCCGAGCCACCGATGGAACCAGAGTCATCTGTGAGAATCGAGCCACCGATGGAACCAGAGTCATCCATGAGACCCCAGCCACCGATGGAACCCCAGCCATCCGTGAGATCCGAGCCACCGATGGAACCCGAGCCACAAGTGAGAACCGAGCCACCGATGGAACCAGAGTATTCCGTGAGAACCGAGCCACCGATGGAACCCGAGGCATCTCTGAGACCCGAGCCACCCATGGAACCCGAGGCATCTCTGAGACCCAAGCCACCCACGGAACCAGAGTCATCCATGAGACCCCAGCCATCCATGAGAACCGAGCCACCGATGGAACCAGAGTCATCCGTGAGAACCGAGCCACCGATGGAACCAGAGTCATCATTGAGACCCCAGCCACCGGAGGAACCCGAGCCATCTATGAGATCCGAACCACCGATGCAACCTGAGACAACCGGGAGAACCGAGCCACTGATGGAACCCGAGGCATCCCTTAGAACCGAGCCACCGATGGAAACAGAGTCATCCGTGAGAACCGAGCCACCGATGGAACCCGAGGCATCCGTGAGATCCGAGCCACCGATGGAACCCGAGTCATCTGTGAGAACCGAGCCACCGATGGAACCCGAGGCATCCGTGAGAACGGAGCCACCGATGGAACCCGAGGCATCCCTTAGAAGCGAGCCACCGATGGAACCCGAGGCATCCGTTAGAACCGAGCCACCGATGGAAACCGAGGCATCCCTTAGAACCGAGCCACTGATGGAACCCGAGGCATCCGTGAGAACCGAGCCACCGATGGAACCCGAATCATCCGAGAGATCCGAGCCACGGATGGAACCCGAGGCATCCTTTAGAACCGAGCCACCGATGGAACCGGAGCCATCCGTGAGAACCGAGCCTCCGATGGAACCCGAATCATCCGTAAGAACCGAGCCACCGATGGAACCCGAGGCATCCTTGAGAACCGAGCCTCCGATGGAACCCAAGGCATCCGTGAGAACCGAGCCTCCGATGGAACCCGAGGCATCCCTTAGAACCGAGCCACCGATGGAACCCGAGCCATCCGTGAGAACCGAGCCACCGATGGAACCCGAGGCATCCCTTAGAACCGAGCCACCGATGGAACCCGAGGCATCCGTGAGAACCGAGCCACCGATGGAACCCGAATCATCCGAGAGATCCGAGCCACGGATGGAACCCGAGGCATCCTTTAGAACCGAGCCACCGATGGAACCGGAGCCATCCGTGAGAACCGAGCCTCCGAAGGAACCCAAGTCATCCGTGAGAACCGAGCCTCCGATGAAACCAGAGTCATTTATGAGAAGCGAGCCATCGATGGAACCAGAGTCATCTGTGAGAACCGAGCCACTGATGGAACCAGAGTCATCTGTGAGAACCGAGCCACCGATGGAACCCGAGGCATCCGTGAGAACCGAGCCGCCGATGGAACCCGAGTCATCTGTGAGAACCGAGCCACCGATGGAACCCGATGCATCCGTGAGAACCGAGCCACCGATGGAACCCAAGGCATCCGTGAGAAACGAGACTCCGATGGAACCTGACGCATCCGTGAGAACCGAACCTCCGATGGAACCCGAGTCATCTATGAGAACCGAGCCACCGATGGAACCCGAGGCATCCGTGAGAACCGAGACTCCGATGGAACCTGACGCATCCTTGAGAACTGAGCCCCCTATGGAACCGGAGTCATCTGTGAGAACCGAGCCACCGATGGAACCCAAGGCATCCGTGAGAACCGAGCCACCGATGGAACCAGAGTCGTCTGTGAGAACCGAGCTACCGAGGGAACCCGAGGCATCCGTGAGAACCAAGCCACCGATGGAACCCGAGTCATCTGTGAGAACCGAGGCACAGATGGAACCCGAGTCATCTGTGAGAACCGAGCCACCGATGGAACCTGACGCATCCGTGAGAACCGAGGCACCGATGGAACCCGAGGCATCTGTGAGAACCGAGCCACCGATGGAACCCGAGTCATCTGTGAGAACCGAGCCACCCATGGAACCCGAGTCATCTGCGAGAACCGAGCCACCGATGGAACCCGAATCATCCGTAAGAACCGAGCCACCTATGGAACCCGAGGCATCCGTGAGAACCGAGCCACCGATGGAACCCGAGTCATCCGTAAGAACTGAGCCACCGATGGAACCCGAGGCATCCCTGAGAACCGAGCCTCCGATGGAACCCAAGACCGAGCCTCCGATGGAACCCAAGGCATCCGTGAGAACCGAGCCTCCGATGGAACCAGAGTCATCTGTGAGAACCGACCCTCCGATGGAACCCAAGGCATCCGTGAGAACCGAGCCTCCGATGGAACCAGAGTCATCTGTGAGAACCGAGCCTCCGATGGAACCCAAGGCATCCGTGAGTACCGAGCCCCCTATGGAACCCGAGTCATCTGTGAGAACCGAGCCTCCGATGGAACCAGAGTCATCTGTGAGAACCCAGCCTCCGATGGAACCCGAGTCATCCGTAAGAACCGAGCCACCGAGGGAACCCGAGGCATCCGTGAGAACCGAGCCACCGGTGGAACCCGAGTCATCCGTAAGAACCGATCCACCGATGGAACCCGAGGCATCCGTGAGAACCGAGCCTCCGATGGGACCAGAGTCATCTGTGAGAACCGACCCTCCGATGGAACCCAAGGCATCCGTGAGAACCGAGCCTCCGATGGAACCAGAGTCATCTGTGAGAACCGAGCCTCCGATGGAACCCAAGGCATCCGTGAGTACCGAGCCCCCTATGGAACACGAGTCATCTGTGAGAACCGAGCCTCCGATGGAACCAGAGTCATCTGTGAGAACCCAGCCTCCGATGGAACCCGAGTCATCCGTAAGAACCGAGCCACCGAGGGAACCCGAGGCATCCGTGAGAACCGAGCCACCGGTGGAACCCGAGTCATCCGTAAGAACCGAGCCACCGATGGAACCCAAGGCATCCGTGAGAACCGAGCCACCGATGGAACCAGAGTCATCTGTGAGAAACGAGACTCCGATGGAACCTGACGCATCCGTGAGAACCGAACCTCCGATGGGACCCGAGTCATCTATGAGAACCGAGCCACCGATGGAACCCGAGGCATCCGTGAGAACCGAGACTCCGATGGAACCTGACGCATCCTTGAGAACTGAGCCCCCTATGGAACCCGAGTCATCTGTGAGAACCGAGCCACCGATGGAACCCAAGGCATCCGTGAGAACCGAGCCACCGATGGAACCAGAGTCATCTGTGAGAACCGAAGCACCGATGGAACCCGAGTCGTCTGTGAGAACCGAGCCACCGAGGGAACCCGAGGCATCCGTGAGAACCAAGCCACCGATGGAACCCGAGTCATCTGTGAGAACCGAGGCACCGATGGAACCCGAGTCATCTGTGAGAACCGAGCCACCGATGGAACCTGACGCATCCGTGAGAACCGAGGCACCGATGGAACCCGAGGTATCCGTGAGAACCGAGCCACCGATGGAACCTGAGTCATCCGTGGGAACCGAGTCTCCGATGGAACCCAAGGCATCCGTGAGAACCGAGCCACTCATGGAACCCGAGTTATCTGTGAGAACCGAGCCACCGATGGAACCCGAATCATCCGTAAGAACCGAGCCACCTATGGAACCCGAGGCATCCGTGAGAACCGAGCCACCGATGGAACCCGAGTCATCCGTAAGAACCGAGCCACCGATGGAACACGAGGCATCCGTAAGAACCGAGCCTCCGATGGAACCCGAGTCATCCGTAAGAACCGAGCCACCGATGGAACCCGAGCCATCCGTGAGAACCGAGCCACCGATGGAACCCGAGTCATCCGTAAGAACCGAGCCACCGATGGAACCCGAGGCATCCGTGAGAACCGAGCCACCGATGGAACCAGAGTCATCTGTGAGAACCGAGCCTCCGATGGAACCCGAGTCATCTGTAAGAACCAAGCCACCGATGGAACCCGAGGCATCCGTGAGAACCGAGCCACCGATGGAACCAGAGTCATCTGTGAGAACCGAACCCCCGATGGAACCCGAGTCATCTGTGAGAACCGAGCCACCGATGGAACCCGAGTCATCCGTGAGAACCGAGCCACCGATGGAACCAGAGTCATCCGTGAGAACCGACCCACCGATGAAACCCGAGGCATCCGTGAGAACTGAGCCACCGATGGAACTAGAGGCATCCGTGAGAACCGAGCCTCCGATGGAACCCGAGTCATTCGTGAGAACTGAGCCACCGATGGAACCCAAGTCATCCTTGAGAACTGAGCCACCGATGGAACCCGAGGCATCCGTGAGTACCAAGCCACCGATGGAACCAGAGCCATCCGTGAGGACCGAGCCACCGATGGAACCAGAGTCAT
Organism: Oasisia sp. SBJ-2009; assembly: GCA_964017155.1. NCBI lineage: Eukaryota > Metazoa > Annelida > Polychaeta > Sabellida > Siboglinidae > Oasisia > Oasisia sp. SBJ-2009. Next base: position 7,852,090 of record OZ024854.1, read on the forward strand.
CCGTGAGACCCCAGCTAACCGTGGAACCCGAGGCATCCGTGAGAACCGAGCCACCGATGGAACCAGAGTCACCCGTGAGAACCGACCCACCGATGGAACCCGAGGCATCCGTGAGAACCGAGCCACCGATGGAACCCAAGGCATCCGTGAGAACTGAGCCTCCGATGGAACCCGAGGCATCCGTGAGAACCGAGCCACCGATGGAACCCAAGTCATCCGTGAGAACTGAGCCACCGATGGAACCCGAGGCATCCCTTAGAACCAAGCCCCCGATGGAACCCGAGGCATCCGTGAGAACTGAGCCACCGATGGAACCCAAGGCATCCGTGAGAACCGAGCCACCGATGGAACCCAAGGCATCCGTGAGAACTGAGCCACCGATGGAACCCGAGTCATCCGTGAGAACCGAGCCCCCGATGGAACCAGAGTCATCCGTGAGAACCGACCCACCGATGGAACCCGAGGCATCCGTGAGAACTGAGCCACCGATGGAACCCGAGGCATCCGTGAGAACCGAGCCACCGATGGAACCCAAGTCATCCGTGAGAACTGAGCCACCGATGGAACCCGTGGCATCCCTTAGAACCGAGCCCCCGATGGAACCCGAGGCATCCGTGAGAACTGAGCCACCGATGGAACCCAAGGCATCCGTGAGAACCGAGCCACCGATGGAACCCAAGGCATCCGTGAGAACTGAGTCACCGATGGAACCCGAGTCATCCGTGAGAACCGAGCCCCCGATGGAACCAGAGTCATCCGTGAGAAGCGAGCCACCCATGAAACCCAAGTCATCCGTGTGGACCGAGCCACCGATGGAACCAGAGTCATCCGTGAGACCCCAGCTAACCGTGGAACTCGAGTCATCCGTGAGACCCCAGCCACCGATGGAACCCGAGCCATCCGTGAGACCCCAGCTACCCATGGAACCCGAGCCATCCGTGAGACCCCAGCCATCGATGGAACCCGATTCATCCGTTAAACCCCAGCCACCGATGGAACCCGAGTCATCCGTGAGACCCAAGCCACCGATGGAACCCGAGCCACCAGTGAGACCCCAGCCACCGATAGAACCAGAGTCATCCGTGAGACCCAAGCCACCAGTGAGACCCAAGCCACCCGTAGAACCCGAGCCACCAGTGAGACCCGAGCCACCATTGCAGCCCGTGCCGCCAGTGAGACCCGAGCCACCAGTGAGACCCGAGCCACCCGTGGAACCCAAGCCACCAGTCAGACCCGAGCCACCCGTGGAACCCGAGCCACCAGTGAGACCCGAGCCACCATTGCAGCCCGTGCCGGCAGTGAGACCCGAGCCACCATTGCAGCCCGTGCCGGCAGTGAGACCCAAGCCACCATTGCAGCCCTTGCCGCCAGTGTTACCTAGGCCCCATCTACCTTTACTGCCCAGACCACGCCTACCTCCAGTGCCGCCGATTATCGGATGCAAGCCGCTACTGTCTATCACGTTTGACAAACCGCTGCTCGACTGGAAGCGTGACTTCATCGCCTCAAAGGGAGTGTGGACGAAGAACTTTGGCGTGGAGATCAGCAAGAACTGTGGCCTGTGTGGTGACTGCGGCTCTTTCCTTCAACCATCAAAGATCGAGATCCCATTCTTCAAGAATAACGCTTTCTTTGACTTCTCCGCCAGCGTCTGGTTCAAGCGGCGTGGCCCCAACGGCTGTATGCCCGTCCTCAGCAATGGCGACTGTAAGCAGGCAACAATACAGGTACATCATGGTGTTTTTATCTGGTCCTCATACGGTGATATATCTTAAAGTCAATGTCAGACGTGTTGGCTGTATACCTCGTCCAGGGATGGGTCCAAATACACATTTTGGGATTAAATACAAATTCAAATGTTCAATTCAAATACAAATACACTGCGATATTTGATTCAAATACGATTAAAATACATTACCATTTTTGATTTTTGATTCGAATACGATTCCGAAACGTGGACCATGTTTCCATTGTAATTTAAGTGTATCACACTGGGTGGAATTTTGTTTAACCCTAACCCGACATACAACTTCTAAATTGTGGAAAAATGTATTTCATAGAAAGTTGAAAAGAATGATTTGGTGAAAAGTGATTTGCATTAAAGGTAACCAGGTTGGCAGGCATTACGTGTGATCATGAAACATACATGTTATACTGACAATGTATTTGAAAAAGTACTTGAAAGTATCAAATACTTTACAAATGTATTTGACCAAATGGCAAAGATAAAGGTCCATTAGTCCATCAACATTTTTAGAATTGATTAGGGTCACTGTCCCTAAAAGGCTTGATTGACTGCTGTAGACTAATTGGGAGGCAGGTTTACTAGACTGTCAATATCTATTCTACTGTACCAACTAGTGGGTAGCTCTTCCCCTGCACTGGAGGAAACCTGGGTTCCTTTGTCTTTGCCCAGTATGTTTACACAGCAGGATTCTTTGAAGCACATTCCCTGTGAATACCTGCCCTGCCTTTATGGCTATAGATAAGCTTCACTGGCTTCCAATTCATTCATTTATGCTAATATTTGACCAGTTTCACTGTAGGCCAACTTTCTCAGTGCCATCTGCTCACTGTTGACCAGGTGTGAAATACATTCTGTCTTGGCTCCTGAGTCAGGTTATATTAGGCAATGCTTTATTACATTTTGTTGGTAATTTGTATGTGTATTTGATTGTATTTGTAAATGCTTTTCAAATACAGACTAAATATCAAATACTAATACGCACCCTTTTTGTGTTCAAATACAGATACGTATTTGAACCCAACCCTGACCTCATCCAATGTTTCTGTATGCTCAGCGACCCAGCCGCGTATGTTTCGTCGCGTTGAAACACATTGAACTTGCTGTAGTCACTGAGCAGATTAGACGCCAAAAATAAAGACGTCATTTAGGCTTGGGCAAGGGATATATTATAAAATATCATTGTTGACTTAACACAACTTTTTAACTAACAGTTAAAATAACATAATATTGTCTGTGTCCAAGGAAAACAACACGTGACCATTTGTTGCAAATACGTGAATGATACTTCCAGAGATATTTCATCTTGAAAATGTAGAAATGTGTTATTTTGGCGAATTAGCATTTGACAAGAGACAAGTATAAAATAAAAAACCTAAATAAACGCAATACAAATATAAACGTGTAGAAGATAAACTTGACACTTGGACATTAAAACAAGTTTTATTCAGATATGTTATTTTTGTTTGTATTTTATATGCCTTTTTATTTATTTTCCCTGATTAACTTACTTCAGGGGAAAATCCCATAACTTCACAGTTAAGAGGACTGTTAATAATAAGAATACAATTTATTTGTATAGCGCCCGAATCAATAGTATTGCTCTCAGGCGCGCTTCATATAAACGTACACATAGTAGTAGCTTTTAAATAAATACAAATCATATTTATTTCAAAACTTATGGTAACAGATGATTAATAAAACATGGTTTACTCTTGTATTCGGATAGATGCCACATTCGTTATCTATCAGTATAATATTAGATCAATAACTGTATATAAAATAAGCTTGGGCGACACATATAATTATTAATTTTTCTGGAATAAAATGTATATAACTAAAAACGTCATTGTCTTGTATGTTTATTCGCCGAATCTTGTTCTGATTACTCAAAGCATTTTCATCGCGGTTGTATTTTGATAATACCTTCGCCGTTCAGCATTAGAACGTAATAAGTCATCTATGTCAAAACTAAAATGCCACGGAATTACGTCGATCCTGGATACACAATTCACCACCAAGAGTTATTATTTATTGTCTTTGCTTTAATAAATTTATTGTATATTATTTCCAAGGCACGTAAATGTAATAGTCAATGTGTTGCGCGAAAGTCAGTAGAAAGTCAGCTTTATCGCAACGACGCATACTTTGCAGTGGCATACGATTGTCAATATCCTAGCTGAAATAGCGGCGCATTTTGCCGATTTCGTATTATTTACTGTTGTGTAGATAATACAGTTGTAATAAGTTTATTAAATATACTTATTACCATAAATTTTATGATACAAATAAAAACAACACGCCGAGAAAATGAGTTAATAAAGGTCGTTAACTAAAGTAACCGGCAAAACAAGCTCAACGGCTACCTTGAGACCCTCACAACAAAGATCGACTAGTCCGCCCATCGCGATGCTGATATCTAGGTCAGCCTATATCGTTGCAATAAAATGCAATACGTTACCCATGCGACAATACGTAGCCGCTATGTGCCGAGATATTTAGAAAAAGCTTACTTAAGCGTAGAATACAACATTAACGACTTACCTAATAACGCGTGCGGCGATCTGCCGATGTGTTGCGACTCGGGGGGAAAAGTAACGTAAACTTTCAAAGGAAAGCGTGCCCACAAATAAAATGTCTTCGAAATGGTATCTTCTCCTGCTTTTAAGGAATCGATGTTTATGTGGTTGTTGCCTGTTGCTGTCCCATTCTTCATATTTCGTAGTGCTGTCTCCACCTCCCACTAGAGGTATGCCATCTCTGGTACCTCTTTTGGGTCAGCGTGGGTTATGGTACTCCGTTCACTGTCATATAGCTCGGTGTAGAATTCCTCTATTCATTCCATGATCTTATCGTGTGATCATGGACTTCTCTAACCTGCTTGCCTAGGAGTGTGATAAGTCTGTCTTGGCCTAGCTTATGCGTTCTTCGGACTTTCCTCAGGGTCTTTGATGCCATGATCGTTTTTCGTATGCTCTCTTGGTTGTAATTCCTGATGTCCTCTCTTGCTTTCATATTGATGGTCTTGCATATTTCTGCCGTTGTCCATCATTATGTGTTGGCATCAATATTATCGATATTAGTGGCTTGTCTTAGCTACTCTTGATGCGCTTTGTTGGATCATGTATGTGATAATTTCGCTCGTGGTGTCGATGTCGTCTAGTTCTTATTGTGTCTTGAATTGGTTTCTCAATTCGGGTTGGAATTCGATCTTCTTTGATCCTAATTGTGTGGCATCTACACTTGGTGACCTTTTCTCTTGGTCATCAATTGTTTCCTTTCTACCTCAACGTCCAGTTCGATGTTGCTCATAACCATCCTGTGGTCACTTCCAGTGTTGACGTGGTTGATGACTGTTACGTGTGTGATGATGTCTAGTCTGTTTGTTAGTCTGATGTCTAGTCAATTTCGGTTTTCGTTACATCGTTTGGGGTTTTCTACGTCCATCTCCTCCCTGCTTTCTTCTGAAACATAATATTTATGACTTTGTACTTTCGTGAGTGATGTTGCCCATTCTACTAAGTCGCTCACTGGGACTAATGCTGTTTACCCTCACTATATGGTCTTTCCATTTCCTGTTTGGCCGTTGTTTGCCTTAGAATGGTGTAGTAGGTGGCCGCTTTGTAAGGTAGTGAAACATTCCTCTCGTCTTCTCACTTCTCCGTGCCTGATTACATCCCATGCCAACCTCGTTTTCCTAAGTTCTTCTTCGAGTTGTTGTATGTGTTCATCTCTTAGTAGAATTTTGACGCTGTAGGTCACTATCTTTAGTATACATTCCTTCTTTCGGCGGCGCTTTTTGACCCATAGATTCTTGGCTCACCCAGAACAATAGTCCTAGTTGAACAGAGCCGCCTATTTTGGTCATGGACTCTTTCGGTGCAGCTGGGGACTGGGGGCCATGGCTTTGTAGTGCATTGCATGCTGGTGTTTTTGGCCTACCCTTAGTCGGGGCCAGTGCGGGTTGGAAAGTGCAGGCGATATAGGGTGAACGGAATTGCCTAAGTTTCGACACGGTGCATGGTTGTAACAGTACAGAACCACCGACCTGCCGGTACCAAGGGACGAACCCCGGTCCCTCTAGTCGGGAGACCGGCACTCCAACCATCGCGTCCTTAGATATACATACATATGTATATATATATATATATATATATATATATATATATATATATATATATATATATATAATGTTATGTTTTGTACAAATACACGTTTTGCATGTAATATACCTGATCAAGTAAAATATTATATATATATATATATATGTATGTATATATATTTATGTATGTATATATATATATATATATATATATATATATATATATATATATATATATATATATATATATGTGTGTGTGTGTGTGTATATATTATTACATGTCTTGTTCTGTATCACGCCCTGTATCATGCCCCGATGTACCTGTATCAGCCCGAGTCCGAAGGACGAGGGCTGATACAGGTACGAGGGGCATGATTCAGGGCGTGATACAGAACAAGACATGTAATAATTTATTTATCACATATATACAACAAAAAGCTGTCTTATACATGCAACTGTGCACACATAAAGATAAGATAAGATGAGATAAACTTTATTTATAGTCGATGAAAATGGACAATAAACACTAGCAGTGATGTGCTATTCTTAGAAAAAAATATATGTGAATATTTACAATGAACGATTATGAGTAATTACACTGAGTGTCATACAATTGGACAACAATTGAAATTTGACCGGCTTACTATGACAACTTAATTAATTGAATTCCAACAATATCAGTCAAACAATGCGATATCATGTTGTGACATACTGTATCATACATTTCAGCTACAGAAGTTGCATAATAACTTATTAATGACAAAACTACAATAAATAACTAATTCAAACAACATAATCGATACACTTAACTGGGTACATAATAAGAAATATCGTCAGATACATTTTGGTTACTGAAGTTCTTTCAATACCTGTAGATATCAATGTCCTTATTTAGATCCATTTACAATCTGTATTACGACGGCTCCGTTAAATGTACAGTTTTGAATGACAGGAAAGCGAGGGATGGAATTTGTGGGAGAAGTCGAATGATCCATGAACGGGTAATTTGCAAAATCCATGAGAACATCATCATTGATAATATTTAGCAGATCCATCGACTGTGTGCTAGTGGCGACGAAGTTTTGGGCAGTAGTAGCTTCAATAGCTAGAGTCGGTTGAGGGTCGATGGCAGGAGGCGAAGTGATCGTGTGGGGAGCGTTATATGTTAAGGCTTGGTATGAGCTGTGATTAATGGTGGGAAATGTATCGAGATGTTTTGAACTAGTTAGCGTTTTTGACAGTGTAGATGACATAATCTGTTTTTGGTTGAATGAGTTTATGCGGTAAGTATTTAAACTTTGTACATTCTTATGTCCAGATAATTGTTGCACTTTTGTTTCGTGAACCCCTCTTTCTAATAGATTCGAAACGGCGGCTCTTCGTACGCTGTGGTTTGTATGCCTAGCAGACAACCCGGCTCGTTCACACATTGATCGACATAGTAGTCCCAGTCTGTTTTTTTCCCATCGGTGCCTGCTTGTACCATAACCCTGTCGTTTCCCCCTTGGGATTTGGTACCAGACAACCCCTACTTCGTGGAACCAAAGCTTCAACTGGTCTTCTTGCCCTATACTCCTTGTATACGCTCACGGGACACAGGGGATCATCTGTAAGAAATCATTATTATTATTATCATGATCATCATAATCATCAGCATCATCATTATCATCATTATCATCATTATCATCATTATCATCATTATCATCATTATCATCATTATCATCATTATCATCATTATCATCATTATCATCATTATCATCATTATCATCATTATCATCATTATCATCATTATCATCATTATCATCATTATCATCATTATCATCATTATCATCATTATCATCATTATCATCATTATCATCATTATCATCATTATCATCATCATCATTATAATCATCATCATTAGTATTACTTTTAATTATGTTAATCTTTCTAAAACGATGGAAACCATACTTTGAAGGGGAGACTGAAACATCTTGGGGTTGTAGGCTCTCCTGTCTCTTGGGTTCGTTCCTGTCCGTGTTTTAGTCGTTCTTTCCGTGAATTCCACATACTCTCTTCCATCTGGAGATTGTTTGAGTTCAAGGTCTCCCCATAGCATCTTAACATGTTCATCCCTGCCTCGCAGTCCAAGAAACATCGTCAGCATAAACCAAATGGAGTTCATCAGAGATAGTGGATTTTCTTAATAAAAAAGCCAAACAGCATCTTACATTTTTTCTTTAAATTATTTCATTGTAAACATACATGTATATTCTAGTTTAAAGTCAGAAAATTAATTCCGCCTGACAACCCAATCACCCCTTTACAAAGTTACTACGTAGAAGTTGAGAATTGTGGCTTATTATTTCATGTTTTTCTGCATAAATCAGTGATAATAATCTCCCAAATTGTGTGGATCATGGATAACAAGAGTCATGGATACCAATTAATAAGGTATTTAATGGAGACATGTATCTTTATGCAGCGAAAAGGTGATTCGTTCAGTTAATATTTTTCATTCGAGCGGGGAAACGTTGTGCTTGGTTGGCACGATGCCAATATCGACCAGCGCCATGAACGCGGTCAAGGCTGCTCCTGTCAAACGCTCAAGAATCAAAACAAATAAAGTGGTCTTCGCCGCAGATTCACAAATTGGATGCATACTTTTGAAGCAAATTGATAACATGTAAATAACCATACACACCTACAGATAGTTCCTTGCTGTCTTTCAGCTGAGCAATATCCTCCGGTGTAAAGGCTTCGGCTTTTTTTGATCTCGTTCCTTTCCCAGCGTCTTTGAGTTGTTTGCATTTTTTTGACAATACATCCCGACTGTGATTAAATGCCGTGTCGTGATTTATATTTACTCTACGTTTTTCACGCAGATACCTGCCAACACTGTTATATTTTGATACCAGGCTGTCTGGTTCATAATCCTGTCCGTTGCTTTTTTTTATCGATAGAATAAACATAGCGAGATATTTGTCCAATTCCATCTCTGGAATGACCTCCAGATTTCTCCTTTCATTTTTCCCTTCTAGCAGCCAGTCAGTGAACAGCTTCACATCTCCTTCAGTTTTTCTCCAGGTGTTTCTGTTCTTTTGAGATTGAGCCTCTACAAAATCATGGGTTTCACTCTCAGTAACCTCTGTGTAACGTTCTAAATCTAAAATTCTGCCAGCAAGAGATGCTATAACTCTTTCAGCGGCCATGTTGTCACACGGACACTGAGGATGCCAGGTGTTGCCATGACAAGATCACATGGCTTTTTCTCATTGGCTTAGACACTGCAGGGAGCGTTCTTATTGGTTCTCAGAACAGGGCGATATTTTTCCTGTATCGCCCTGTAAATATGTTTGTATTGCCCTAGAAATCTAGTAAATGACTTATTCTCAAATGACACAGGTCTATGTAAAAGCAATATTATATCAGCCCTGAGAAAATGTGTATCACACATGTGCTCAGTTGCATGTATGGGGCAGCTTTTGTTGTAGATGTGTGATAAATATATATATATTATGTGTGTATATATATATATTATGTGTGTGTATATATATATATATATATATATATATATCATTTTCATATTCCGATTTATTTTACAAACCATCAGATAAATAGCTTGGACGACAATACTCTGGTGGTGACAGTGACAGTTTGCACTGGACTCGTGTACACGCAGACCTTCACAACTGTAAGTTTATCTTATAATATAATGATTTCCTTTAATAGCTCAAGAAAAGGTTTACTTTATTGGTACTAATTTTCGGCTATGTTCTGTGTTGCTACATTTCTATATCGTTGTGTTATAATACGTATAACAATAGCACAATGTTTGTACTGTTCAAATATAAAACATGTATACAATATTCGAAACAAATTTCATAATTACACAACTAGCAATTCGACTTACTTCTACGTTTCGACCACCATCGGCAGCCTTCTTCAGGAACTGAATGTTCAGTTGTCACTGCTCGCTAAATGGCGTGGCGAGCAGACTGTCCCACACGTGACTTAGTTTGTAGCCCCGTCATCTCTGTTCATAGTTGCTTTCGTCTTCCTAATCCAGATGGCTTCTTTTATCCAACGCGCACACCTGTTCGTCTCTTTATCCACCACTCCCTCCCAGTCTATCACACAGTTGCGTCTGTCTGTAAGTCGAATTGTTAGTTGTGTAATTATGAAATTTTTTATTTCGAATAATATACTGCCAACTTGATGAACATTTTCACGAATGTATACAATAGTTACATTTATGTCTATAACAAGATGGGCTCCATCGTGTTGTGACCATGCAGGACTCGCAAAGTGACGACTGGCGCCACGTGGTGGTGACGGTTCACGTTGACAAAGTGAGCGAATGGGGCTGGGCCAAGGTGTACATCGACGGACAGAAGCGAGGCCAGGGTCACCTCAATGGTACGTACAGTTGATATTAATACGTTAATGCAAACTCCCTCGCACGGATGTCCTCTCACTAATGGTAATGCATTTATCGTGTGTAAATCACTTGATCAATGTCACTGTTTTATTTCGTCATGAACTTGAATGTTGAACGTATACATTGATATATTTCCACTATTTCTCTCTACCCTGTCACCAGGTCGGTTACCTCCAGTCGGGTTCCCTATGTTCATCGGAGCCAAAGGCTGCGATGCCTGTAGTGACCAGTTCTTTACTGGGTACATGGACTCGGTGAGTTTCGATAGCAGTGTTCGGGTCAATGTTGGCGCAGCGACCACCGCAGAAACAACAGCATACAGTACAGCACTATTACACACATAGGGTCTATGCCTAAAACTCAAACTATACGTCAATGTAACTATCAGGTGTTAAATAGGCTGCTACAACATCTACTTTTTCGACAAATTGCAGTAATACCTTGAATACTTACGGATAGATCCATGACCATTTTATATATACGGGCAGTTGTATGACCATTAGTAAGTTCATGTCCGGATTCAGAGGTGCTTCGACATCTTGATTGAAACAACTAGTCACTGTTTGTATTCTACGATTGGACCCAGACGATCCAGTAGTATTTTGATGGATAGTGTCACAATTACAACCTGGACAGTAATAATGAAGCACTTCCGGAGACCTGGTAAAGATGTGCAGCTACAAACATTGACTGTTTCCCTCGTTGAATTGGCATAGCCGCTGATGCACCCACTTGAAGTTGCAATGTATGGCACGCCATGATAGAATTATATTAGTAAAACGGCAAAATTACTTAGAATATATTACTAGTAGGCAAAACATATGTCAATTACTGCTTCCACTCGCTGAATTGGAAAGAATAGTAACTCGTACCATAAGGTATTTTATCATAGTGACGCCATTAAAGTTGGTATATAATTATCTAATAAAATACAGGGATTGTACTATGCCTGTAAGCAATGCCACATTTATCTTTGTGAAGTCATTTAGCCAAGCAACATATACTGTGGTGATTTAATAAAAACTAACAAATAAAGACAACGCGTTGTAATAAATAATATATAAAAATATAATAATGTATATTGATTTGTTTACCAGCATTACTTATTCTCGGCACTACTTATTTTTTCGATGCATTTTTGTATGTTTAGATAAGCTTCGCGCGGTACGTCCTAACAGCGAGAGAAGTTCTGGCGCTCTACACAAGTCGTGGACAGTGCATAGGCGAGTAGCGTCAATGACAGTTATGTTTGTATCATCTGCCCAATTACCGTGTCATGTAACTTGTTGAAAAAATAAAACGTTATTCTAACGTTGTTGTGACGGCGATTTTCGTTATCATAGGTTTCGATCGATAACCTAAAGATTGATACGTACGTACGTACGTACATATGTATCAACATATATACTTGCATATAATATATATATATATATATATATATATATATATATATATATATATATATATATATATGAATGTATACGCATACATGTACATATGTACGTTCGAATGGACGTACATACATACATGCATGCATGCATGCATGCATGCATGCATGCATGCATCCATACATACATACATACATACATACATACATACATACATACATACATACACACACACACATGCATACATGCTCACACGCATGCATACACACAAACGCACGCATACACACGCACACACGCACGCACACACACACACGCACTACTATTACTGTAGGTCTACTTGACTTTTAATTATTTATACTTTATATTTTCTTTTCATTTGAGAATGAAACAGTGTCACACCGAATGTTTGTTAACTAATGAAAAGGTAAATTATTCAAATTCATTTTATATAGTATAATGTTATCGTCGTATTTTTAAATAAAGTTATTTTATTATCACAATTATTTTAAATAACGTGTTATTAATGTCATTTATTAATAAAAAAAACTATATATATATATATATATATATATATATACATATATATATATATATATATATATATATATATATATATATATATATATATATATATTTATACACATACACCTACACACATACACACATACATACACACAAATATGCCTACGTACGTACGTTATCACAGTTGTGTGTGCCCTTGTGCAACTGTGATAGGATAAGTATAATAATTTTATGTTTAGGCACGATTTAACTTTTTTTTACAAGTTTACCAACCGAAATATTTATGGAATGTCGCCATTTCAATTATAAATAACAACTACACGGTTGTGTGAAGGAGTGAGTTTGCCAACAGTAGTAGGGACAGCATCACATCTTTACATTTAGGATTCTCCATTATAGGGGCATCTTATTGATTACTGTTTGCAGAAACATATTAAAACAAAAACGAAACGTATTCAAAATTTTTAATATTTTTAATTGTTTTATTTATTTAAATATTTAAAACGTTGCCCCAAATGAAAGTTATTTAAGATATATTGACATGGGCGTGCAAAGTTTCAATGCACTCCTATAGACAGATAGTGGTATTCGGACAGATCATTGGTAATACACGTTTCTGTTTTAAGAAATACACATGCACGCACGCACGCTCACACATTGACACACACACACACACACACTGACACACTGACACACCCACAAACGCACACACTCACACACTCACACACAAGCACACTGGCACACACCCACACACGCACACATACATATTATACACATGCACACACTCACACATCCATACACTCGCATACTCACACCCTTACACACTCACACACTCACACATTCGCATACACACATACACACATACATACATACATGCATACATACATACATACATACATACATACATACATACATACATACATACATACACACACATACATACATACATACATACATACATACATACATACACACATACATAGACACATGCATGCACACATACATAAATGTACATACACACGCACATACGCGCACACACGCACACACGCACACACGCACACACGCACACACGCACACACGCACACACGCACACTCACACACTCATACACTCATACACTCACACAATCACACACTCACACACTCACACACTCACACACTCAAACACTCACACACACTCACACTCATACAAATACACACATATATACATACATACATGCATGCATGCATGCATGCATGCATACATGCATGCATGCATGCATGCATACATACATACATACATACATACATACATACATACATACATACATACATACATACATACATACATACATACATACATACATACATACATACATACATACATACATACATACATACATTCATACATACATACATACATACATACATACATACACACATACATAGACACATTCATGCACACATACATACACACACACGCACGCACGCACACACGCACACACGCACACACGCACACACGCACACACGCACACACGCACACACGCACACACGCACACACGCACACACGCACACACGCACACACGCACGCACGCGCAGAAAAGACCGAAGGAACGAATTAGTTTAGTTGGAAAAGGGGGGTACCGTGCACCCCGTGAAATATACTTTTAATTGGTATCACTAGATCGGAAAAAATACGTAGAAAACGGTTTGCTATGTTAACAAGTCAGCAAAATGTCCCACGTATCGTTTTTATGCAAATTAGTGCCGCCATTATTTAAAAATCTATTTTTTACTGTATCTCAGCCAGTATTGCAGATAACCGACAAAATAAGATGTAGAGACCCATGTTATGAGGGTCAGCGACCAAAATAAAGTTATTGTTGACATGATCACATGTGTCTTTGACAGCTTAATATGCAAATTAGTGCCGCCATTATCAAAACATTATTTGTTCACCATATCTCGGCCAATATTGCACATAATAGCACTAACAAGGTGTCAAGACCCATGTTTTCAGGGTCAACGATCATTAAAGGACCATTCTTGAATTAACTACGTGTGTTCCTGGCAAGCTATGCAAATTATAAAGTGCCAGTATTATCGAAAATGGGACATCTACGCTGTATCTCAGCCAATATTGCAGGTAAGTTGAGAGGTTTTTTTGACTGCCTGGTGTACGGACAGAACCGCGAGTCTTCGATGGACGGCCTCCGTGCCAAATCCCTGCGCAAGATCGTGGGTGAGGACGAGAAACTCACTTCCAAACCTAAGGTCGACCTGGCTCGCCTTCCTCCCTGCCACCCTGCTTTGAAGCCACACCTCCAGCGGGTGAACCACCGCGTAGCCTTATATAAGCGTGCTGATGAATCAATCCTGGAAAAACCAAATCCCTACGATGATGGTCAAGGGTGGATAAGGACTGAGGATGGAGTGTTGGAACCGGTGTGGTCCTGCGATGCTGCGTTACCAAACTCACTGGTTGATCTCCTAGACACGGGTGATCATGAAGAGGTAGAAGAGGAGGAGGAGGAAAACGAGGAAAGACGAGTTTGAATTTGACGATTTCAGTTAAAGCGATGGTAAAAGATGATCTAACACTTATTGTATGAAGCCGATGGGAGGTTGAGGCGCGGCAGCTAAGAAAAGATCATTCTGGCTTAGTGTTTATCTGGATCAGTAAACGAGTTGGTAAATGAACTTAGTGGAATTTCTTTATTCACAATACCTTGAATTGATCCCCATATCAACCTTTGGTCATAAAAAGAACAAGATTTCGTAAGTAAATGCCCTCAAAAAACCCTCTCAACTTACCTGCAATATTGGCTGAGATACAGCGTAAATGTCACATTTTCGATAATGCTGGCACTTTATAATTTGCATAGCTTGCCAGAAACAAACGTAGTTAATTCAAGAATGGTCCTTTAATGATCGTTGACCTTGAAAACATGGGTCTGGACACCTTGTTAGTGCTGTTGTGTGCAATATTGGCCGAGATATGGTGAAATTTGTTTTTTTCGATAATGGCGGCACTAATTTGCATATTCAACTTTCAAAGACACATGTGATCATGTCAACAATAATTTTATTATGGTCTCTGACCCTCATAACATAGGTCTATACATCTTATTTTGTTGGATATCTGCAATACTGGCTGAGATACAGTAAAAAAATAGATTTTTCATTAATGGCGGCACTAATTTGCATAAAAACGATACGTGGGACATTTTGCTGACTTGTTAACATAGCAAACCGTTTTCTACGGTTTTTTCCGATCTAGTGATACTAATTAAAAGTATATTTCACGGGGTGCACAGTACCCCCCTTTTCCGACTAGACTAAATTCAGCATGGTGGTGTGACAGGGTAGAGTTCCCTATCGTGGCAATGGGACCAGTAACAGGTGTGTGAGAGACGACAGATACATAAGGTGGGAGAGTTACTGGCGGTTGGACCGTTGCCTTTGGTGGAGCAGTTACTGTTGTTGTGACAGGAGACCATTAGCGAACAAGTTGTCTGTTACAGATACATGTTGTGAAACAAGTCGGGCGGTTGGGCGGGCGGTTGGGCGGGCGGGCGGTTGGGCGGGCGCGCGGGCGGGCGGGCGGGCGGGCGCGCGGGCGGTTGGGCGGGCGGGCGGGCGCCATACATACTGTATGGTCTACCTGTATGTCGTTCTTCTGTTAACTATCATACTACAACCAAGATCGAGAACACATTCGTGCAACATTGTATAATGCTTTATTTCTTCTTCTTCGCTGAGTGAGTTACACTAAACGATAAACGTCTGACATCAGAGTGGTCGGTTGACTACTCGCCAATGCACTGGCCGCGGCTCTTGTAGAGGGCCCGAACCTCCCTGTCTGTCGGCGCGTACCTCGCGAAGCTTATCTGAAATAAAACCAAGCTAATAAGGGATGATGTGTAGGTTTGACATGTGCGAAACCTAATGTGTGTGCCTTGTGTTGTTATTTCGTGTTTGGTTAACTAAATACTTATGTGGTTTACACTGCAGTGTGTATTTACGTATGACTGCTGGTACACTTACGCATTCCATACATTTAGAAAGAAGCACTGATAACAGCATCAGAATGTGTTTCTGCTTATGTTGTCCTTTTGTTAGCGTTGTAGCTGATGTTGTTTTAATCTTTTACAAGGTATGTCAATGTTATTCGTCAGGAGAGGAGGCTGACTCGATCTTGCTTCAGCGCTCCAAGCAGAATGTGTGAACATTCAACTTAGATGTGATCGTCTTACGGGGCGCTGCAGCAGGTGATCGTGTGAGAAAGATGGTAGTGGCTGTGGCAGTGTCAACGATACCGTAATTGCGACATATGTACTCACCGAGTCCATGAATCCATTGAAGAATCCGGGGTCGCAGCCGTCACAGCCCTTGCCACCGATGAACATTGGGAACCAGATTGGTGGCATTCGTCCTGCGGCAAGTTAAGCATCGCCGTTTTGAACATATCCAATTTGTAAATTAAAGTCAACAGACAAAATAAAAAGTGGACGCGAATTTATTTACACTGGCCAAACAAAATAGAAAAACATCGTAATTTATAGCCCACCAAACCGCAGCGCGTGGCTGACGATCATTGTATTATTATTATTATAATTATCATTATTATACGCCGTATCTCCGGGACCAGCCAGTTCATAGGCGCATACAACATTGAAATAGTATATTAAATAATAAACTATAAATATATATAAAAATATAAATATGATATTACAATATACTTTGTAAGAGTATATGCATAGTATAATTAATATAATTAAAACATATTTTCTAACATGTGCTTATGCATTTTCGTAACACACATGTAAACAATTATGGTATAGTAAACATAATTAAACATTGAATTCATTACATAATTTAAACACGATAATATAGTTAAGAAAATAATAATACAACGATAATAAATTCAATAAGTTATTAAATTAAATAATACTATAATGCTCGTAAAATGTCGAAAGCAACATTTCCTTAATGCACGTAAGGCAATTTAAATCAAACAAGTGCGTTTTTAAACAAGTGAGTGTCTTAATAGCGAGCGTAGGAATACGAATTCCCAAGCTTGAAACAGCAACAAATTAAATCATAAACCAAGTAGATGTGCTCATAGCAATAGCGAACCGAATACACAAACCAGGGCCTGTGAATTGTCTGGGTTTTTTTCCAATTCTATTTTCTTGTAACTTATGAATAATTGGAATGAAAACTGCATGCCAAAGTGTACTTAGTCGCCTAGGTGCGGTTACTTGTTCTTTGGACCCAAACATGCCCTTGTTAGGAAAACACACCACATGGCGATCGTACGTACCATCGAGGTGACCCTGGCCTCGCTTCCAGCCGTCGATGAACACCTTGGCCCACCCCCAATTGCTCACTTTGTCAACGTGCACAGACACCACTACGTGGCGCCACTCGGCACACTGGTCGTCCTACGAGAGGGCAGCACCAACAACATGACGGTATCCATTTGTATTCAGCCAGTACGCTCGACAAACTTATTATTACTTGTAGTACAGCTATACAAATATTTTAAAATTATGTTAGTCTGGTATGTTAAAAATTATGTTTTAATTGAATAAGTATGTGCCACATGCTGATTATAAATTGTACACAAAGATACACAATACGCTTCAGTTTTGTACGTCTGGTATATTAAATATATTACAACGACACATACTGTTCGGCGTCTTAAGATAATATACCATCCCATATAAGCACTGTAATGCAGAAAGCATGAATCACGACAGTTAGAACCACGACAGTTGTCTATAAGTGCTAAATGTAGTAATACTTAATGTGAACTAAACTTACAGTGTGGAAAGTCTGCTTGTACACAAGTCCAGTACAGGCTCTCACTGTCACCACCAGAGTGTTAGCGTCCATACTGCTGACCTGTCAATTGAAAAACATGCAATAATTAAAACATAACAATCTGACACTGTATTTCGAATATTATTTATAGCATTACAATATAACGTGTAACATATATTTACTATACAAAACGTTTATGAAATTAACACATTACACAGTAATTCCATACAATGCAATAAAAGGAAAGGTTTTAGTCATAAACATTCATATTATATCACACCCTAGATATGTGCTTAGTTTCCTGGAACACCGTTTGATTTTGACATATACTTACATTATGCTGTTATGTAGCTCCGCCAAAATCGCTATATAAGAGAGATGTATACTAAGTTATTATAATTGTAATGTAATCTCTCTTACTCTCTCTATCTCTCTCTCTCTATATATATATATATATATGTATATGTATATGTGTATATATATATATATATATATATATATATATATATATATATATATATATATATAGATAGATAGATAGATAGATAGATAGATAGATAGATAGATAGATAGATAGATAGATAGATAGATAGATAGATAGATAGATAGATAGATAGATAGATAGATAGATAGATAGATAGATAGATAGATAGAGATATATAGCTAGATAGATAGATAGATAGATAGATAGATAGATAGATAGATAGATAGATAGATAGATAGATAGATAGATAGATAGATAGATAGATAGATAGATAGATAGATAGATAAATAGATAGATATATGTTAAATTACAATTGTAATAACTTAGTATACATCGCTCTTATATAGCTATTTTGGCAGAGCTACATAACAGCATAATGTAAGTATAATATGTTAAAATCAAACGTTGTTCCAGGAAACTAATATATATATATATATATATATATATATATATATATATATATATATATATATATAAGCAAAACACTGTACAACTGACCTGCACCGCCGCCTGATCGCAGTCGCCGTTGCTCACGATGACCGGCATGCAGCCGTTGGGGCCACGTCGCTTGAACCAGACGCTGACGGAGAAGTCAAAGAAGTCGTGGTTCTTGAAGAATGGGAGCTCGATCTTCGACGGCCTCAAGAAGGTGCCGCAGTCGCCGCACAGGCCGCAGTTCTTGCGGATCTCCACGCCGAAGTTCTTCAGGAAGAGTCCCTTCGACGCGATGAAGTCACATTTCCAGTCGAGCAGCGGCTCGTCAAACGTGATGCAGGTCAACGGCTTGCAGCCGATGATAGGCGGCAGTATAGGCATGGGCGGCACGGGATGCACGGGAAGGACGGGAAGGACGGGTTGCACGGGCACCACGGGCATCACGGGCACCACGGGCACCACGGGCAACACGGGCCCCGAAGGATCCACAGGACCCTCAGGCTCAACGGGCCCCTCAGGTTCCACGGGCCCCTCAGGTTCCACGGGCCCCTCAGGCTCCACGGGCCCCGAAGGCTGCTCGGGCTCAGAAGGTTCCACGGGGCCATCAGTGCTTTCACCTGGTTGTCCGTTGTCTGGACCTTGGCCGTCAGTGGTCTCGTCTGCTTGTCCGTTGTCTGGACCTTGACCGTCTGTGGTCTCGTCTTGTTGTCCGTTGTCTGAACCTTGACCGTCTGTGGTCTCGTCTTGTTGTCCGTTGTCTGAACCTTGACCGTCTGTGGTCTCGTCTTGTTGTCCGTTGTCTGGACCTTGACCGTCTGTGGTCTCGTCTTGTTGTCCGTTGTCTGAACCTTGAGCATCAGTGGTCTCGTCTTGTTGTCCGTTGTCTGAACCTTGACCATCAGTGGTCTCGTCTGCTTGTCCGTTGTCTGAACCTTGACCGTCTGTGGTCTCGTCTGCTTGTCCGTTGTCTGAACCTTGACCGTCAGTGGTCTCGTCTGCTTGTCCGTTGTCTGAACCTTGACCGTCAGTGGTCTCGTCTGCTTGTCCGTTGTCTGAACCTTGACCGTCAGTGGTCTCGTCTGCTTGTCCGTTGTCTGAACCTTGACCGTCTGTGGTCTCGTCTGCTTGTCCGTTGCCTGGATCTTGACCCTCTGTGGTCTCGTCTTGTTGTCCGTTGTCTGAACCTTGACCATCAGTGGTCTCGTCTGCTTGTCCGTTGTCTGAACCTTGACCGTATGTGGTCTCGTCTTGTTGTCCGTTGTCTGAACCTTGACCGTCTGTGGTCTCGTCTTGTTGTCCGTTGTCTGAACCTTGACCATCAGTGGTCTCGTCTGCTTGTCCGTTGTCTGAACCTTGACCGTCAGTGGTCTCGTCTGCTTGTCCGTTGTCTGAACCTTGACCGTATGTGGTCTCGTCTGCTTGTCCGTTGTCTGAACCTTGACCGTCTGTGGTCTCGTCTTGTTGTCCGTTGTCTGAACCTTGACCATCAGTGGTCTCGTCTGCTTGTCCGTTGTCTGGACCTTGACCCTCTGTGGTCTCGTCTTGTTGTCCGTTGTCTGAACCTTGACCATCAGTGGTCTCGTCTGCTTGTCCGTTGTCTGGACCTTGACCCTCTGTGGTCTCGTCTTGTTGTCCGTTGTCTGAACCTTGACCGTCAGTGGTCTCGTCTGCTTGTCCGTTGTCTGAACCTTGACCGTATGTGGACTCGTCTGCTTGTCCTTTGTCTGAACCTTGACCGTCTGTGGTCTCGTCTAATTGTTCGTTGTCTGAACCTTGACCATCAGTGGTCTCGTCTGCTTGTCCGTTGTCTGGACCTTGACCATCAGTGGTCTCGTCTGCTTGTCCGTTGACTTCATTTATTCCGCCTGGACTACCTGATTGGTGGATTAGAATAACGTACTGGGTTTCCGTAGGTGTTCATACAAACACACAGTTGACGTGTATTACTCTTCAAACATTTCAGTTATAGATAATTGCAATACGCAACACGGTTCTTAACCTGTTTTGTCTGCCCCCCAAATTCCGATTGCTAAACTTGTTCGGCGACCCATTTCACGTGTGGGTGTATGTATATATGTAACATTTTAATGATATCGATATCAGTGAATGGTGAATGATGTTCTGATAATTGTTATCGTTAATAGCTTAATGCCCTTAAAAATCCTCCCAACTTACCTTCAATATCGCCTGAGATACAGCGAAAAGTCCCATTTTCGTTAATGCTGGCACTTTAGAATTTGCATAACATACCAATGGCATACGTAGTTAATTCAAGAGTGGTCTTATCATGATCTTTGACCATGAAAACATTGGTTTGAATAATTTATTTGTTCAGTTATGTTCAATATATAGTGAATTTTTTTTTCTAATAATAGCGACACCAATTAGCATAACAATGAGGAACCACAATAACTAATCCGACAGAAGGCGCTCTGACGCAACTAGGGTCTGAGTACCGTTTTTTTACGTATTCTTGACGTATGTAAAATGCGGCACCGTGTTGCGGAAGATTTTGCTGAACGCTTGTTTAAATCATCCTACAATCAGCTGTTGAATTCGCATGACTCCGAAGCCTCACACATAGCTAAATATGGATATAGTTTGATACGTCCGTCAATATGAAGGCATAATTATGTACATTAATGTACCTTTACAGCAGATGGAACGTCGACTGGTGGCCCGACGACAGGTTTGCTGGCTTCATGCGGGAAAGGATGTTTAAAATAATCTATAGCTCACCGTATGCATCACACGAGACTGCTACGTTTTTACACATTGTTAAATAATGATATCATATAATATGTCCGTCAATATGAAAGCATAATGTCTACATTAATGTACATTTACAGTCAATGAAACGTCTTGGGACGTTCGATTGAATTCAGGGCCAAAATGGCGTTGTTTTGGCTGTTCTGTCTATCGACCACACATTGACAGGCTGTTCTGTCTATTGATCACACACACGGCATGCCCACATACAAACTGCCGCTGGCTAAGCGCCTGCACGGTCAATAGCTAATTAAGGATGATTAATTTTTAAACAAGCGTTCAGCAAAACATGCAAACAAATCCATGTTAGTCGCTGGAGGCGCTGATACACAACTAGGGTCTAGCTGCTTATTAGCGCCTCTAGCGACTAACGTGGATTTGTGATACCTCATTATAGATGCTGACTTGTTATATATTTGTCAGATCTAGTGATACCGAATACAATTATATTTCCGTGGGGGGTGCACGGTACCCCTTCCTTCCGACTAGACTAAGTTTCGCTATCCCAAATCAAACTGTTTTATGGTACCCAACAAAATGTATTACCATATCCGGGAACTGTGCACGCAAGCAGTCCGAGGAGACACACAACCGGAAGCAGACGCATCTTGGTCGTATTTCTGGGACCTACAATGCAAACAGCTGTGAAGAGATGAGGTATTGTAATGTTGTTAATGTTTACTATATCGTATGCTTTAGCCGCAACGGCGCAGGCATTTTATTAAATATGTGCGAAGATATTCACTCAAAAATATGTTTGTGGACTATTCAACTGTTAATAGTATCTAAAACTGATAAACGTTATAGTCGATAGTAGTAGATAACAGTTTTTATCAAAGTGAAAATGTGTTTCAAAGGTGAGCCAGTAATATTAATAATACTAATTATTATTATTAGCAATCTCGTTATCGTACATAATGCGCGGGTCGTCGACGGATGGACGAAAGTGCTAGGATGTTAAGGAGGATAGGCAACATGAAAGAGATGAACTGAAACTATGTTACGTTTTGCTTTAACTACAATGTTTTTTACAGTTGGTGCGGCAACCGAGAAAGCTCGGGTTCCAGCTTTCATCTTCACCCGAGCGATAGTTGATCGTGGCTGTCTGGGATATCTTGCTGGAGTGAGCATCGAATTCAGATATGCTGGTTGTGTAGACGAGATGACTTGATAGTGCAATTTTACCAATCTTGAAAATAATGCAACAGTGCACTGCGAACCAATGCATTGATTTCAGAAGCGGCACTGGGCTTAATAACTAGCTACACAAATGGTAGTGGCTACATGTACAGCTACAGAATACATAACGTCGATGGAAAAACAAATTGCACAGACATCAACCAGTTATCGGGGTGTGTGCTGTTGTAGAACTAGTGTGAATTGGAACAAGATGGCGACCCAACTGTATAAGTCTTTGTCATGAAATAAAGGGCAAACATCATTAGGCGACCAATTGTAATTATATGTTTATAGATCCCAAGGAAAAAGAAAGTAATGTTGTCAATCACGGAAAGATTCCAGATGGTTATCACATTGAATCAAACCAGATGGTTATCATATTGAATCAAACCAGATGGTTATCATATTGAATCAAACCAGATGGTTATCATAGTGTATCAAAAGCGGCCATAAGTCGTCAGTTGTTTCCAATACGCACGACCCAATTTAAATTTAATAAGACGTCAATTGTGTACAACACACATGACCAGAATTATATTTTAATAAGACGTCAGCTGTGTACAACACACACGACTCGATTTATGTTTTAATAAGACTACCTATATTTGCCAACTTAAAATGAAAGATGTCCGCTCTCTGGCATTCCTCCGTGACTGACAACTTCGCTTTTCTGATCCTGTGTGACGTTCAGAACAAACATACGTATTTTACATACAATAATACAAATATTATGTTAACATCCGTTGACCAGACAATACCGCAGCCCCACTGCAAGCTAAAACGTGTTCGACAGACAACAAGTGTATCGTTTGTTCCGCAGCCACTTACCTGGTCAATATACTGATGGAGCCGCTGTTCCAGTCGCGAGTTGGAATACCAATGCTATTGTCACGGCCGTGCTTTTATGCACACCTGCAATCGACGTCATTTACATGCCAATTATTTTAATAAATATTAAAAAAGTAATATGATCAGAAAGGTGACTAATGTTGCAGGCGTTGTCTTGAAACTTGAGACCAACGTTACCGTATACGGTAATTTATTCCCATTTTTTGTCAAACTGCAGCAAAAATAATTGAAAGTGTAAGTCACCAGCGATTTACCGAGAGAGCGGCGGAGTATTAACTTACCGAAATATTTACAATCATTTATGGTATGTTGTAGCGAATATATTGTTAGTGAATACGAA
>OZ024854.1:7881126-7888626 GCA_964017155.1 Oasisia sp. SBJ-2009
TTGCGTTGCGTTGCGTTGCGTTGCGTTGCGTTGCGTTGCGTTGCGTTGCGTTGCGTTGCGTTGCGTTGCGTTGCGTTGCGTTGCGTTGCGTTGCGTTGCGTTGCGTTGCGTTGCGTTGCGTTGCGTTGCGTTGCGTTGCGTTGCGTTGCGTTGCGTTGCGTTGCGTTGCGTTGCGTTGCGTTGCGTTGCGTTGCGTTGCGTTGCGTTGCGTTGCGTTGCGTTGCGTTGCGTTGCGTTGCGTTGCGTTGCGTTGCGTTGCGTTGCGTGTATGTGACCGTGTGAGTATGTATATATGTATATATAATATGTATGCATGTACGTGTATATATATATATATATATATATATATATATATATATATATATATATATATATAAAATGTATATAATATATATGTATACATATACTGTGTATATAATATATATGTATGATTCTAATAGGTTTAACACATTTATGTTTGAATGTGTTGCATCTTTGTTCCAATAGATGTAATGTAATCTTTATAATTATAAAATGCCCTATTCATAGCATTTCTTTTTCAAAAATGATACGAGAATGACGGCGTCCAGTTTACTTAGCTTAATCATTAGTTACTCAAATTGAAAACAATTAAGCAAACTGGTCACAGCCTTAATTGGCGCCACTGTCACCCTGGAATTGTATATCAATTTGTCGATTCTTATGATTGTTTATGTTGTATGTAAGTATATAATTCCAAATAAAGTTTACTTACTTTCTTACTTACTCACTTACTTACATCATCGTCATGTTGGTAAATATCAATAATCATATCACTATGATCATAGTGATTGTTTGGTTTACTTGTAACACGTGCCCTTTCGGGCTCAACGTGTATCCAAAGGGATCATGGGAGAATTATGTTATTTCCGTTACCCGTGCATAAAATCGACACATGGTCGAAAAATCCGATTGGACAGAGATTGTTTCAAAAGACTGTGGAATTACCCCTAATATAAATAGTTACTTACTTACGTCATAGTCATGTAGGTAATTGCCAATAACCATAGTCACTGTTTAAGGTTTAGATCTAGCGGGCATTTCGACATGTCACATGCAAGCGCGCACACACACGCTCCTACGCACACGTGCTCACACGCAAAAACTAAAACACGCATACATATGCATACACATACATTGCAGGCACGCATGCACGTACGCACGCACGCACGCACGCACGAACGCACACACGTGGCTAGGACGTAGGTCGTATCGTTGGTCTCACTCCCACACCTATTAATCCATGCTATGTGCCACCGGTTTCGAAGTAGTTATTCAGGATGACCGTTTTGAAGTCGATAATTATTGGTCATTGTTGCATCTGTTTTGCAATAAAACATGCGATTACTGACCACCGATTAAAGCAATTGCACTCAATTATATGAACTCTCTTTTTGAATATAAATACATATGCTAACATTTATAAAGGTGATGTAACTCAATGTTCGTGTTACGATGCAATTCATAGGCAAATCAATGATAACGCAAATTGCAACCTTGTACAGTAAACAACTGTTGTAATAGCAGATGTGATTATTGGCTTTCATAGGTTCACACTTGGTTACACAATTATTGAAGTCACTGACTAAAATATGCACACATATGCAAAGCGTTTCTCATTAATTGGACAAACGATCGTGTCGTTTAAACGAATGTTTTTATATGTTAACTGGACGTGTACTTTTAGAGTGTTGGTTGGGCGCACATAGTGATAGAACGGACTTGTTGGTTGACCGTGTTATTTGAGCTGACGTGCAGGAACTGCGGACGTGTATTTACGTTTTTAGATTGGAGCAACTTAATCCAAATGCAGTGTAATGGCGGCGACCAGCGCCAAATATATCAAATATTGAACAAGTATTTAAATGTTACCGTGCTCATAAATTCATGGACACATATCTCCTAAATTGTATGTTCTTTTGTTTGGGCAATAGTTGCGCAAGCGTTTCAGCCGCCGCTTCTTTAAGAAATGGGTTTAGGAGGACATGTTTAAACCCATCAGCGAAAAACAAAGCACAATATATATATATATATATATATATATATATATATATATATATATATATATATATGTATATGTATATGTGTATGTGTATGTATATGTATATGTATATGTATATGTATATGTATATGTATATGACTATATGTATATGTATATGTATAATGTATATATCTATGTATATAATATATATATATATATATATATATATATATATATATATATATATATATATATATATATATATATATATCTAAATTATATTGACCTGTATATTATGGTAATGGTTTCAGATCCCCAAAATGTTACATATCATATTTAAAACACAGTTTATCTTAAAATATCCGTAGGAAAAACGAAGGAACAACTTTAAACTGGTCGCCAGGGGGCGGTATCATACAAATGGGAATCATTATTTTGAGGTCTTAGCATAATACTCACGCATGCACGCACGCTTACTCGCACGCTGGAACGCACACACACACGTTCGAACGCACACACACACATGCTTATATATATATATATATATATATATATATATATATATATATATATATATATATATATATATATATATATATATATATATATATATATATATATATATATATATATAGTATATAATATATAATAATATAATATGATTTGATGAGCACGGAGCCAAGCCAGAGTTTTAATTATTTTTCACACTTGGATATCATTGACCACTAGGTGCCGCTACACTACGCACAAACTGCATTTGGTTTGACTGGCTCCTATAGCTATTCAAAGTAAAATTAAAATTTCGATTTGTTCCGATTTGCTTAATTAAAAGAAATGCAAAAATAGGATGTGTGTGTGCATGCATACATAAATACGAATACGAATACGAATACGAATACATTTATTTCAGGTAAAAACCCATTAGATAAATGTACAATTGTAGAAAAACAGATAAAATAATGAGCAATATACAGGATGTGATTGTAAAATAAATATGCAATCAATTCATATAAATAAACACCTTTTGAAAAGTAAGTTATATAAACAACTTACTGACTTTAATATATATATATATATATATATATATATATATATATATATATATATATATATATATATATATATATATATATATATATATATATATGTATATATAATAATAAATAATAATAACGTTATAAGCGAAACACGATAACTATCTTACAGATTTACTGTGTACAATTGGCCCAGCTAATCCACATTGGGCTGTTTACTATTTCAAAGCAATTGTACATAACCCTAATCAAGCCATTATTTATGTTAAAATGCGTTTTTTTAAACCATAAATGTTCTTACGCAATAGGGCGTCAAATGTATCAATAGCATTACTAGCAAACATGCCACTTGCGCTTTCCCGTCGGCTATATCCCCAAATCCGTCTATGCATATTGTTGTAGGCAACTTTAGCTTTTAAATATGAGCCCTTATTAAAGTTACCCATAATTGGCATCAATAAGTTGTACAACAATATGTATGAAACAGATGTAGTTTAACACCCACGGAACAGTGGTGAAATTTTCTGATAATGCTATTTGACCTAGCATAAAAATTACGTAGATGTCTTAAAATATCTCCGTCATCTTTCAGGTAATTGCATATTATCACACCTAATTATTTTGCTTCTTTGACATATGCAAGCTTGTTTAGGTTCATATACATATCTGGACATTTCAGGTTAAAACCATGTGGTTTGAAGACCATACATAACGACTTGATTTGGTTATATTCAACATCATTTTTAAAGCCAATCTTTGCACATATGTTCAACAAACCCTGAAGCCCACCAGGACTGGGAGCAGTAACACATATGTCATCGGCATAGAACACATGGTTAGTGCAGCAGTTGTGCATGTGACAACCTATGCCAGCACTATTTAGCATATTGCTCAGATCATCAGTGTATACGATAAATAAATACGGGGACAAAATTCCACCTTGTCGAACACCATTCGAAACATTAAAAAACTCTGATGTTGTAGAACCCCATTTGACACAGAATGTTTGGGTTCTGTACCAATACAACAGAATACGTATAAATACAACAGGCACACCTCGACTAAGCAATTTTTTAAAAGCGTCCAATGATTGACTCTGTCAAATGCTTTTGACGCGTCTAAAAAGCATGAATACACCGGGCTATTGTTACTTTTATAGTATTGAATAAGATTTTTTAAAGCAAATATACAGTGGTCAGTAGAGTGTCCCTTCTTAAAACCAAACTGATTGTCGGTTGTATTAAGATATGGTGTCAACATTTCCAGTAGCATAATTTCAAATATCTTAGAGGCTACAGTGACAAGCGCTATCAAGTAGTTACAAAATTCCTCAAAGTTGTCAGATGACTGGTAAGGCAGGGATACATTTAAAATAAACAATTTGCCATCATTTGTATCAATGTCAATTCCAAGTAATCTGTTATCTTGTAAATCACAAATAGTACAAGCATGTGAAATCGATTTTCTCCATAAAACACCTATACCACCAAATGGGCGTCCAACTTGTATACCGAGTTGGTCATTCATAGCGCATATGCTTCAAATGCTTTATGAATAGAACGCAATAGAGAGATATCTTCATTGGAGAGCCATAGCTCTTTCAAAATTATGACATCAAACTGTTCACAAAGAAGTAAAATATCATAAACAGATGACTTAAAACCATGACAGTTAAACGTTACAATTTTCAATCCATTACGTATTGTATGATTGAATGTTAGCTAGAAACAATGCAATCTGCGTTTCAAATATCCGCTTATTCAAGGAAACCACGGACCATAACACCAGACGGCCACACCCTAGAGTCTAGCAGTAGGTGTTGATCATGAGGTGGCAGTCTAACACAGAAAGACGAGTAGGTGTCAAATTTCGTTCTCAAAGGTTCGCATGACACAGACAAGCCAGTCTCTCGCTTGACGTGTGTCGCCAGGTCTTTGGGGTTAGTCGATCTTGCGAGTCGCGTGATGAAAACACCGACTTGTTTTCTGGCTTTTGATGCGCTCGCACGTCTCTTTGGGTTAGCGGAGCGAATACTGAACGACGTGCCATTCCCTCGAATTATGGCCGTGTCGGTCTGGGTGGTGGTCAACGATGCAGGACGTCCATGCTTGTTCGGTTGTCTGCGGCCTCTGGTCACCGATTCAGCGTAGGTGTTACGTCTGGCCTGAGTAAAAACAGACGTTTGCCGGTTGTTGTTGACGCCCTTGCGTTGACGATGCGTAGGAGGTGGAGTCGTCAGTTGAATGCTGGCAAGGAGGACCAGGTCGTCATCGGTGCACTCGGATTTGTCAACTACATCGATGACATGTTGATCATCCATGTCAACAGATACAGCGCAAGCAGAGCGTGGAGAATGGTGCTCAGCGGAAACGGATTCTGGTGAACTGCGCACTTGGCATTTATCGAGCTGTGCCTTCATCAACGTTTCGTGGGACTCTGTAAAATTAACAAGAGGAGTTTGACTGACTCCATGTCTTTCACCAGCGATGACACATCGAAACAGTTCATTGATAACGGCGGAAGGCGAGACAATTCCTTGGCTACGTAGCAAGGCACGGACTGGGGAGTTAAGATTGGGGATTGTTTTTCGTCACCACTTAATATTTCGTGTGGTGTTCCTCAGGGGTCAGTTTTGGGACCATTACTTTTTACACTGTATACTACTCCATTGAGTCTAGTGATTAATAGGCATCATTTGAGCCATCATCTTTATGCAGATGATACTCAAATTTATATATCATTATCCACTTCAGATGCAAGTAGTTCTTTACAGCAGCTTAGAACTTGTATTGATGACATTTTTTGCTGGATGACTGAGAGTAGATTGAAGCTGAATGCTGATAAAACTGAGTTTCTTATTATTGGTACACACCGGCAGCGTGACAAAATTAAGACTCTTTTTCCTATACCCTTACTTAATCAGCATGTTATGCCTGCAGTTTCGACTAGGAATTGGGGAGTAATTTTTGATGATAAATTAAATTTTAGAGAACACATTTCTCAAATTTGTCGAACATGTTTTTACCACATTCGTGATTTGCGGCGTATTCGTCGATATTTGCCTGTTTCTGTTGCAAAGACTATTGCAACTGCATTAGTTACTAGTAGATTAGACTATTGTAATTCACTTTTTCATAATATTGCTATTAAGGATATCACAAAACTACAACGTGTTCAAAATTGCTTAGCAAGGGTGGACTAGGTCTCCACGCTTTACTCCTTCTAAGCCGCTTCTAAAGTCTCTGCATTGGCTGCCTGTCCAATATCGTATAATGTTTAAGATGTGTACCATTACTTACCAGGCACTTTCTTCTAAGCAGCCATCGTATTTACATACTTTGCTTACTCCTATAAGAAAACCTATTCAACTTCGGTCATCTACTTCTGATTTACTCTTTGTACCAAAGGTCAATACTAATATGGGGACCAGGGCTTTTGCTGTGGGTGCGCCTACTCTATGGAATATGCTTCCTTCTAGCGTGAAATCAGTTGAAAATATTGCTAAATTCCGTCGTCATTTAAAAACATATCTGTACAATCTGGCCTATCCACCATAGCTCCCTGGCGCATCAATCAATCTGATGACAACTTGATTTGTTTACCGACTATGAGATCGATTAATCCTTTTTGTTTTGATGCGCCTCTGAGCTTGGTTTCTAAGGATATAGGCGCAATAGAAGTTAACTAATTATTATTATTATTATTATCTCGAGGAAAATGTTCAAAATATCTTGTATGTTGTTGAGACACTTATATTTGCTCTTTCGCTTGATAAGCCGCGGGGCGTCACGATCTTTAAACGCCGTCTGGTACAGAATGTTCTTTGCGGATGCAATGTCATCGTCTGAATAAAAATCGACCAGCAGCTTAACGATCATGTCATACGTTGATTTTGTCTGACATAAACGTGAGTGGTTCGTTGACAACAATTTGATCGGCTTCTGTTATGTAAAAGTTCTCAGTGTTAGCAGACGGAGTAGGTTGTATCGGTTCGTCCGACTGCGTCGCCATTGTACGTGACGAGCAATGTTTACCTGAGCGATAGTTGGGGACTTGCCGAACTGCGTAGACGAGCAAGTAAAAGTTTCGTTCGCACAACAATCGTTGCTTGTAATCTGTAGTAGATTCGTGACACACTACTGCGCTGGGCGTTTATAAAACGTACTGACTAAAATGTGGTTGTAAAAAAGTTCGTCGTTCGATAAATTTACCATTTGAACGGAGCCTCAGAATGTAACGATCACTCACAATGGAATTTTCCATATATATATATATATATTACTAATAAAGTATATATTTAAAATTATATAAACATTATAATAAACATTATATTAAACATTATATTAAACATTATATTAAACATTATATTAAACATTATATTAAATTACATGAAATATTATATGAATTTTTTTATTAAACATTATTATGTTATGCTAAGATTTCACAATAAAAGAAAATTGTTGTTCA
>OZ024854.1:7893626-7918626 GCA_964017155.1 Oasisia sp. SBJ-2009
ATATACAAACAAGAAATACAGTCAGTGAAAGCTAAGTTCTACGCCAACAAAATTGAAGAATGTGCACGTAACAGCAAAGCGCTATTCAAAGTGATGGTCGACCTGATGAAGAGAAAAAATGTTCCAAAACTGCCATGTCCTGTGTCTGGTATTGCACAAATCGCAGATGACTTTCTCGAGCACATCACAAGGAAAGTGTTCGATATTCGCAGCCAGCTAGCAAGTAGACGCGTGCCAACAGTTAAACTGACTGTGTGCGTTGTGAGGCATCTCGATCAGTGAGTGCGTTTTCTGGCATTACCATAGATGGTGTTATCTCACTAATAACGAAGTGTCCAACAAAAACAAGCGAGATTGATCCACTTCCCACCTCAGTCGTGAAAGCTAACATTGACATTCTTGCGCCTACATTAGCTACAATCATTAATATGTCTCTCGAATCAGGCACCGTGCCAGCCACATTCAAACACGCTGTGATTACACCGCTACTAAAGAAACCAAACCTGGATCCAGACTTGATGAACCAATACCGGTCAATATAATTTTTTTAATTTGCTTCATAGTTGCTGGAGCGTCACGTGGCTTCGCCAGCATCTAGACAACAATGATTTATTGGACATTTTCCAAAGTGCACACCGACAACATCACAGCACCGAGACAGCGTTGGTGCGTATCCGGAACGACCACCTTATTTCCGTCGACAGAAAGAAAGGTGTGCTGACACTCGACATGAGCGCTGCGTTTGACACAGTTGACCAGTCAATGTTAATTGGCCAGATGCGCAGCATAGGCATTGAAGGCACTGCATTGAAATGGCTGGAATCGTACATATCAAACCGGACTCACACAGTGCTCATTGGCAGCCACAACTCGCACAGAACGCTGATCGAATCAGGCATCCCACAAGGATCTGTGTTGGGCCCAATCCTCTTCTCCATCTATACGATGCCGTTAATTGGGTGCTATCTTCAGAAAGTATCAACTTCAATACCACATTTATGCAGATGACGCCCAACTGCATGTTGACCTGAGTGGAGTGCGGGATGAAGAAACTGCCGATGCAGTCTGTCGCGTCGAACGATGTATTGAAGAAGCGAGACTGTGGATGTCAGACCACTATCTCCTGCTGAATGAAAGCAAGACCGAAGCAATTATCATCTCGGCACCAAATCGTAAACATCTGCAAGACGTCACTTGTGTAAGTGTATGCGGATGTAACATTGTGCTATCATCCACCATCCGAAACCTCGGGTTTATGATCGACGGTGAATTGACAATGTCGTCACATGTGTCGTACATGTGCAAGTCTGCGTACTACCATCTATACGCTATCTCAAAGATAACACATTGTCTTACTACCGAAGCATGTAAGATTATTGTCCATGCCCTAGTGATATCGCGGCTGGGTTACGGCAACGCGGTGTTGTATGGCATTACGGAGGCACTTATGACCAAGTTGCAGATGGTGCAAAATTCAGCAGCGAGACTTATCGCAAGGCAACGAAAACACCAGCATATTACTTCGGTACTGATTAAGTTGCACTCCGGTACTGATTAAGTGTCCATTATAAATTACGAGTACTTGTGTTTTCTGCCTTGCACGAGCTTGCACCCAAATACATTCAAGATCTTGTAATACCATACTCGCCGAACCGTAACCTCCGGTCTGCTGATCAGTGTCTGCTCGTGGTTCCGCGCTACAATCTGGAGGGCTACGGCAGGCTAACTTTCTCGGTGTCTGGACCAGCACTTTGGAACAGTTTGCCTGAACACATTCGCCAATCAGACACTTTAGTAAAATTCAAGACTCTCTTAAAGACACATTTATTTAAATTAGTATGCTTCCAGTTAAATATGTTTTTATTATTATTTTATTGTATAATAATTATGTTTTACATTTTAAATTAATCTTATCTATTTATATTTACGCAATTTTAGAAACAACATCCTATATCTTAATTATTTGCTATATATTATTTTTATTTATTTTTATTTTTATTAATTCATTTATTCGTATATATATATACCTTTTTTTAGATCTTTTTTGTATGATTCTATGTATGTTTTATTATAATGTGTGTACGCGCCTATGAACGGGCTGGTCCCGGAGATATAATATAATAATAATAATAATAATATATATATATATATATATATATATATATATATATATATATATATATATATATATATATATATATATATATGTGTGTGTGTGTGTGTGTGTGTATATATACAATGAAGAACACTATGATACATAGTCATAGGTATATATTATAATACATATCATGAATTACAAATAAAGCCAGCATTGATATGGCAACATGATTCCAATTGACACTGGATTCAACTGCATTCATATATAGAAGAAGAAGAAGAAGAAGAATTTGTTTTTATTTGACCATTTTGTCAACACAATACATACATACACGTTATCCATGTCATACATATATAATCTGAATAATACAAACATGAAAATTCTAGCAAACATGGTAATAATGCGTATAAATAATAATAAAAGTAGGGTCAGGAGACTCCTCTAAGACCTGGCTGGTCGCTATCGAGGAGCCACCTTTCAGAAAATTTAACTTACAGAATAATTTCTTCATTCAGAACAAATTCTTCAGAAACAGACCAAGATAAAAAGAAAAATCAAGAAAAGAGAAAAATCACCAAACACGCATAATATGAAGATGCTTTTGCGCAGCTGACAAGATTTTTGTATCTCAAGTAAAAGGCTCTGTTTTTAAGTTTTAATACTGAATGAAGTGTTTTAGGTGGTTTCAGATACTTAATTATGCATACATACATAGCAGTTTTGTCTAGTGCATATTACTTCATAACTTTGTAAAAAATACAGTTTAACATAATTTACAAATCCCTGTGTACTATGTGACATAAGTTTTTCTTTCACTATTTCAGGAAGGTTATTTAATAACAGTGGCAAATTATGTCTGAGACATTTCTTTGCAAATTCATGTTTAATTTTATAAGTGTATATTTTATTTTTGTATCTTGTGTCATGACCATGTACCTCACATTTAAACACAAACCTCCAATTTTGTAAATAGCGAGGTAGGTCATTGTGTAGATATTTATAGTAGAATTTTAATTGTTGTAATTTAAGAATGTCATCTACTTTTAATAAGCTAAGTTGTTTGTACAGTGGTTCAGTGTGGGAAATATAGTTACTCAAAGTAATAATTCAAAGTAATAATGTGTGTGTATATATATATATATATATATATATATATATATATATATATATATATATACATGGTTGCTCCTGTGCTATGCTAGCTGTATGTTATATCTTAACGTATTTTCACAGTTGTCAATTCAAGTTGACTACGGTACCCAACAAGAATGTTTACCATACCTTTATGTTTACCAGAATGTCTAGCTAAAATCGTAATGTACAGATAATACAGAACGTTAACTACAATAAATATTGTCACATACACAAGCTATTTCCTGGAATACAGTCTGATATTGAAATCTAATCTTAATTGTGGCAAGAATGAGTTAGCAACTTGACATAATCTGGCTTTAAACTTCGTAGGCAAAGCATGGTTACAAGAGCAAACATGTATGTTTAATTAAATTAAAAGTACAAGAACATTGCTGTTTGGGTGATATTAAGTATAACCTGCAATCTTACAGAAATCCTACGTAGTAGCCATATGTATTTATTTAGTTATATGTTTACTCACATGTGACAAAATTACCAGACTGAATATTTTTTAGTTTATTCTTTTAATAATTACCAAGTTGAGTGGTTGAATAGATCATTTGTATAAATTCAGTCCGTGCACCAAATTTCAGTCGTTGTCATGAATATGTTCTCAAATAACACTTTTGAGTGGTTTTAAATGTTGTCTTACACGACAATTGTGAATAAGGATGTATATAGAGGTCATTATATTTTAACTGGACGACTAGTTCAAGTGTATAAATCCAACACAATTGTTAATGTATTTTGCACAACACAAATATGGCCATAAAGGGGACTTTGAAAGGCTTCCTTTGCCAAATGTATGATACGTTTCAAAGAACTATTGTATACGACACTCTCAGCCTGATGCGTAGTTTAATAAGACTAAATGTAGTAGCAATTTTCAAGTTAAAGATGGCCGCCATATGGCACTCCTCGATGCTTTTCAATACCAATGTTCGCTTTATTTGTGACGTTCAGAAAATATAAGTAGACAACGTATTTTAGTCATGCAATGACCATGATACACCACAGCCCCACTGACTACAAAACTGCAGGCAACAATGTACCGTATGCGTTCGATATCAACTCACCTGTTCTGAAAAAGATACGCGGTCCAAACGGCCAATTGGAATACTGATGTATGTGTCCAGCGATGTTTGTATACACACTGTCGGTCGTTGGCATGCAAACAAAAGGTGATACACCTAATTGGTTAATCGAAAAGTGTTTAGTGTTACAGGCTTTGGTTTGAAACTGTACACCATCGTAATAAAAAAAACTATTTTTGTTCGGGATTGTTGTGTCCATCTGCAACAACCATGATTAGAAAAAAAATCAATCATTAGTGAATTGCCAAGGAAGCAAGCCAAGTATTATCTAACCGAAATATGATATAATTACATTCGATAGCAAAAACATTTGAGTGAGGATGCGGACGCCATTATGAAGTGATTGTCCTTCATAAATATTAGTATAACGAACACAGTGCAAGAGATAACACATATTATGATGCATGAACATACTAATCTTGCGATTAACTTCAGGGCATATCATTCTTAGTATTTGGAATACCTTCGAAGATGTATAAACTGTTTATTATGACGTATGTTTTAAATTCAAATTGGCGGACTTCCCCAGCGTGTTGGATCTAAAGTCGCATGTCAAAATGCAACTGAAAATGTTGGTTGTATTTGTAGCAAATAGTTAACTTCAATGTGTGATGTCTTTCCTTGTGTGATGTCCGTAATTGAAAACTCGTTATCCGACTCAAGGCCTAATTATCAGGTGTGAAGACTAAGACTAAGTTACGCCGGGGCGTTCCAGCCCCGCCCTGCCGCACCATTATAAATCGCTAAAACACCAGTCGATTTACTAATTGCCTTCCTTGTGCAACAATGCAATTACAGGCGTCTGCATATTTGCTCAGCGTAGTTAGCTAATCACACAACTGATCGCTCACTATAATAACCTCAGCCATCGTTTGACAAACTGCTAGATGTTGCGATTACGTGTATATTTCAAAGCATTATCGCATATTGTATGATTTAACTTACTTTGGAGCATACATTTTTCAAGGAGAACGACGTTTCGACCTGTCATCTACGGGGGGCAGGCAGATCATCCGTAGTTGACGGGTCGAAACGTCGTACTCATCGACAAATTTATGCTACAAAGTAAGTTAAATGATACAATAAACCATTGCTGGAGCCATGAACAACATATCCAATATCATTATCGTATACGTTGCCGTGTTATAACGTGGACTTTCTTCATCTGATGTTTTTCGTTGATTTTGTGGTGGTTCAAGCTATCTGAAAACATTCACATCTCTCAGCGGTGTATGTTGAACAAGAAAGTGTATTTAGATCACAGTACAAACAAAAAATACAAATATAGTATATATATATTCATAAACATACACACACGTATATATATATATATATATGTATGTATATATATATATATATATATATATATATATATACACTGTATATGCTAAATAATATGTACTAAATGTGTCAGTGACGCATGTTTTAATAGTGGCTATCACACAAACCAATAACATTATTTGTTCACCAAATGTATATTAACAGACGTGCGATGCGCAGAAGAGGTAATAAAAAGCAGTTGAGCACTACTTCGCATATATATATATATATATATATATATATATATATATATATATATATATATATATATATATATATGCGTGTCAGCGTGTCATTAGAGTATGTCCGAGTATATAATAACAAGTAAATGAAAACATAGTATATTCACCAACTAATGATACTTTTTAATATATCAATAAAAACTGACTTTGGACCCACATAGTTTAATATGTAGCAACACGTTTAGCAGTCGCCTTACTTGGCTTGCAAGTGAATGTTCCAGTTGATGTCATAAGGTGCGTAGGTTCTTCAGGTGGAGACAGGGACAGGGACATAACCATTTGGCTAATACCCAGCGTGGTGGTAAAACACTTATCCAGAAACCATGGTCTACCGTAGTCACACGTGCATAGACAGCGGTAAGTTTTATTGTTGTTTTTTCTTTAAAAATAGATAATGTATGTACTATATAACTACAAAGTGAAAAGTCATACACGTAATTAGTATTCATACAATATAGCAGTGCTTCTGGTCATCTCATATGAATAACTAGTGACATTGCCATTTAGGTGATGATGCAACGAATTAGTTCACGTTCCTTTACAATTGTTTACAGAGAACGATGGTTGCTACTCCTGCATCATATTGTGGCATCCACACGTGGACAGGGAATGTTCAGTTTCACTTATGTGTCCACACTGCAATGGTTAAGGAAGAAGACACAACACAGATGTCTTCAACAAGAAAGAACGCACAAACTGAGGGTTTCGCAACAGAACGCAAGTTGTCTGGCATAACCATCTACCCACGTTGATGATCCACATAATCGATGTGGTGATGGGAAAAGTGACACTACCACCAATCACTATGATAGCAGGGGTTGCTGTGATTGAGACACATGTGCCAAGTGCCGCTAAGGACGATGTGCTGGCAGCACGGCTCACTCGTGGTTTATTGTAGTCAGTCTTCCAGAGCGGAGTGATATATGCCTCATGCTGCTCTCCTGCGAGGGCAGGGAACCTTGTCCTGATCAGGTGGCTGACGCATGCTGCCAGTACTCGACGAACCCTTCGGCACAACTTGCGGTGAACCCACTTATTGGCAGCCACCTTAGATGCCTGAATAAATGTGTACATTTACATGTGAGATAAAAATGAATTAATGATCTTTTTAATTTATTTTTGTATCGCTAAAGGACAAATCTCATGTCAAATATGTGGTACTTTTTAATAAAATATATTCACATTTGTGTTGCAGTTTTATGACTTAGTACGTCTAATGTTGACAAGTAATTCTGCACTTTTAAATCGTTGCTGTCATATCTCGGAAACCATTGAGGATTGATTTATATTATATGGGATAGGCATACATTAAGACATTGCTACTAAACACAAGAAATGTGCATTTGATTGAAACATTCTGATGGCTGACACTGCCTGCAAACATAAACATCTTGACTAAAACCTCCAATGCTCTCCTGTCACTGCATTCACACATTTGGGTTATCATCTCATATGGATAACCATAGAAAATGTCAATTAGATTATTATGGTGAAAAGTCTAGGCAAATGCACTATGTATTCCAAAGGACTTCAGACTTCTTGACCTATTTTTAAAATGCTGTGGTCATTGCATCTACAAGAATTATAGTCATGTGCAGGTACTCATTGAAAAATCGCATTGTCTCAAAATATGTCACTATTTGTTCAAAATAAAAAAATTGTTTGCCACCAAGTTGCGGTCTGGCTAATATAACTGACTCTGTAAGATCCATTCTAAACATTGGGCAGTGGCAAGAAATATGCAGTATATTTTTAGAAATGTATCTGCCATGAATATGAAATGTGGAATGAGTATTGATAGATGTATCATTACATAACAAATTATAATGGTTCCACGTGTGCTTTATCTAAAAGTTAACATAGCATGATATTGCATTTTTGTATTTATAATTAATTAGCAGAACGTAACTGCGTTCGCGCGTGAGAAGGTAGTGAGTAACCGTCATAAATATTTAGTATTCGCGCGCTGTCTCAAGGTATTTTTGCACAGCTCATTTATCTAGGGTACTGTAGCGATGTTCGGTGATCGCTTGGCTGCGCGTAGCTGTAGTTAATCGTGTTCATGGTTATGTCAGAAGGTAACAATCGCCCCAACTCATTCTTCTCCCAATAACACTGTGGAGCCCGTTAGGACCTACTGGCCGCGGTCCACAGTTTTGCAACAAATTCGCATGTAAACAACACACCGTCGGAAGCCTCTGAATCTTAGAGCCCGATTATTATACTTTGCCTATGTTTATTTCGATTAGTATAAATGTATTGTATAGATGTTAGTTAGTGAGTAGTCTGCAGATAGTTAGTAGGTAGTCTGACTTGTTTGCATTGTTAGGTGGCGATTGTCTGTATACTTGCACATGTTTACTATGTATGGTGATTATTTGAACATGTGGTTATTGTATTACATTAAAACAATGCAGATCTACAGGTTAACCCACAACCCTGTCTTACTCTTATTTGTTCACCAACCTGACCGAGTGTCAGGGCGGTTTATTGCTAACAGACTGATTAATTAAATAAATAAATATATACTATACTATGCTGTGCTGTGCTGTGCTGTGCTGTGCTGTGCTGTGCTGTGCTGTGCTGTGCTGTGCTGTGCTGTGCTGTGCTGTGCTGTGCTGTGCTGTGCTGTGCTGTGCTGTGCTGTGCTGTGCTGTGCTGTGCTGTGCTGTGCTGTGCTGTGCTGTGCTGTGCTGTGCTGTGCTGTGCTGTGCTGTGCTGTGCTGTGCTGTGCTGTGCTGTGCTGTGCTGTGCTGTGCTGTGCTGTGCTGTGCTGTGCTGTGCTGTGCTGTGCTGTGCTGTGCTGTGCTGTGCTGTGCTGTGCTGTGCTGTGCTGTGCTGTGCTGTGCTGTGCTGTGCTGTGCTGTGCTGTGCTGTGCTGTGCTGTGCTGTGCTGTGCTGTGCTGTGCTGTGCTGTGCTGTGCTGTGCTGTGCTGTGCTGTGCTGTGCTGTGCTGTGCTGTGCTGTGCTGTGCTGTGCTGTGCTGTGCTGTGCTGTGCTGTGCTGTGCTGTGCTGTGCTGTGCTGTGCTGTGCTGTGCTGTGCTGTGCTGTGCTGTGCTGTGCTGTGCTGTGCTGTGCTGTGCTGTGCTGTGCTGTGCTGTGCTGTGCTGTGCTATGCTATGCTATGCTATGCTATACTATACTATACTGTACTATACTATACTATACTATACTATACTATACTATACTATACTATACTATACTATACTATACTATACCATACTATATTATACATGGGTTCATGGTTTCCGTTTATTGATCGCCATGCTACATACGTGGTACAACAACACAACAGTAATATCATTAGCGTAACGCTTTACTTTTCTCAGGAGACAAACTACAATTCGGTGTAACGTGGCTTATTCACATCCGTTTCAGTCGTGGACTCTACTCGCCAATGCACTGGCCGCGGCTGTGGTAGAGCGCCAGAACCTCTCGCACCGTGAGAGCGTACCTCGCGAAGCTTAACTGAAAGAACATAATGGCAACGTGATAATGTCATATCGCAAGGCGGAAATTGTAACGCACTCAGTGTTAATTTGCCGTTGTGTGCCATCACTGATATAATATATCCCACTCTCTTTTGTAATATATATATATATATATATATATATATATATATATATATATATATATATATATATATATATATGTATATATGTATATATATATATATATATATATATATATATATATATATATAACATAGTTATGAGT
Organism: Oasisia sp. SBJ-2009; assembly: GCA_964017155.1. Classification (NCBI taxonomy): domain Eukaryota; kingdom Metazoa; phylum Annelida; class Polychaeta; order Sabellida; family Siboglinidae; genus Oasisia; species Oasisia sp. SBJ-2009. The sequence continues at coordinate 7,903,233 of OZ024854.1, forward strand.
TATTAAGGTATGTGCACGCGTGAATGCTGGTGCTCAACTACAATCACATATACGTACACACACGCACGCACGCAACCACGTACACATACACGCACACACATAAACATAAACACACACACACACACACACACACACACACACACACACACACACAAGCACCACTATATGTCTATAGTCAAGGTTAAGTAAATAATTATTTGGATATATGCACATGTTCAACAAGCCATAACTGTACAAATACAGAACCGAATTAATTATATGTTTTGGTTATGTTTATGTTGCTTAGTCTAATTAGTACTTATAAAAATAAATTACATACGCTTAAACATATTTCATAATGCATTTGGGAAAAAACACCGATTTCGGTGTGAACCCTCTCCCCAATAAGTTACGCTAGTGGAACAGGTAGTGGCTAACGCTGCGGCAAGCCACTGCCACTGTGTCATCATTACGTATGAACTATTAAGTACTTACCGAATCCATGTAGCCAGTGAAAAATCTGTTGTCACAGGCGTCACACCCGATACCTCCAACGAACATTGGGTACCACACCGGAGCCAGTCGACCTGGTGTACGAGGAAATAAAGAAATACAAGTATGGTGAGTGTGCATGCGAGTGTACGTGTGAGGTTAAAGGACAAAAAAGGGCTACGGCTTCGTGTCATACACCTAATAGAGTTTATACAAAGTAACAACTTCCACATATACTCAATTTTTTAACGTCAGCGGTTTGTGACTTTAAAGTCTAAAATTCTAACGAAATCCACGATGGTCTAGACGCCGCCATAGGTGAAGGGTTAATTTGGCTTGGCCATTCAGCGCGCGGCATTCTATATCTCGGTCAGCTTCCGGCGACGCTGTTAAGGGTCAACAACTTCGAGTCTTCGACAGTTCGTTCAGTTGGCGTGACATCTAGCAGCTGCTTATAGACGTATATCTAAATCTGTGGTTTTAAATCTATGGTAAACTTTAGTAATTATGCCTTCCTGTTCGGCATACGGTTGCAGTAATAGTTGAAACAACCGGTAGTATTGAAGTAATGGATTCACGTTGGTGATTTGCGGGCGTACTGTTTGGCACTTTGGTCGGTCACTTTGAGGAGAAATGCTTTGATGTAGACATGTATCATCAGTTGATGGGATGATTTCAGCGATAACAATAATATACAACTTTATATTTATCGTCATCAGCATGTTACGCGCGTTGCCGAGTTGCAGCCATTTCATGACAACAGCCAAACCCTAGGCAGGGAATCTACGTGGAGAGCGCCTCGATCACCGTCGTGACGTCATTCTTCGTCTAAGATGGGGTAGCGCATAGAATTTGGATGGCTGGGTGTTAAAAAATATTTTTCTGGTAAACCGCTGGCGTTAAAAAATTGAGTATATGTGAAAATTGTTACTTTATATTAATTCTATTAGGTGTATGCCACGTAAAAGTTAACTTTGTTTGTCCTTTAAGTAGGTGAGAGAGAATGAATAAGTGCGTCAGTCAGTAAATCAGTCAGTCAGTCAGATATACAGATAGAGAAAGACAGACAGCATACAAACAGAGAAGTATGGAGAATGTGTGCGTGAGCGGGTGAATGATATAGTGAGTGCGTGCGTGCGTGCGTGCGTGCGTGCATGCATGCGTGCGTGCGTGCGTACATGTGCGTATGTGTATGATGGTGAGTGTATGGTCGCCCTACGCGAGAGTGTGTATGTCAATGCCAAACAATATTGTACGTACCATCGAGATAACCCTGGCCGCGTTTACTCCCGTCAATGTACACCTTGGCCCAGCCAACTTCCGTCACTTTGTCAACCTTTATCGTCACCACTACGTGGCGCCAGTCGTCGCATTGTGAATCCTAGGAGGTGGCAGCATCGACAACAAAACGGTATCCTTAAATTATAGTAAACCTACAGTGAGTAGATACTAGACATAATCCGAGGTTACCAACAACCAATTAATTATAAAAAAGAAATGTCTTCAACAGTTTTCCAAAGTGACCAATGTTTGAAACTGACCATATTGATATTGTATCGCGGTAGGCATATTACACTGTAATAAGAGGACCTCACTCCACTGTGTGTGTGTGTTTGTATATATATATATATATATATATATATATATATATATATATATATATATTATGCCTATCGCGATACAACATCAATATGGTCAGTTTCAAACATTGGTCAGTTGAAGACATTTCTGTTTTATAATTAATTGGATGTGGTTATCTTCGGATTATATCTAGTATCTACTCACTGTGGGCTTACAATACTTTATTTAATGTATAATAATGTATTAACTAGGATTTTGTCCTTTTAACTTTTACTTTACAACTTGTAATTTTCTTATTTATTATTTTATTTAGCTCTCTTAGGTTTTATGTCTTATATTTATATTGTATACACCTGTGAACGGAGTATTATCCCCTGGTGTCATGGTGTTTACATGAAATAAATGTTACACGTGTTATTACTATGTATACCTTTCTTCTTTGAAATTGTTTTACGTGACACCAACTGCAATATTTAAAAAACTTCTTGCAAAATCAAACTCAGCGGATACCATTCTTCATTAATTTGTATTCACTAATATCAAAACTACAAATAATGTTAACTTACAGTTGAGAAGGTTTGCTGATACACCCGGCCAGTGCAAGCTCTCACTGTCACCACCAGAGTCGCGTCATCCAAACTGTTCACCTGAGGGTTGGTGAACAATCAAGGAGATATAGAAATCCGAGTTATGTCGTAATAATGATAATATAATCTTGTTATATATTGCGTATATAACATATATACATACACATACACACACGTATATATATATATATATATATATATATATATATATATATATATATATATATATATATATATATATATATATATATATATATATATATATATATATATATATATGTATATATGTATGTATATATATATATATATATATATATATATATATATCCCAGTTTGTCTTGTTTCCCCAATGCCTACCACGCCATAATATCGACTATGGCAGATTTCATGCGCAAGTAATAAATGCATTAGTTCTTACCTGCACCGTTGCCTGATCGCAGTCGCCATTGCTGATGATGACCGGCATGCACCCACCGCGGCCACGCCGTTTGAACCAGACGCTGACGGATAAGTCAAAGAAAGCATTGTTCTTGAAGAATGGGATCTCGATCTTTGAGGGTTGAAGGAAAGAGCCGCAGTCACCACACAGCCCACAGTTCTTTCGGATCTCCACGCCGAAGTTCTTCGTCCACAATCCCTTTGAGGCGATGAAGTCACGTTTCCAGTCGAGCAGCGGTTCGTCAAACGTGATGCACATCAGCGGCTTGCATCCGATAATGGGGGACGGTAGGGGTAGGTGTGGTACCACTGGGTGAACTGGATGTACTGGACCAACTGGATGTATGCATCCATCATCGGTTATTTGCGGCAGTGTTGGTTCCGTTGCTGTTGATACTTCACCAAAGGGTAACGGTTCCGTTGTCACGTCACCGCCGTTCTCTTCCGTTGTCACCACACCGCCGTTCCCTTCTGTTGTCACCACACCGCCGTTCTCTTCCGTTGTCAACTCACCGCCGTTCCCTTCCGTTGTTACAGCACCGCCGTTCCCTTCCGTTGTCACAGCACCGCCGTTCCCTTCCGTTGTCACAGCACCGCCGTTCCCTTCCGTTGTCACAGCACCGCCGTTCCCTTCCGTTGTCACAGCACCGCCGTTCCCTTCCGTTGTCACAGCACCGCCGTTCCCTTCCGTTGTCACAGCACCGCCGTTCCCTTCCGTTGTCACACCACCGCCGTTCCCTTCCGTTGTCACAGCACCGCCGTTCCCTTCCGTTGTCACAGCACCGCCGTTCCCTTCCGTTGTCACAGCACCGCCGTTCCCTTCCGTTGTCACAGCACCGCCGTTCCCTTCCGTTGTCACAGCACCGCCGTTCCCTTCCGTTGTCACAGCACCGCCGTTCCCTTCCGTTGTCACAGCACCGCCGTTCCCTTCCGTTGTCACAGCACCGCCGTTCCCTTCCGTTGTCACAGCACCGCCGTTCCCTTCCGTTGTCACACCACCGCCGTTCCCTTCCGTTGTCACAGCACCGCCGTTCCCTTCCGTTGTCACAGCACCGCCGTTCCCTTCCGTTGTTTCAGCACCGCCGTTCCCTTCCGTTGTTACAGCACCGCCGTTCCCTTCCGTTGTTACAGCACCGCCGTTCCCTTCCGTTGTTACAGCACCGCCGTTCCCTTCCGTTGTTACAGCACCGCCGTTCCCTTCCGTTGTTTCAGCACCGCCGTTCCCTTCCGTTGTTACAGCACCGCCGTTCCCTTCCGTTGTTTCAGCACCGCCGTTCCCTTCCGTTGTTACAGCACCGCCGTTCCCTTCCGTTGTTACAGCACCGCCGTTCCCTTCCGTTGTTACAGCACCGCCGTTCCCTTCCGTTGTTACAGCACCGCCGTTCCCTTCCGTTGTTACAGCACCGCCGTTCCCTTCCGTTGTTACAGCACCGCCGTTCCCTTCCGTTGTTACAGCACCGCCGTTCCCTTCCGTTGTTACAGCACCGCCGTTCCCTTCCGTTGTTTCAGCACCGCCGTTCCCTTCCGTTGTTACAGCACCGCCGTTCCCTTCCGTTGTTACAGCACCGCCGTTCCCTTCCGTTGTTTCAGCACCGCCGTTCCCTTCCGTTGTTACAGCACCGCCGTTCCCTTCCGTTGTTACAGCACCGCCGTTCCCTTCCGTTGTTTCAGCACCGCCGTTCCCTTCCGTTGTTACAGCACCGCCGTTCCCTTCCGTTGTTACAGCACCGCCGTTCCCTTCCGTTGTTACAGCACCGCCGTTCCCTTCCGTTGTTACAGCACCGCCGTTCCCTTCCGTTGTTACAGCACCGCCGTTCCCTTCCGTTGTTACAGCACCGCCGTTCCCTTCCGTTGTTACAGCACCGCCGTTCCCTTCCGTTGTTACAGCACCGCCGTTCCCTTCCGTTGTTACAGCACCGCCGTTCCCTTCCGTTGTTACAGCACCGCCGTTCCCTTCCGTTGTTACAGCACCGCCGTTCCCTTCCGTTGTTTCAGCACCGCCGTTCCCTTCCGTTGTTACAGCACCGCCGTTCCCTTCCGTTGTTTCAGCACCCCCGTTCCCTTCCGTTGTTACAGCACCGCCGTTCCCTTCCGTTGTTACAGCACCGCCGTTCCCTTCCGTTGTTACAGCACCGCCGTTCCCTTCCGTTGTTTCAGCACCGCCGTTCCCTTCCGTTGTTACAGCACCGCCGTTCCCTTCCGTTGTTACAGCACCGCCGTTCCCTTCCGTTGTTACAGCACCGCCGTTCCCTTCCGTTGTTACAGCACCGCCGTTCCCTTCCGTTGTTTCAGCACCGCCGTTCCCTTCCGTTGTTACAGCACCGCCGTTCCCTTCCGTTGTTTCAGCACCGCCGTTCCCTTCCGTTGTTACAGCACCGCCGTTCCCTTCCGTTGTTACAGCACCGCCGTTCCCTTCCGTTGTTACAGCACCGCCGTTCCCTTCCGTTGTTACAGCACCGCCGTTCCCTTCCGTTGTTACAGCACCGCCGTTCCCTTCCGTTGTTACAGCACCGCCGTTCCCTTCCGTTGTTTCAGCACCGCCGTTCCCTTCCGTTGTTACAGCACCGCCGTTCCCTTCCGTTGTTACAGCACCGCCGTTCCCTTCCGTTGTTACAGCACCGCCGTTCCCTTCCGTTGTTACAGCACCGCCGTTCCCTTCCGTTGTTACAGCACCGCCGTTCCCTTCCGTTGTCACAGCACCGCCGTTCCCTTCCGTTGTCACAGCACCGCCGTTCCCTTCCGTTGTCTCAGCACCGCCGTTCCCTTCCGTTGTTTCAGCACCGCCGTTCCCTTCCGTTGTTTCAGCACCGCCGTTCCCTTCCGTTGTTTCAGCACCGCCGTTCGCTTCCGTTGTTACAGCACCGCCGTTCGCTTCCGTTGTTACAGCACCGCCGTTCCCTTCCGTTGTTACAGCACCGCCGTTCCCTTCCGTTGTTACAGCACCGCCGTTCCCTTCCGTTGTTACAGCACCGCCGTTCCCTTCCGTTGTTACAGCACCGCCGTTCCCTTCCGTTGTTACAGCACCGCCGTTCCCTTCCGTTGTTACAGCACCGCCGTTCCCTTCCGTTGTTACAGCACCGCCGTTCCCTTCCGTTGTTTCAGCACCGCCGTTCCCTTCCGTTGTTTCAGCACCGCCGTTCCCTTCCGTTGTTACAGCACCGCCGTTCCCTTCCGTTGTTACAGCACCGCCGTTCCCTTCCGTTGTTACAGCACCGCCGTTCCCTTCCGTTGTTACAGCACCGCCGTTCCCTTCCGTTGTTACAGCACCGCCGTTCCCTTCCGTTGTTACAGCACCGCCGTTCCCTTCCGTTGTTACAGCACCGCCGTTCCCTTCCGTTGTTACAGCACCGCCGTTCCCTTCCGTTGTTACAGCACCGCCGTTCCCTTCCGTTGTTACAGCACCGCCGTTCCCTTCCGTTGTTACAGCACCGCCGTTCCCTTCCGTTGTTACAGCACCGCCGTTCCCTTCCGTTGTTACAGCACCGCCGTTCCCTTCCGTTGTTTCAGCACCGCCGTTCCCTTCCGTTGTTACAGCACCGCCGTTCCCTTCCGTTGTTACAGCACCGCCGTTCCCTTCCGTTGTTACAGCACCGCCGTTCCCTTCCGTTGTTACAGCACCGCCGTTCCCTTCCGTTGTTACAGCACCGCCGTTCCCTTCCGTTGTTACAGCACCGCCGTTCCCTTCCGTTGTTACAGCACCGCCGTTCCCTTCCGTTGTTACAGCACCGCCGTTCCCTTCCGTTGTTACAGCACCGCCGTTCCCTTCCGTTGTTACAGCACCGCCGTTCCCTTCCGTTGTTTCAGCACCGCCGTTCCCTTCCGTTGTTACAGCACCGCCGTTCCCTTCCGTTGTTTCAGCACCCCCGTTCCCTTCCGTTGTTACAGCACCGCCGTTCCCTTCCGTTGTTACAGCACCGCCGTTCCCTTCCGTTGTTACAGCACCGCCGTTCCCTTCCGTTGTTTCAGCACCGCCGTTCCCTTCCGTTGTTACAGCACCGCCGTTCCCTTCCGTTGTTACAGCACCGCCGTTCCCTTCCGTTGTTACAGCACCGCCGTTCCCTTCCGTTGTTACAGCACCGCCGTTCCCTTCCGTTGTTTCAGCACCGCCGTTCCCTTCCGTTGTTACAGCACCGCCGTTCCCTTCCGTTGTTTCAGCACCGCCGTTCCCTTCCGTTGTTACAGCACCGCCGTTCCCTTCCGTTGTTACAGCACCGCCGTTCCCTTCCGTTGTTACAGCACCGCCGTTCCCTTCCGTTGTTACAGCACCGCCGTTCCCTTCCGTTGTTACAGCACCGCCGTTCCCTTCCGTTGTTACAGCACCGCCGTTCCCTTCCGTTGTTACAGCACCGCCGTTCCCTTCCGTTGTTACAGCACCGCCGTTCCCTTCCGTTGTTTCAGCACCGCCGTTCCCTTCCGTTGTTACAGCACCGCCGTTCCCTTCCGTTGTTACAGCACCGCCGTTCCCTTCCGTTGTTTCAGCACCGCCGTTCCCTTCCGTTGTTACAGCACCGCCGTTCCCTTCCGTTGTTACAGCACCGCCGTTCCCTTCCGTTGTTTCAGCACCGCCGTTCCCTTCCGTTGTTACAGCACCGCCGTTCCCTTCCGTTGTTACAGCACCGCCGTTCCCTTCCGTTGTTACAGCACCGCCGTTCCCTTCCGTTGTTACAGCACCGCCGTTCCCTTCCGTTGTTACAGCACCGCCGTTCCCTTCCGTTGTTACAGCACCGCCGTTCCCTTCCGTTGTTACAGCACCGCCGTTCCCTTCTGTTGTTACAGCACCGCCGTTCCCTTCCGTTGTTACAGCACCGCCGTTCCCTTCCGTTGTTACAGCACCGCCGTTCCCTTCCGTTGTTTCAGCACCGCCGTTCCCTTCCGTTGTTACAGCACCGCCGTTCCCTTCCGTTGTTTCAGCACCCCCGTTCCCTTCCGTTGTTACAGCACCGCCGTTCCCTTCCGTTGTTACAGCACCGCCGTTCCCTTCCGTTGTTACAGCACCGCCGTTCCCTTCCGTTGTTTCAGCACCGCCGTTCCCTTCCGTTGTTACAGCACCGCCGTTCCCTTCCGTTGTTACAGCACCGCCGTTCCCTTCCGTTGTTTCAGCACCGCCGTTCCCTTCCGTTGTTACAGCACCGCCGTTCCCTTCCGTTGTTACAGCACCGCCGTTCCCTTCCGTTGTTTCAGCACCGCCGTTCCCTTCCGTTGTTACAGCACCGCCGTTCCCTTCCGTTGTTACAGCACCGCCGTTCCCTTCCGTTGTTTCAGCACCGCCGTTCCCTTCCGTTGTTACAGCACCGCCGTTCCCTTCCGTTGTTACAGCACCGCCGTTCCCTTCCGTTGTTACAGCACCGCCGTTCCCTTCCGTTGTTACAGCACCGCCGTTCCCTTCCGTTGTTACAGCACCGCCGTTCCCTTCCGTTGTTACAGCACCGCCGTTCCCTTCCGTTGTTACAGCACCGCCGTTCCCTTCCGTTGTTACAGCACCGCCGTTCCCTTCCGTTGTTACAGCACCGCCGTTCCCTTCCGTTGTTACAGCACCGCCGTTCCCTTCCGTTGTTTCAGCACCGCCGTTCCCTTCCGTTGTTACAGCACCGCCGTTCCCTTCCGTTGTTTCAGCACCCCCGTTCCCTTCCGTTGTTACAGCACCGCCGTTCCCTTCCGTTGTTACAGCACCGCCGTTCCCTTCCGTTGTTACAGCACCGCCGTTCCCTTCCGTTGTTTCAGCACCGCCGTTCCCTTCCGTTGTTACAGCACCGCCGTTCCCTTCCGTTGTTACAGCACCGCCGTTCCCTTCCGTTGTTACAGCACCGCCGTTCCCTTCCGTTGTTACAGCACCGCCGTTCCCTTCCGTTGTTTCAGCACCGCCGTTCCCTTCCGTTGTTACAGCACCGCCGTTCCCTTCCGTTGTTTCAGCACCGCCGTTCCCTTCCGTTGTTACAGCACCGCCGTTCCCTTCCGTTGTTACAGCACCGCCGTTCCCTTCCGTTGTTACAGCACCGCCGTTCCCTTCCGTTGTTACAGCACCGCCGTTCCCTTCCGTTGTTACAGCACCGCCGTTCCCTTCCGTTGTTACAGCACCGCCGTTCCCTTCCGTTGTTACAGCACCGCCGTTCCCTTCCGTTGTTTCAGCACCGCCGTTCCCTTCCGTTGTTACAGCACCGCCGTTCCCTTCCGTTGTTACAGCACCGCCGTTCCCTTCCGTTGTCACAGCACCGCCGTTCCCTTCCGTTGTCACAGCACCGCCGTTCCCTTCCGTTGTCACAGCACCGCCGTTCCCTTCCGTTGTCACAGCACCGCCGTTCCCTTCCGTTGTCTCAGCACCGCCGTTCCCTTCCGTTGTTTCAGCACCGCCGTTCCCTTCCGTTGTTTCAGCACCGCCGTTCCCTTCCGTTGTTTCAGCACCGCCGTTCGCTTCCGTTGTTACAGCACCGCCGTTCGCTTCCGTTGTTACAGCACCGCCGTTCCCTTCCGTTGTTACAGCACCGCCGTTCCCTTCCGTTGTTACAGCACCGCCGTTCCCTTCCGTTGTTACAGCACCGCCGTTCCCTTCCGTTGTTACAGCACCGCCGTTCCCTTCCGTTGTTACAGCACCGCCGTTCCCTTCCGTTGTTACAGCACCGCCGTTCCCTTCCGTTGTTACAGCACCGCCGTTCCCTTCCGTTGTTTCAGCACCGCCGTTCCCTTCCGTTGTTACTGCACCGCCGTTCCCTTCCGTTGTTACAGCACCGCCGTTCCCTTCCGTTGTTTCAGCACCGCCGTTCCCTTCCGTTGTTTCAGCACCGCCGTTCCCTTCCGTTGTTACAGCACCGCCGTTCCCTTCCGTTGTTACAGCACCGCCGTTCCCTTCCGTTGTTACAGCACCGCCGTTCCCTTCCGTTGTTACAGCACCGCCGTTCCCTTCCGTTGTTACAGCACCGCCGTTCCCTTCCGTTGTTACAGCACCGCCGTTCCCTTCCGTTGTTACAGCACCGCCGTTCCCTTCCGTTGTTACAGCACCGCCGTTCCCTTCCGTTGTTACAGCACCGCCGTTCCCTTCCGTTGTTACAGCACCGCCGTTCCCTTCCGTTGTTTCAGCACCGCCGTTCCCTTCCGTTGTTACAGCACCGCCGTTCCCTTCCGTTGTTACAGCACCGCCGTTCCCTTCCGTTGTTACAGCACCGCCGTTCCCTTCCGTTGTTACAGCACCGCCGTTCCCTTCCGTTGTTACAGCACCGCCGTTCCCTTCCGTTGTTACAGCACCGCCGTTCCCTTCCGTTGTTACAGCACCGCCGTTCCCTTCCGTTGTTTCAGCACCCCCGTTCCCTTCCGTTGTTACAGCACCGCCGTTCCCTTCCGTTGTTACAGCACCGCCGTTCCCTTCCGTTGTTACAGCACCGCCGTTCCCTTCCGTTGTTTCAGCACCGCCGTTCCCTTCCGTTGTTACAGCACCGCCGTTCCCTTCCGTTGTTACAGCACCGCCGTTCCCTTCCGTTGTTACAGCACCGCCGTTCCCTTCCGTTGTTACAGCACCGCCGTTCCCTTCCGTTGTTTCAGCACCGCCGTTCCCTTCCGTTGTTACAGCACCGCCGTTCCCTTCCGTTGTTTCAGCACCGCCGTTCCCTTCCGTTGTTACAGCACCGCCGTTCCCTTCCGTTGTTACAGCACCGCCGTTCCCTTCCGTTGTTACAGCACCGCCGTTCCCTTCCGTTGTTACAGCACCGCCGTTCCCTTCCGTTGTTACAGCACCGCCGTTCCCTTCCGTTGTTACAGCACCGCCGTTCCCTTCCGTTGTTACAGCACCGCCGTTCCCTTCCGTTGTTACAGCACCGCCGTTCCCTTCCGTTGTTTCAGCACCGCCGTTCCCTTCCGTTGTTACAGCACCGCCGTTCCCTTCCGTTGTTACAGCACCGCCGTTCCCTTCCGTTGTTTCAGCACCGCCGTTCCCTTCCGTTGTTACAGCACCGCCGTTCCCTTCCGTTGTTACAGCACCGCCGTTCCCTTCCGTTGTTACAGCACCGCCGTTCCCTTCCGTTGTTACAGCACCGCCGTTCCCTTCCGTTGTTACAGCACCGCCGTTCCCTTCCGTTGTTACAGCACCGCCGTTCCCTTCCGTTGTTACAGCACCGCCGTTCCCTTCCGTTGTTACAGCACCGCCGTTCCCTTCCGTTGTTACAGCACCGCCGTTCCCTTCCGTTGTTACAGCACCGCCGTTCCCTTCCGTTGTTTCAGCACCGCCGTTCCCTTCCGTTGTTACAGCACCGCCGTTCCCTTCCGTTGTTTCAGCACCCCCGTTCCCTTCCGTTGTTACAGCACCGCCGTTCCCTTCCGTTGTTACAGCACCGCCGTTCCCTTCCGTTGTTACAGCACCGCCGTTCCCTTCCGTTGTTTCAGCACCGCCGTTCCCTTCCGTTGTTACAGCACCGCCGTTCCCTTCCGTTGTTACAGCACCGCCGTTCCCTTCCGTTGTTACAGCACCGCCGTTCCCTTCCGTTGTTACAGCACCGCCGTTCCCTTCCGTTGTTTCAGCACCGCCGTTCCCTTCCGTTGTTACAGCACCGCCGTTCCCTTCCGTTGTTACAGCACCGCCGTTCCCTTCCGTTGTTACAGCACCGCCGTTCCCTTCCGTTGTTACAGCACCGCCGTTCCCTTCCGTTGTTACAGCACCGCCGTTCCCTTCCGTTGTTACAGCACCGCCGTTCCCTTCCGTTGTTTCAGCACCGCCGTTCCCTTCCGTTGTTACAGCACCGCCGTTCCCTTCCGTTGTTACAGCACCGCCGTTCCCTTCCGTTGTTACAGCACCGCCGTTCCCTTCCGTTGTTACAGCACCGCCGTTCCCTTCCGTTGTTACAGCACCGTCGTTCCCTTCCGTTGTTACAGCACCGCCGTTCCCTTCCGTTGTTACAGCACCGCCGTTCCCTTCCGTTGTTACAGCACCGCCGTTCCCTTCCGTTGTCTCAGCACCGCCGTTCCCTTCCGTTGTTTCAGCACCGCCGTTCCCTTCCGTTGTTACAGCACCGCCGTTCCCTTCCGTTGTTACAGCACCGCCGTTCCCTTCCGTTGTTACAGCACCGCCGTTCCCTTCCGTTGTTACAGCACCGCCGTTCCCTTCCGTTGTTACAGCACCGCCGTTCCCTTCCGTTGTTACAGCACCGCCGTTCCCTTCCGTTGTTTCAGCACCCCCGTTCCCTTCCGTTGTTACAGCACCGCCGTTCCCTTCCGTTGTTACGGCACCGCCGTTCCCTTCCGTTGTTACAGCACCGCCGTTCCCTTCCGTTGTTTCAGCACCGCCGTTCCCTTCCGTTGTTACAGCACCGCCGTTCCCTTCCGTTGTTTCAGCACCGCCGTTCCCTTCCGTTGTTACAGCACCGCCGTTCCCTTCCGTTGTTTCAGCACCGCCGTTCCCTTCCGTTGTTACAGCACCGCCGTTCCCTTCCGTTGTTACAGCACCGCCGTTCCCTTCCGTTGTTATAGCACCGCCGTTCCCTTCCGTTGTTACAGCACCGCCGTTCCCTTCCGTTGTTACAGCACCGCCGTTCCCTTCCGTTGTTACAGCACCGCCGTTCCCTTCGGTTGTTTCAGCACCGCCGTTCCCTTCCGTTGTTCCAGCACCGCCGTTCCCTTCCGTTGTTACAGCACCGCCGTTCCCTTCCGTTGTTACAGCACCGCCGTTCCCTTCCGTTGTTACAGCACCGCCGTTCCCTTCCGTTGTTACAGCACCGCCGTTCCCTTCCGTTGTTACAGCACCGCCGTTCCCTTCCGTTGTAACAGCACCGCCGTTCCCTTCCGTTGTTACAGCACCGCCGTCCCCTTCCGTTGTTACAGCACCGCCGTTCCCTTCCGTTGTTACAGCACCGCCGTTCCCTTCCGTTGTTACAGCACCGCCGTTCCCTTCCGTTGTTACAGCACCGCCGTTCCCTTCCGTTGTTTCAGCACCGCCGTTCCCTTCCGTTGTTACAGCATCGCCGTTCCCTTCCGTTGTTACAGCACCGCCGTTCCCTTCCGTTGTTACAGCACCGCCGTTCCCTTCCGTTGTTACAGCACCGCCGTTCCCTTCCGTTGTTACAGCACCGCCGTTCCCTTCCGTTGTTACAGCACCGCCGTTCCCTTCCGTTGTTTCAGCACCGCCGTTCCCTTCCGTTGTTTCAGCACCGCCGTTCCCTTCCGTTGTTACAGCACCGCCGTTCCCTTCCGTTGTTTCAGCACCGCCGTTCCCTTCCGTTGTTACAGCACCGCCGTTCCCTTCCGTTGTTACAGCACCGCCGTTCCCTTCCGTTGTTTCAGCACCGCCGTTCCCTTCCGTTGTTTCAGCACCGCCGTTCCCTTCCGTTGTTTCAGCAGCGCCGTTCCCTTCCGTTGTTACAGCACCGCCGTTCCCTTCCGTTGTTACAGCACCGCCGTTCCCTTCAGTTGTTACAGCACCGCCGTTCCCTTCCGTTGTTACAGCACCGCCGTTCCCTTCCGTTGTTACAGCACCGCCGTTCCCTTCCGTTGTTACAGCACCGCCGTTCCCTTCCGTTGTTTCAGCACCGCCGTTCCCTTCCGTTGTTACAGCACCGCCGTTCCCTTCCGTTGTTACAGCACCGCCGTTCCCTTCCGTTGTTACAGCACCGCCGTTCCCTTCCGTTGTCTCAGCACCGCCGTTCCCTTCCGTTGTCACAGCACCGCCGTTCCCTTCCGTTGTCACAGCACCGCCGTTCCCTTCCGTTGTCACAGCACCGCCGTTCCCTTCCGTTGTCACAGCACCGCCGTTCCCTTCCGTTGTCACAGCACCGCCGTTCCCTTCCGTTGTCACAGCACCGCCGTTCCCTTCCGTTGTCTCAGCACCGCCGTTCCCTTCCGTTGTCTCAGCACCGCCGTTCCCTTCCGTTGTTACAGCACCGCCGTTCCCTTCCGTTGTTACAGCACCGCCGTTCCCTTCCGTTGTTACAGCACCGCCGTTCCCTTCCGTTGTTACAGCACCGCCGTTCCCTTCCGTTGTTACAGCACCGCCGTTCCCTTCCGTTGTTACAGCACCGCCGTTCCCTTCCGTTGTTACAGCACCGCCGTTCCCTTCCGTTGTTACAGCACCGCCGTTCCCTTCCGTTGTTACAGCACCGCCGTTCCCTTCCGTTGTTTCAGCACCGCCGTTCCCTTCCGTTGTTACAGCACCGCCGTTCCCTTCCGTTGTTACAGCACCGCCGTTCCCTTCCGTTGTTACAGCACCACCGTTCCCTTCCGTTGTTAAAGCACCGCCGTTCCCTTCCGTTGTTACAGCACCGCCGTTCCCTTCCGTTGTTTCAGCACCGCCGTTCCCTTCCGTTGTTACAGCACCGCCGTTCCCTTCCGTTGTTACAGCACCGCCGTTCCCTTCCGTTGTTACAGCACCGCCGTTCCCTTCCGTTGTTACAGCACCGCCGTTCCCTTCCGTTGTTACAGCACCGCCGTTCCCTTCCGTTGTTACAGCACCGCCGTTCCCTTCCGTTGTTACAGCACCGCCGTTCCCTTCCGTTGTTTCAGCACCGCCGTTCCCTTCCGTTGTTACAGCACCGCCGTTCCCTTCCGTTGTTACAGCACCGCCGTTCCCTTCCGTTGTTACAGCACCGCCGTTCCCTTCCGTTGTTACAGCACCGCCGTTCCCTTCCGTTGTTACAGCACCGCCGTTCCCTTCCGTTGTTACAGCACCGCCGTTCCCTTCCGTTGTTACAGCACCGCCGTTCCCTTCCGTTGTTTCAGCACCGCCGTTCCCTTCCGTTGTTACAGCACCGCCGTTCCCTTCCGTTGTTACAGCACCGCCGTTCCCTTCCGTTGTTACAGCACCGCCGTTCCATTCCGTTGTTACAGCACCGCCGTTCCCTTCCGTTGTTACAGCACCGCCGTTCCCTTCCGTTGTTACAGCACCGCCGTTCCCTTCCGTTGTTACAGCACCGCCGTTCCCTTCCGTTGTTACAGCACCGCCGTTCCCTTCCGTTGTTACAGCACCGCCGTTCCCTTCCGTTGTTACAACACCGCCGTTCCCTTCCGTTGTTACAGCACCGCCGTTCCCTTCCGTTGTTACAACACCGCCGTTCCCTTCCGTTGTTACAGCACCGCCGTTCCCTTCCGTTGTTACAGCACCGCCGTTCCCTTCCGTTGTTACAGCACCGCCGTTCCCTTCCGTTGTTACAGCACCGCCGTTCCCTTCCGTTGTTTCAGCACCGCCGTTCCCTTCCGTTGTTTCAGCACCGCCGTTCCCTTCCGTTGTTACAGCACCGCCGTTCCCTTCCGTTGTTACAGCACCGCCGTTCCCTTCCGTTGTTACAGCACCGCCGTTCCCTTCCGTTGTTACAGCACCGCCGTTCCCTTCCGTTGTTACAGCACCGCCG
>OZ024854.1:7921126-7991126 GCA_964017155.1 Oasisia sp. SBJ-2009
GCCTGCATAATATAGCTATTTTCGGTTTCATATGTAGGACAGTCAAACTTTAATGAACGTTAGTCGATTATATATCAGCTAAATAGGAATTTTGTAGAAACAATTATTATTTGTATTTTTCCATTGCAGCATCTTCAGATAAAACTATCTAACATAATTATGATACTATCTAACTACCAATGTATTGCCTAGTTCTAACTGCAGGAACGGTCATCAAAGGCTCCACCGTCACCGGAACAAATGTATCGTGAGCGAGCTCTATGGAAACTGTATTTTAGTCATCAATAAAGATACATTTCATCCTCTTAACTCCCTACTTCAGCCATTGCAACCAAATAAAAGATTACGAACGATAAAAGCAAGATACAGAACAATATTCCTGCTTCATGCCATACTATTTCGTAATGCAGTGTAATTATCATTTGTGGTGTTTTTATTTGGCTGAATATAGTTTCGAGTATTGCTAACAATGTTCTTGTTACACTAGTGATACTGTCTGCGATGTGGTCGTATGTTCTCTTTCAATAATTCCCGCAAATTTATGTCTAGCTCTGATAGCAAACAAAATTCCTACGGGTAGTAAATAATAGTATTACAAATTAGTATTATTCTTAGTAGTAGTAGTATCAACGTTTATATTTCGGAACATTATAACATTTAAAAAAGTAAAACCCAATTATTTTGAAGGTATATACCAACATTAATGGCACCACTAATCCGATGTCAAATATATTGTCTTTTTGAAAAACAAATGTGTTAAATTGGCAATGATGGATAAGATGATCACATTGAATTAAAGCAACATTAGTTATTCATAAAAAAAACATTGGCAATAAATACCTAGGCAAAACAATAACACAAGTTAAAGCGTTCGGCAAATCGAAAATAAACATAACTGCCCATAACAGCGCCAACAACGATTATAACTGCTCAAGGTGCTCTGTATTTAATTTAATAATAAATGCAGAAATTATATAAATAAAAACCTAATTTAACCTTATATTTAAATTGTTATCGCGTCATATAAACACACCCTCATGAAAATTGAAAAATAAGCTTAACACCACTCTTCCTAGTTATTGCGCGAGCTAAATTTATGAAGCGGGATAATTATCAGTATCTATTTTGGGGTGCAAGTAATGATTTATATTTAAATCTAACTCGCCTAAACCATTGATTTCTTATACATATTTTCCATCAGGTAGCACATACATTTATTTTATCATAGCTTCAATTTGTGTAACCTGAACACTATGTTTATATTACCTTCTATTGTTACCTTCTGAAAAACGATACTACTCGCAATAAAGTACAGTTTCCATTTAACGTCAACATACCTGCACAATGCTGAAATTGGTACTCTATGCCGCAATGGCAATTTGAATGATATTTTTGCAGGCTGCATTGTCTTTATACATCTCAGTGAGTGGTAAAAACAGCACGTATCATTGGCCTGTCTAACATTTGACTAATGTAAAAGGCGTAGTCTTGAGCTGCACAGAGTTTCAGTCAGTAATGGCAATGGCAAAATGTCAGCCGTCGTCTTGAAACTTGAACCGCGCTGCACATGTTAACGGGCAATCGAAAAGGGCAGATAGTGTTGCGGTGTGGTTGTGATAATGCGAAATAAAGCTATCACAAATCACTTAAGTACAATGACAAATTCTGTAACAGATACGGTGTTATGATTAACACACTTTAAATGAACAGTAACGGCACATTTTTGGCATGAAGCCTGAATATATACGTGAAGCTTTTTATCACAGTGGACTCTCTTTAGAACACGTGAAAGTGCACGTCTTTTTCGCAATAAAGATGGTGGTCGACTTCAAGCGCTTACAAAGATCATACATTCATGCCAATTATCAAATTTATAAAATAAATAAATACATCAGCAACTTAATCTTAATTACCCAGATGTTTTATATATCATAGAATAATGTCATAATATACAAATAAGCAAATACTTTTCATCTACCTGTGTTCTAAACGCAACTAAGTCAACCGATACACGACACGGTCCCGACCAAACCAGGCAATGTAATCTAGATCCATATCACACAATTGTTATTATTACGATTACAATTATTACAACGAACAACGCTCTGCTTATTTTGGGCTGCATGATACACTGTTCGGCACATTACGGTTTCTTACGCAGCATCCAGTTTGGATCTGCTTATGGTTATGCCGATTACTCTCTGGATCCGATACTACCATTGGTCAGTTCATATGATATGCTCTGCACAAATAATTAGTTTCGTCGCACAACATTGCCTGTGTTACGTCTGTGATGTGTGACAATCGTGTGTTAGTACCAGGTGGTATGAATGTATTAATTGTATTAACTGTGATTGTTTATTTACGCTCGTTTGATAAAATAATCAGTAATAAATAACTAATAACGACACTGTGGAAAGACGAAACTGTCGTCTAAAATAGTTAGTTAACTGTGATTTGTAGTCATTGAGTCCATATGAGGGAAATTGTTGCAGAGTGGGGTATTTTATTCACTGCATTTATCGTCAATTTGATTTACGGCAAGGATGTTGCCTATCGTTGAGTAGTTGCTTCTTAATATATTGTTCTTGTGGTTGGTTTTCGTCGAGTGCCTTCTCGATTCTTTTCTTTGGTATCCTGAGTAATGAATGGAAGTTATATACCAGACATATCGGTCCGTACTTCTTAATATCTTTCCTATTACTCTTCTTTCAGATTATCATAATCTTTGCGTTTTTATATTATTATGTCGTGGGTATTCGTCTTCTTGTATTCATTTATATATGCAGCTATGCTAGTGCCTTGGTAATTATATCTTAACTTATTTTTAATGTATCAATGTATGCATGGTTGTTCGCTGATGCTGTCCCTTTCTTAATATATCTCAGTGGTGTTTTACGTTAATGTACAGAGATCGCTGATGCGTAACCTTAACATCAGGTTAGCAAACCAGAATTCGTCATGGCGTTCTTGCTCCGCCTTTTTATGCAAGTATGAAATTTCCTAAACACCAACTTGGGGACGCATTAGTCGACGGTCATGCGTAAATAAGACTCCGCTCCTTGGTTCAGACGGTGTAGGTGCAAATCGGTCAAGAGTATGTTTTTGACGTCTGGCGTAATAATATGTTAACAACCATCCATCATAGTTAACACACGGCAGGCGTCTCTCTGTGCTGAACGCCAGTAGTAGTAGGGTGTCTTCAACATTTGCTACGATGACTGTCTGCTGCATTTGATGATTTCTGGTTTCTGAATTGTGCATAGCATTTTGAATATCACAGTCGGTCCTGAACTGATTATGTTGCTACTTATTTTCCGCCTGTTCAAGTAGCATCACCTGTGTCATACGTTAGTTGACAAAACGTGGGCGATTGCAACCAGTGGTATGTTCTTGTCAAGGGTGGCTAAACTGGGTAATTGATAGCGGCATTGACTGATGTTTCCTTACGTTTATGTAAATACTAATTGACGACAATAACATTGTTAGAATATATGTTTTAGGTCGCCGCGTTTGTCCCACAAAAGGAGGATACACGAGTACGCCCCGACCACATCCAAGCGACGAAACCGCTGAGAACTTGGGTAGATACAATGTTGTGGCTTTTGCGCAGATGTAATTGTTCTGGTCGACCTGATGCACTTTATATATATATATATATATATATATATATATATATATATATATATATATATATATATATATATATATTGTTGAATTGTACTTTATTCGCTATTCGTACATCTATGAAAGTATGACGTATTCATTATGAACCACAACGAGTGTTCTTTCAATCCGAGGTTGCTTCATAGTTTCTAAAAAACATATTAACTCAGCCTACGATAAACGATAATATTCACACGATGTAGTTACAGATTACTCGTTTTCCACGAGTAAAAACGAAACTACCATTAATTCCGAGCTCTGTCGTGTCATCCTATCTAACTAATTTAATTAGCATTAAGCACACATGCGGGCACGGCAAAGAATTGAATGTTCGCCCGAAATTCTGTAATTACTTCAGTTAACTAATTGAGAAAATATTGTATTTCGTTTACTCCTGTAATACCTGTAATGTTACCATTTTTGTATATTTACATATAAGTGTAACTTTTTATGTTGGGACAAACATAATCAACATATTTTTTTACATATTTCTGCTAAAATCACTGGTACAATTGCCCATCCACCGACGATACAATATGATATTTCATATACGATAGTCGTGAATAAAGCTTATCAAAATGCTAGAAAACAAGCAGCATTCGTTAAATATTATATATTATTTGCCATATTTATTTAATTTATATATATATATATATATATATATATATATATATATATATATATATATATATATATATATATATGCACTATGTGAGTCAACGCAAGAGTACTTTCCAATTTAACATGGCATCATTATCATGTTGTCGGTCGCGATGCGACAAAGACTACTTCCATCACTTGACTATTGCCCTCCATTTATCTCTCTGCTGTGAGAGTGATGGATATGCGTCGGTCTTTATGTGTTTCAGCTTCAGGTTTCTCTTGATGGTATCACACAATCGATAGCAAAAACATTTGAGTGAAAATGCGGACGCCATTATGAAGTGATTGTCCTTCATAAATATTAGTATAACGAACACAATGCGAGAGATAACACATATTATGATGCATGAACATATTAATCTTGCGATAAACTTCAGGGCATATCATTCTTACTATCTGGAATACCTTCGAAGATGTATAAACTGTTTATTATAACGTAATATGTTTACTATGTTTTAAATTCAAATTGACGGACTTCCCCAGCGTGTTGGATCTAAAATCGCACGGCAAAAATGCAACTGAAAATGTTGGTTGTATTTGTAGCAAATAGTTAACTTCAATGTGTGATGTCTTTCCTTGTGTGATGTCCGTAATTGAAAACTCGTTATCCGACTCAAGGCCTAATTCTCAGGTGTGAAGACTAAGTTACGCCGGGGCGTTCCAGCCCCGCCCTGCCGCACCATTATAAATCGCTAAAACACCAGTCGATTTACTAATTGCCTTCCTTGTGCAACATTGCAATAACAGGCGTCTGCATATTTGCTCAGCGTAGTTAGCTAACCACGCAACTGATCGCTCACTATAATAACCTCAGCCATCGTTTGACAAACTGATGTTGCGATTACGTGTATATTTCAAAGCATTATCGCATATTGTATGATTTAACTTACTTTGGAGCATACATTTTTCAAGGCGGACGACGTTTCGACCTGTCATCTACGGGGGCAGGCAGAACACCCGTAGCTGACGGGTCGAAACGTCGTACTCATCGACAAATTTATGCTACAAAGTAAGTTAAATGACGCAATAATATAAACCATTGTTGGAGCCATGAACAATATATCCAATGTCATTATCGTATATGTTGCCGTGTTATCAGACGTGGACTTTCTTCATCTGATGTTTTTCGTTGATTTTGTGGCGGTTCAAGCTATCTGAAAACATTCACATCTCTCAGCGGTGTATTTTCCAACGTTTTAAAGGTTTCAGTATAAATATTGTCATGGCTAACAAAATAAAAAATAAATTGTATATATGGATAATGTTATCCATATATGACTCAGCATCGAGACGTGACGTGTACGACACCGCATCTCTATCGGCTGAGGGAAAACTACCCACACAATCCTCAGTAGACAGTAGTTGAGGTAGGAGAAGCGGGATGACGTGAATGGGTGATCGAGGGAGCGGAAGGAAAGGGTGAGAAAGAGCCTACTCTTATGGAAATTGTATGTAAATTGATACTGACTTGTCAGATGTCGGATACATACATTATCGCCCACACCACGCCATGCCACACCCAGACGGACTGGCTGGAGCCGCGCGCTGACCGTTCCGCCTCGCTGACCGTTCAACCATTTGGACTTTGCGCTAGCAACCATCCAGCGACTACGGGTGTCACACCCTGATTATTGACTAACGCCGTCCAAACAAAAACATTGTATTGCTTGATTCCCAGAAAAACTTGCAAGGATGCCGCCCTCAAAAGTAAGCGAAGACATAGCAGAAATGAAAACATCATTACAATTTCTGTGCCATAGTTTTGATGAGATAAAAGTCTCAAACAAGAAACTACAAGACGCATTGCTAGAGATGAAGAAAAGCAACGATACGATGAACAAGCGAATTGACCTGTTAGAGTCTAAACTACAATCGAAGGACGAACACATTGAACGATTAGTGAGATCCATGGACCTATTGGAAATGAACTCAAAAAAGAACAACGTGATAATCAGCGGGCTGGACCTCCAAGCCCGCAGCTACGCGAGAGCAACGAGCGGGAACGACCCTGGGGAGGAAAATGGCACCGGCAGCCAGAGTGGTGGAGAATTCACCGGCCTAAGACAAAAGGTTGCAGAGTTTGTAAATAAGTCCATGGGAGTGCAGCTTCAAACGAGCGACATCGTTGCTTGCCACGAACTACCAAGCAGAAAGGGAGAAAGGGTTAAACCAGTTATCGTTAGCCTGATCAACAACGCGGTAAAGCGAGACGTTATGATGGGGCGAAAGAAGTTGAAGGGCACTCGCATTTACGTTAACGAGCAGCTCACGAAAAAGAATGCTGCCCTCTTCAAAAAGGCGAGGGACCTGAAAAAAACAGGCAAAGATCGACAGCACGTGGACGTACAACGGGACGGTCTTCCTAAAGAAGTCGCAATCTGGGTCGCCCAAAGAGATAACAGCAGAAGAGGATCTTAGTCCCTTCGTTGCCTAAAGAACATCGCAGGTACAAATCAGACAATCTGGACAATATGCGAAACTATAAATGGACACACGCTTTTTGTTCTTTTATTATTTTGCTCTTTAATGTATCGTAAAATTATGACTGGTAAAATACATGTATTTCCTTTTTCTAATGACATATACGTAATGTTTGATCTTTTGTTACTTTTATTACTCGCACGTTGCCAAACGTTATGGTATCATCTATATGCGAAAATTATTATGTTATACCAAGTGAAAGCCCAGCCAGTTGGCTATACTTTCTATATGTGCTCCCTACATTTTTTTGTTTTATATATTATTCTTATATATGCTTTACCATATAATGGTGATTTTTTGTGTTATATTGTTGGTGGTAGAGTATATTTCATGATGTTTTTTACTATAAGCCTCGTTGGCTTTTTTGTCCTTCTTTTGGTTTGCTGTCACACTGTAAACAAAGTGTTATTGCACAACGATAATGTGCAGATTTTAGAAAAAGTCAAATTACAGACAAATGGTAACTGACGAAACGTTTCTCCAGTTTACAGGTGGTATTTCGAATAGTTGTCTTGAATAATATTTTAAGCATTGGCAATGCTATTGACGAAAATAACGAATTGCCAATAATACGCCGATCATCATATTATGACTTTGATAAATTTAGTTCATTAGCCAAAAAACAAGGAAAACAATTCAGTATTTTAAGTTCAAATATACAGTCCATAAATGCCAAGTTTAGTGAACTTGAGGCATATGTAAATGACGTATCCTCGTTAAACTTTAAATTCAGCATAATATGCCTTCAGGAGAGTTGGTTATCTGAAAATGATGACTTGTCATTAATCCAGTTAGCTGGATATGACTGTATTTCACAAGGGAAAAGCTGCAGTAGTAAAGGTGGATTGTTAATATATATAGATAAACGTTTTGATTATGAAGTTAAGATGAATTTGAATACGTATGAGCATTGGGAGGGTCAAATAATACAAATAACTGGAGGAGGATTATCGCAACCAGTCATTATAGGAAACATTTACCGTCCTCCAAGGCCCTCAAAAGAAAATTATAACAAATTCATAAATGAATTTTCAACTGTCATATCAACTTTGCCATGTCACCAAAACAACAGTGTTATCCTTGCTGGGGATTACAACATAAATATGTTACAAATAAATGAGCAAGAACACTGTAGCACTTTCTTTGATATGTTAACTTCATTTAGTCTCTTCCCCCAAATTACACTTCCTACAAGGTTCACAACAAGGACTGGTACTCTTATTGACAACTTCTTTTGTAATTTAACAAAACGTATTTTACAAAGTACAGCAGGAATACTAATTAAGACATTTTCTGATCATCAGCCATATTTTATGTTTGTAAATACCACTCTTAAAGAGGATCATACTACAAAACTCATACAAGTTAATGTACAAAATAAAGAGGCTATGTTAAAGGTAAAAAATGAACTTCACTCCTCTGATATATACAAAAAATTAGACACCAACCCAAATACTGATCCAAACTATAATTATAATATTATCATAGATGAAATAAACCAAGCTAAAAATAAATATATGACTAGCAAATTAGTTAAATTTAACAAATACAAGCATAAGAAGTCTACATGGATAACTCAAGGACTGCTAACCTCAATAAGATACAGAGATAAACTTTACAAACAAATAAAACTCACTAATCCTGAATCTTCCAAATATGCCATATTATTTGTCAATTTAAAAACGTACAATAGCATTTTAAAAACAAGTGTTCGTAAAGCAAAACAACTCTACTATGATAAATGTTTTAATAATTTTAAATTTGAAAAAAACAAATGGAAAACTATAAATGAAATCCTTTCTAAAAATAAAACTAACAAATCCTTTCCCAAATATTTTAAAGACTCTGATTCTATTGTGAGAGATAAATCAGAAATTGTAAACAAATTTAATGATTTTTTACTAATATAGGTAGTAATCTGGCAAGTAATATAAAATATAAAGGCACTCGTGAACATACATATTATCTAAATAAAATAGTAGACAGAAACTTTACATTTAGCTACGTTGAAGAAGATATTATAAAGCGGACAATAATCAATTTACCTAATAAAAGTAGCTGTGGATATGATGGTCTCTCCACTAAATTACTAAAAATTCTTGAACCAGCACTAACCAAATCTTTAACATTATTAATAAATCAAGTATTAACAACAGGAATATTCCCCGATAAACTTAAAATTGCAAAGGTAATTCCTGTTTATAAAAAAGGTGAAAAAACAGTTTTCAGTAATTATAGGCCCATATCACTTCTACCAGCTATTTCAAATATACTTGAAAAAAATATATTTGAACAATTATCATCTTATTTAAGAGACTCTAGGCTTTTGTTTGATCATCAATATGGTTTCAGACCGAAACATTCAACAGAATATGCGGCATTAGAATTAATAGATAGAATAATAACACAACTGGATAAAGATGAAATACCAATTAATATATATTTAGATCTCTCCAAGGCTTTTGATACCATTGATCATATAATTTTAATTGATAAATTAAAATATTACGGTGTACATGGAACAAATCTCAACTTATTCAGCAGCTACCTAGAAAATCGTAAACAATACACGGAAATTGACAATATCAAATCAAATATGTTATCAATAACAACAGGTGTACCACAAGGTTCAATTTTAGGACCACTATTATTCATCATATACATAAATGATTTTGCACAAGCAAGTAAAATGTTTAACTTTCTCATTTATGCAGACGACACAACTTTGTCAAGTACACTAAATGTGTTCAGTGATAACACACATGACAAAAATTTAGAATCTTTAATAAACGAAGAACTTGTTAAGATAAATGATTGGCTCAAAATTAATAAATTATCACTAAATGTAGTAAAATCTAAATTTATGAAATTTCAAAAGAAAAAGAAAAATATACAGATATTAAACCTGAAGATAGACAAGGTAAACATTGATCAAGTTAAGGAATTTAATTTCTTGGGTTTAATTATAGATACAAATTTAAACTGGAAAAAGCACGCTGAAAAAATATCAAATGCGTGTTCTAAGAAAATTGGAATCTTAAACAAATTGAAACATATCTTACCTCTAGATATTAAAAAAATATTATATAATTCATTAATAGTGCCACACATTAATTACTGCATCATGGCATGGGGCTTTGAATCAAATAGAATAATAAAATTACAAAAAAAAGCCCTGAGAATTATTACTTTGAGTAACTACATTTCCCACACTGAGCCACTGTACAAACAACTTAGCTTATTAAAAGTAGATGACATTCTTAAATTACAACAATTAAAATTCTACTATAAATATCTACACAATGACCTACCTCGCTATTTACAAAATTGGAGGTTTGTGTTTAAATATGAGGTACATGGTCATGACACAAGAGACAAAAATAAAATATACACTTATAAAATTAAACATGAATTTGCAAAGAAATGTCTCAGACATAATTTGCCACTGTTATTAAATAACCTTCCTGAAATAGTGAAAGAAAAACTTATGTCACATAGTACACAGGGATTTGTAAATTATGTTAAACTGTATTTTTTACAAAGTTATGAAGTAATATGCACTAGACAAAACTGCTATGTATGTATTCAAAATTAAGTATCTAAAACCACCTAAACACTTCATTCAGTATTTAAGCTTAAAAACAGAGCCTTTTACTTGAGATACAATACTCTTGTCAGCTGCGCACATGCATCTTCATATTATGCGTGTTTGGTGATTTTTCTTTTTTTCTTGGTTTGTTTCTGAAGAATTTGTTCTAGATGAAGAAATTATTCTGTAAGTTAAATTTTCTGAAAGGTGGCTCCTCGATAGCGACCAGCCCGGTCTTAGAGGAGTCTCCTGACCCTACTTTTATTATTAATTATACGCATTATTACCATGTTTGCTATGATTTTCATGTTTGTATTATTCAGATTATATATGTATGACATGGATGTGTGTGTGTATTGTTTTGACATAATGGTCAAATAAAAACAAATTTTTCTTCTTCTTCTTCTTCTTCTTCTGTTAATATTGTTGTCGCACGGCAATAACAATACAATTCATATCACCAATATTTCTGGTTACAGTTCTTGTCATGTTGAACAATAACAATAGTAACAGTAACAATACCAATGTTAAATAATAAAAAATAATAATGACTTGCATGTTTAAAAATGTTAAAAAACAGATTGGCAACTGATTTGATTATGTTATATAAGTAGCATTATGCAATTATATACAATGTAATGCGGGATATCAATGGGCTATCGCATACAAACATGACAGATTGTATTAAAATTCACTCACTAGAATACGATGTCGTTGATTTATGGAAATCTATTGTGACAATTGCATGTATTATGTACTGTTGTATTGATGTTAGTAATTGAGAACTGTGTACAAGTGTCACCGATATATGACCCTAATAAGGTATTCGTATTTGACTATGTTGTTTCACTATCGCCGTACATCTATTGATACTACAATAGTTGTGTAGTCTATGCAAATTGTTCAACCCACCTCAATTTTCGAACAATAATCCATACATATTTGATGCTACCAGATCAAACGCATCACATTAACAAGATATATATATGTGCTAAATAATATGTACTAATAGTGTCAGTGACGCATGTTACTAGTCGCTATCACACAAACCAATAAAATAATTTGTTCACCAATTGTACGTCAACAGATGTGCGATGCGCAGATGAGATACTAATAAGCAGTAGAGCACTACTATGCATAAGGTGAAATTCTCCTCGTTGCACCGTCAATATCCGTGATATCGCCAGTACAGTGTATGCAGACAAACATACAAGTTGTCACGAGTGCCATGTTTGAAATATTAGCCTGCCAACAGTGTGTGTGTGTGTGTGTGTGTGTGTGTGTGTGTGTGTGTGTGTGTGTGTGTGTGTGTGTGAGCGAGCGAGCGAGCGTGCGTGCGTGCGTGCGTGCGTGCGTGTGTAAATGTGTGTGTTTGTGTGTGTACGTGTATCTGTGTGTATGGGTTGTGTATCTGTGCATCTGTGTGTGTACATTTCCAATTCGTGCGAAATCTCTATTCGAGGATTACAACATTTCTGTAACGCTTTATTTATTAATAATAATACCACATTACAGTTCATAGTAATATTATTAAATAATTATATGTTATGTACGATATGTTCGGCTCAGGTTTCATGGTCGTTTCGACATTAGAAACAAGCTGAAGTAATGAGTCTTAAGATGCGCTATTAAAGCGTCCGTGCACTCTGTGAGATGGAAATCTTCAGCTAGCGGCACGTATGGCGTGATTAGCGAGGCCATGGTACACCGGCCTTCCAACGTGTTATGTAGGATGCGAAAAAAGTGCTTATAGTCCAGTTCACTATGTACAGAAAGAACGTTTCGTTCACATTTTTTTGGAGATTTGCAAAACTTTACATTTTTGGAAAGTTCAGAACCTACTGAACCTGAAAAGTAATGTTTAAATTTTTTCTAAACACTCTATGGCGGCCATCTTGGATTTTCAAAATGGCGTCTATTTTTTGCTCACATTTTGCAATATCTCGGCTTCTAAGCATCTTAGGCTTTTGATTTTGGTGTCTAAACACACATTTTCAGAGACAAGGAATCTAACGGGACAACTGATAATGAGCTATATATAATGCATGACACTATTTTGGAAATTTTGGAAAATAGACGTAAATTCTAAGTAACAACATGAGGCTCAAATGGTAAATATTGGCCAACTTTTCGAGCATTGCAATGTTCCGTTCCATGATGAACTACCTGCACCGGGTGGAGACGATTCTCTACTTTGTAGCAGCATCTCGGAATGCTGATCTTCACCTTCATCCTGAAGCTGGAGAAGCGCTCAGCAAGCTGTTCTTTTCAATGGATAGGATCAAGTACAAGCGACTCTGGCCACGCTACATAGCAGACATGCATGCACCCAGAAACATGGAGAGAACTGGAAAAGAGCAACATTTCTGTGGCCAAGAACGCCATCCCACTTGAGTCCATCGGCACTGATCATGCATGCGAACACCTCAACAAACTCATGAAGGTTCATGCTGGTCTGATTGGGATCACCAACAACCCCAATGCAAGACAACGATTCCTTTTGGCTGCTCCAGAACTGCCCTGCTTAGCAAAGAAATTCAAGGACCAGTTCCATGATGTTGGAAGCAAAGCAGTGGAACATCACGACCTTTCCCCAAGCAAAATCAGGCGGGAGCATGGAACCATTAGTAGGATTAAGGATGCCATAGAGAGTCGCGGAAATCAATTTGCTGTAGAGGGCAACATGATCTACAACATCATAACCCATGCATACATCCCAGATGCGTACGTGCCTCACATCCTGAACATAGATGACACGACCCAGAAACTCTACGGAGACTACGTGGCTGAGCGGGTCAATTGGGATGTAAGCCTATGGGCCCCTGTGAAGAAGCAAAACAACAAGATGTACATGTCTGGCAACAAGACGCATAAAGTCAAGATTCGCGAAAAGATCGTAGACCTAAAGGAAACCAAAGACCTGTATGGGAGGTTGATGGTCCTTGCCCGCTCAAACAGAGACATTGACCAGAAGCAGGCAGTTGGCACCTACGAGTTCACACTGACACCAAGGGCACTCTTTTCTCCAAATGGCTCGGTGTTGCCATGCAATGACAAGTCCAAGTGTATCCATGTACTTGAGAAGTTGGCAACACGATAAACAAATGAAGCATACCAACAGTCAGATGAAGACCCCATAGAGACTGGTGCAGATCCCGCTGATAACCGTCGGAGGATTGCAGTGCTAGATGGCATGGTCCTTGTCCAGAAAATGACACCGAAACCAGCAACTGTAGTGACAGTGAAGGATCTCAGTGTATGCTTCAATGACAGACTGATGAACCTCACGAGAAGCTTTGATGAGGTCATCGTCGTCTTTAACACATAAAAGGCTCATTCTCTGAAGAGCACAAACAGGCAAAAGAGAAAATGACGGAATGGATCCAGTCCAGTACCAAGTCCGAGATGAGACAAGCATCAGGCACATCACAATGAGTCGATTTCTGTCACATGAACAGACAAAGGCTGATCTGACAGAATATTTGGCTGAGAAAACTTTGGACTACAACAAAGATTCATCCAAGCTGGTCATCACTTCAGCTGCGGGCCACACCAGGAGCAACAAGGATGTGGGCCCCTTTCCAGGTAACAACCACGAGGAAGCAGACACGTTGATGATATGCTTAGGAGTGTCTGCAACAGAGCGAAACTCAAGGGATGCAGAAATGACATTATTTTCTCCTGATAGTGATGTCCTTGTCTTGATCATAGCCAGTTGTGATTTGTTGCCAAAGAACACTTCAATCCCAATGGTCTCTGGTGTCCATCAGATCAAGCCATTATGGACATCATTGGGGCCGGAGAAAACAAAGGCCTTACCAGCATTCCATCATTCTCTGGGGCAGACAACACTGGAATGTTTGCACGAATAGGCAAGGCAACCTGGTTCAAGCTGTTTCTAGAGTCTGACGATGATGTCATCAGGGCCCTGTGCATGCTTTGTGATGACACGGATGTGACGGAGGACTTCATGAAATCAACCTTGGCCAGGTTTGTGTGACCTGCATACTGTCCAAAGGGCCTCCAGATCTCAAGCATTCCTGATTTAAGTTGGCACCTATTTTGCAAATACATGACAGAAAGTGAGAAGCTACCACATACAATGGGTGCCCTCAAGCAGCACATTTTGAGGACGCATGTGTAAGCTAGAGTCTGGGGCCAGACTGCTCACCCAAGCAGGTTCCGTTGGACCTACTGCAGAATGGCTATCATAAGGATCACGATGATGGCCAAGTCAATCCAACCACCACTGATGTGCCACCAGCACCGAAGGCTATCGTTGAGATAGTCAGGTGTCAGTGCAAAGGGAACTGCTCATCTAATCGCTGCTCGTGCAAGTCAAATAACTTACCTTGCACAGATCTCTGCATGTGCAACACACATTGTGAAAACGACGAAGACACATACTGCGAGAATCGTGATTCAGATGATGACATTGATGACTAATATCATTTGCTTGATATATCTTAATGTCTAGAACCAGAAGGACTATTCATTGTTCTAATGTGACGATCCTCTGCATATTATAATTAGACTACTGCGATGAAACATTTGTTTCTATCAGGTACACAAGAAGTACATTTTGGTCATTTTTTGAGTAAACATTGTGATTTATGCTGTCTTGCATTAAATGTAGTTCATTGTAAGTTGTCTCATTAGATTCCTTGATTCTGAAAATGTGTATTTAGACATCAAAATCAAAAGCCTAAGATGCTTAGAAGCCGAGATATTGCAAAATGTGAGCCAAAAACAGTCGCCATTTTGGAAATCCAATATGGCCGCCATAGAGTGTGTAGAAAAAATGTGAACATTACTTTTCAGGTTCAGTAGGCCCTAAACTTTCCAAAAATGTATAGTTTTTGCAAATCTCCAACAAATTTGAACGAAATTACACAAGGAACTGGACTATTAGTGCGATACTTCACCGGCAACCTGCAATGCAGTTGTCACGAATCGCCGGTCGCCTTGCCTAATTCGCAACACGACTTTGGCCGTCAAGCGCTGCACCATCTCAATGTGATGGAAGACGCGGTCGGGTATGTCAAACAGGGCGGCCTTCCTGTAGATGAGCCATGACGCGACGAGGATGGGGACAAGAATCTTGCTAGCTGTAGTTGTCAGACTTGTTCGTGTCTTGGCAATACGAAATAGAGTGGAGTAGACGTGTTGTCTGCAGGCGCTTGATACTTGAGCTGACACGTCAGGTCGGCTGTCGCGTAAGACTCAAACTACCAAACACAAACAGTCAATAAGGACATGAATCTTTGAAAGTGTTATTTACAAAATCGTAACTTGCAAAAAAGCTAAATTTAAAAGAAATACTCGTCAACACCTGTTTCCCTTGAGGTTCGATGTTTGGATCATATAATATATGTGTATGTGTGGTGCGTGTGCGTGTGCGTGTGCGTGTGCGTGTGCGTGTGCGTGTGCGTGTGCGTGTGCGTGTGCGTGTGCGTGTGCGTGTGCGTGTGCGTGTGCGTGTGCGTGTGCGTGTGCGTGTGCGTGTGCGTGTGCGTGTGCGTGTGCGTGTGCGTGTGCGTGTGCGTGTGCGTGTGCGTGTGCGTGTGCGTGTGCGTGTGCGTGTGCGTGTGCGTGTGCGTGTGCGTGTGCGTGTGCGTGTGCGTGTGCGTGTGCGTGTGCGTGTGCGTGTGCGTGTGCGTGTGCGTGTGCGTGTGCGTGTGCGTGTGCGTGTGTGCATGTGCTTGTGTGTGTGTGTGTGTGTGTGTGTGTGTGTGTGTGTTTGTGTGTGTGTGTGTGTGTGTGTGTGTGTGTGTTTGTGTGTTTGTGTGTTGTGTGTGTGTGTGTGTGTGTGTGTGTGTGTGTGTGTGTGTGTGTGTGTGTGTGTGTGTGTGTGTGTGTGTGTGTGTGTGTGTTAATGGTTGCTGCATGCATGCATGCATGCGTGCATGCGTGCGTGCGTGCGTGCGTGCGTGCGTGCGTGCGTGCGTGCGTGCGTGCGTGCGTGCGTGCGTGCGTGCGTGCGTGCGTGCGTGCGTGCGTGCGTGCGTGCGTGCGTGCGTGCGTGCGTGCGTGCGTGCGTGCGTGCTTACATGCACGTATGTGTGTGATCGTGAGTGTATGGTCGCCATACACGAGAGTGTGTATGTCAATGCCAAACAATATTGTACGTACCATCGAGATAACCCTGGCCGCGCTTACACCCGTCAATGTACACCTTGGCCGAGCCCAATTCCGTCATTTCGTCAACCTTTATTGTCACCACTACGTGGCGCCAGTCGTCGCATTGTGAATCCTAGGAGGTAGCAGCACCGACAACAAAACGGTATCCTTAATGTGAGTAGTCCTTTTAAACGTGGATGGAGCATTATCTCCTGATTTCATGGTGTTTAAATAACATTAGTGTTACCCGTGTCACTACTATGTATACGTTTCTTCTTTGACATTTGTCTCTTCTATGTAACACCAATAACAATATTTAAAAAACTTCCTGGGAGGGTGAATAGGTTACCAGGTCACATGAGAGTGCGGGAGGTTGGTTTAATTTTGTTGCTGACAAAAAGCTAATTGCCTAGATGGCCTATATATATATATATATATATATATATATATATATATATGTGTGTGTGTGTGTGTGTGTGTGTGTGTGTGTGTGTGTGTGTGTGTGTGTGTGTGTGTGTGTGTGTGTGTGTGTGTGTGTGTGTGTGTGTGTGTGTGTGTGTGTGTGTGTGTGTGTGTGTGTTGTCTACAGCAGCAACGGAAGCGCCGCCCGTCAGCGGAGAGTCCACGGCAGCAACGGAAGCGCCGCCCGTCAGCGGAGAGTCCACGGCAGCAACGGAAGCGCCGCCCGTCAGCGGAGAGTCCACGGCAGCAACGGAAGCGCCGCCCGTCAGCGGAGAGTCCACGGCAGCAACGGAAGCGCCGCCCGTCAGCGGAGAGTCCACGGCAGCAACGGAAGCGCCGCCCGTCAGCGGAGAGTCCACGGCAGCAACGGAAGCGCCGCCCGTCAGCGGAGAGTCCACGGCAGCAACGGAAACGCCGCCCGTCAGCGGAGAGTCCACGGCAGCAACGGAAGCGCCGCCCGTCAGCGGAGAGTCCACGGCAGCAACAACCGAACCGTTGGTGAAGTATTAACAACAACGGAACCAACACTGCCGCAAACAACCGATGATGGATGCATACATCCAATTGGTCCAATACATCCAATTCGTCCAATACATCCAATTCGTCCAATACATCCAATTCGTCCAATACATCCAATTCGTCCAATACATCCAGTACACCCAGTGGTACCAGTGGTACCACACCTACCCCTACCACAGCCCATTATCGGATGTAAACCGCTGATGTGCATCACGTTTGACGAACCGCTGCGGAATTGGAAACGTGACTTCATTGCCTCAAAGGGAGTGTTGACGAAGAACTTTGGCGTGGAGATCGGCAAGAACTGCGGCCTGTGTGTTGACTGCGGCTCTTTCCTTCAACCATCAAAGATCGAAATCCCATTCTTCAAGAGCAATGCCAGACGGCCGGATTGAATTGACCTAACCATGAACACGACGACCAACAGCCGCCAAACTTCTCACATATCTTACATACATATACATTCTCTACGTTACAAACAAATTTACTTGCATTCCTCTAACGAAGAAAATTCACAAAATAAACGCGCAGATCTCGAAGGCAACTTTTTCGGCGGTTCAGCCGTTACTGTAAAATTCTATATAAGTTAGGTTGAGTGAAAATACCTTTCGACGGTGCGTTTGTTTGCGCGAATATTTATATACTTTATTTACTGCATTCGATCGCGCGAAATAGTTTAAGTACTTATAAATATAATTTGTTATTATAATACTAATTATTATCATCACTATAATCTGCAGGAAATTATTGTAAGTGTTATTATAACATAATAACATTTTCTTTCATATAGTGTCACATCCATAATTGTTTGTGGCGCTTCATAATATACTGCTATTAAACAATTATACAATAAGAAGAATACTACCCACAGCAAATATTTAAAAATAAATAATAAAAATGAATCTGTATAATTAACCCAGTGATCTATTAGTCATAAAATACCATAAAATGTCCATAACAACAATAGTGATAAATTAATGTAAAGGTAAGTTTAATGGTAATAAATAATTCAAATGGTAAAATAATGAAAGTAATAACGACGTAACAATAATTATTTTCATTCAACACATGCACACACAAACACACACACACACTCACACACTCACACACACACGCACGCACGCACGCACGCACGCACGCACGCACGCACGCACACACACACACACACACACACACACACACACATTATGCATAAGGAAATGTTACTCAAACAATGTTTTCAGTTATGAATGATATATCCACCACCAGATATGAAATACTAATTTTTGACAAACCATTATTAATTATCGGAACAATAAATCACAGAATTTTAAATAGAATGTAAATAGCATACGGGAAATATATGGTATCATCAAAACCATATATCAAAAGGTATCATTGCGTCTAAAAATAATATTTTCTTAAATAGCGGTGGTCGCGCGGTAGAGCGCCCGAATGTCAATCGAGGGGACGGTGGTTCGATCCCACCTACCGCCGTTTCGAAACGTAGGCAATTGCGTTTACCCTACATTTGCCTGTGTCTTTCGGAGGGGACACTAAAAGCCGGTGATCCCTTCTATCTGGTGTCTATGCCAGGGGAAGTAAAAGATCCCACACAGGGGGTAAATGTGTAACCTGTAGTGGACTCACTAATTCTAAAAAAGAACTCCTGCGTTAGCCCAAGTTTGGGCTGTTTGGAGGAAACCGCCTAAGAACTAAGAACAAAGTAAATCGATTCGAAACGAACGAAATAAATCACCGATTAGTTTATTGTAGCGCGTAATAGATGGCGCGCTGGTAAATTTGTTGTTCTGAAAACTGCGGCAGGTGGCTCAATGGAGCTCAACGCCGCGAAATCGCATGTATTTCTGATTTCAAGATGTTGACGCTTGCCAGTGAAATATCGATATACGCGCGAACTGCTGAGATAAATTTTTATTATTTGATGAGACTGTCTGTTTTGCGGTACGCAGTTTAAACGTGCTGATGTGAACTAAAACGTCGGTAATTTTCCAGTTAACTGGCCTAAATTATTTAGGGCTCTTTCAAAACGGATTTACCACGTTTTTTCGATGTATATGTGTTTGGAATGTCATTCTGCATCACACCCGCTAAAACGATGTCGGATATAATTTGCCTATGTTGTATTTTATATCAATTTAATGTCGTCGAGTCGACGAAATAAGCCGATGTCAGTGGGCGTGAACAATACATAGCGCTCCCCAGACGTATCACGACCGCAAAGGCGATGTCTTGCGATTTGCGAATATGTCCCAAAACCTAAGGCTACATTATATTCTATATAATGAATATATATTTATTTATTTCAAACATACATTTATAAAATATGGCTAATTGCTGTTTTCGACTTCGCAATGCACACGCTAGACACCGCCTTTGACAAAGCCAGGGTTTGAGGCCCCGATGTGTCTGGGCTGCGCGAACTGCTCGCGCCTTATGACATCGGCTTATTTACGTCGACTCGACGGCATTAAATTGATATAAAACACAACTTAAAATATACATATCTGACTTTTTTAGCGGGAGTACACATACGTTTTGAAAAGGCCTTAAAAACTTAGGCCAGTTAACTGGAAGATCTGCTTAGTAATACGGATTGATACGGATTCTTACAGAATTTTAGGTCAAAAATACGGATTGCCATCCCAAAAATGTGGCATATATGCGCTCATAACAGAGGTCGCACAAGACATGTGTTACTGTATTTGCTAGGTTGGCTATTATTATGTATTTTATAGTTAATAGGTAATTTAGTTAATTATATAGACACGTGTAATTTAATTATTTATTTATAAATATTACCTAGCAGTATGTAAATAGTTCACCCTCTCCGCTAAAGGCGTGGTTAACAACTGGAAGATACTGATCAGTGCTCATTATTACAGAAGAATGTCTTCGATCAACACAAAACTTGCTCTGCTTCTGCTAAGCCCAAGATTGCCCCTGATGAGCTCCTCCGTGTCAGTAAATGTAATGAATGATGAGTTATGTATGGCTAATGGTACAATCAACATGTGCAAATAATAGACCTCACATTTCAAACACTTGTTCAACGATGACACTATAATAATAATAATATAATAGCTTTATTGTTTCATAATGTCATGTACATACAGTAAAGTAATACAGTAAAGTAATAATTTCATGTCAAAGTACATGTTACAATGTAACAATTGGATTTAAGCAACCGTGGTGGTGACTTCTTGTGACTTGTACTGAAAATAGAATACAAGCAATATACATATAACACTACTAATAAACTGAAATTTTAAGAGAAATATAGTAACTGTATGTAATGTATACACCATATAGCATCCAAGCAACAAGTAGAAGCACCAGGAAGAGGTAATTTTTGGGGTCTAATTTTCGTAGCACGCGAAAACAATCCGTCTATTCAATGAAGTCTAGAGTAATCACGTTACCTCCAATCATAGACATGTCACGTAGTCAGACATAGAATCGCCCAATGCCAATGGAGTCATGGTAAGACAAGAAATTGGGACAAACATTTGTTTTGGCACTGTACTATGGCAACACTACATGTGTCATAGTGACATATATTCATGTTTAATTTGCTACATTTTGGACATACAAGTACTGTAGTGCCCAATATTTCTGACCGAGACCGAGTGATACTGACACTGTGGCAGTTATACCCACAATGTCGCTCTTATTGTTTTGATCTTTCGCATGACATAATGTATGTCTCCGTTTTAAAAGAAAAATACACAATTCAACTATCCATACTATATGATGATTTTCCGATTTAATCTTATCTCATGTATATCCTGAAGTTCGGAAATTGGTACAGAATCCACGTCCGTGTTGCCACTGTTGGAACAGTGAGCGTCCATGGTTTCGACTTTTTATGACTCCCGATGAGGGCGCTGTGAAATTCGAACACATTTCCCGCTATCAGGAGTCGGCGATCCCTCAAAGCTGTTAGGTAGGAGATCTACTCCGGATGCACGTTTTGGCTCACCACAAAGGTTAAGGCAACAGGGCGTTTATCGACCAATGAGTAACGACCATGTGTCCACATGGATAGTGTCTGTTTACACGGTACACGTGATAATGTGTCCACGTGGTTCTGCTAGTGTTTACATTGTAACAACTATTTTGCTAAACCTGTTTCCACGAACATCACTTGTTCAACCAGGGGGAAATTGAGTTGAGTACATAGTTTAGTACAAATAAATTGTCTTTAAATATTTCTAAAACGCACTAATAAATTATAAGAAGGAAAAAGACAGTAAATGATCTCACTATTAGCATCCATGGAAATAACGAATTTTCCTTATAAATGGGATAATAAAGTTTCATTGTATAATAGGCCTAGTAATTGTAACAATATTCAACGTTTTTTAGACTACAATATTTGCTGGTGCTGACATAGACTGTCATGCAGTTAGATTGGAACAACCACATTAAAAAATCACAAATAAAATTGCTAAGAATGTGTCCATTGTGAATAGCCAAGCACCTGTTAGATAAAGTGATGCATTATATACTCTGTACTGCTTTATCGTAATTATTGTTGTGAAATATGGGGAAATACGTAATTGTGAGAACAATTATTTGCTGTCTCTAGATTCAAGTTTATGTTTAACTTTAGAATTCTCCTTGTATACTTTTTTGGTTGTTAAATAAAAGCAATTATATTCAATTTGTACTAGCTTTATTTTCGTATTAGTAATTGGTGTATTACTTTTCCATTATTTCATTATTTATTTACAAAAAAACTCAAGACTTACCAAGTGACTCTTAGCTTAACGTGGGTGAACACAACTATATTTATTGATATTTTGCATTTATGTTAAGTTCGTTGAGATAAAATGTGCAGAGTGTGATGACACATTACAGACTGTAAGCACGGTATTCAAAAAAACTACGTCTAGGTTTAGCAAAATAGTTACCGATACTTATGTTTACCACGTGTACAATGTAAACACTAGCAGAACCACGTGAAAACATTATCACGTGTACCGTGTAAACAGAGGCTATCCACGTGGACACATGTTACTCATTGGTCGAAAAACGCCCTGTTGCCTTAACCTATGACTATGTGGTGAGCCAAAATGTGCCCCGGATGGACCAAACGTGCATAGATCTCGCTCAATGTCGCACATGTCGGATGTATTGGCTCTGAATCCCTATGTTTTGTATCTGTGATCCAACTCATTTCACTTGTTAACAATGTGATCACTACGTGGCGCCACTGGTTGGACTGCGACAACCGTGACATGGCTCGTTCGTCACCGTTAGTGATCTGGAGTATTATACCATCGATTTACAATATACGAAATTATTGAACTATTCGAACAAATCGATGTTGTCGTTAAAATGTTGAGTGAGTGTGCCTTTTTAGATTTATGTTCTGTTGCGCGGTTGTGTTATACAGTATCAATTACACCTATCATAAGTTACTGAAAACCCAAATACGTTTTAAAGAAACCAGACCAATTTTATAACTTAATCGTTCAACGTTCATAATAATCGCGCAGCATGTCACTCAAATCACGGCGTTTCACTCAAATTCCCGAACAGCGAGCTGCAATCATTCTAATAAAGGTCGTGACCCGCCATAAGAACCAAATGTCACCGCACGTGATCACGATGTCGAACGACATCTGCACAAGACCGCAGTTGGCAGCTACTATATAGTCACCACTAGATCATCATCATCATCATCATCATCATCATCATCATCATCATCATCATCATCATCATCATCATCATCATCATCATCATCATCATCATCATCATCATCATCATCATCATCATCATCATCATCATCATCATCATCATCATCATCATCATCATCATCATCATCATCATCATCATCATCATCATCATCATCATCATCATCATCATCATCATCATCATCATCATCATCATCATCATCATCATCATCATCATCATCATCATCATCATCATCATCATCATCATCATCATCATCATCATCATCATCATCATCATCATCATCATCATCATTGTTGTGCGGCCATAGTGTCCCGTGGTTGGGCGAAGGCCTCAACATGCTGGTTCCACATCTGCCTATCTTGCGCTATCCTCTACTAGATGGTACCCTTCTAGTAGTCGTCTAGTGTTCGTCTCTCCAACGGCTCGCCGGTCTTCCTCTGGGTCTTTTCCTTTCGTAGGGTTTCCAGGTGGTGATATGCAATGTCCATTGGTTCTCCCGTATCCTGCTGACATGTCCTGTTCAGGTCCACTTTCGTCTTCTGACTTGTTCAATCACGTTACTTTTCTCTAACCCAGATGTTTGTTTTTCTGTCCGGGTATGTGATGTTTAACATACTCTTTTCAATATTTGTCTATGCGGCTACTAACTTGTTCTTTGCATGGGTGGTCACTACAAGAAATGCTAAATGTGATTCTCTAGCGCTATTCCATCATCTCCCGAGAGGTGTGGATCCCAATGGAAAGGAATATAATGCCACATCCATTCCGAAACAGATCTCAATACACTCTCCGGCAGATCTGTTCACGTCTCTGAAAAAACATGCAGCCCTCAATTTTGTAGAAGTGTTATACTTCCTGATTATCCATAGTGACCTTTCATATAAATTATCCACACGAAGGGATTATGACAAATCGTATTTTACACGAGGAAGAAGTCAATGCGCCCGCAGCCGATTCCACGACGATCAGAATAATTCCAGACCCCATTATTATAAACGTCCTACTGCATGCTCTTGGATTGGTGTAATTTGTTTGCAGTTAGTACATTGACATAATAGGTCATGTAAGTATCGTGCTCGAAAACGAGGATGGGGCACTTGGGGGCAGGAAGTCCATTTTCTCCATGTTAAAAGATAGGACTTTGTTTTGGTTTTGGTTGTAAGAACCGGAATGTCCCCCAAATTTGTGTTTATGGTTATATTTTCCGAAGGATGATTACAACCAGAATCAGTGTAACAATTTGCCGATAAGAATGGCCACGGATATCGTGCATTTAATCTAGTAGTATGGTGGTTGCCATGGCATTGGGGGCTAGTACTTGTTTTTGGCGATCTTGACTAGTAATGAAGAATGCGATCTTTCGCATAGTACAACCTGTTTTGTAGCAGACGTACACGTGTGCTATTATTATGTGCATTTCGACAACTTGTCATATATAAGCGCTTATTGAACTTTTTATGAACCCACAACGTGCAGTAATGTAAAATGCAAATCCAGTAAGAGACATACAGCCTAAATTCATTATTACTATCTGCGCAACATGAATCCCTATATGTCTGTGAGAGTGTGGTAAACTCAGTATTAAATTGGACAGGTAAGATTAGAAAGCTATAACATACTATATTCATTACCTGATTTCCCTAGCATGGTGTAATAGAAAGCGAGCTGATGACAATTGTCTATATGACTATATTCCATATTTTATCAACCTTTCTTTGACATAAATCTGCAAGAACAATTGACTGTTCTATAAAGTGGACTAGCAAGTAAAACATCATCACCAACTAGGGAGACGCGATCGGAACATTGGTATTCCGGGGGTGCACCTGGAATAGTTGTTAATTAGTCAGGTATTGATTTTTATCGTGATAAGCATTGCATTGCTTTGGCGTTTTGATGAAAATGGAATTATTCAACGTTATAAATATAAATAAGTAAAATGACCACAACACGAATATGGTTGCAGATAATATATTGCAGTCTTTAACGGAATGTGTCAGCTCTTCTGCTCAAAACTATTCCTGTCGTGTGTTCTGTGGTGTCTTTCGTTTGTTTTATTGCAGTAAAGGTACACACTGTTTGGACAGGCAGAACGACTACCTGTGCGCGCAGAGGCCGATAAGTGAGAGGTGGCCTGGATTGCCTTGGTTAATAACGTCACTAATATTTAGAATCACTGGTTGACATGTTCAGTACGAGTTTGTGTAGTTTCACTACTCAATAGTTTCTTCATAGTTATTTACCCAGCCTTTAGAAGCGAACAAGGATTCCTCACAGGCTGACCTGTTCATTGCACTGGTAATTAAAAAACCTCGTAAACAGAAAGATTGTAAAGATTGCCCATTTTTGCAATGTACAATTATTTTTTATTATTCGAAAATAGCCCAACCACATTTTATAATTTATATTTTATTTATTTTCGTTCAGCAACGAACACAAAACAACAACATGTGCGCATTACAATGTGCTGTATTCATCATATACAATAAACAACGGATGAATATATAACTGATAATCACCAGCATACATGTTTTGCAAGTTGCAAGTGACTATTGTCTGTGTCACAATTGCTCCTTGCCATGAAGTGACTTTTCTGTAGGGTTTTCAGTTCCTTAAACTGGATGTTTTTATTTAATTAAAAGCTAATACAATTAATCTCACCCGCATGCAAAACCGAGTCAGAATAATGGTATGTCATATGCTATAAACAGCAACACCAATAACATAAATACCGGGTTTATGACCATTCAACCAGTGGTCTAAGTTGCGTTATTATTACTAATAACTTGTCGCATAGTGTTTATTTCATATGGGTATTCAATAATTATATACATACCAACACGCACCTGCTTTTACTATCATATAATAATTCTTACATATATGTAAGTGCAGTATACATCCGTGCTCATGTTGCGGTTGCGTAATATTAGCATATTTGGGATTACATTGTCTAAAAACCAATGAACTTGTAGTGGCATTTTTAAACAGTGTGCCATTATCTATTGCAAGCAATATATAAATAGCGAAAGCATGACTGGTATTTCACAAAATAATGAACAGAATTAGGCTCCTACTATTCGGTTTTTCAAATTTAGTTAAACATTATAAAGTGGTATACGTTCGAATGTTCATCAGAATGCAAATGTGAATTCATACCGCCACTGTGCATATCTGTAGAATTAATATAATATTAAGGTTAGCAGCTGGAAAAGTTACAAATGCAATAAATAGTCAATTTATTCATGATAGCAATTAAACAGTAAGGAGTCATGTATAAAAAACAG
Organism: Oasisia sp. SBJ-2009; assembly: GCA_964017155.1. Lineage (NCBI taxonomy): Eukaryota > Metazoa > Annelida > Polychaeta > Sabellida > Siboglinidae > Oasisia > Oasisia sp. SBJ-2009. The sequence continues at coordinate 7,947,614 of OZ024854.1, forward strand.
TATATAAAACATCTCATGGATTAATTAACTCACTGTATAAACGGGTTGGCAATTTAAAGCACTGTCTATGTAAAGCTACTTAGACTTCATAATTATTCCCCACCCAATTCATAATATAAGCAATATATAAAATAATCATAAAATATGTGTAACGTAAGTTATCATGTTTATATATATATTCTCAACGAAAATGTCCTAAGGTCTTAGATTCTTGGAAAACAAGGCAATTAATATATAGTTGGAAGATCCCGCCACGCTATCATATTATGGTTGCCGAACACTTGGCATGTTATTGAATTTGGTCGTATATTTTAGTTGTAATTATATTTTCAGAAGACTTTCTTTAAGACAAAAACATAGGGGAAAGATTAATGTGACATATGTTCGTTGTAAAGTTTGCTCTTGAAGATGTGATTTCGCAATGGTAATGTCATTCACATGTTATAGCCGTTACCAACACTGTTGGCGAAGAAAAATATAACAACTTCGCGATCAAACATTTCCGCAAACAGATGCAACTTTAAATATTTTGCTTTACATTTTTATCACAAACAACTTTTTGTGGGTCGGAATTTCAACAAGATATACGACGGAATGTCTAAACCCATGACAACAGATCACGTGATGGCTAGGTCAATTGGGGTATCCGTACGTCACGATAATAAAAAAAATTATAACAGTTAAAAACATGATTTACATTATTATTCCTGCATGACATATCTTAATTAAAATTTACGCCTGCATTTGACGCTTTTAAAATGTTGCCTTTTTATGCTGTCACCACTTTCAGTCAAATATGCGACGGATTGCACGTCTGTACCACGTATTTGTGACATCCATTGACTTATTCGGATGCCGGTGTGGTGGTCCCAGAATCGGCCGGGCACGAATCTGCCGAATCTGGGAGCGCAACGGTAGCATGCATGAATGATGTGTTATTACTAACAGAGTTTCCGTGACGTATGTGTTCAACACTACGTCAGACTAGAAAAAAGCGGGACTGTCCTTGCATGCGCCTGCGTTTAGCCGAATATGGGACAGGCCGAATCTGGGACCACCACACCGGATCATTTAGGCTCTACGCATAGTATCCTGGATAAACATGTGTTCATCTACATGGCGCACAATTCTATATAACAAGAACGATTGTGACGACTACGATCAATTAAAAGTTTGATATGACACATGCAAAACATAGTTATATTATATACATCGGCAATCCAACCACAATGCAATCAAACATGTTTTGCAAAACCAACATCTTTGTTTTCGTCTACAGTCTGGACGAAATTCCCCGCACATTTCTAAATTCGTACATGCGCAACCGCGAAAATGGGCAATCCCCGAACAGGGCATTATTTCGATAACTTGGCGTAGGAAACCGATCACGTGATCGATAGATGAATTTGAGCCGAGTTCTTAGATAGGCAACTTGTTCAACGTCAGCATTCCGCGATGTCGCCAGTATTTGTACCGTCGTTCCAGGTCAGTTTTGAGGTGTTGCGCTGTACTGCATTTCCGTTAGAAAGTTTTACGTCCGCTAGCTCCGATGTGCTCTTGTCACAGTTTTGTTCGTAGGTGGGCGATATTGGGAGACGTCTGAGATACTTGTTCCTGCTGAGCCATGTCATGCCAAAAGGCATGTCGTATACGCAGGAGTTAGTCCCGTTCGTGTTCTTTTGGCACTCAGTGGTGTAGTCGTCATAACAATGCATGCCTCTTTCTACTGGTGTCCCTACAATGAAAACATGTTTGTATTTAGTACAGTCGTTTCACGCACTTTAAAACGTTAGTAAGTCTAAGCGTTGAACTATTGATTCGTGTCACAGTTGTAGAATATATATAATATATATATATATATATATATGTATATATATATATATATATATATATATATATATATATATATATGTATGTATGTATGTATATATATATATATATATATATATATATATATATATATATATATATATATATATACTTTGGAACAGCAAATGTGCTATGTTTAACATGAGAAAATAGGACATCCTTGAACATAACAGCGAATTGCCGTCAATGTGGCCCGTTTCGGCAATTTTGTCAGTAACGCTTGTATTATTCACTACTTGAACATGCAACTGTGATCGTATGTTCCAAATTGCGAATAAATACGCGCTTATTGAAGCAATTGTGCTATACTCTCTGGGCAATATTCCTTCCACATATATGGGATTTCTTTAAATACAAACATTAATGAAATCCGTGAATTGCCTGCTTTTAGCGTATGGTTTATAGAGCACCTCGTTTCACTAACCATGTCAACTCGAATGTATCGTGTGTAGTGTGTAAGATAACATACCAGGAATTGTATTATCGAGGACGAAGGCGACTATGCCGCCGACTGTCATGGAGCTTTGCAGCAGGGCAGACACACTTTGGCTTAAAGTCGCGTTTCCTGCAATCAAACCAAGCCAGTATGATGTAGATGAAAGTGTTGTGTTTCATGGTAATGCAATATTTCTATTGCGCAGTATCCATTCCATAGACCATTTTAAAACGCTTTATACTGTATTCTCTGAAGATTATTCAATCGACCACCATTTTGAATCCACTGAGACGCTTTCACACACGCTGCAATTCGTACGCCAAATATCCATATACAAATAATAATATTATTCATCGCCGTACTCATTCACACAGCAGGGCGAATTGTATCAACGTTAGGGTGAATGAACATGATCAAGTTTCGAAGCTTATATGGTATTGCTATATAGTTAGTTAATGCATCACTAGGGCTAAGAAAATTTATTTTCGTCGACCCCATTCTGTGATAATTTACACAACCACATCTACAACAACAACAAAATAGAAAAGAACACACTCCAGCAACGCGGGTAACTAAACTTGCTTGAGTTTCGAAACGGCGGAAAAACCAATGTTCGTACTTACCCAAGTTAATGCTTTCCGGGTGGGCGGCCACCCACGGCGGAATAACGATGCCAGAGAAGAACGCGATGCCGAAGATGAACAGATTCCGGGATGAATGTATATCGGCCGTCTGGAAGTTGGCGACGCCGATCGAGCAGATCATTCCTACAACACACCACAATAATCAGTATGACTTAAGGCATACAGCGTTCTTGACTTTGCAACTTAAGTCAGTATGACATTATTTATAAATACAAACTGATGCTTGCGAGTTTATTTGTCACACACGTGTCTTAAGTCAAGTGTACTTATGTAGACAAAGTCGGCCCTTGCGGTAAACCAGCCACATTGTAATTTAGACACCAAAGGATAGTCCGAAATATGTTCCACATACAGTGTAGCAAATACGAAATAAGATCACCTTGCAAATAAGGTCACTTTTGCCAAGCACCGAGGCAGGCCGTAATAGTGAGGTTCAATGTGTGGTAATATTCTGAATAGTTAAATGGTTGTCGTGATAGATCAGGATGCAATCCAGGTAAAGCTTTCAAATATAAAAATATGTTATGGTAAATGAAAAAGACCGAAAAGTTACTGCCGGTAATACAAATAAGAGATCGCATGTCACCATGCCGCAACAGAACTGGGGTCGGTTTCATAAAACCGCGTAACTTTACGAGCAATTATGCGGTCTTCTGGTTGCAGCTAACAGCGATTATTCAGTGTAGCTTACAGCCAGTTTCATGAGACCAATTTAGCATTCGCGTAAACAAATCGAAGTAGAATTGACCTAATTAGGTCGCGGTGGGGAATCCCTGTATTTGTGGTGTCTGTACCCACCCATTTTCACTTTAGCTGCCGCCTTTGCAGTTCGTATAGCAAATTACAAGCTATGATGAATGTAAAGGATATCCAGTGTAAACGTTACAAATATTAAGTTAAGAGTGGGCGTGTCAGGAGCATCAACGAACATGGGGAGCATCACGTAAATATTTCAACTAACGTAAAGTTATGCCTACTAAATACATGGCGCAGCCAAAGTGCAGCTGTGGGGCAGACTCGTGAAAGGCAATTAGCGTAACTTTACGACGTTTTAGGCTATTGACGAGTTAACGCCCGCTATTGCGTCGCAAGCAGGCTCTATGAAACCGTCCCCTGCTAAATACGACCGCGTTGTTAGTAGATGATTTTGTTTGAGGGACACGTCACTTAGAAGAAGAGAGTAGTGACACTTGCAAATATTGTGTCTCATTTGTTAATTTATCAATGATTGTCGATGATATTGTTATGCGTGCCGTTGGTGTGTTGCCAGTGGAAAATTAGTTGTATAATATTAATAATTATTATTATTATTATCGCGCTCCTGGCTATATAAACGTCGCCTCGTACACACCCATTATCGCTAGCATCAACCCGCCAATGATCGGGTCGGGGATAATGCTAAACATGGCGCCGATTTTCCCGAACATTCCCGTCAACACGACCAGGCAGGCCCCAATCTGGACAACTCGTCTGGAACCAATCTGAAATAACCAAGAGGCATGTGTCGTCAGAATGCGACGTGCAGGACAGGAGCGAAGAACGTGCGAACACTGATAGTCAAAGAGAAAATGAAAGCAGACGCAAAAACGATAATGAATGACAGAATGAAACGGGGTCGTGGGGTGTCGGAAGTGAACAGTCATGAATGGAAAATGAGCAAGGGGATAAGTACGTTGTGAGGTCGTACCTTCGTGAGACCAATCGCGGCGATGATGTTGCTGTAGGAAGTGGTTCCGATGCCGGTTCCCCAGAGTCCACTCATTACACAACCAATTCCTTCGACGAAGATACCTAGACGGAAAATATTTGCATGTAGAGACATGTATTGGGAAATCCATAGCGCCAACCGATGAAATAAATGCATTGAACAAATGTGTGTGTGTGTGTGTGTGTGTGTGTGTGTGTGCTTGCGTGCGTGCGTGCGTGCGTGCGTGCGTGCGTGCGTGCGTGCGTGCGTGCGTGCGTGTGGGTGTGGGGTGTGGTGTGTGGTGTGTGGTGTGGGTGTGGGTGCGGGTGCGTGCGTGCGTGCGTGCGTGCGTGTGATGTGTGTCTGTCTGTTTCCTTATCACATTACGTCTAAACCATCGATCTATCTTAGTTCATTTTTATACACGCTACACACTGCGTCCTCTTTACATTATTATCAACAATAACTGTCACATCAATACTATATGCGTTTTCTTCAAGCTAACATCGGATCCATGCCTCACCACCATACGTCAAGACAAACCTTACACCATATCGCTATTGTAATTCAAGTTGCACCGAAATGGAACTACAAACTTACAACAGCTGAACTTAAGTGATATCGTTCCGAGCAGCATAACTAGTGATGAAGCAAAGACGTACCGCGATTAACGGCATGCTTCGGCGGCAGTGGAACACCGCATATCTTGGCACAGGCGTGATAGTCGCCTATCGACTCGAGCACGCTCGCCAGAACGGCCAGCAGCATTCCTGCCATGCCTGCAGCGTTGAACTTTATCCAGCCGAACTGACCTGTGTTGACCAAAAATACATTATGATAAATCCGTATACAAATACAGACTAGAAAAGTGTTGTCAGTTTTTGCAACAGCTTTTCAAGATCTTTGTCTTTTTGCATTCCAGTGTGCATTGCCCTAAAGTAAGATTATTCATTTCAAGTTATTCTTGTAACAGACGTATAGAACTAGTTTGATATTGGATATCCACTTAAGTCTCTTCTCACCTGAATGTTTGTTTGCCAGCAACTTACGCTATATCTGAGGATTGTCTAAGAAACACTAACACACGATAACACTTCGTGGCACATCGTTGCATTTGTTTTAGAAATACACCTATTCTCCGCGTATCAATACTATTGGTTTTGGAAGCCGCGTAATCTTAACGTGGCAATCTCAGTTAAAATACAGTTTAACTTGTTTTAGATCTACCTACAATGCAAATAAATGTTATAGTCTGTCGACACAAACAACACGATTAATAGGACAAAACAACATCATTAATAGGGCAAAACAACTCGATTAATAGGACACTCACGTGGTTCTCGTTTCTAGTCCGTTTTGAGAGATACTCATAGTGAAAGTTCCAGCTCCAAAGGTTTTATTTTTCATTTAATATTACGTTCTGTTAATATTGTGTCCTTGTGAAAATGCCCATTTTATAGTATGTGCCAACACGGTACACCCTTTGATGTGTTGTTCAAAAATATTTTCTATTTGCAAAATACTGATTGTTCCTTCCTGCCAGCTGAGTAATACACGTGAACATAAATATAGCTGTTCGTTGTTAACATGTGGGTTGTCACAACGCATATATAACGTAAGCAAGAGAATGGCGTTGTGGAATGTGAGAGACTGTGTGTGAGGTATGTTAATTTACTGGAAATATTGGGACCAGGGCTTTAGCTGTGGGTGCACCTACTCTTTAGAATATGCTTCCTTCTAGAGTTAAATAAGTTGAAAATATTGCTAAATTCGGCCGTCATTAAAAGATATACCTTTACAACCTTGCATATCCACCATAGCTCCCTGGCGTATCAATCGATCTGTTGACAACTGGATGTGTTTATTGACTCACAGATTAATTAATCCTTTTGTAATAATACACCTCAGAGCTTGGTTTCAAAGGATTTAGACCCATTTGAAGTTACCTATTTAATATTATTAATGAATGATCTCTTAATTCATCTTTATTTTGCAACCACACATAGATGGGGTGAAACTTTCTGAATGTACAAGCCCACAACTTTAATTTGACGTCTCACCTGGGTACGGCAGGCGGAACCAGCGGGCGTCGTTCAAGCTGTCCAGTCTGATGTCAGTTCGAGCCTCGTACCCCCAGCTGCCGGGCGTTGGCGGCAGAACGTCTGTGGCCGTCAGGATGGCACACACGATCAACGAGACGGCGACGGCAAGCAAAAACTGTCGACACAAACGACACGATTAACAGGGCAAAACAACGCGATTAGTAGGGCAAAACAACACAATTAACAGGGCCAAACAACACGATTAATAAGGCGTGCAAATCTCGTTTCTAGTCCGTTTTGAGAGATCTTCAAGCGAAGGTGCCAGCTGTTCTTCTCTTCTCCCAGATACTGGACGGGGCCCTTTGCAGCGCGTTTGTTTAAACGCCAACGAGAACTTGTGAGTCCACTACACGTTACACATTTACCCCTGTGTGGGATCTTTTACTTCCCCTGGCATAGAAACCATATAGAAGGTTAGGGTTTATTTGTCATTTAATATTACGTTCTGTTAATATTGTGGTCTTATGACTCCAACATGCATGTTGAAGATTTACTGCCTGCCTATTTATGTTTAGTTACTTTATTAACATCTGAACAATGTTCACGATTTGAAAGACTCCGAATGCAATACGTTCAAATGGTAAACAAAATATCCAGTTTCAAAACAAAATAGATTTGTAATAATGCCGAGACGAGCAGCGTTAACTCGTAGTACCGTTTCCGTTACAAATTACTGCTCGGCAAATTCTGGGCAGAGAAGCTGACACCCTGCCTTTAACGAGGTCATACCCAACTGGTCCCCCTCGTTGTAAGTAAGTGTATTCAAAGTCACAATTACTGCAATACGCAAACAATTTCTGCTGTTAAACTGAAAGAGCTATGTATTCTTTCGCATAGTTCGTTCAAGATGTTGGGAACCGGATCTTAAATGAAAACGCTAAAATAGTATAAAATGGAAAAGGCGGCAGACAAACATTGCCTGTCCTATATCGTTAAAGGCGCTTCGTCGACGACAAGTCATTGATTTCCCAAAGAACACAAAACTTGGTTAGAACGCTTTCGTTAGAGCAGCTTCAGCTGATTCCGGAGATTACGAATCCGGAACTTTTATGTCCAAATGTCGGTTTAAAAAGAAATATATATGTTATATGTCAGCATTAGCAGGTAACAGGTAAATGTATAAGATACGTATACAGTCGCAACGATTGGTTATTGAAGAACGAATACTACGTAAATTGTCAAAGCATTTGTAGGGCCATGCTGAGAACTGAACATGGTATGTAATCAACTTACCGCGTAAGGTTGGAAGATCTGTGCGGATTTAGTCTCTTTCTGTTTTCTTCCCGCCGGCAGACACTTGCCAACATTTATATTAATGTGTGCCATGTATTGTGAGAATAGCGTCAGCAGAAAGGTGGTCCTAAAAATATATGTGTCCATTACATATTTGCGCGATATGGTAATAGCATGCATTACAATATAAAATGCAAATGTTGATGTAATTATACTAAATAAATCCGCGCAAATATATACAACACCACTGTATATAGTTTCTAAGATATATATATATATAATCTATATTATATATAATTATATATACATATATGTCTTAATCCGTATATAAGTATATATATATATATATATACGGATAAAAAAATATATGTGTGTGTGTGTATATATATATATATATATATATATATATATATATATATATATATATATATATATATATGTCTTGTGTGTATATATATATATATATATATATATATATATATATATATATATATATATATGTATATATATATATAACTATATATATATATGTATATATATAACTATATATATATATATATATATATATATATATATATATATATATATTAATCCGTAATATATTCAAAGCTAAGTATATTAGCGAAACAGCTGTGTAGCGAAATACAATCATAAAGAAACGCACCATTATCAAACCAGTTAAACGGACATAAAAAGCTAGCATACATTGTGCCATCTGGCGATCTAGTGAACGACAAATACTTACATGAGTGCAATCCACCAGTGCTTGGCGCACATATTCGCCGTGGGAATGGCCATAGACATTCCGATGAGAATAATGGTTGGCGCGACTGTGATTGGTCCGATGAACCGCATCAAGACGCCAACGACTCCGAACAGACCAATGAACACCTCGAACAGCGCCGCCATTGTGAGACAGCCTTGTAACTGACGCAAACATGTGATGTCAATACAACGTAATAAATACACACATATACGCACAAACTAATACCATATACATACATACATACATACATACATACATACGTACGTACGTACGTACGTACGTACGTACATACATACATACATACATACATACATGCATGCATACATGCATGCGTGCATACATACATACATACATACTATATACATACATACACACATGCATGCATACATACATACACATACATACATTCTACATACTACATACATACATACATACATACATACATACATACACACATATATATATATATATATATATATATATATATATATATATATATATATATATATATATATATATATATATACAAGGTGTTTTGTTATTAACATTATATACGTATCTAAAAGACTATGTTGAATTTTACTTAATTCCTATTTATTAGTATATTAATTTCCTATTGAATTCGCGTAGGTTTCCATAACTCTTAATATTTGCATTGCCAATGTTTTGATTGGTTGTGCTAACATCATTGCGATTCAACTCTGTTTTGCGCACAAATCCCCACAAATTAAATTCAATGTCGTCAATCTGATGAACATTCAGAGGAAAATTATATCTTCAAATAATAATTGCTCATTTGAGAGTTTCATTCCGTGAAAGTGTTAGTGTGATATGTGTATGCGCTTATGAAGGGGCTGGTCCCGGATATACGGCGCTTTACAAATGCTAGTAATACTAATAGTTTTTGTAGTAAACACCAAAATGCTCCAGAACATAGTGTAAAACTCACAACTTGCATGCGATCTTGCCACGTGACAGGGTCTCCGCAAGTATCCGTCGCATTCAACGAAGTCTCGTTGCCCATGACGACGCCTGGAAAATATCATATTTGTTTAATCAAATCTGTGTTGAAAGAGACAACACGAAGAGTATCACTTACAACAGTTGCCTTGTTACAGTCAACTGTAACTATGCGCAAATAATGACAGTATGCTGTTTCCATGATGTCAACGTAATATTTAAAGTTTGATATGAACAATAAAATATAATGTATATTAAATTATCAGCATAATTATTTGTACAAAGAAAAAAGACTGAGTGATAGTTAAAATAAACGATTAGTTTATATTGCAAATGGCTTAGTAAGTTTCGTTTGTGCGCAAGTGTATGTGATAGTCTAACGACATAAGTGTGGCATAAACACAGTAACACAGTAACACAGTAACACAGTAACACAGTAACACAGTAACACAGTAACACAGTAATGTTATTTGCACGTGGATTTAGCGTAAACGCACCACATTCAGTTTTGAATGACAATTCTGGCATCGATATAATGGCAAACATCGGCGCGAAGAAAGCTCCACACCCGCCTTGGACAATGGGCAGTCTGAAACAAATAGTCATACATGCACGTGTATCCGAACCAGTGTGTCTATATGTCAATGTGTCTATCTGTCTGTAACCTAGCTGGCTAGCGTGTTTGTGTGTGTGTGTGTGTGTGTGCGTGCGTGCGTGCGTGCGTGTGCGTGTGCGTTTGCGTTTGCGTTTGCGTTTGCGTGCGCGGGTGCGGGTGCGCGTGCGCGTTTGTGTGCGCGTTTGCGTTTGCGTGCGCGTGTGCGGTGTGTGTGTGCGTGTGTGCGTGCGTGCGTGCGTGCGTGCGTGCGTGTGTGTTTGTGTGTGTGTGTGTGCGTGCGTGTGTGCGCGCGCGTGCGCGTGCGTATGCGCGTGCGCGTGCTACAATCAGGTTATCCATTGTTTGACGACAGGTCAAGGTGATGCATATTACATTACAATAGGGTTGATTTGTGTCTCCTATTTCAGTTGACCCTTGTCACTGCTTTATGCCATCATCAACATGCCTTTGGTTGTTAGCCAGTGTTCACTGGACTAACGTAGCAGTCGTTTGCCTCACCCACCAGTTGACCCTGAATTGCTGCTTTATGTCGTCATCAATATGTCATTGGTTGGTAAGCAGTGTTCACTGAACTGTTACATTTGTAATTTGTATTCCACTTCAGTTGACTCTGGACCGCTGCGTTTATGTCGTCGTTAACGTGCCTTTGGTCGTTAGTAAGTGTTTAATGAATTGGTATACCGAACTCATTGCACTTGGCGTGACTTAGTGGTGTTGATATCAAGTTAACAGTGACGTAGTCAGGATTTTGTATTGCGACCAAACTGTCTCTCTCTCTCTCTCTCTCTCTCTCTCTCTCTCTATATATATATATATATATATATATATATATATATATATATATATATATATATATATATATATATATATATATGTATATATATATTATTCTGCGTTATTACTCAAATATAGTTTCCGTTGGTAATACATCAAGTATTCCAATGTGATATTTGCCAATGTTAAATTCAAATGAATGCGCGGTATGCGTTTTGGGGAAACTCGGCCCGGGCGTGACGTTGTCACCAACGCTACGTCAGAGCAGTTAAAATCGGGTACTGCACTGGGCCCTGCCAAATCAGGGCCCAGCCGAATCTGGGCCCACCACAGCGGCATACATGTAATGGCCTAGACACGATGGCACTAACAGAGAAACAACATCCGAAGGTGCAGGTGCAATCCTATTTGAATATTGCACAAGGTAGGACTGAGAAGGGGCGTTTTACACAAGCATTCCTATTCCTGTTCCATCTGCACTTTGTCACCCTATGAATCAAGTAGCCAGTTATTAGTCCTCAGTTCCCCATCCTATTAATTTCCCGCGATTGGGCGACCGGCCCCTCGCCCGCTTCCTGGCTGCGCCACTGCGAGCTGTGTTGGTTAGGATTATTGCAATAATACACAAATTGAACTCTTCCTCTGGTACTCTTCCTTCCACGGCGGTGTCTGCCCTCCGGAAGTAAATCTTCTTTCCATGGCGGTGTCTGCCCTCTGGAAGTAAATCTTCCTTCCACGGCGGTGTCTGCCCTCTGGAAGTAAATCTTCTTTCCATGGCGGTGTCTGCCCTCTGGAAGTAAATCTTCCATCCACGGCGGTGTCTGCCCTCTGGAAGTAAATCTTCTTTCCATGGCGGTGTCTGCCCTCTGGAAGTAAATCTTCTTTCCATGGCGGTGTCTGCCCTCCGGAAGTAAATCTTCCTTCCACGGCGGTGTCTGCCCTCCGGAAGTAAATCTTCCTTCCACGGCGGTGTCTGCCCTCCGGAAGTAAATCTTCCTTCCAAGGCGGTGTCTGCCCTCCGGAAGTAAATCTTCCTTCCACGGCGGTGTCTGCCCTCCGGAAGTAAATCTTCCTTCCACGGCGGTGTTTGCCCTCCGGAAGTAAATCTTCCTTCCACGGCGGTGTCTGCCCTCCGGAAGTAAATCTTCCTTCCAAGGCGGTGTCCGCCCTCCGGAAGTAAATCTTCCTTCCACGGCGGTGTCTACCCTCTGGAAGTAAATCTTCCTTCCACGGCGGTGTCTGCCCTCCGGAAGTAAATCTTCCTTCCACGGCGGTGTCTGCCCTCCGGAAGTAAATCTTCCTTCCACGGTGGTGTCTGCCGTCCGGAAGTAAATCTTCTTTCCACGGCGGTGTCTGCCCTCCGGAAGTAAATCTTCCTTCCACGGCGGTGTCTGCCCTCCGGGAGTAACTATTCCTTCCACGGCGGTGTCTGCCCTCCGGAAGTTACCACGTCGCGTTATGTGCCAATTTCCTTCTCTTGACAGTTGCCGGCAGAGATTATTGTAGGCTCACCAGGCACGTGATCAAGTTCCGCACATATATACTCATTATCTTATGCTCCATGTAGGAAATGCGGAGTACTTTCATCAAGCACTTGACTTAGAGCGCAATCCCTCAGGGGTAGAGCTTCGGACTCTCGACTAAGAGGACCCCTGTTCGAACCCTGTGCTGCGGTGTTAAAATCTTGGGCAAGTTTTTCACTCAGCTGTATAATTGATTACCTGTCAATAGACATTTGTGGATATGTGTATGAGCAGCTTTTAGCACATTAATTGTAGTATGGTGGATGCTTCCCAGAAAAGTTGAGATGGTGTTTGATTGAACAGGTCTGCCGGGGAAGTAAAGTGTAAAGCGCTTTGAGAAGTTCTGTGGACTGGATACTGCGCTACTTTAATTTTTACTTTGATAAGTCTTATTCAAAATTCAAAAGTTAAGGTTTTTGTTGATTTAATCCTGGATGTGTTGAATTCGTTTGTGTACACTTACACAAGAACAACAGCGACCTGATTGAGTACAGACAAGTAAGACAGTAGCGGGTACCTAGTGCCGAACGTCGACTGTAAGAAGGTGGAGATGCCGGACACAAAGAACATGGCGCTGAGGACGTCCCCGGCGCCTGTCGTGTCGTTGCCCATGCCCAGACTGGCGACGACGACGAGGGGCGCGGAGATGATGCTGCCCAGGATCATCAGGTAACTCTGCAGGAGAACACACAGTCATGGTTGTCAGAACACCGGGCAGCGATGAATGTTACATTTCGGTATGACGGAATTACATCTAAGTGTGTGTGTGTATGTGTGTGTGTGTGTGTGTGTGTGTGTGTGTGTGTGTGTGTGTGTGCGTGTGCGTGCGTGCGTGCGTGCGTGCGTGTGTGTGTGTGTGTGTGTGTGAGTGTGTATGCGCGCGCGTGTGTGCGTGTATATATATATATATATATATATATATACATATGTGTGTGTGTGTGCGCGCGCGTGTGTGTGCGCGTGTGTCTGTGCATGCGTACCGTAAGCGCATGTGTTCAATAGGTATGTATATAAACAATAACATGTAAAATAATACAATTCGAACACCGATATACCAATTAGCAACGCCCTTGAAACAGGGAAGTTCTTATTCTAGGTGACTGATTTATTACGTATTTATTGCTTATGTACAGCCTCAGACGGCGCCACTGCATGCTACCTAGCTGTTACTGTGAAATGGTGTGCATGCAGCTAAAATGGCGCCCGCAAAAATCGAAAGATCAGCGGACGCCTTAGAGTTGCTACTCAATGGGTAGTTAGTGTGGAGACAACATCACCAGCCTACCTGAAGTCCCAGTCCGATACAGGAGTACCACGGCGGGATGTCCTCGACTCCGTAACGTAGGTCGTTGCCATTCGGCTCGTTTTGTTTCACTCGTGTCGTAGGGTCGTAGATTGTCACTTCGTGCGACTAGAGACAGAAGACAAGAAGACTCTCAGGTAGGCACAGAGGAAAACAGACACACAAAGAATATCATATTCTAGAGAAGAAAGTCTACAGACGAATATAGCGAGTTATTAATAATTACAAATTTTGGATTAATTATTATAATAAATACTATATATATATATATATATATATATATATATATATATATATATATATATATATATATATATTCATTCATCAACGTCTTGACAAACATAAAATAAAAAATATTACCTACTCTAAGCGAGAAGACTTATCGATATTTATCCCTCATGTATTTGAGTCAACACAAATGTATTACAAGCTGCAGAGCGTAAACCAATAATTGTGCGTGTAACATATCGTCCAAGTTCTCATCCCCGTGCCCATCTTGATTTGATTTTTTTACAAGGACAGTATTACATATTCAGAACAAAATATCAAGTAAAAATAAAATAGCCTACCTGATGGGTGATTTTAATAAAAATTTACTACATTTTGCAACCCACCAAATAACGAATGATTTTATAAACAATATAATAGCACAAGGATTTAATCCTCACATAACAAAGCCAACAAGAATAACTTCTACAACAGCAATTCTTATAGACCATTTGTATTCCAATCACACTCACACAGATTACGACTCTGGGATTATTATCACAGATATGACGGACCACTTTGGAATATTCCATTTAATATATGGTATACCTCCTGTGCATAATATAAAATATAAACAAACACGCCAGCTGAACGAGCGTAACATTTTAAAATTTAGAAATCTATTAGGAAGAGCAGATTACACTTCTGTGTTATCTGCTATTGATCCAAATGAAGCATATAATAATTTAATGCAAATATATAAATCATTATTTGAAATATTATGCCCAGTCAAAACTACCAAAATAAATACAAAATATAGAAAGTTACATAAATTAAATATCAACCTCATTTCATTCGCACTTAAAGGATAGATCTTCTGTAAATTTCTTCATGCTACCAACTGATATAAACGAGATTAAAAATGTAGTAACAAATCCAAAAACAAAATGCTCTGTAGGTTTTGACAGTTTATCTACAAAACTTATCCAGCAGACTATAGAAGAAATAATCATACCACTTGTGCATATTATAAATCAATCCTTTGTTACTAGTGTTGTCCCAGAAAATCTAATAAATATATAAATCAGGAAATAAGAATGTTTTAATAACTATAGACCAATAAGTATTCTAGCTACACTTTCCAAAATAATGGGGAAAATCGTTTTACTTCTATTGTGCTTCTAATCTTCAAAATGGTTCCCTATGTGTGTAGAATATAGTGTATCTGTCATTTTTTTAATTAACGTTTTCGAGATGTTTACCTAACCTCTACACTTTGGGGCGATGTAGCTCTCTGCATGTGTCACGGTATCCCGCAGCGTCGTGTGTGTTATCCATAAATAGTCCTGTACCCACTTAAACGTACATTGTAGTCGGGTGGTTACAAAATAGAATAAGAGCTGATGCCACACGCGAAAACATCACAAATCATCCGTCCAGGAATGTGTGCAAAATGCAATCAATTTTGGAACTATTACATTGCATTTCCTTTTACACAACTGCTCCGTAGTGTCGCAAATCAAACGTGGTTTAAGCAGTCATAGTGTTCAAGTGTCTTTTGATTCGTTAGTAGACGTAATGCTACGTCTACGATTTGATTAATAGCTGCATGGGCGTAAAACTATCGTCTTGCATTCTACCTACCCTCAATAATTGATATCAGGTGGTTTATATATATAGACTGAGGCGCCAGTGCCTTTATGAAGGAATGACTATCATGACTCATTCCAACTCAAGCAACAACACAGGGTTCGCATAGATAACTACACGTCGTTGACCAGAGCCTGCTTCTGATGTTCAGCATGTCTGAATATTAATATCTGTTTATGTAGGCTGTCATCGAGCTGATAATGGCAGTTCGTATGGACATTCCCCTCCAACACCTCATGCAGCTGCTGTTGAGGCTTTTGCTCTGCCTCCTGCTCCTGCTCCTGCTCCTGCTCCTGCTCCTGCTCCTGCTCCTGCTCCTGCTCCTGCTCCTGCTCCTGCTCCTGCTCCTGCTCCTGCTCCTGCTCCTGCTCCTGCTCCTGCTCCTGCTCCTGCTCCTGCTCCTGCTCCTGCTCCTGCTCCTGCTCCTGCTCATGCTCATGCTCATGCTCATGCTCATGCTCATGCTCATGCTCATGCTCATGCTCATGCTCATGCTCATGCTCATGCTCATGCTCGGCCTCCATCTCAATCTCAATCTTCTCCTCCATCTCCTGGGTGGACACCCTCTTCTTCTTCTTCTTCTTCTTCTTCTTCTTCTTCTTCTCCTCCTCCTCCTCCTCCTCCTCCTCCTTTTCTTCTTCTTCTTCTTCCATATACTGGACTGGGCCCTTCCCGGGCGTTAAAAGTCCAATCGAAACTTGTGCACTTGGGGGGAGTACGCTCTCTTAAAACAGTTAATATAAAATATATTAAAAGTTAATTAAGTTATTTTATAGATGGTGATTTAAAATGTATTATTATGATGTTCGTAGTCTTATGAGGAAATTAAAGCAGACGTTAAGGCCCGAAGGCCAGTTCTGAATGCCTCTGGGCATGTGGTGGCTGATAGGCTTGTGGGGAGCCTATTCCACTGTCTAAGGGTTGCATGAAAATATAAATGTGAAGGGCCTCTTCTTTCCATTCTTGGCTGTTGCATGCCTTCGTGGCATGTTGTCAGTTCAAACTCCGAGCGTCGTTTGAAATTCTCCCGCTATTGTCGCCATGCGTGCGTACGTCGGTGTAGACTCCAGCTGTTTTATGATATAGACGTTGAAATCGGCACCGGTGGGCCGGCAACGTGAAGGTCGCTCATCAACAGTCCCAAGTGCGTTCGTCTGTGTCCCACTATACGGCTAGTGTACGTGTCGTCAGATACCGGTATAGGTGTTAAATTGCCCATGTTAGCTCAGTAGATTGATCGTGTATTTCACGCTGATCATAGAAACACAAGATGGCCGTTTTATGTATGTGACGAGACGGCCTTACCATTACGACGCTCGTGTCTTTGTGTTGACAATACGAATTGTTCTCACGTAGTTCCAGTTCACGCTCTCGTGATTGATTGGCTTCGCATAAACCATAGTCTACCTACCTATAACGCCACCAATACAAACAAAAATTGCATTTCATGTGTATTTTATGACAATCTTTTCTTTACATATTTTAGAGGCGATCATGAATTGTATGGTGTATGTCCTTTTTAGGGACTTTAATATAATTGAATGGACTCGATCCTTCCATTGTCATTACCATTGGGAATGTTCCGGTTCGCACGGTTGAACGGTTAAACTGTAGATCTTTCCGCAAGAGCAGTTGTCGCGCGGTAATTGCAACGTGCTTCCCAGAGATGTTGAGAGAGTTTACGAATTTATAGGTCTACAGGGTGTTCAGTGGAAAGCGCTTTGGGCAGTTCTAATGTATGTTTACAGCTACATATAACTTACATTTATGTATTTACTTGTGTGTGTCAGCATGAACTATGTGGATGCTATATTAAGGCATTGCAAAAATACCCATCGCACGCCCATGCATACTGTTAAATTTCGTCGAGTATACGTGGGCATTGAATAGCCGCCGTTATCTGGTGGGTGGTTTCGCATAAACCATAGTCTACCTACCTATAGCGCTATCAATACAAAAAAATCTATCATAAATGATGTTCTGTCGATTCTTGTATGGGTACATCCGGGCACGGAGCAGAGTTTATTTTCAACCGGTGACCAACTTAACGTTTTGATAGTGTCATTCCAAAAGTGAAGGGTTCTGGGCAAACTTCCTTTTTTATTCCAGCATATGCCACTGGAACAAACTGCCTACTGAAATTAAGCAATGTAAAGTTAAAATCAGTTTTAGAAAAAAGGTAACGACCCTATTATACAGCAGATTGATGGCTGACGAATGATCACTTTAATTAAAGTGGCATTTTAAATTACATTTTTGTTAATTTAATCTTACTATGTACTATCTTGTTATTATATTTTAAATAGAGCACCTTTTATGTTAGCACATTGTCTTATTGATGACATTTGTTTACCTGTCTTTAAAAATATTTACATTTTTATTATTGTATTACTGTGTTTATTTATTTATGTATTTATTTTTATATTTTCTTAAATTCATTCTTAGTATTTTTTTTGAGGACCACATTGGAAACAAGTGGGCTATTGTGTGCTTTAATGTGTCTATCCTCGGTCAATATTATATTTATATGTATTATAATGTTTTACCAAATAAACTCACTCACTCACTCACTCACATAGATTACAATGAACCCGTAACCGAGAACATTAGTTCCGAAATACCTCCACGACACTCTCGAGCATTGGCGTGTTTATGAGAGGTGGTCAAATCAACCTACCTCCACGATCAACAACAAACCAACCAATAATGGCAACAAAACAAAGATTCGCTAATAAATTGTGTTTTATCGCAACTCTTGTCTGCGTCGTAGTTATTTTTCCAACGTTTCGCCGGATTTCAATAAAACGTGCATTCTGAAACTTCTTCACGGCCATCTCCATAAGAACGTTGATGTATTTACAACTCTTTAAAAACGCGCATCTGTACGATGCCCATCAATGTATAAGGCATATTATTCTGGTCCATAACTAGACGATCACCTATCATCTGACCTCTTCAGTTGGTGCTGCTTGTACATGCGGACCAGCGGATAGCGGCAATGTAAACATTATTGTTATTGCTACGTCTTGTTCGACTGTACATATTGTATTCGTTTCGTGTGAAAAGCCACCTATAAATGCATTGACTTCGATTCAGGCGCAAAACCTTGCCGAGTCGTGACTCAAAATGAAGAACATCTGTTCTATTTGCAATTACACAATTCGACATCACAGACACTTTATAGTACTGTTATGAATTATATTGTCTTAGTATTGATTTCCATGAGAAACTTTCCTTGTTTCGAATTACAACTCTGAGGTTTGGTTGTATAAAATAATAACAAATTATTCATCAAAAGGACCCAAAAGCACAACAGTGACAACATGAACTAGAACCATTTGTAGCTGTGAACATACAGGATGTTAGTGCTTTTGAAGACATTGAGAGTGGCAGACATTCCCAATAACAAGAGCAAGTTTTCATATAACTTCACATGCTATATTCTAACATATTGTAAATGACAAAATGTGTATTAGGAAACATATTAGTATTCTACATCTTTATATACATGCACTTTCTTGGTAGATTAGATATGTGTGGTTGTAATTATCTATCTATTATCTGTCAGAAAGCGGATCGAATACAAGCTACTAGTACTCGTGCACAGGGCTTTGTACGACGGCACGCCAGAGTATCTCGCGGCACTACTACTCCATCACGCGCCTCGCCGATCGCTGGGCTCTACAGGCGGGTTACTCCTCGAAGTGCCAAAAGTGAACTTAGAACGTTTCGGCCGGCGTGCATTTGCCTGTGCAGGACCCACTCTGTGGAACAAACTCCCTAGGAATATGCGCGACAACGGCAATCTAGTACAATTTAAGAAAGAATTAAAAACATTTTTATTTTCCACGTAACCAGTTTTACACAACGAACATTATATTTTAGCTTAACTATACTTATTTATTTATTTACCTATTTACATGTATGTACACACCCGTGAACATTATATTTTAGCTGAACTGTATTTATTTATTAATTTACATATTTACATGTATGCATACACCCGTGAACATTATATTTTAGCTTAACTATATTTATTAATTTGTTTACCTATTTACATGTATGTACACACCCGTGAATGGGACATACGTCCCGGATGTGATGGTGTCAAAATAAAGTTTTATTATTATTATTATTATTATTATTATGTTCAGCTTTCTGTAACGTTCTATTAACTGACTATCCCGTATACGATATGGTTATAACTGGATTTTAGGAGATCTCACGCAAATAGTCAGGTTTTTCAGAATAATACCGCCAAACAATACATCGGCGCATACCAATTAACAATAATATATGCCAGTCTCCAATCTTTTTACACATGACTTCGTCTTCTTTTATTCCAACACCAAATATGTCCGTGGTCACCGTTAACTTGCATATATCAATACGCACAACAAACGAAGAACATAACTTAATATTCTGGTAGATCAAATGCTAGTGCATACGTTTAAGACATCACAAAACAACGAGCTGAATGTGTCGTCGACATAGCCGCGACGTGTCCTGAACATATTTGCAAATACACCAATATTCTCAATATAAACAAAAATAAAAATATTACCTTACAGATCAAATATTATTAACAACCTTCTAGCTTTTCGAAGTTCGACAGATCTGTTCACTCTTATCTGCCGCGTCTTTCCGACGAAGTTCGCCCGATCCTTCCACTCGGTAGCTACCATTTACTATCTAACACTCACCGGCTCCCGCGCCTATCGATGCCTGATTCAGTCAGTGCACGATGTCTAATCAACGAATATTCCAAAACGAACATCCATGCGTGGATATCCTACTATAAACTCATATGTAAATATTTGTAAAACTCACTAAAATAGCAATAAGTAAGAAACAAACCTGCATGTTCTCTGTCGTAGCGTCGCGGTCCAGCGGAGTAGCAGCGTCGACGGTCCGAATGCTCTGAGGCTGCATGATTGACTGGTTCGCTTTTATTCGGCCAGTGGGGTAAACGGTGTCCTTTATTACAGGGCTGTAGTTGCGGGCATGCACGTTGCTCGAAAAGTGCGTGGGTAAAATCCGCCGAAAAAAATCACAAAAACACCGTGAGTGACGTAGGAACCGCTCTGAAGTAGCTGCGTGCGTAGACCTTAAATGTCACGTTACGTACGATTAATTACGCCAAGAACACAACGGACCTCGTGAATTTTGACGGTGAAAATTCATCGGGTGAAAACGCTGAGTAATGCCCGTTTGCTATGTCACAATTTAGCACAGGAGTATCATTATCGTAGTTCTTATATGTAGTCCTTGTTGCTGGCACGTGTTGGTTACGTGTTGGCACGTGTTAGTTCTGACGATTTACCTGGAATATATACCTTTAAACAACTATAATAATACCACGTGGTCATAGTTACTTATTATGTTGTTAATATATTGTAATTGTTGTACATCCTTATTATGGACATACTTTGGTAAGGACGGTTTTAGTATGAACGGCTTATCGCGTATGTTGCTGTTAATACTGGTAACTGTCGTTTACGAGTGTATTTATTGGTTTTGATTGTCTGCGTCATAATATAGTAGTACACTTAGGGCCGGAAGTACACTCCGGTGCCCCGTATCACAGTACTCCGCGATAAACCATAGCGGTGGGCGAGATATTTTAGCAAGAATTCATCGCGTTAGTTTTATTTATTGGTAAATTCGCATCAGACGTCGTCATGGTTCGTGCTCGTGTCTGTGTCTCTCCTTCGTACACGCCCTGCATACTTCCTGCAATGCCCCGGAACGAGAACTCATAGCGTGTTTTCGTGTTATGCGCAGGCGCGAACTTTTACCGACAAACACTTCTGTTTTTCGGCGAGATGCAGTTTGAAAAACAAATTAAAAGTTGCATGAAAATGCATCTGGATGCGTGGCCAAAAACCGTCAGAATGTCTACGGAAAAGGCCTTCTAAACACGGTTCTCAGTTTGCGGGATCACTGGGTGTGCTCAGTATATGGAGACTATGAATGACCGTTGACAGTCGCTGCTACCAATCGACAGCACACAATGACGGTTGACAGTCACTGCTACCAGTTGACGGCACTCAATGACCGTTGACACTCATTGGTACCAATCGACAGCACACAATGACCGTTGACATTCACTGCTAACAGTTGACAGAACACAATGACCGTTGACACTCACTGCTACCAGTTGACAGCACACAACGACCATTGACACTCACTCCTAACAGTTGACAGAACACAATGACCGTTGACACTCACTCCTATGAGTTGACATAACACAATGACCGTTGACAGTCACTCATAACAGTTGACAGAACACAATGACCGTTGACACTCACTCCTAACAGTTGACAGAACACTGTGACCGTTGACAGTCACTCCTAACAGCTGACAGAACACAATGCCCGTTGACACTCACTGCTACGAGTTGACAGCACACTGTGACCGTTGACACTTACTGCTACCAGTTGACAGCATTCAATGACCGTTGACAGTCACTGCTACCAGGTGACAGCACTCAATGACCGTTGACAGTCACTGCTACCAATTGACAGCACTCAATGACCGTTGACAGTCACTGCTACCAGTTGACAGCACTCAATGACCGTTGACAGTCACTCCTAACAATGGACAGCACTCAATGACCGTTGACAGTCACTACTACCAATTGAAAGCACACAATGACCGTTGACACTCACTGCTACCAGTTGACAGCATACAACGACCGTTGACACTCACTGCTACCAGTCGACAGAATACAATGACCGTTGACACTCACTCCTAACAGTTGACAGAACACAATTACCGTTGACACTCACTCCTAACAGTTGACAGAACACAATTACCGTTGACAGTCACTCCTAACAGTTGACAGAACACAATTACCGTTGACAGTCACTCCTAACAGTTGACAGAACACAATGACCGTTGACAGTCACTCCTAACAGTTGACAGCACTCAATGACCGTTGGCAGTCACTACTACCAATTGACAACACACAATGACCGTTGACACTCACTGCTACCAATTGACAGTACACAGTGACCGTTGACACTCACTGCTACCAATTGACAGCACACAATGACTGTTGACACTCACTGCTACCAATTGACAGCACACAATGACTGTTGACACTCAATGCTACCAGTTGACAGCATTCAATGACCGTTGACACACACTGCTACCAGTTAGCTGTCACTTGTGGGTTGGCAAAGTGCATCTGATCGAACCTGTCTGAACAATGGAACCATATCTCGTACATGGCGTGCTTCAATAGACATGTATGTGTTAAGATTGCGATTTTATTAATAATTTATGGTTTTATCTGCCCTGATCACTATTCGGTTTCCTGGACTCGACAGGTGTGCTTTTGTGAAGCAATAAACATCCAGCGTAAACCGAGATAGCCTGTGTTTCGATACCACATCACGTTATATCATGTAGTACGTGACTACCATCCAACAATAATAAATGTAAATCTTTACATAATACGCTGTTAATGCGCACGTGCAGTTTGTTCCGTATAGCTACGACCGGTTACCAGACGTCTGCACATAGTTGCCTACTGTGCGTGGGCACAAATCTCCGTCACCAACAGGGCTTTAACATTTAGATACGTTTCGTTTTATTTTATTTTGATACACGTGCCTAGATGTCGTCCGGGTTTTACGGAACTTTGTTGCACTTACATTTCTCGAGGCGTTGTATGTTATTTGGGTGATGTTCCTCCTGATGCACCGATCTAGGGAATGTGTATTTAGCACCAACTATGACTGTCGCACTTACATTTATCCGGGCGTTATATTTTTCTGGATGTTGTGTATTTATGCTAAATATTATCAAATGTTTGTTTTCTGCAGACATATATAATTTCTGTCGTCAAATATTTTTCTCTCCACGCATATGTCATGCGGCGTTACTGTCATGTTTCTGAAATCTAAAAACCGCAAATTATCATTATTATATACTGTAACTATGATACTAAGTTTTATGTATTATATGTATGTGTGTATGTATGTGTGTATGTATGTGTGTATGTATGTGTGTATAAAATAAACCCTTTTCCTTTCGTTCAATACTTGCTTTAGATGTTTAGAAACCCATGGTTTGTTGATAGGGAACACTTTGGACTTCTTCAGAGGTATAACGGTGTCAACACAGAAAGAAACGTAACTGGTTACAACATCCGTAAGTTCATCAAGGAATCCCGAAAAACATCCCACATCGTACAATCAAAACAACCTTGTATTCTGGCTACGCTGTTTTCATTCCACACCTTGACCTGTCTTTCAACCCACTTTGCACGCTTCAGGACACATTTATATATAGGTATGAAGTGAACAGTGTTGTGATCGGCGTCAACAATCGGGACCGATACAGCATTGGACACCGAACCGTAGCATAAGTCAATTATTTTGTTCATTCGGGTTGGGCACGTAATGTACTGGTGGTAAGTTGGCAGACAATTCTCGAGGTTACATTTATTGAAATTACACAGTATGAACTTGGGTGCATCGGTAGACTAAGCGTCAAGTTTCTGTCTTACGTCCCAGATGCGCTGAGCGGCGCGATCCACGTTGGCTCTGGGCTGTAGTCACAAACAAATGTGGAAATTCGCGGGGGAGATACAGTGGCCGTAGTGACACTGACAACAGTTCAATGTCCGGGGTGCAGAGCAGCTCACGCACAGTGACACGTCTTGCACCAACGCTCGTTGACATATAAACAAACACCCCCACCTTTCGCCTTTCCGGTCGTCTGCTTGTCGCGATCAAGCCGGGTGGGGCATCCAAATGTATGTATGTATGTATGTATGTATGTATGTATGTATGTATGTATGTATGTATGTATGTATGTATGTATGTATGTATGTATGTATGTATGTATGTATGTATGTATGTATGTATGTATGTATGTATGTATGTATGTATGTATGTATGTATGTATGTATGTATGTATGTATGTATGTATGTATGTATGTATGTATGTATGTATGTATGTATGTATGTATGTATGTACGTATGTACGTATGTACGTATGTACGTATGTATGTATGTATGTATGTATGAACATATATATATATATATATATATATATATATATATATATATATATATATATATATATATATATATATATACATATATAATGTGTGTATATGTATAATTGGGTCAAGAATACATCATGCGAGAATGTACAGACTCGAAATTGTCAACAAATGCCGTAATACAATGCATGTATGTATGTATGTATGTATGTATGTATGTATATATGTATGTATGTATGTATGTACTGCTACTATTTATTTTATCAGGCATTTTATTCTTCACCATGTGTCTTTTATATGTGAATGTATATATGAATATGTATATAATGTTTCTTCTCCGGCAACGGAGCTCGAATACATTGATAAATGATAATAATAATAACATTGTTCCGACAACAAACGAGACTCTTTGACGACTGGATATTATTAATCAACGCAACACCTGATTTACTGGCGTAAACGCACGGACAAAATTTAATATAAAGCCAGGGTAAATGTAAGCGTGACAATGCCAAACCATGTATGACCTAATAATGAAATGTATGAAGGTGACGTGATCAATCATGTAGCTCTTGCATCGTTTATTGTAGTTCTTGCGGTGTAGTTGCAAAATGTCGTCGACGAAGTAAACAAGATTGAGATACTCTCACTCTAGTCTCAAGCTTCTGGTTTTCCAGGTCTGTCTTCACAATAACATGTTTTTCAGATGTCAGAGGTGTCATAGTTTAAAGGTTAGTGATATGTTTGAAATATTTGGCAAAATAAGTCACCACCAACAATGTTTTTTATCGTTTGAGATTCGACAAATGTCTTTGTATGGCAGTTTCGCACCTACGTGCGTCAAAACACGCCAATTGTCAATTTTGTTGAAGGCTGGTGCACAGGGTAATGGTGATGTTAATTTGTTTATTTTTGTAAGACGTCTTACAAATCTGTCAAAACCGTCACCACTATCTTGTGCATCTGGGTTCAAGGTTTCTCTGAATATAAACGTTGTTTCTGCTGTTGTGCATCGCTTTCACGGTATGGCTTAACACCACTGAACAAGTTGCGTATGTCGCTGCTCGTGTTTTTTGTAGATTATGCACGGGTAGGAGCCTGAAAATAGCAAGTGTTTTCTTTACAAATCTAAAGTTTTTATTTTTTATATCCAAAATTAAGATATATCTTTTTACCTGTAGAGGCTTTCGCGAAACGTTATACGTCTCCATCTTCAGTACTAATGACGAATTACGTCATCGTACACGTGGGGTAGCTCGTAACTGCCCTCGTCTCTTCATTGGTGTCTTTTTTCTGATCCAGATTGCTTCCTTTTTTGCCAGGTTCTTCTGTTTGGCTTTTTATCAATATTGTTCGCTCCCTCCCAGTCTATGTGTGAATTTCAGTCGTTGCATGGTCTGTTAGGGCAGATTTGTTGAAGTTAGACATTAGTGTTTTTCCTGTCTATTATGTATTTCTCTTTGTTCGTGTTGTCTACGTCCTTCCTGTGTTCGTCCAGTCGTGGTTTCAGTAGTCTTACGGTCTCTCCAATATACTCGGCACCACGGTTCTTGCATTGTCTCTGGTACACCAGCTCATCTTGTTCTGCGAGCTCTACCTTGTCTCTTGGCTGTGCCAGCAGGCGCCTGGGGGTGGTGTGGGGGATGCGTGGTGTCGCAACTCTGTACTTCTTCTTTGCTCTTCCAGGGGCTTCCTCCACATATGGGACAACTACTTGACTCCTGCGGTCTTTGTGGTCGCTGTTGCTGATTATGTCAGTGCCGGCTCTTCTCTACCCCTGCACATCCCTTAATTTGTTTTATGTCAGACAATGAAATCTCCCAGGAGAACTGTGGTCGGCCTCCGGTCAAATAATACATTTTGGTGATTTGAGCCACAAGCTGGTCGTGTTACAAGCAATGTTTGGTATACAGAAGCAAATATTCGAATACACAAAACCGTTTGGCTGCTCGTGTGATTGCGCTGATGGATCGTTATACAGGAATTCCCAGACGTTGTGTGTTCGTCTTCAAATCGGGACGGGTATTAGCGCTGTTCCCATGGGTGACTGTCATAATCATAGGCAAAGCGTTCATAACCAACACAACGGCATATAAAATGATCACCCGAGACGACAGACAAAGACTGGTTAAGTAGACACGCATGCGACTCAGTAGCACATATTTCCGACGTGTGTTTCGTGGAATAAAAGACATACTGAATGAGTGAACGTGCAGCAAATAGACCAGAACGAATTTTTACTTTTAAATGTTACTATAGATTTCCGTCTTTACTATATCTTCACGTCGCAATCTTTGTTACTGCTACGAAAATGTGTTCCAATTTGTACGTCACTTTCCATTGATATATATCGCACATAACTTACTTTCGCTAAGCACCCCGCAGTGTTTCGCAATCCACACGCATAAATATTGCATGTGTGACATTTCTTTCACGAGATTCGTTTCAGCGGCCAGCACCAAAGATGTTATGGATAGCGCGTTTTAGCGCTGCAGGGGGTGTAATTGTTTGCCCCGTGTTTGTAAAAGTAAATAGTCATTCATGAGATTCTTGTTTTCTTGCCTTCGTTGACATTTAAAGATCTCTAGAGGTCTTTATATAAAAACTACCAAATGATCATACGCCCGCACAATAATATGTAGAGGCAGGCATGGACGCATATACGCACTCCCGCGAGCACACACTCACATGCACACTCTCACGCACTCACACACTCACACAAACACACACTTACACACACTCTCACACATTCATAATCACACACACACACACCCACACACACACACACACACACACACACACACACACACACACACACACACACACACACATACACACACACACACACACACACACACACACACAAACACACACACACTCACACACACACACACACACACACACTCACACATACCACACATACACACATACACACACCCACATATATATATATATATATATATATATATATATATATATATATACATACATACATACATACATACATACATACATACACTCGCACACACTTGTGCATGCGTCCACCACTCTCGCTCGCATAGATATTCAACGGTGCATGACGAGTAGACACTATTTATGGTTTTCATATATTGGTAGTGGACACACCGTACCTTCTTTGTAATACTATTTATTTACAGTGTGGCGTTAAACTTCAGCGTTTTACAAATCCATAAATTATATATATATATATATATATATATATATATATATATATATATATATATATTCTACACGGAAGCACTGAATATGTACATCCGCCCATGGACTACCTTGACATGAGGCCAATGACGATTCGATAAACAGTGTTCAATTCAACGTATTACTTTCAATATTACAAGAGGCACAATAAAAGCGAGACTAAAATGGTTACATTATTCTAAAAAAACTTCATCCAATAACAGTCATTGAAATAAAAATAACTAGGCTTAATCTGTATGCAAATACGACTGTGATTAATTTTTGGCCGGCGAATCGCTGGACGCGCTAATTATAGTTTTCGACAAGGTGATATAATTCCCACGGCAAACGTACACAAAACTGTTGTAAGGAAAATATTTCGCGCTGTAAACAAAAACAACTGTGTAAAAGTACAGTGACATTCCATTCCTCTTACTTCGTTATGAGTGAAGATTATTTATTTATTAAAAGTGTTTTCGTTACATGCCGATTACTTGAGAAACAACTACTTAAAAGGTGTAACGAAGTTTTATGCTTCGTTACATTCCACCACTGGTTAGAGATGTTTACGTTTTTCCAGTGGACACATTGAATAATCAACTATTGTTCTTCACGGATATAGGGTGAAGTAATTCAACTTAACAAATGTAAATACGACGGTGTTGCGAAATAACTACTCCGGTGTATATTTTACCTGTGACATAGCGCCGAGGGCTGTGGTTTGCCTTGAAGTGAGTGATGCATGTATACTCATTGGCTATGACCACACTTGTGTTTTCCATAGGCGGCCATTATAACGTTTCCTTCATTTCTTTTCGAATTTAAATAGACCTGTTATCAAACATTTCACATCATATTTATCATCCACTGGTAGATGAGCCGTGGATAATTCGTGAAATTCTAGTACCTCAGGTTCCCACAACCCAATTTTAAACCTGACGCCCCTTCATTCCTGTTGGAAACACAGTGACTTGTTGTCTTGACATCATCAATCTAAATGACACATGCATAACTACGCAGACAAACACCGACTGTCATCTGTGGTAATTTGATAGCTCTGATGTCACGCTGCACAGACACATAATTTCCACACTACGTATGTCCTCACAGAAATTCAGACAACCTAAATCATGCTATTTCTTTAGGGTACTCTTTGGTAATGGCGGGCGCGCACCTTATTGTGGTCTTACATCTATTATGCAACTGGCGCTTTCAGCGGGAGTGCGGTGTCACGGGTACGTTCGCAGTGTAGCATTTTTGGTGAGCGACAATGGGGTATACAATTGAAACTTTACGGGTTTCGTGACGAGTGGAACTAACGTCGAATTTGAACCCCAAACACAGCCATGCAATGGTCTGAATTCGTGTGTGTTAAACCATTTTAGCCACGTGACTCAGTGGCCTAGTTGTTAGGAAACCTTTCTGCTAGAAATCGCACAGGCTCACCCGGCTAACTGATGCCACCATCGACAGAGAGAGGTTGGATGCTTGTTTGAAATTTCATGCAAAACCAGGCATGAGAATCTTCCGCGGAACCGCGGAATTCTGCGGTTCGTGAACCCGATTTGGCCGTTTCTGTGATTCGTCCAAATCCGAATTTTCGTTTTTCTAATATGAGGAGGGATAAAAACTGATAAAAAAGCAGTAACAAATTGAATGTTGTACTTTTAAAAGTAAACTACATTTCGATTAGCTAGGAACTACGAATCAAGGCACAGATTACAATTTGCATTGGCCAGAAATCTACATTTCCATTCTACGGTCGGAACCGGAAAGCGTCGTACCACTGGAAAACCTACGGATTGGTCTATCCAATATATATTACGTTATGTTCAGCCAATGTTGTTGTGGGTTACCTGCGGACATGGTCAGGCTGTTTTTGTTGTTTCACTTCGATTATATAAGTCGAACTTATTTTAAGTTTTCGCGTCAGCATATCGCCAAAAGCCTTGCAGTAGCCATGGATAGAATTATTATACCAATTCAGATAGTTAGACTGACTTTGGGAGCTGTTTTGAAGTAGATATTCAGCACGTTCCCGGTGTGGCGGTGCAGAACGTCGAGCGGTCCAGAACGTCGAAGGTTAGCGGTTCATGTCAAAGGTTAGCGGTTCGTGTCAAAGGTTAGCGGTTCATGTCAAAGGTTAGCGGTTCATGGCGAAGGTTAGCGCGACGTTACGACCCTAGCAGCAGCTAGCCAGTCTGGAATGTATATCCGGTCCAGGATGTCGTTCCACGCTCGGCGTTCTGGACCGCCACACCGGCGAGTAAAGTGGGATGTATCGGTCGTGGCGTAGGTGTAACCGGAGATTGCCGGGGTCAAGTCCCCACAGATTGCCGAAATGTTCTTGAATTTGAATTTTTCGTTCGAGTACCCTGGAATGTTCTTGAATTTCACTGAATGTTTTTGAAGAATGTCACGAACATCACGCACAATAGTGGCGAAACGTCGATGAAAGAATTATAGTAATATTTTGCGAAAACAACACGATTCACTAGATGGCATATGGATTAGTAACGAACACGATCGGTCGATGTCACCACTCGAACACGTGAGCCAATCAGACGCGCTCTATCGTTACACGTTTGGCCACTCGCCAATCAGCTGCACTCTTTCTTCGCATATCTGGCTACTCGCCCGCTATCGTCCATAGCGCTTATTTTTATTTCATTTCCATCACAGTAATTACTTTATGGTTGACATAAATGACAAGCTGCAACTGAAAGGTGACTGCAAATTTAGATACAAGTAGTTTAGTGGACAATGATTAAAAAATAGGATCGGGTAAGATCGCCACGGCATGCAAAATGTAGTGCTCTGCACGAAGCAATCTTAAAATAGATATGTCACATACAATGTTTATGAGGTCACCTGTGATTCCCATAAATCGGCAACACATTCACAGGCATTGCCTTGCTAACATAATACTCGAGAGGCTATGTCAAATATAACCATTTAGAAAGTGAATGAAGGAAGGAATCTCCGAGGAAAGATATATCAGATTGAACAATGAACTAAACGTACTGACTTAAGGCAGAGTTATACCAGGGAACCAGTGGACGTGAGGACATTTTGTTTTAAATAAAATCACATCTTCGGTGTGACAAAGAGTTTGGGTTATTCATCGGATGATCTTAGCATATATGTGGGTTTTATAATTGTGTATGATTCTTTTTTGTTTGTGTCTTGAAAATGATATACACACTACGCAGTACAGAATTGTTTGCAGAGTACTGTACATTTTCTGTTTGCATTTGTGGTGTGGTGTTACAATACATCTACACATAAAGGTAATGTATTTGAGATTTTATATAAAACTTGAATCTTTGTCTGGGTGAAAATAAATTCGAAACGTGCATTGAAACTCTTAAGAGTTGCAAGCCATCTGTCCACTTCAAAGGCAGAAACGATTTGCGTAGATGTTGAGGGCAGTCACGATGACGTCAGTACTCCGCGATGTTCACGTCAGTAATATTTTCCTACGAGTTCGTGTATTTCAGTCTTTTATCTCTCGTTCGAGAAATATCATCCGGGGTGAATGTCTTCACGGGTCTGCCGTCCCTGTTTGCGGTTGCTCCTATACAAACAGAACAGAAAGGTGAAAATAACACCAATTATGTGTTCAGTCACTTCGTCGTATGTTCGCACCTTGACATATAGCGATGGGGCTTGCGTCCATTCAGCTGGCAACAGGTGTCTACTCCACAACCGACGCAACAGCTTAGTGGCGGATGACGAATGTAAAAAGGAAGCACGATAAGCAACGCAACGCTACATCATGTCTTTCTTGCGTCAAGATGATGGATGGAACAACACGTACCAGGCGACCAAGAGTGCAATTAGACTTTATTGCAGGCAATTTGTAAATGTGTAACAATTCGGGTGCTAAATATAAATGCACACTAACTGGTACATAAATCCGAAATAATTATACACCTGTCTGTGCACGGGTGGATTCGTGGTATGTTGTCTGTGCACAGAGGCAGTCCTCGTGAAA
The DNA here is from genome assembly GCA_964017155.1 of Oasisia sp. SBJ-2009. NCBI lineage: Eukaryota > Metazoa > Annelida > Polychaeta > Sabellida > Siboglinidae > Oasisia > Oasisia sp. SBJ-2009. The sequence continues at coordinate 7,979,598 of OZ024854.1, forward strand.
TGCTAAGTGTAATAGCCCATTATTTCTTCTTCTTCTTTGCTGTCCATCAGTGTAGGGTTTCGTCCGTGACGTGCTTTGCTCGTTGGTGAGAGAATAGTCCAATTTGAGATGTAAAGCCTTTCCCGCAGTTGACACAGAAGATGATAGGGGCAGAAGCATCAGGAAAGCCATGGCGGAGATTGTGCTCATGTTGGTATATTTGTGATATCTTTTCTTCAATATGGCTTTTTCCTTTGTGAATGGCCTGCCTCCACTGTTGTCGATTTTGTGCAAGAGTCTCCCAGTCGTCTACGGGGATGTGTGTAGCCTTTAGGTGTCGTTTGACTACATCTTTGTATCGTAGCCGTTGTCCACCACGAAGACGTTTCCCTTTGGCTAATTCTCCATAGAATACAGCCTTTGGTAATCTGCTGTCATTCATACGGATGATATGTCCAACGGAGTTGGGAGGCCGTTAGAGTTGCTTCTATGCTGGACATATTACCCTGCCTCAAGATTTCAACATTTTGAATGTGATCTTTCCATGAGATCCGCAGGATTACCCATCGACACAATAGTTGGTGTATTTTATACAAAGATAGAGCTGCCCGAACAACTTTGTAATTCGTGTAATAACACATACACGGGGTGAGGATGTACGGAGCAGTCGTAACACACGAAATAATGAGAGAATGAGTTAAGCAAGACTTAGAAATATAGCTTGGGAACAGAATGTCAGATTAGCTCTTGAAAAGAAGATGTGAACGGGAGATGGTGGGAGTATGTTGCAGACGTTCTTGCTAGAAGGAGAACAATCGCCGAGAGTGCACCCATTTCCCCTAGAGCATGCACAGCTCGGCGCCACCCGGTAATTAACATACCATGGGTCAGCACGTACAATTAGTCAACCAAGTCGAGTCGATGACACAACTACAAAAGGGCAGACCCGGTAATGGTTTTGGCGGTGCGGTTTTTTCTTACGCCAAATAAATCAACGTCGTCGGCGGCACACCGCGATTTAACGGCTCTTTGAAAAGTCTACTTAATCATAAACGAGTGCGCCGTGATTTAGTGGAGTCGCTTTAGTCCACATTGTATTGGAATCTTGACACGTTGGGCCAAAGCACCACATTTGGCACAGTTGTACCATTATAACACTTTATAGAGATGGCTGCCCGATTTTAAAGGCCAAGGTCAAGGTCAGGTCAAGTCCAATATCTCGAGATTTTAATGATATTTTAAATAAAATGTTTTCAAAAGCTCATTTATTTATTTACGTACCCACATCGTTCCATGAGATAATTATCTACTTTAAAAATAAAAACAAATGGCCGACAAATTATCAATTATATAAATATCGTTATTCTTAATCAGAGCCATGTTTACAAAGGTTCCAAAACAAATATATTTTGCACACAAATACCTTATGGACATAATACAACTTCTAAGATGGGGCTGCCCGGATTTAAAGGTCAAGGTCAGACGAAGGTAAAAGACAAAATATTTCAGAATTCCGATTTTATCATCTACTAACTCTATAACAATGTTTGTATTTTGGAAGGAGACAGGATACGTTTATGGCTGCAAACTGTATTTTATATAGTGAACTTTACACAATTTGCATGAATTCAAAATGGCTGCCAATGTGCTAAAAACTGATTATTATTATTCCAATGTGCACACGTAGCTGCAAGCGGGTACTATAACATTGGGTACCGATACGTAGTACACATCTACATTCATAGAGGCAGTCACATTTACTCACATGCTAACCAATTCCTCATATGACGCTACAACGAAATATACTTTTTTATGTTTAAACAAACATGTGTAGGCTGTAGGAAAGAGCCGTATTCAAAATACGTCAACGATGTGCTTATTGAAAGGAAGATCTCTATCCACAAGGCCATAAAGAAAAACTAACTGCCCTTGTTCAAGCGTTGTCACTTCACTACCACAAACTCGAAAGCAAAACAACAGTTTTAACAAAGAGTGACTTCAATCTCTCAGATACTCGTTGCTGCTCAAGTTCGTAACACACGACTGGATGAGTTTTTTACACATGAAAACCATTCGTGGCCGCCAGCAGTGCCATTTCATGTGAAACGTCGACTAACGAGCACCAAACATGAGCTGTAGCATTGCATTGAACCAAATTTCCAACAAGAAACACCCTCTTATTTTGATGCCAAATTGTTCGATGGTGCTGCGATAGTTCATCCCTGTTACTCGACAATACAGAAACGTTCGGTGAATACAGTGACACTATCTTCATTCCCTGGATGTAGTCAAACATGACTATCCACCAAGTAAACATGTGTACATTATCAGTGGTTCACATGTAAAGGCGAATCGTGCTAACAAATCGATGTCGGCGAATGACCACGAAGAGGCAGACAACAGAATAGGTCTACATGTAGATGATGCGCTGAATGAGGGGGCAACTGTATTCTGTTCTCGTCAGAACCGTAGACACAGATGTGGTTGTCATTTTGGTTGGAATCTTTCACGATCTTGCCCAGCACCATCCAAGAATGCAGTTATGGGTCGGTTTTGACACAGGGAAGCACTTCCGCTACTACCACATCAACTCTATCTGCCAACAACTTGGGGAGGAAAAAGCTCGTGCTTTGTCTTTGTTCACCCCTTCTCAGTTTTCAGGTTTTGATGCAACACCCCAGTTCAATGCTAAAAGCAAACCACTGCTGGGTTCACCAGCGCGTCTCATGATGGATTTGTTCCTTTGGAATTTACATCTGCAGCATTTAGGCTGATTGAGCGATTTCCATGTAGCATGTACGATAGCACAACATCTTATGACAAAGTGAACGACCGTCGACAAGATCTTCTCCCAACGAGGGTAAGCTGATGGAGAAGCTTCCTCCGACCGAAACAGTCATGTTTCAGCACGCAAACCGAGGATTATACCAAGCCAGTATCTGGAGAAATAGCCTGAAGCCTATCGCAGCTGCAGCCAACCCTGAAGGCTTTTGATGGACATGAGAAGACACCGGATGGCGTTCAATCTGGACAACAAGTGTGCTATTGTGTGCTTTAATGTGTCTATCCTCGGTAAATATTATATTTATATGTATTATAATGTTTTACCAAATAAACTCACTCACACACACTCACAACTCTACCAGCTGCTGCTGTAGGTTGTAGAGAACTGGTCAAGTGTGATTGCAAGGCTGAACTCACTTGTGCGAATAAATGCAAATGCAAGACTGGCACTTTATAAATAACAGTATTATTAGTATTGTATCTAATCATAGTCAAACTACAGTAAAAATTAAGAAACTAGCCAACGAACGCACAGCAGTGCGATTGCTACACCTCAACAAGTTATCGAAACGATTACTGAAGAAATCTAAGTTCTACGACGTTGCGGTTTTTACAAACGAATTAACATCCCTCGGTCACTGTTGATTCTTCTACGCCATCATATCATAGACTAGTAGTTTATATTGTACGCCCAAAATACGGCAAACACTGTATCGGGGAAAACAGTGTGACGCCATTGAAGGAACTATTATCTCTTCGCCAACCGTCTCCCTTGCTGTTACTTACTCGCACATGGAATAATCGTCCACACGGTATGTTTCAAATATGTACAAATGTTGCTCTTTTACACCCCTTCATATGTTAAATGGTGTGTGGTGTGTGTGTATATGTGCATTGTGTGTGTGTGTGTGTGTGTGTGCGTGCGTGCGTGCGTGCGTGCGTGCGTGTTTGTGCGTGTTTGTGAGTGTGTGGGTGTGTGTGTGCGTGCGTGCGTGCGTGCGTGCGTGCGTGCTTGCGTGCTTGCGTGCGTGCGTGCGTGCGTGTATGTCCCTATCTATCAAGTGCGTCGCCCCGATGGACGTCGATATCGAGGACTTAAGTTGCTCCAGACGGACACGGCGTCTTCCATCGTCGCCTTCCTTCTGCTTCCCGCCGCCGTCGTCGGCTTCGTCGGCTGCGGTTTATCCCCGATACCGACAAACAGGTGTGACCTTTCTCTGCAGGTGGTAAGTGGCGGGGTGCTTGTCGTCTTGAGGCTAAGCTATTCTTTCACGTCTCAAACTGACACAAGACTGGCAATGACGTGATTCTCCGTGTTGTGTTGTGTTGTGGTGTGGTGTGTGGTGTGGTGTGGTGTGTGATGTGGTGTGGTGTGTGGTGTGTGGTGTGTGGTGTGTGGTGTGTGGTGTGGTGTGGTGTGGTGTGGTGTGGTGTGGTGTGGTGTGGTGTGGTGTGGTGTGGTGTGGTGTGGTGTGGTGTGGTGTGGTGTGGTGTGGTGTGGTGTGGTGTGGTGTGGTGTGGTGTGGTGTGGTGTGGTGTGGTGTGGTGTGGTGTGGTGTGGTGTGGTGTGGTGTGGTGTGGTGTGGTGTGGTGTGGTGTGGTGTGGTGTGGTGTGGTGTGGTGTGGTGTGGTGTGGTGTGGTGTGGTGTGGTGTGGTGTGGTGTGGTGTGGTGTGGTGTGGTGTGGTGTGGTGTGGTGTGGTGTGGTGTGGTGTGGTGTGGTGTGGTGTGGTGTGGTGTGGTGTGGTGTGGTGTGGTGTGGTGTGGTGTGGTGTGGTGTGGTGTTGTCTTTCCCTACACAACTCCACTAAGTTACCTCTGGTCAACGTTGTGACTACAATGATCAAATACTTGGCAGAACGATCCAATTGTCGCTCAAAGCGGCGTGATCACGTCTACACTAAACGTCTTCCTGCGGTACTTCGTGATCACAATGTCGGCGGATCGCACAATACCCGCTGGCCCAGCGAGTAATTATTATTATCCAAGAACCTCCGATAAGTGTATAAACTCAATTACTCCGCGGCACCAACGCTGTGCGCAGACACAGTACATTGCATTGTCGTTGATCTGTGCAAATCGTATTAACGCCGTCTGGCGCCTTTGTTGACGTGAACAACGCCGGCAGTTGTTGGTGGCGCTGTGACTACGAAGTGCTTCAAAGTTAAGCGCACGTACATACACGAGCAACAGTTGTGATTGGAGATAATCTGTCGCGCACGAACCTGACGCGACCCACAGGTAATGCTTTAAGCGGCTGAGGTATGAGTGCCAGCCAGTCAGAGCGATATCGGTGCACCGGCCAAATGATGTCAGTGCGAATGTATGATATAGATCAGTGTTGTCAATGAACAAAGAACCGTACAAATTGTTTACGGTCGTCTGGAATAGGTTATAGGTCTTCTTGCAAGACCACCGCGTCGTAGTTTCACAAAGTCAGAGCAGCGCTGCGCAGTCACCAAAGTCGTTACATGTGTTGAGAGAATCCAGTTGATTCAACGGACAAGAGGTGGGTTTGCAATACGCGAAGGAGTAAGTTGCATAATGTTATGTTAGTTGGTTGCGTATGCACACGTAACAGAGAAGACAGGTGTTTATAATTTGACAACACAAATTCTGGACTATGCGTGATCCATTAATCGATGGCACGACATTGCATGGTAGTTACTGTTTGTACTGCATTTTGAGTACACCAAGTACAACATTTTTACGGAAATTAAGTTATAATGTGTGTACGGAAGCTAGTCAACTGTTGCAACCGTCCCCGTGGTGTGAATCCATTATAATAGAGCGATCGTTCAATTGTACGCTACGGCGGCTTATAATTAATTATCTAATTATCCAGTCGTAGTGGCCTGCCGCTAAAGTTATAATCCCCACATGTAATTACATTACGTTCGTTGCAATAAGGGTGTTAAGAGTAATATAATTTATTAAACGTCCATGCCTACTAATTACATACACCTAAAATAATAACACATACTGTTGCATTTCTTTTATGGTGATTCGTATATGTAATATCGTCATAATCAGAATAAAAAAGATCACTGAATCTATATTATTAAACATAAAATGTATTACAGATTAAATTTTTACTGACAAAATAAACAGTCAACTGTAGCAAGTGCTACAGTCGTACCCGGCCATGCATGCAATCGTTTATAATACATTTCGTGTTAACGCTAGCGATGTGTTTGGACCATTTCCAAAAATGAACCGCCACCAGCAGTGCTTTTGTGTTCCGAACATATTGCCGAAATGTATAGAATGTATTGAGACCTAATGCAACTGAATGCCCATTCGGTATACTAGTACTTGATTTTACTTACAGGCATGCAGAAGTTATGTTTGTGAATAAACATCTTTAGTGTTTACCAATCTCGACAAATTGTTCACAATATACCGCAGTCCTGAACACGTGGTGCCTATCGTCAGCAGGACTGCCGTCGGGTAATCTAGGTGCCCTGGAGAATCACTGTTACACGTGTTACATTAGTTCCCCCTACACAATATGCCCTACACATACACAAATGCGCGCTTCCATGATTGACATGGTGTGCAGAGAGTGTTACGAGAAGGGTTACGGTTAAGTTGAAGGTTAATGCTAGGTTCTATACATACCGCTGACAAGATCTAAATCAGGTGTTTGCAAGGGCATGAAGTGGAAAAGTGGCAAATAATCATCGCCCTAAAAAGTGTTGTCCTGGGAATTAGATCATAGGTTGAAAAAGCGTATGTTGATTGATAAGTGGTATGTGTATGTGCATGCGTGTGTCTGCGTATGTATGTGTTTGGGTTTGTGTTTGGGTTTGTGTTTGTGCTTGTGCTTGTGCTTGTGCTTGTGCTTGTGCTTGTGCTTGTGCTTGTGCTTGTGCTTGTGCTTGTGCTTGTGCTTGTGCTTGTGCTTGTGCTTGTGCTTGTGCTTGTGCTTGTGCTTGTGCTTGTGCTTGTGCTTGTGTGCGTGTGCGTGTGCGTGTGCGTGTGCGAGTGCGTGTCCGTGTCCGTGTCCGTGTCCGTGTCCGTGTCCGTGTCCGTGTCCGTGTGCGTGTGCGTGCATGTGCGCGTGCGTGCGTGCGTGCGTGGATGCGTGCGTGCGTCCGTGTGTCTGCGTATGTATGTGTTTATGTGTGTGCGTTCGTGTGTATGTATATATATATATATATATATATGTGCGTGCGTGCGTGCGTGTGTGCGTGCGTGCGTGCGTGCGTGCGTGCGTGCGTGCGTGCGTGCGTGCGTGGGTGCATGTAAGTCTGAAGACGTAGTGTTCACGATGCAGGCATGTTATAGTGATTTTTGAAATCAAAACAAATATTTGTTTCCGGACCAGTAACTTTTTAAAGTTGCTGGACCGGCTGACTAGCACAATTTGGGGGTAATGCTCGAACACTGGACTGTGCGTGCGTGCGTGCGTGCGTGTGTGCGTGCGTGCATGCGTGCGTGTGTGGATGCCTAGGCTATTTGACACAACTCTGGCTACTTGACAGGACGAGGACGAAGATCTTCAGCAAGTGAGCTGCCTCGGCCACAGCCAGGACGAAGATTCTCAACGCGTTGCTCCGGCCGCCCAGATGAGCCTTCACAACATCCCGTGGGGCTACTGGCCGTACCGACGCAGTCTGTCGGCCGACAGCGAGCAGGGCGGACGGGCGTTCGCCACCGAGTTGTCGTTACGCTTCCCTCCTCCGTGCGGCAGTAGCCTGGGCCTGCCGACCACCCGGCCGCTGGGTCGCGTGCGCCGGTCGACCATCGCCAGCGCCAACAAGACGCTGCTGCCGAGGCTCAGCAACCCATCGACGGTGGGCGAGACGTACTGGTGGCGCAACATGCACACCTTCCTCGACGTGCACCGCTGCATCTACTCACACAACGGCACCGTGAAGAGGTGTACCAAGTTGTAGAATGTCACCGTGAAGATGTGTACCAAGTTGTAGAGTGTCACCGTGAAGAAGTGTAACAAGTTGGAGAATGTCACCGTGTCGTCGTGACATGTGTCTGCTTGTGTGTGTGTGTACGTTAGTGGCCATGTCAAATGCGAATGTACACCGTGTGGTATACGCACAGTTGTCAGTGGCATTGTGCCAACACTAATTAGTAACTGCCGATATGGCTGCAGCTACGGCTACAAGCACCGGTCAAGACATAACTAATTATTATACTAGCTTAAAAATTATGCAAACACAGACAAACAAACAGATCCGTACACACGCACGCATGCATGCACGCACGCACGCACACACACACGCACCCACGCACACACACATACCACACACAAACACACACACACACTCACACACACACACACACACACACACACACACACACACACACACACACACACACACACACACACACACACAACGTAATCAGAAATTTGTTAAAATTATATATAAACTGAACCCATCGTAGAATGTATATTACGATGGGTATGTGTGCACTGAATATTTACCATTATAGTATTATAAATGTTCGTTGATGTCGTCAATATTAATGGAATCACCGCCATAAAAAAAGACCTGGACGCTATCACGATCAACGTGACGAACATGGTATCAATGATTCGCCACCCTGGGCGGTTTGCAACTTAGAGTCGGCGTTTTGCAAGTTGCTTATTCGCCTTCTGAATAGTATTCTGCAAAAACACATGTTATATCAATGTATTAAAATTACGCCTGTTTATTCTTACTATATTATATTATGTGATGTATAATCAGAATCCTTTGTTCGTGTTGGGTTTTCTTGCGTTCTATATGCCGATTTATAACTGGCTGATTTACTTGGCTAACATTAGCCGAAATTCCATCCTGTAATATCGACGACATTAGTCTAGCAGCCAAGGGGTGTAACCCCGTTTTTGGACATTTAAAAAAATGAAGAAGTCCAAAATGGCCGTCAAAATCAACTTATTGTCACAAGTTTGCAACCAGGCAAAGTCAAACATAACAAAAATGTTGTTTTATATGTTTCCAGACACGATGGTTTCAATTCTGCTATCACTGGTGTGAAATAACGAAAAGAACACCAAGATGGCGGCGATATATAAGTCCAAAATGGCGGCACGATGCAAACGAATATTGCATTTAATGTTCCGCGACCAAATTACATTAACGCGTAATAAATTAGTACGTGAATTACAAGATTAGAAGCAAAAACTGGCACGAACAACAGAACCAAACTTCAGTGGTTCTGTATCGACAGCCACGGCAGAGCGCTCTTTCAGTGCATTGTGGCACCGCACTACCTGCTCTCAACAATGACAACTGATCGCATGTCGGCACTGGTCGTGATGCACGTCCACAATGACACTGAGTTGGATGCTGAATGGATCATTGATCAATTAAGTCGTCAAAAAAAAACAGGCGCACAGACCGTATATAAACATATACATATACATATACATATACATATACATATACATATACATATACATATACATATACATATACATATACATATACATATACATATACATATACATATACATATACATATACATATACATATACATATACATATACATATACATATACATATACATATACATATACATATACATATACATATACATATACATATACATATACATATACATATACATATACATATACATATACATATACATATACATATACATATACATATACATATACATATACATATACATATACATATACATATACATATACATATACATATACATATACATATACATATACATATACATATACATATACATATACATATACATATACATATACATATACATATACATGCACGCACGCAAGCAAACGCGCGCGCGCGATCGTTTAAGCTGCACTGTTCCAAGGTCATCGAGGTTATGCCCAATGAAAGACACCGTTCCGTCCACTTTCACTCATATGAATGAATGGAAGTTTATTGAGAACATTGTAGCGCAGTGACCGTTGGCTTGCGAGGCTGCCCGTGCCCCTGGCAGTCCCCTGCTCCGTCCGTCTGTCTAAGACTGGATGTGTTCCGTTCACTCACGTCGCCTGTACGTTGCCGTATAATTAATGATAGCATATGGGGGAATTTATTTGATTGTTTATTTTTTAAATATAATTAAATACCCTACTGGCTCATTTTCCCCTACGCGTATGCGTTGCCGTCTTTAAATTCGGCGATAATCGAGCAGCGCCACCAGGCGGATTCAGATTCACATGCGTGACGGGCAACGCGAATGACGTCACAATCGTTACCTAACGGCGCACAACGAAAATGCCTCGCGTCCTGAACGAATACCTCTACGACAGCACGTAATGCGAAGAAACGACGCCGCGCTTGAGCAAATGAGTATAAATTCACTGCAGTAATTAAAATGGGGCAACATGTAATAGCTTCTTTGATTTTACAGTTATCAAATAGAAAGCAGGCAGCTAAAACCAGTAGTAGGGTTGTTGAGAAATAACAGATCTACGAATAACCGTCTTAACATGTTACGATAACTCAAGTAAGGAGATCAGTCGCCGAGAGCACATTTTAACAAATAGGCCCGATTTACCGTCATCTATAATTAAATATGAAAATTCATACTCGGAATTATAGGGGAAAGGCGTTCAAAGCGGAACCCGTCCCAAACCGGCCCCCGCCAGTTTCGCCTTACTACATAAGGGTATTACGTATAATAAAAGTTGTGTTCAATGTGTTGTCAGTGCACAGACACAGGCATTCACAACGGAACACCACTGGGCGCTGGTCTGAAGCCCGAAACGAGAATTCAAACAGGTGAGTTCAAAAAGATAATGTTTTTCTTAGAATTTTAGCACTGTTTTCTAAATGTCACACTTCCAATTGTACGCGGTTAAAATATGTCTCTTCCGTATGTCAGCCCATTACGTAAGCTCCGATATGTGCTGTTTTCATTACAACCGCTAGTAACTAAGTAAGGGGAGTCTTCAAACTGGCGGTGTACCGCAGGTCTTACAGTGCAGCCGAAACGACCCCGAAAAGTCAGCTTTGTCCGCAGGAATCGTTTTTTCTGACACGTTGTTAGTACTTTCTACATTCAATTCGTGACTTTGTTTCTACTATTACAGGCACGCATTTGTTTCACTTATATGGATATATTATATAGTATGACGTCAAGTTAGAAAATAATATCAGTAATGATCACAATAAAACAGATATTAAAACCTACACACCATGTATGAATAACAATATTGTCAATGGGAAATGGTGCAATACACGTGTAATGTTGTTGTTTTGTTACATATTGATCAGGTGCCTGGCCCCATGATGGGATACACCACGCACGACCCTTCAAAGACGCCGCCGCGAAAGTCATACAACAAAGGGAAGACATGCATCATCAACCTAACCATATAGACGGTATCTCCAGACAAAAAAAAATCCCCCGATAAAATGTTTCCCATAAAAATGCTAAAACCAGCACCATTGAAAGTATATTAGACTAAGAGAATATCAATGACGCCAGTCAAATGTGATAACGTCAGAGCTTTGGTGAAATCTCACTAAACAAAAAGAAAAATGAAACAAAATCAGAAAACGGCGATGCATCATGTCTTTACTGCTGAGAACTATACTCGAAAGTAAGGAAGGGTTAGACTTGGTAAAATGTAGACAAAGTTAGACGTGGACACTTCATGATTGCCCAGCTTACGTAGGCGGACAGTCTGTTTGCGAAATATCTGGTGGTCGTTAAAATGTCCTCGTTAATGTGCGTGGGGGGCTCATGTTTGGTGCCCGTTTTTAACGCGACAAACATTTAAGGGGGAAAACACATTTTAAA
>OZ024854.1:7996126-8086126 GCA_964017155.1 Oasisia sp. SBJ-2009
TTAGATCTGATACTACTGGATTAAATTGAAGTGTTTAGCCACGTAACAATCATAGTACGATAATAATACTCCGTGATTCCAGCCAGAATTCCTTCCAAAGTAATAATGTATCTGTTAGGTCCAGATCTCGCCAGAAGTGGCGACAACGACCCGGCTGGAGCCGGCGACACCCCTGCCTCGAGCAGATAATACGGCCTCTCGCCACTGCACACGAGCTTCACTAAATTAGGTTAAATTCAACTAAATTAAATCAAATCAAATAAGTTAGGTTAACAATTAAAGCGACAGGTAAACACTTAATTATGGTGTAGAGAAAGTAAAAAGAAAGTAAAAATATAATCCGTGTCTAGGAAAGTATGCATACAAAGACATAATAATTGTGAAAGGTGGTAGATAGTATACTATGATACGATACGATACGATACGATACGATACGATACGATACGATACGATACGATACGATACGATACGATACGATACGATACGATACGATACGATACGATACGATACGATACGATACGATACGATACGATACGATACGATACGATACGATACGATACGATACGATACGATACGATACGATACGATACGATACGATACGATACGATACGGCACGGCACGGCACGGCACGGCACGGCACGGCACGGCACGGCACGGCACGGCACGGCACGGCACGGCACGGCACGGCACGGCACGGCACGGCACGGCACGGCACGGCACGGCACGGCACGGCACGGCACGGCACGGCACGGCACGGCACGGCACGGCACGGCACGGCACGGCACGGCACGGCACGGCACGGCACGGCACGGCACGGCACGGCACGGCACGGCACGGCACGGCACGGCACGGCACGGCACGGCACGGCACGGCACGGCACGGCACGGCACGGCACGGCACGGCACGGCACGGCACGGCACGGCACGGCACGGCACGGCACGGCACGGCACGGCACGGCACGGCACGGCACGGCACGGCACGGCACGGCACGGCACGGCACGGCACGGCACGGCACGGCACGGCACGGCACGGCACGGCAAGGCACGGCACGGCACGGCACGGCACGGCACGGCACGGCACGGCACGGCACGGCACGGCACGGCACGGCACGGCACGGCACGGCACGGCACGGCACGGCACGGCACGGCACGGCACGGCACGGCACGGCACGGCACGGCACGGCACGGCACGGCACGGCACGGCACGGCACGGCACGGCACGGCACGGCACGGCACGGCACGGCACGGCACGGCACGGCACGGCACGGCACGGCACGGCACGGCACGGCACGGCACGGCACGGCACGGCACGGCACGGCACGGCACGGCACGGCACGGCACGGCACGGCACGGCACGGCACGGCACGGCACGGCACGGCACGGCACGGCACGACACGACACGACACGACACGACACGACACGACACGACACGACACGACACGACACGACACGACACGACACGACACGACACGACACGACACGACACGACACGACACGACACGACACGACACGACACGACACGACACGACACGACACGACACGACACGACACGACACGACACGACACGACATTATATGACATGATATTATGTGGTGTGGTGTGATATGATGTATGATATGATACGGTACGGCACGATTTAGTTAGGCAATTGTTATTAGACCTATGCTAATGAAACAATTATGAGCTGAACCGAACTGAACAGAGACAACTCAATTTGGTCTTCTTTCGCATCTACCTGGTTGTGAATCAAATAAAAGTTAAATGAGTCATTGTAATATGTGTGAACGCAATGCAAGTTGCTAAACAATTGTATATAAAAGTCTAAGCCGAATCGTCGGTAGCGATTGCCTGGGTTTGGAAGGGTCGCGTGATCCGAAGTCAGAACACTGATTTAGTTGAGCTTATATACAGTTACCAAGACGCAAAATGACCACCTCGCCATAATATGGCCGAACACTGCTAGATGGAACAAACGATAACATAAAAGACCTCGTATATTCTTTTAGTAGCGATGGAATTTCAACAAAGAGGACAAAAACAAACTATGAAGTTTTGTTTGAAAGTAAAGTGAAGTAGAGGGAAAAAATGAACAAGGTGACGAACAAAACGATAAGAAAGCAGATGTGAAGTGGATGAGACCGAGTGATAAAGTGAGATGTCTAAGCCATGACAACTCATATGAAGCAGAAGCAATATGAAAGATTTACCACAAGCGATAGTCGTGATGTTCGGACGTTTACTTCTACATGACCGAGCGTAGTCTGGTCTAATAGTAATAAAAATAAATAATAACAATTAACAAAACAACAATAACAATTATCATAATAATACATGAATACCAAAATAACAAAACCGTAAACATTTAAGCAGTGCAATAAATTAGGTTAACTATGCAGTGAAGTATAGGGAGCTCGTGTGCATTGGGTTGGGGCCGGGGGACCATGTACCGTGGAGCGAATCTGGACTTGTCGACTAACACGCGCACGCGCACGCAAACGCAAACGCAAACGCGAACGCGAACGCGAACGCGAACGCGTACGCGCACGCGCACGCGAACGCGAACGCGAACGCAAACGCAAACGCAAACGCAAACGCAAACGCAAACGCAAACGCAAACGCAAACGCGCACGCGCACGCGCACACGCACACGCACACACACACACACACACACACACACACACACAACACTCCTACGGACATATCCGCCTGGCAGGGTAGGGCATTTTCCCTATCAAAGGAGGTGTAAGGCGCTCCTTGGCTCTGCTAGCCTTCAGTGCACCCTTGGGCAAGGTGTGTTAACTGCGTTGCCTCCCTGCCAGGGTTACGGTGAAGTCACGCAAAAATGAGGTGAGTTGACAGAATCCGTTGATAATTTGTCTTTTTACGATCTGATTACTGATTCTAATGTTTATTTCATATGTAATACAATTCTAAGTATTATATTGGAGCCGGATTAATATTATTCATTGCATGAATTAATTAGAAATATGTGTATCATAATGAATACAACATATGAATGCATAACTATCTTTTCATTAATGTATCCATTAAAATAACGTATGCACCTGCTATATAAATGTATTAATGCTATTTATGTTGCACACCTGGCCACGGTGTATAAAGTGGATTAAGGTGGACACAGAAGATGGAGAACAGGCGGTGAACGGACACAAGGAATGGAGTATGTGTTCTTTACACCAACTGATTACCGTTATTGTACATTTATATAGTAAAAGAATTGATGTATTATAGCTGAACTGAAATAGTGACGTATTACAGCATAATGAAAATGTATTAACTGCATCAATTGAATAGAAACATTTGCATCATAATTATTAATACAACTTGTGGATGTAATGTTATATAGATGTGTTGCTAGCTTTTAGGAATATTTCAAATAAAATCAGTTACGCACATGCTATATAATTGTTATGTGATGTTACTTATGAAATATACTTGTTCACGTGTGTTCAAATGTTTTCATTATCTTTCAAATGTATGTGAGTGAGTATGTGTGTGTGTGTGTGTGTGTGTGTGTGTGTGTGCGTGTGCGTGTGCGTGTGCGTGTGCGTGTGCGTGTGCGTGTGCGTGTGCGTGTGCGTGTGCGTGTGCGTGTGCGTGTGCGTGTGCGTGTGCGTGTCCGTGTGCGTGTGCGTGTGCGTGTGCGTGTGCGTGTGCGTGTGCGTGTGCGTGTGCGTGTGCGTGTGCGTGTGCGTGTGCGTGTGCGTGTGCGTGTGCGTGTGGTGAGTGGTGTGTTATGTATGATGTGTGGTGTCTGCTGTCTGCTGTCTGCTTTCTGCTGTCTGCTGTCTGCTGTCTGCTGTCTGCTGTCTGCTGTCTGCTGTCTGCTGTCTGCTGTCTGCTGTCTGCTGTCTGCTGTCTGCTGTCTGGTGTGGTGAGTGGTGATTGGTGTTTTGTGTGGTGAGTGGTGTCTGGTGTGTGGGGCGTGGTGTGTGAGTCTGGTGTGGTGAGTGGTGTCTAGTGTGGTGAGTGGTGAGTGGTGTGTTGCGTGTGATGTGGTGTGTAGTGTTTATGAATGCGGCCTGTGGGCGGATGTGCGTGTGTTTAGTTTACACTAGTTTATCATTGTGTAACATAATCACGTGTATGTTTTCATATAGTTCTAAATGCCTTGGGGCAAAAGACGAAAGTCGAACGAAAAAAGCCAATCAATGATGACGAAGTCGAAAAAATCGGCTCTCGAAACATATACTGAATCAGTTTCATATACAACACGCAGTCCCACGATGAGGTAACGAGTAGTGGTTAATGTCAATCGAAACTTCGAAAGCAGTTTCATTTCGTCTTTGGTGATATACATTCGTGTTTTCTTCCTGGGTTGGAATAGCTTTAATGAAACTGAAAATAAAACAAGGTATAAATTTTGTCGTCAATAACTAAGCATCCAAGGCAACATGTCGTAGCAACGGACATTATTTGTTTAGAAGTATTCAAAGACTCTACAGAGCATAATGGACAGACAAAATTACTGACACAATCCGCAGAACATCAGCTACTAAGTGAAAGATCATGGACAACGTCAGGACACGACAAGAAGGGTGTATACGTCATGTAACGAGAAGTTCTGGGTTGACAGACGCAGATATGTCAAAGAACGAAACTATTTGCCCGTCTGTCAAGTGTCAACCTAGATTGCAGGGACTGCATTATAAACAGTCCATGACAACGCAACCGAGAGGTACTTGGACAGCCATTGCGCTATTTTGATTCGTTCTAATGAATGAGTGGGAAAATACAGATGACAGTTAAAATCGTTTCGATTGGAAGGAGCATGGTATAAGCTTTGGACAATAAGCGCACTACACCACAACGTTGAAATGTGGGGAGCCGTGGGCGGCTACGTCTGTAACAAACATAGCAAGTAGAAAACGAAATATTATATCATAATTATGTCATTTCATGGTGCAGTCACTATTTGGAAGGGGCTAACATACTCTGTTAGTTCATCATAGATCCATGGAATACAATAACAATAACAATCCGATTCCCCTAGATACTTCGCGGCATTGACAGCGTTATCTGATTTCGTTTAGGTATTAAATTAATGGAACTTTTACAACGTACTGGTATGCTTAGATCTGATACTACTGGATTAAATTGAAGTGTTTAGCCACGTAACAATCATAGTACGATAATAATACTCCGTGATTCCAGCCAGAATTCCTTCCAAAGTAATAATGTATCTGTTAGGTCCAGATCTCGCCAGAAGTGGCG
Source organism: Oasisia sp. SBJ-2009 (assembly GCA_964017155.1). NCBI lineage: Eukaryota > Metazoa > Annelida > Polychaeta > Sabellida > Siboglinidae > Oasisia > Oasisia sp. SBJ-2009. The sequence continues at coordinate 8,001,361 of OZ024854.1, forward strand.
ACAACGACCCGGCTGGAGCCGGCGACACCCCTGCCTCGAGCAGATAATACGGCCTCTCGCCACTGCACACGAGCTTCACTAAATTAGGTTAAATTCAACTAAATTAAATCAAATCAAATAAGTTAGGTTAACAATTAAAGCGACAGGTAAACACTTAATTATGGTGTAGAGAAAGTAAAAAGAAAGTAAAAATATAATCCGTGTCTAGGAAAGTATGCATACAAAGACATAATAATTGTGAAAGGTGGTAGATAGTATACTATGATACGATACGATACGATACGATACGATACGATACGATACGATACGATACGATACGATACGATACGATACGATACGATACGATACGATACGATACGATACGATACGATACGATACGATACGATACGATACGATACGATACGATACGATACGATACGATACGATACGATACGATACGATACGATACGATACGATACGATACGATACGATACGATACGATACGATACGATACGATACGATACGATACGATACGATACGATACGATACGATACGATACGATACGATACGATACGATACGATACGATACGATACGATACGATACGATACGATACGATACGATACGATACGATACGATACGATACGATACGATACGATACGATACGATACGATACGATACGATACGATACGATACGATACGATACGATACGATACGATACGATACACGGCACGGCACGGCACGGCACGGCACGGCACGGCACGGCACGGCACGGCACGGCACGGCACGGCACGGCACGGCACGGCACGGCACGGCACGGCACGGCACGGCACGGCACGGCACGGCACGGCACGGCACGGCACGGCACGGCACGGCACGGCACGGCACGGCACGGCACGGCACGGCACGGCACGGCACGGCACGGCACGGCACGGCACGGCACGGCACGGCACGGCACGGCACGGCACGGCACGGCACGGCACGGCACGGCACGGCACGGCACGGCACGACACGACACGACACGACACGACACGACACGACACGACACGACACGACACGACACGACACGACACGACACGACACGACACGACACGACACGACACGACACGACACGACACGACACGACACGACACGACACGACACGACACGACACGACACGACACGACACGACACGACACGACACGACACGACACGACACGACACGACACGACACGACACGACACGACACGACATTATATGACATGATATTATGTGGTGTGATATGATGTATGATATGATACGGTACGGCACGATTTAGTTAGGCAATTGTTATTAGACCTATGCTAATGAAACAATTATGAGCTGAACCGAACTGAACAGAAACAACTCAATTTGGTCTTCTTTCGCATCTACCTGGTTGTGAATCAAATAAAAGTTAAATGAGTCATTGTAATATGTGTGAACGCAATGCAAGTTGCTAAACAATTGTATATAAAAGTCTAAGCCGAATCGTCGGTAGCGATTGCATGGGTTTGGAAGGGTCGCGTGATCCGAAGTCAGAACACTGATTTAGTTGAGCTTATATACAGTTACCAAGACGCAAAATGACCACCTCGCCATAATATGGCCGAACACTGCTAGATGGAACAAACGATAACATAAAAGACCTCGTATATTCTTTTAGTAGCGATGGAATTTCAACAAAGAGGACAAAAACGAACTATGAAGTTTTGTTTGAAAGTAAAGTGAAGTAGAGGAAAAAAATGAACAAGGTGACGAACAAAACGATAAGAAAGCAGATGTGAAGTGGATGAGACCGAGTGATAAAGTGAGATGTCTAAGCCATGACAACTCATATGAAGCAGAAGCAATATGAAAGATTTACCACAAGCGATAGTCGTGATGTCCGGACGTTTACTTCTACATGACCGAGCGTAGTCTGGTCTAATAGTAATAAAAATAAATAATAACAATTAACAAAACAACAATAACAATTATCATAATAATACATGAATACCAAAATAACAAAACCGTAAACATTTAAGCAGTGCAATAAATTAGGTTAACTATGCAGTGAAGTATAGGGAGCTCGTGTGCATTGGGTTGGGGCCGGGGGACCATGTACCGTGGAGAGAATCTGGACTTGTCGACTTGTGGAGGATATTAATGTAGGATGTTTTCGATTACGAGTTGCATATACAATTATACATAATATATTTGTGATTGTAATTATATCATTATATATATATATATATATATATATACATACATATACATGTACATGTACATATACATGTACATATACATATACATATACATATACATATACATATACATATACATATACATATACATATACATATACATATACATATACATATACATATTCATATACATATACATATACATATACATATACATATACATATACATATACATATACATATACATATACATATACATATACATATACATATACATATACATATACATATACATATACACATACACATACACATACACATACACATACACATACACATACACATACACATACACATACACATATACATATACATATACATATACATATACATATACATATACATATACATATACATATACATATACATATACATATACATATACATATACATATACATATACATATATATAACACGTACACTTCCACTTCCACTTGCTCTTTCGAAACTATGATTTAGAATTATTGTATATTTCCGTATTTTTATATACTGTGAAGGTATTATGTTGTTGAATATAAATTCCTCTAAATACTTGCATTAGATTGGGGTATAAAAGGTATATATATATATATATATATATATATATATATATATATATATATATATATATATATATATATATATATATATATATATTTGAGGTAGGCCTATATGTTTTCTACTGGCTCCTACGCGGCGGAACAGAGTAAAATATCCTCAAAATCCGCCTCAATGAAGCGATTGGCGGCGGTTTCATGGGCGGCTAGGTAAATTAAAACTAATGCGAAACGCTAAGTGATTACATAATTTAAATATGTTTCATGAAATCGACCTCTGGAGCTACGCAGTTCTAAGGCTTGAAGTTTTAGAAACAGGCCAGTGACCCTGACAATGACATATGACTCTGATACGTTACCGACGAGTTATGCGAACTTATGTCCTAGGAGGAACGGTGGGTATAAGTAAGTTAATAAGTTACATATACTATAATAAGACTACAATTGGTATTTATTTGAAACTGAATTGTTAACTTCGTTGTGGTTTTTATAAATAATAAGAACATTATTAAAATAAAATCTAAACATTGACGGTATAACCTTTTCATTTCCTATAACAAGTTGAGGTGCCACGTATTTTGTCGTTTTAGGTCAATGTGCCGACAACTTCCGGTAATAGAAAGCGTGAAGTGATACATTTCTGGTATATGAATATTTAGTTGTAGTCATCACATGTTTCATCGGGTGCTTTTGATACAACAGATGACAGGATGTTGCCATCCCTGAAGCTGGATAGTGCTGTTTACGAATATATGAGGAATATTTTCGGGCAATACCAGGTACATGCTCTATTATCGCCCATTGTTTAAGCAAGGCAGAGCCAGTGTAAATTGAACGGAAAGGGTGAGTCATAGTCAAGTCCCAATCTGGACCCAAGACAAGTTCGTGTGTCGTGCAATTTATGGCATCTATATCTGTGTAGTTAACAGACAGAATCAGTCATTTGTGACATTGTCTTTGACGCATGTTGTGGTGTCATACGATTTGCCAGCTTGCGATTGAAAGCAGGCCCTTGGCCTTGGGCTTCACATCCTGGCGCCAGGGGTCGCTGCTGCTGATTAGTCCATACTTAGTCATCAGTACCCTTTGACAGACTCTTGTCGGCCTCCGGTCATGTGATATAATTTTGGATGATGTCAGCCTCATGCTGCTCATAACATACAGACAGTTTATGAGATGGACAAGCAAATATTAAAATACACACAACCACTCAGTTGCTCATGTGATTAGGTCGTTATATAGGAATTCCCATAAATTATTTATTTGTCTTCAAATTAAGGCAGATATTTGCGCTGTTCAACCTGTTCTCACAGGTGAAGCCGTCACAACTGGCAAAATCAATAAACTAGTTTGACTCGGCTAAATCAAGCACTTCTCGTAGGGGATCTGCAGGAGCTATATTTGAGGTGTAGAAGCAAATATTCAAATACTGTTCAGCTGCTCGTGCAATTAGGCGGACGGGTCGTTATATTCCCATTCCCATATATTGTTGATCCGTCTTCAAATTGGATGGGTATTTGCGCTGTTCTCACGGGTGAAGCCGCCGCTAAATCAGACACTTCTCATAGAGGATCTGCATGGGATAGTTTGCATGGCAGACAGCTTGCAAGAATGATTAGTTATGAAAAAGAAGTCAGTTTTGCTTCCTCTCATGAGTTGTCCATCTTCAGGATGCAGGCGCGGCTAAAGACGGGGATGCTGAAGATAAGGAAGAGCAACTGGGGCAGCTCCTTAAGATACTTGGCACACCGCCAATGTTCACCACCCTCAGGGTGAATACACTGCGTGACACCCGCTTGAACATACGAGGCCACGTCCAGTCACTAATTGACAAGGTGATGTGCTACTGTGATTCTGATTTCTCTTGTTTTAAATATTTAATAATTTAAGAGATTATATGGATCATGTTTTTTAGTGTTTGTAATTGTACATGACTAAATTGTATGAATTATCTATATATGTGTTTTATCTTATCAATAGTTTATGTTAATATGTGTTGCTGTGGTGTACTAAACTTACCATTAGAAATAATAATAAAAAATACTTTTGCACACCATTAGAGCACATGAAAAACGTGGGCAATAATTTTTTATAAATTAAAGAACAATTATGCTGTGATTGATTACTTCTCAATCATGTCATAATTTATTGTATATATATATATATATATATATATATATATATATATATATATTATAAAAATAAATTGTTCTGCCAACTCAGTAAATTACATCTGGTTCTGGCGATTAAACTATTTGATAAATGAATGCATTATAAAGTTAAATACATCTAGATTTGTGCTTCAATGTATTAGTTTATTTTAGTTAATATTTCTGATTTATGTTGTTTTCAGCAATATTCAGAGAGGAACCAAGTTGCACCCATCATAACCGAGCACCCCATTTTAGGTGACACCCTAGTTATTCCAAGTAATGGACCAATGCACATACAGCCGGTAAGTGATGGGGAACAATGGGGAGGCTTAGTCCAACATTGGATTTTAAATATGTGTTATATATGAGTATAAGATGACCAATGGGGTACCACATCATTCTGTAGTTGAGTATTTGTTCTGTGTTTTGTTCTTCTTCTTAATTGCCTTCTTTTGTATAGAGCTACCTTACCTTTGAGTAACATATCTCAGTCTGTATCTATTCCTGGTGTTCTACACCTCCCAGAGTTTCCAGACTCACACACAGACACTGCCAGAACATTCCAGCAACAACTAATTGTTGACTTGAAAATGTCCAAATTTGACAAGAAAATACATTTAAATACACTAATTTTAGTTAATGAAATATAAAAAATAACTGCTGTTGGACTGTGAAGCATATAACATGACAATTTCTGCAAATATTTGGTGAGTAAAAAGTGAAAGAAATAACAAGAAAGACAATTGCCATCACTGTTGTTTGTTTCTGGCCCAATTTTTTGAATCAGTGTTGATCTTGATTTTACGTTGGCTAACAACTAAATGGAAGAGTCAGACAACATGGGGTCAAAGGTTCAGCAATGATGTACACTGTATGTTGGAAAGTGCGTGATGAGAGAATTTTTGGTGATTTCATTATTACTTTTTCACCAGGTGGCCAAGAAGGTCATTGTGGGGCTCGGCTGTGGTGTGGCGGTGTTACGAGGTGCAAATGTATTTGCCCAGGGAGTCATGGGTGCTCCAAAAAGTAAGTAAATTTATTTATCCACTGTTTCACATTATTATTTTTCTCATTCACTGATTAAACTTTTTAGACCTCGTGATGTCTAATGAAATATGCTCCAATTGCTCTTGGCACTTACATAGGTTCAATAAAATATACTTTGGCCAAATCCAAATCTCATAATCTAGATTGGTAATTGGATGACTGAATAGCAGAACTGGCTTTCTTCAGCATTTGGACAGTATCTTCCGGGGGATGAGTAGAATGAAGGCTGATCAACAGCACCCCATAGCGAGCAAGGATGTTTAGTTTTAACATTGTAATGTGTAATTGTTGTATCTGTATATAATTATATAAGGTTTACAGTACTTTTAAAGTTGCATTCTGACTTCCGCCATGTTTAAAATACAATTTCCCAGTAAACCAGCATTCCCCATACACTATATATTGTTTTCCTCAAATACCTATCAACTTATTTTCACATAATATGCCATTTTAAGATAAAAAGCAGCAAAAGACGAAAAATTATTCCGGTGAGCCTCACCAGTTAGAATTCTCTGATTGGTTTAGACCTCGATGAAGGGAATTCCAGTGAACAGCGCTGTCAGGAAACCACACTAGGGCCACACTAAAAGGCGGATCACAATTGGCAGACCGCACGGAAACGACATACCACATTCACAAAGATGCCACCGCTCGATACGCTCCATATTTACGGCATGTCCAGTTGCCCACATATAAACTATCGCTGGCTACGCGCCTGTACGGTCAATGGCTAATTGAGGATTTAAATAACTAGGGTATTGTTGCCTAGTGGCGCCTCTAGCGACTAACGTGGATATGTGGAACCGCCTTTTAGTTTGCCCCATCGTTTACTTACGTTGACCGGAGAGTTCCGATGGTAAAAAGAGATTGACTTTTGGGAAACTCCAGAGCCGTTGTTTGTTGCAAACTTATATTTGATCAAATAACGCATAAAACCACAAAGTGAGACATGTGGTAGGAAGTATACTAATAAGCAAATATCGGTCATGGTGTACATTGATTTTCTAAAATGCGTTAAAAAGGGGAAATTATGTCAGAATGCAACTTTAAAATACCAGTTACTTGGTCTTACTATGTCTGTGTACTGTACTGTGTGCATAACTTCAAAGTAACAAACCAGTGTTGTAAAAGAGTAGTTTTATCATGAGAGAAATAGTAATAATAATACAAAAGACAGTGTGTGATCAGACATATTTGTGTGACTTCACAGACATGAGTCAGGGAGACATGGTCTCTGTGTACGCTGACGTTGACGGAAGCTGCAAAAAGGGATTTGTGCAGAACTTTGAAGGCGCGTCTGTGTTTGTTGGCAACGGAATCGCTGAGATCGGTCGACGGGATTTGTTTTGCACTGGTGAATCTGAGAAAGTCCGGTAGGCTGCATTTAGGTATCATGTAAGTTAGTGATGTATTGCATGTCTGTAAAATACTTAACAAGCTGAAATGGTGACACAAAATGTGCCATAATTTTGTTGCTTTTGGCAGACGGGTACTTTATAAAAAAATTCTATATCCTGTTCATTATTCTCAACAAATGACCCACAATTAATAAAATATTTTCATTTAAAAAATGTTATATTAGAAGTTATACACAACATCCAATAGTCAGTGTTACCCCGTTTTGAAAAAATGATGCTTTTTAAAGTTTGCTTAAACATAGTAATAAATAAAAAAAAGTATTGAAGATATCTCAACAAATCATGTATCATTTGAAAGCACATTGTCTGTGGAATTCAAAAAAATATGACATTTTATTTCACAATTTTGCAATCGTATATCAAGTTTGCAGTGGTGGATCATACACTTTTTCCAAAATTCTATGCTACACACTGACCACCAAACCACAACAATATATTACATTTTATGAACTTTGAGAATATGTATACATGTACATGTATTTTCTGTAGAACCAACTCCAAGACATCTGTTTTTATTTTCAGAGGCATTGCCGTGAGAATGACAGAACCCCTTTATGAGGCGCCGTCATTGTCCGACCTGTCACCTGAAATAGTATTCCCTCAGAATTTGCCATCAATCGTGTGTGTCCATGTGCTGGATCCACAGCCGGGAGAAAGGATTCTCGACATGTGCGCTGCTCCAGGTCAGATCCAGACTCTCTGAATCCATAATGTAGATATGGATTAATGGGGGGGGATTAATTAGTTGTTCAGAATGTCTTCTTTGTTGCCCTGTCTCAGATCTAGACATAACAAGACAGAGTAAGGGAGGTAGTTGGACATGGTATGTCCACTGTAGTGTTGACTGTCTCATATCTAGACATAACAAGACAGAGTAAGGGAGGTAGTTGGACATGGTATGTCCACTGTAGTGTTGACTGTCTCATATCTAGACATACCAAGACAGAGTAAGGGAGGTAGTTGGACATGGTATGTCCACTGTAGTGTTGACTGTCTCATGTCTAGACATACCAAGACAGAGTAAGGGAGGTAGTTGGACATGGTAGGTCCACTGTACTGTTGACTGTCTCATGTCTAGACATAACAAGACAGAGTAAGGGAGGTAGTTGGACATGGTATGTCCACTGTAGTGTTGACTGTCTCATGTCTAGACATAACAAGACAGAGTAAGGGAGGTAGTTGGACATGGTATGTCCACTGTAGTGTTGACTGTCTCATGTCTAGACATAACAAGACAGAGTAAGGGAGGTAGTTGGACATGGTATGTCCACTGTAGTGTTGACTGTCTCATGTCTAGACATAACAAGACAGAGTAAGGGAGGTAGTTGGACATGGTAGGTCCACTGTAGTGTTGACTGTCTCATATCTAGACATAACAAGACAGAGTAAGGGAGGTAGTTGGACATGGTAGGTCCACTGTAGTGTTGACTGTCTCATGTCTAGACATAACAAGACAGAGTAAGGGAGGTAGTTGGACATGGTATGTCCACTGTAGTGTTGACTGTCTCATGTCTAGACATAACAATACAGGGCCAGGGAGGGAGCTGGACATGGTAGGTCCACTGTAGTGTTGACTGTCTCGATGACATTTAAAGGTAGCTAGGGGTGGTTTGTTGGAGATTTGAAGCATGGATATTTGCCTGTATTGTGTCGGGTACACCCACATTCTGGGAGACTTAGAAATGCCAGATGAAGCAGGATATCTGCCAGGTAATATTTTTATAGTACTACAGCTCTTGTTTAAATAAAGTTACCCCGTGTTTGTTGGACAGGATACAGTTGGGGTGAAAATGACAACAAAACATGCAATGGAAAGTCCAATAGATGCACATTCTGTTGAGTGTGTCCAGTAGTGATTGTGAAAATAATATCACAACTAGTTCAGGTTCCTTTGTATTGCTGCCACTGTGCAACTTTAAATTGATGCCGTGTAGTTTGTGCATGATAGTAGTTAGACCATTCACTAGGTGGCACCACCAGTCATTGTAGTAGTTAGCTTGGTTGTCGCCAGGTGGTAGCACTCGTCATGCTCAAAATCCGGCTTTTGGGATAATCATTATTGATACTGATCCTCTCTAAATTAAAAACAATTACCAACGTTGGAGACTTTTGCTTTGATTTAGTGATTTGTCATGATATTTTGTTAGATAATAATTTCCTAAATTCAGATTTTACATAAATAACCAGTTTGATTTGACAACTATTAATTTAGTTAACATTTCCAAGTCAGTATGGAAATTATGAAAAGTAAATAATTGGCACACGTGGCTGAAAACATTTGGGAGACATTTGCACTATCCATGTTCAGTGAACAACATAATTATTTAACTATTTTAATTATGTACGAAGGTGTTGATATACAGGTGGCAAGACAACACACATAGCGTCACTCATGAAGAACCAGGTAAGTGCGTTTCTTACAAACCAGTTCTTCTGTTGCCTGAAATAGCTTAACATAATATACTTTGCCTTCATATACAGGGATAAATTTAACAGGAAGTTGTATACAGTGTAGTGTCAAAATGGTTTTTTTGGCGAGTCTGTTTCCCCAACTAGTCGTGAGGTCGTTTAATTTTGCATCACTAATAGGATATATATATGTATATATATATATATATATATAATTATATATATATATGTATACATATATGTATATATACATATATATATATATATATATATACATATATATATACATATATATATATACATATATGTATATATATATATTATTGACCTTATGATATGTCCCCTTAAGTGAGCTGTATTTATAGGGCCGTGTCGTGGCACTGGACAAAAGTGCCAGCAAACGTGAGAAACTGCTGACCAACGTCCACCTGTGGTCAGCCAGTTGTGTGGAGGTGTACACCTTCGACAGCAGCAAGTGTATACGAAGTGACGCAGGTGAGTGAACTATCCATGACCAGAGTTGGGATGAGTACCCAGCTAAAGTACCCAACTAAGGTATTCTCATGTAATGGGTATGAGTACATGTACTGCGATAAGTACCAGTATGAATATGACTAAGTGTAATGAGTATGCCATCTTGGATAGTACTTGAATAATAGTATGAGTACTTTTGAAAGTATCCATTCACTTTTGAAAGTACTTGACACAAGTACATAATGTAATTTGTAGTATACATGTAGCATCAGGACATTACCCACAGATCCCTCTACCCATCTTGTTCACAGGCAGAAGACATTGCCTAACAAAATAAATGTGAACTACTGCCAAAGTTCTTCGAAATGCCCAGATTTTACAAGTCTGCAGTATGAATACTTGAAAATATATACAAGTGAAAGTATGGGTACCAGATACTTTGTAAAGAAAGGTTATACACAAATACAAGTAATGGGTACGAGTAACAAATACAAGTAACAAGTATGAGTAATGAGTAGTTCGTCCATAAGGCCGCTTGTGACGAGTCACTACTGCAATGTATCAATCATAAGGGTGGCTGTGGAATTTTCCATGATATCCTGTATTTCAAAGTGCTGTTGTAATTGTTATGAATTATTGATCCATGTGATGTAGAATGGCAGTAGTTGTTTGATGGTAGATTTATTAAGGTACTGTATGTTTCAGACATCACAGGGCCCCCTCCCTACCCCCCGGGCAGTTTTGACCGAGTACTGCTGGATGCGCCATGTAGTGCGCTTGGCCAACGACCTTCATGTCGAAACAAAATGACATTGGCCGAGGTTAAATCGTATCCAGCGTTGCAGCGAAAGATTTTCACAAAGGTACATTCCATTGTTGGCATTGCACTTACATAGAGCTACATGTCTGTGGCATAGCGAAAGGTAATTTTCATCCTGAGCAAACTGAGGGTTATGGCGCTGGACTACAATTTTGGATCTTTTTTTAAGATAAATGGGTTCAAATCCTGTAGTGCCATGTCAGACTTTGGGCAAGCTCGTTCCCTTGCTCCAGTTGACTCAGCTGTATGGATGAATAGATGGCTACAGACAGTAGTGGATATTTGTGAACGAATAGACAATAATTGCATGGCAGGTTTGCCAGGGAATAAAGAGTAAAGTGCCTTGACCAGTACTGAAGACTGGTAGAAGAACTTGCCTTTACTTTTTCTCAACTTTATATGCTGTAATGATCCTACAGTATAAGTGAAACATTTATATTACTTGGAAGATTCATAAAAAATACAGATAACTTTTCTAATGCTTGTTAATTTATGAATAATCCCATGAGTACATTTTACAGTGTAAATCAACTTTGCAGACAAATAGATTTTCTTTAAAAATTGTGGCTAAAGTAACTTGAATGCCTAGCTGTTGTAGTAGTCAATGACACTATTTCAAACTGGTTGTAAATTGTGTTCAAACTGTTGAATCTTCAGGCAGTGGAGGCTGTAAAAGAAGGTGGAGTTCTCGTCTACAGCACATGCACCGTTCCCGTTGAGGAAAATGAACACCAGGTGGCGTGGGCGTTGCAGCAGTTTCCTTGTTTACGACTAGACCAACAGGTGTGCTAAGATAACAATGACACGGTTAACTGTAATTCTCATGATGAGTAACATTTTTATTGTTTTAAGTTTTTACAAAATAATGTGTATCCTAAAATACTAATACAAAGTGTGTCAATCGGTGTTTACCCTACGCCAAAGCATTGGTGTTTGTAATACAGTTTTATTGCTTAATTAAGTATCAGTATTATTAATTTAAACATTAATTTAAACTTGTAAACATTTAAATAGTTTGAGTCAATTTTTTGATTCGTTATTACCAATGACATTCATCAGAGTGCAAAGTTCACAGTGATTTCAAGGTTGCTTTTGTGTCATATTATTGTGCCTGGATAATCATCAATATTATAAAAATCTATTTTTTTAAGGAGTGAAAATTATATTTTCCATGTATCAATTTTATGTAATAGTATTGTCAGTTTTAGTTACATTCACATTGTTGATAACCATAACCATAACATTTATTGACCCCAAGTAGGTATAGAAAGTACATCAATTTCGTACAGTACATTTATACAAGAATATATACACACACATATTATATCATGTTCACATACTATTATAGGTCTATATGGTAGGCCTACATTACATACAAATGTTTTTTCACTTACAGTAATTCTTGTACAAAAATAAGAAATAAAACACACAATAATATAACATTTACAAACTGGGGTCGGTAGCTCCTATTAAGACAATAATGTCGCTGTCATAGGAGCCACCATAATTTCATGGTATTAAGTAGTATGGTCCTTAGCATACAAGATGTCTAACTCAAATGTTTATATGGAAGTGTTAGCTTTAAGTAAGAAAGTGTGAGGTGGTGTAGAGATGGGCTAGTGAACATTAACATATATTGTTTTTTTTTTATTTAGTTGACATACATAACAATTTGATAGAGTACCTATATCACTATAGTTGTTTAGCAAACAAGTTTTTATATACATTATAAATCCATGCAAGCTGTGAGTGTATATTTTGTTTTTAATTGCATCAGCAGTCTCATTTATAGTATGAGGGAGGCTGTGTCTGAGACATTTCATTGCAAAATCATACTTAGCTCTAAAAGTATGTATATTTTCTTTTGCACGAGTATTATAAATGTGTATATTAATACTTGGTATAATTTCCCAGTTTAGTAAATACGAAGGTAATTGTTTATGGATATATTTAAAATAAAATTTTAATTCTTGTAACTTTAACATATCTTCTATTTTCAGTAGTTTAAGATTTTTGAAAAGTGGTTCTGTATGTGAATTATATCTATTTAAGGTTATTATTCGCATAACCTTTTTTTGAATGCTTATAATTCTATTTCTTTGATATCCCCAAATCATAATACAATAATTTATATGTGATAATATTAAGGTGTTATATAATAAAACTGTTATGTCTAATGGTAATACATATTTTAAGTAATTTTAAGTTTTTGGTACACAACATATTTTGTTTTGTTCAATTTCAGACCCCCAACGTTGGAGGTCAAGGTCGCCAAAACAACATGCTGACAGATGAACAATGCACACTTGTGCAGCGGTTTGACCCAAGAAGTATTGCCACAGAGACGCTGACTGTCGACAGGGACACTATAGGTTTCTTCATTGCAAAATTTGTTAAATTAAATTATTGCAACACTGCGACATGACAATATTATTTGTAACAAGTAAACAAATTATAAAGGATCACGTGCTTGTGTTTTCAGTTCAGAATTACCAGATTCTCCCAACACATTTCTTTTAATGAAGGGTCACTTGAAACGGAACAGGAGATAATGGTATAACAGGAACATACATTCTCAATACGAGTTACAATTACACCAACAGTGACTAACTGCAAATAATGGAATTACAATAAAATGGAGTCTGGTTGTTGACCCAAATGATCAGTTCTTATATAGTGCAGTTTACTCCCTTGAAGACATGTTCATCTCTGGGAAGCATCCATCCACGCTGTAATTTATGTGAAGATTATTCGTACACAACCATACACCACTGTCTATAGCCAGGTAGAACTGGGGCAATGTAGAGTGAACGAACTTACTGTTCAACATCGCTGCATACGATTCAAAACTGGTTTCTCTTAGTGAAGAGTCCAAAGCTCTACCTGCTGATTCACTGCACCATTACTATACATTATCATCAACGAAACAACACAAGACGGCGTCACTTTGAACATTTATTGTCAGTGTATAAAGTCTGACACATGTAGCAAATGATGCGCTAAAGTTAAAGCATGCGACAGCAGTTGTCGCCATAGGAACCATATCAGTATTTCCTGTGGACAACTTCGGCCAACGTCAACTTTGAACTGCATCGACACGTCATCATCATCATCGTAACATATGCAACTACGGCACGAAATGCACAATTCTCAACAGTGATACAAAACAGACAACTGTAATCGAATAGAAAGTATAGTTTACACTGTTATCACTTGAAAAAGTAAACGTACAAAAATAAAGAATTCTAGTACGAAATTACATAAAACTTACGATAAGTAATTCTACCCAGGTCGCACCTCCCACATGCGTTGTCCAGCACCGATGTAACGGGTTCCTTCTCTGTGTGTTACGTCGCTGATATTTTGCCATTTCTGTTTCAAAGCGGCAAAAATTGGCACCGTTGTCATACTACTGCAGAGGTATACTCCTAGCCAGATTCTTAAAATATAGCAACATTTGGTATGTTTTTGTCAGTATATGCCGCAGGTTGCCCCTAATTTTGCTAGCAATTTTTTAAGTTTGCAAAAAAAGGGTATCTGGGGATATTTTATAACGACACCGAGAGGCATTTCCAACTAATTGGTGTACATTTGTCGTTGACATACAAAATGGGTCCGGCACTAAAACTGTACAATGTGAGGCTAAAAAGCATACATCACATGTACACTAGTCGTACACATCCACACACTTTACATACACTCTACATATTTGACTAATTATATAGCATATGTAGTTTTCATAAATATTTGATATTTTACAAACTCGCCTCTTACAGGTAAATGCACAACTGTCATCTTTCTCGGGAAGTCACACTAAAGAAGCACACAGACAACATTTTACCCCTCCCAAGTTCACCCCGGTAACCATTTTTTGTTTTCGTGTTTACGACACCCGAAAAACAAATGTCGAGATTCAAAGATGCTTGTGGAATAAAAACGATAAAACAAAAAATTCAACTGGCAGTATATATGGATGATTGTCCTTTTAAAATGCATCAATGTAAATAAAAAATATCAGCCAGAAATTCAGCTACTTTCTGACAACGAATTTGAAGTAAAAATAATATAACACTGACCATAATATGCTTTAAGTATGTTGGAAAATGAAAATGCAACTAACTTAAAATAATGTAAATTATCTGAATGGAAACCTTTCCTGCCTCTTCGTAGTTTATACTTTTACCATCCTTACGTACACAAAACAGCAGTATGAGACTCGGACGAACATTTACGATTGAACACAACATTACACACCAACAAAGTTGACGATCCCGCCACATGATTTCGAATAGGTTATCGTCAATGAATATAAACAACAATTTCAGACAAAAATCTTCCAACAAACTTGTAAACCGACCGCTGCTTCATCTGTATAGTTTATGGCAAGACTCGAGTCTAGCTACCCTCCCCCACACCCTACCCTCCCCCGCACCCTACCCTCCCCCGCACCCTACCCTCCCCCGCACCCTACCCTCCCCCGCACCCTACCCTCCCCCGTACCCTACCCTCCCCCGTACCCTACCCTCCCCCGCACCCTACCCTCCCCCGCACCCTACCCTCCCCCGCACCCTACCCTCCCCCGTACCCTACCCTCCCCCGTACCCTACCCTCCCCCGTACCCTACCCTCCCCCGCACCCTACCCTCCCCCGCACCCTACCCTCCCCCGCACCGCCCCGCACCACCCTGCCTGCAGTTTACCCATTTATTCTTACACTGTGCCATATCAACCTCAATTTTACAAGGCCAATTATTGGCTAGAAAAAATAAAAACCAGCGTCCAATACACTGGATTAATATATTACAAAAATTGTGCTACTAATTATGTTCAATAAGGTTGGGGGAAGTGTGACAATTTTGGCCTGAAAATAATTGCCTGCAACTTTGTTAGTGCATTACTAGTGCCCCAGGCTATACTGAGGCAAATGACAGTAAAGTTGTACACGTATTCGTATGAACGCCCGGATATTCTTTCCCATGCTCATAATAGCTATATAATACAATAATGGTTCCAATACTGTTTGTCCATAACTATCCCAGCACACCCATGGGCTTTACAAACTCAAGTATTGTATGATTTGATGTCCCAAGGCACAAGGATTTCCCAATTTAGTTTGTCAATCAAAGCAAATAAAATTTTCTATTTCATCTATACCTCAGTCAACTTGGCAGTTTTACAATGTCCACAAAATCATAATTTCTTATGGGGGGGGTGAGCCCCGTGTTGAAATATGCATTAGTTCAGATAAGCGAATCACAACATACACATTGCAAATAATACAGCGAAACTTGATTACACATTTGAAAATAAAACTACTGTTGTAAAATAGACCCTACCTCTGAACTAAATATTCCTCCCTTCAAATGGATCATCCTTTAAAACAACGGAATGCACAACATGCCCGTAAAATACACGACACGCTACAATAATTGTAAATCAATATTGCACGATTCGCACCCCTGTCTCAAATCATACTCATTTTCCTATCAGAAAATCAGCTGATTCCTGCGATAAATACCTGTACAAAGCAACAGTGTATTCTTACGAGATTTCTCCTTCTGAATAGCAAATATAACAGCAATTATTACTGTCTCTACCCTAGACTAAAAATAGAATACATAGAACATCATGGGGTTATGCAGTAACCAAAACAATTAGCATCGTGTAAAATATATAAATAAATTAATACAAAAAAATTTCAATATCAACAGGTCGCATCAACATTCAACAATACACCCAAATGTTGTGCAGTTATCCACGTAAACAACCAGTCGATTAAACGTAGGCATTTGTAAACTTAGCACATTTTATAAGGTTTGTCGGAAAACAGCCCCTATGTTCAAATGAAGATGCCAAATTCTATCTGAAAGGTATTTATACACCTTATATTCAACCAATGATTTTTTTATAGCACTGTGATACATTAAATACTGAAGAATGCTTAATAATCTGCGATTCATGCCAAGGAACCTATGTTTCACCAAACACTTAATTTACTGAAGCTGCACATTTTAACATAGCATTGAAAGGGAATCTTGATTCCATTCAAGCAACTATTTTTCATCCTTCTAAACGGCAGTCTACTATAACAGCTTTTAGAAATACTGAGGCGTTGACCTATGACCTGTACCAGTGTACATACAGAACTGCAAATGACTGGCCTGGCATGTTTCCTGGTCAACAATTACAAAAGCCATAAAAATATCGGGACTGTGTTCTGGATAAGCAGAACGCAACCATGAAACAGAACTACGTAAGTTCAATACAGGTGTATTGTCACGTAATAAGATAACTACCAGGGTATCTGTTT
Organism: Oasisia sp. SBJ-2009; assembly: GCA_964017155.1. Taxonomy (NCBI): domain Eukaryota; kingdom Metazoa; phylum Annelida; class Polychaeta; order Sabellida; family Siboglinidae; genus Oasisia; species Oasisia sp. SBJ-2009. The sequence continues at coordinate 8,018,747 of OZ024854.1, forward strand.
GCTAATTGGAGTCGTGTCTCTACAGTCGGTAACAGCACACGTACAAAACAGTCCACCGTTGACTGTGTTTATCTATTCGTCTGTAAAATATACTCATATAAACATACACATGGACTGAACAGGATATTACCAGGGGAAAGAGATACAGTGTGTACCAGTCTGAGATCAATAGATAAAAAGAATCTAACTGCAAACTAAAACAGGAGATATAGCAGAGGGGATACCTGGAACACTAGTAAATACTTGACTTTGTAACTTACATCATAACTATAAAGATTTTTTATTTCCTCTGACGATGATGGCAATGAAATATGATACACCCGCTAACATGACTACAGCGACACTGTATGACACGATGACATAATAAATAACAAGCTAATTAAATAACACGAAATAACACTGGCAGTTTCCTAGTTTCAAGCACACGTAGGATGTCCGTCACTCGTTACAATTCGGCGACAACATATCTCATATTATCAGATTAATATGAGTGTCCATTTCACAGTCTGCTAAATTCAAATATTTAGCATCTGTGTGATTATCAGGCAGGTTTACATAGCATTTAGTTTGAAATCCTCTCTCTATTTGACATCATCGGGACTGCACAATGTTTTTGTTGTAGCCAAATATCTGCTATGAACAGGTTGCAGACATTGCAAATGAGTAATTTGAGACTTTCAAAAGTGACAAAAAGTGGCTTTCACCTGATCATACTCATGTTTTAAAATAATTTTTTCTCACACCCACATGTTACGTAAACATGGTTGTTTGATTTCATAACAAAAACAAAGCAGCCCGAAACATAAAATTAAACACAAAATGCAATCTTTGCATTGGATCATATCCATTTTGCAAGAATTCCAGTGCTGGTTATTTTTGAAACAAAAATTAAAAACTGGTGGCCACACCGCCCAACCAGCCAGGCTAAGTATAACGCATTTGTTGGAATGAAGTGAAATAAATAACGTCCAGACATTGACCAGTGCCCATTGCCTATGTAGCTATATAGCTATCTGTCCACCACTGTCTATGTGGCTACATAGCTATCTGTCCACCACTGTCTATGTGGCTACATAGCTATCTGTCCACCACTGTCTATGTGGCTACATAGCTATCTGTCCACTGCTGCAGCAGTGTTGAGGTGATTTGTTGCGGTACCATAACCAAGCCCAGCTGCAGTTCCTTCGAGGGGGGTCCTCCACCAGGTGGAAGCACCCCATTGGGGCGAGGGTAGAACGGGAACAGGTGCAATTCAAACAGCACGCCATAACCATAACCATAACCCTGCTTAAATCTGCCCACCAGGGATCACAGCTGTACGTGTGACTGTCACAACTGTTTATAACATATTAATCTTCCGAGGACTACTGAACTATTTCTTATGGTTTAAACTCACCGACTGAAACCAGCCAGCGAGGAATATATATTAAAAGAGCGACGTTTATTTGGGATGTCAATTGAGCACCTGTTTTCGCCCCACGCCCGCCCCGCCCCGGTGGCCGGGCGACTACCTCTCGCCCCCGTCGTACGGTAATTGTCAAGAGATGTGGTCCTGAGCCTTGAGTTTCTTGATGGTGTTCTTCAGCGCCTGCCGCTTGTTGCAGAACCACACGCGGATCACCTCGCGGTCGTAGTTCAACTTGCCCGCCATCTCTGTCATCTCCGCACCTGTAGCACAACACAACACCTGAAACACACTCATGCGGAACAAACCAAAACTTAGCAAACACAACAGTATCTGCCGTTGTCGAGCTTACATTTTTCCGGTCGTTAAAAACGTTCCGATTGACGTTAGCGCATGCACAATAAATATAAAATCATCAATGTTCAGCGAAACAACAAAGCATTTTCGGTATAAATGCCACGGGCTGTTCATTAACTCTCCTGTGATGATTACTGTGAAGAGTTTCTTAAAATGTCGTTCAATGCAATAAAATATTACTTTTTTTATAAATCACTGTGCACTACTGTCATGTGATTTATGCTTGCTATATTTTTAATTTGCGACAAATAACTTTGCTGAGAGGTTATATACATCCTAACGAACAACCCGTGGTATTTATACCATAAATGTGTTGTCTTTTCGCTGCACATTGATGATATTACATATATTGCGCATGTGCAGAAACGTCAATCGGAACGTTTATAACGCTGGAAAAATGTAAGCGCTACAACGTCACCAATGGGGAACCTACACACTAACAAACCAGGTGGCGCTGTAACGCAATTCGGGCCTCGTGCCGTCAACCGCCAGCGTCCCGTTACCTCGGTACGCCGCATTCATTCATTATATGCAGCATATATTAACACACGTCGTAAATATGCCTTATATTAATAACAGTTTGAGTTTAAAAGAATTCAAAGATGTAAATGTTTATTAATTTATATACCACCATATCTATAGTGATATTCTATGGTGTTGCACAATATACGAGTCAATATAAACATTCACATATATTGATACAATATAAAATAGATGAACTGAAAAAATAAATTAACAGCCTATGCACACGCATAAAGAGCACAATTATATACCGCAGGCATGAGTTAAGTGTCAGTGCCCCTAGTGACCATGTAGGATCCCCATTATGACACACATAAAGCCAATAAAACTCCTGTGATAAATCAAACACACCTCCAAAATCAGGAGTAAGTAGGAAATGCCAAATTTGAGTGAAAGTTGCACAAACAGGTGAATTTGGCTGGAATAGTCCATTGGTTTCTTTAATTAAACTAATTATTCTAGTCTGCAGGCATGATTTCATAAAACAATGGAAAAGTCTACGTCATTTGACAAATCTACAGAGAGAAGTAACGCATGAAAATGGACACACCAACCAGCACAGTCTACCCACCAGAGGGATGCGTGTTCCGCTCAAAGTTTTCGTTGAGGACCTCGAGCGCCTGTGGCGTGAACGAGGTGCGACGTTTGCGTTTCTTCGACGGCTCGCCACCGATGAACTCCGTCAGGTTCTGCATGCCGTTCTTGTAGCGCTCCTCCGCCTCCGACATCCACCGCTCCAGCACCGGCTTGATCTTCTGCGCACTCTTTGGTGTGATGTCCAACTTCTCAAATCTGGGCAACAAACGAAGGCTCCTGGTGCTGTATTAAGGCGACATGGTCCGTTCGTGGCTTTTTATTTTTATTGCAAATTCATGTTATACGGCATAAATTATGCCTATTATAGCGTAAAGTCACATACGATTGTCTGACATTAGTGGGTGCGGCTACACACTTCCGACGTGACCAACACCTAAGACACAACTGGCGTCACTCGTACAACCTTCCATCATGCCAGGAACGAGTCACGTTTTCCATGAACCAGGCAATTGAGAACAAACCACGATGCAGTTACCAGACAACACAGTCAGAGTATTCTACTGCGTGCAACTGTATAACGAGTGTCCTTCGACACACACGAGACGACCCCTTATCATGCTCACCTGCAGATGGCGGACTGGCTGTAGGACGGCCCCTCAGTGGCGCTCAGGGCCTGTCCCACCTGAGTCTGAGTGAGGCCCAGGGAGAGGCGGCGGATCTTGAACTGTTTCGCAAACTCCCGGATCTCGTCCAGGTTCACCCCGTCCACTATTGTACCCTCTCCTGTCGTGCTGATAGTGTCTGCAAGTGGGCAATGTGTTGTCGTTGACAAGGTTACATGCATAATTACTCTCTTCTTCTTCTTCTTCTTATGGTTAGCTCGTCACTCTATGTTAGCCACATGTTTGTGACTAGAGTATTGTCGAGCTTGGTTTTCAGAGTTGTTCTCTAGAATTAGTGAGTCCACTACAGGTCAGAGATTTACCCCCTGTGTGGGGTCTTTTACTTCCCCTGACATAGACACCAGACAGAAGGGACCACCGGCTTTTAGTGTCTATTCCGAAAGACACAGGCAATGTGAGGTGAACGAAATTGCCTAAGTTTCGAAATGGCAGTAGGTGGGATTGAACCACCGTCCCCTCGATTGACAGTCCGGCGCTCTACCGTGGGACCACCGCACTGCACTGGGTGTATTCTGGATTTTCACTGTACAAATATTAAGTCTAATAATTTATATTATTATTTTGTAAACATACATAAATGCATGCATGCATACATAATAATAACAATTAGGTAACTTATATTGTGCCTAAATCCTTAGAAACCAAGCTCAGAGGTGCATCGATACAAAAGGGTTGATCGATCTCAGAGTCCATAAACCAACTAGCTGTCATCAGATTGATTGATACGCCAGGAAGCTATAGTGAATATGGGTACATACATGCCATAATATATATATATGTATGTATATATACATACATATGTATATATATATATATATATATATATGTATATATACATACATATGTATATATATGTATATATATATATATATATATATATATAATAAAAATTATATACACCAAACAGACCATTATCTCTCCAAATGTGAACCCTAAATTAACACCCAAAATTATTCAGTTTTGTAAGCCAGACCTTGAGATAAATGTTTGGACATTCATGGATTTTCCCTGATGTATGCATATTTTGTATCTGCCAAAAACTGACATTTCATCTTAGATGACAATAACCAATGATAATTTTTATTAGGATTTATATACTTCAGAAATTACTCCAGGAAACCCCTGAAATACAGTTATACAATTATTACGAGTGCTTCGATACTTACTTGGCAACAGCTGGTTGATGTTTGCTGTGACCCCAGCGACAGCCGCCGCAAGACTCACATTACAGTTCGTCACCTGCACCCCAGCCGTCGTTGCCGGGGGCCCGAGCGTCGTCGTGGCGATGCTCCCTAGCGACGGCAACGTTTGGCTCATGTGCGCTGCAAGCGACAGCGAGTCGTGAGTCTGTAGCTGCGACAGCTGTATCGTCGGCGTCGGTGTCGGAAGACGCATCTGTGGCGTGTTTGTCGTCGTCGTCGCCGTGGTGATGGCCGTCGTCAGGGGGAACGCCTGGTGGTGCTGCGTGTGGGTCACCAGCGCGGTGGTGGGGATCTGATGGGGGAGTGCCACCGACGAGGACGTCACCTGGTCGGGGTGTGTCGGGTTTGTGGCATTGACGCGTGTGCTGGAGATGCTTGGTGGCAGCGTGATCTGAACAACACGAGAAAGTCTTGTCGTTATTTGTCCGTCATAGTACAGTACAGTACAGTACAGTACAGTACAGTACAGTACAGTACAGTACAGTACAGTACAGTACAGTACAGTACAGTACAGTACAGTACAGTACAGTACAGTACAGTACAGTACAGTACAGTACAGTACAGTACAGTACAATACAATACAATACAATACAATAACCTTTAATAGTCCCCCAAAGAGGAAATTCTTGTGGTAAATATTCACATAACACAACAACATTAATTAGTAGTGACAACGCTTATAATAGTAGTGCGCCCCATTGTATCCCCCGATCCTCCCCGATCATTTCCCCTCCCCAATTTCGCGTTTAGGAGCCTAACAGAAGTTGGAAGAAAAGAGTGGTTTTGCTGGCTGACCGTACTATACGATCCAGCAGCACTCTATTCTTAACTGATCAGCTTCCACCCCAACAAATTAGACAGTAGTTCCGTAGACAACACTTCTTTTGACGGTGCTTCATGTTCAATTCTGATGTCAGAATTCTACTTTTGAAATAGTGCCGGGACAGCGAGGTGTCAGAAACATGTTGACTGGGTGTCATGTCAACGTTCCGTGACGGTGACATTGACACTGACGGAGCAGTGACACAAAACATTGCACAATCACGTCGTGCAGTGACGAGAACGATGACAAAATGACCGACAATAAAATGAAAGATAACACTCTGACCAATTATAACATGAAAGATGGCACAATGATGTCAAAGATGACACAGTGGCAAACAGTGACATGAAATGACACAATGACACCGACGTGAAGAAAGCACAATGTTAGGCAGCGACGTGAAAGACGGCACAATGGCTAACAATGACATGTAAGGCGACACAATGACCGATAGTGACATGAAAGATGACACTTTGTCCGACCCGGCGACATTCAGGACCCACCTGTGGCGTGCTGAGAGAGACGATTTGACCGTGAGAGTTTGTGATTAATTGTGGCACGCCAGTTTGCTGCGGAGCTGCAACCGTTTGCTGCGGGCCTGCTGTGGAGCTGGTGAGGGCACCAGCAGCCAGCAGCTGGTGCTGCTGCTGTAGCTGTGGCAGGGCTGCGTGTGGACCCAGCAGTCCTGCCGAGTTCAGCTGAGATTGCGAACCTGCAAATAGATGAGAAGTTTGTGGTTGGTTGTGAAGCTAAAATAACTTATAATGTGAATATATACTCAGGTGTCCATATTTAGAATGACTAAAACGAGAATGATTCAAAACTCACAGTTTGTGGCTGGTGAAGTTACTAATTATAAGATCAGAAGTTCTACACTGTCCACCTGCTCACGACCCGGAGCCTGAAGGCATTCCCAACCAACTGCTGACCACATGTTCATGAACAGGGACATATTATGTAGAGAAGCATCGCATTACATACACAAGACAGCATTTGAGACCATTTTTAAATGACGGAAAGAGTGTATATACAAGGTTTGGGGTGCATCTACAGAAACATGCATTTGCTCAGGCTCAGCACAATGTTTTATTTGAATGGGCTGGGTCGGTTGTGCTATGCTTTAGAGACATATTTTTTTGACTCAGCAGACACAAGTACCAGATCGCTGTGAATATGACCGATCACCCATTGCTGACTGAGGAGTTGAATAAGAAATTAAGATACATAATGTTTGACAACTATTTCCTGCTTGAAATTAATCATTTAATTAATCACTTAAGACTAGTTTTTTTAAGGAACACGATATTAAAAAAATGTAGACGTTGCTGGAAGTCATGTAACTACACAAGTTACTTCTGGAAGTCATACAACTAGTGGCTGGTGGAACTTGTACAAATAGATGTCACTAACAGAGTCTAACACAAATAGATCCAGATGGAAGTCATACAACAAATTCCGGCTGAAGTCATACAACTAGATCCTGTTGGAAGTCATACAACTAGTCCGTTCCGGAAGTCATACAACTAGTGGCCGGTGGAACTTGCACAAGTAGATGCCACTAACACAGATAGATGCAGATGGAAGTCATGCAACAAAACACAGCTGAAGTCATACAACTAGATCCTGTTGGAAGTTATACAACTAGCTGCCACTAAAAGACACACAACTAGATCCCACATTAAGTCATACAATAAAACCCCGCCTGAAGTCATAAAACAAGGTCCTGTTGGAAGTCACACAATAAAAACATGCTATAAGGTGTGCAAGTAAGCAGTGCATTACTGCTGGATGTGAATCGACTTATCGATCTCCTCTCTATAACAGGCACTGTTTGGCCTGTAATCAAATCAACCGGTGTCATAAACTGTCTGTACTGTCCACGTGTCTTGTGTAACTGTGACAAACAGACTGCGTTATACATCCGCCTGACAATCATATCACCATTGAGTAGTAATAACATCACGCATAGACACGACGGATTATGTTTCAGAACAAGCTATTACATTATGTCGACCAGTTTAATGTTCACGACTCAAAGTCCTGCCCAAGAGTATATTGTTTACAAATATACAGATTACCCGGGTATGTGTGAAGTGAGAACTAATATTTTTGCATGAATTTAAAAGTAATATTTTGTATACATACGTACATACGTACGTACGTACCTACATACATACACACATGCACACACACATATATACATGCACACGCACACACGCACACATACGATTTTTGTTAATGTGCATATGACTAATGCACTGGAAGTATAACACAGGAGTTCCTCGGACATGTAAGTAATTATTGTATTTATCACATACAAGTGTTATCTAGGATGAAAGTCTAAACTCTCTAAATCTAACCTTTGTGTCAACAATTAATATGGTGAATATACAGAAATTGCTAACTTGGAATCAGTTATCATTCACGGATTAGCTGGAAGTGACTTAACAATCTGTCAGATCATACACATCACAGAAAAGACTAAATTTCAACAATTACAACAAACTGATACACAATGTGGTCTTTTAGTATAGAATAATTGTTCTCACTAATTATAATATTCTACTAAATTGTGGTATCTATGTCAGCATAATTGAAAATGAGTAGAAAACAGATGCCGATGTAGACATGGCCAGTTATGTCAAACAGAATTAACAAACAGAATTAACTGTTTTTAAATTGTTTTCATGCTGTAAGTTTGAATGAATAAACGAGTATAATACTGAAGAAAGCCTAAAAATAAGCACAACAGTATTATGTTGTTAATGTGTTATAACTTATTGTTGATTAGTATTAACTAGATGCCAACACTCCATGCAATTGGTTACATGACTTTCACACTCTAAACACATGCCAACATAATAATCATGAGAAATTTACCATTTAAAACAAGCTAGCACATATCTGAAACAGACTATAAATGTAAATGCATGTTTAATCATAATTGTTATTCTATTTTGACCCTGAACATTTAAATGACTGCACCTTCTTGAGGCAATAAAACACCTTCAGGTCCTGGTCAACCAAACACTGTCACATCATGATTTAAGGAATCCCTCAAAACCAGTTTAGTGACAGTTATTGATTTTTCATCATTCTTCATTATTATTAATCAGTTGTTTACTTGTTTTCTAACTACACTGATGTGTATTATTTTTTCTTGACTAATTTATAATTTATTTAGCTCATTCAAATTTATATTTATATTAGTTAGTAAAGTTGTTAATACTACCCTGTTATCTTACGTTATTTATTCTTATATTCAATATGTTTTGGTACTTTCTATTTGATATATAACAGTCCTGCGAACATCTATAGATATTTTGTTTTATTAAAATCTTTATTTTTATTAAACAAAATGTTCATATACTAAATAACTGACCAAGTTTTATAAGCTTTTGGTAAAGACACATATGATATTAGAAGCAGTGTAGACTAGATATTAGAACATTTTCACATTTTCACAAAGAACAGTAAATGAATGGATCAGATTATCAGCTGATTGTGTAGGTGCTAGTAGTTTTAATATTTTTTTTTATAAAATCGACATATACCTAAGAAGGGCGGGGTACATTTAGATAGATAGGTTGGACTCTCGATAAGCCAAAGGGCTTCCTTGTCCACCTGCCATCCTGAGTTGATTCTCTAGGTGGCAATCTTGTTCAATATTTTTAAAGAAGAAAAAACGTCAACTTTTATCCAATCAATATTCTCATTTCAGAACGACGGAAACAGGGAAACAGGGAAAACAAACCAAGCCGGCTCCCAAGTAGACACCGGGACTGAGAAAGCTGGAAAAGAGTGCCGGGTGTTACTGTTAGTGCAACAACGAAGCGGGACATGCACGTTTACGGTCGGCTACAAGCCAAAGGTAAGTATACCTACTACCAGTGGTTACAGTCAAGGGCGGCGCCATTACAGAGGCCTGCGCCGTTACAGAGAGTGGTGCCGTTACAGAGGGTGGTGCCGTTACAGTGGACGGTGCCCCCACTGTGGGCGGTTCTACCACAGAATGTGGTGCCACCACTATGACACGGTGCGGCGCACTCGCTGCAACATCAACGCCCACATTCAGACAACAGCAACGAGTAAAGACAACGGCGAAAACAAAGAAAACTCAATGTTCTTGGTCGCTTTATTGTGAAATCATGTCATGTGACACTGACTGATGCCGAGTACGGATGGCTGATGTATTCGAGGTTAAAAATGTTTGCAATTTTTATTTATGACGGTGGTAAAAAAAAATATTTTAGCCTGATTTATATAATGAATGAATACCATTTAGTACCGACAGAACCAGACTTAATTCTGAAGATATTAGCATGAAAAACATATTAATGATTGTCATAATGGCGTCTGAAGCTGATCGCGTTTGAAATATTCTCTTAAATTTGTAACAAACGTTTGCAGAAACTACTGTGTTGTAAATACAGACCCCAAATGTATATCTATGGTCCATTTGTTGTTGTTGAAAGTGTTGGTGTTCTATGAGGAAACGGTTTGTCAGACTGACATCACAGAAGCTTCACCCCTTTCGGGATTGGTGTCATAACACGATTTCATCATAAAAAAAATAAGATTTTGCCACTTTACGTAAAATACACAACAGTGAAAACGAACTGAAAAATAGCCCGGACATTTCATACACTACTATGGTGAGTCGGGGGGTAGTGTCATCACTGTGCACAGATTTATTCGTATTTCCAGAGACAACAACCTAGATTGGTGTATTGACGTGCAACAAGGGTAGGGGCAGAAGCTGGTGTTTTGAAGTGTACTCGCACATACTGTCGTTTTGCTTTGCTGGTTAGCATTTCCAGGGTGAACCTCTCATGGATTCATCCATGATCCTGTTGAAGAATTTTTATTTAATTCCTCCTATGTTAAGGGTTCTGATCAAGGGTTTGCACCAGAGGTTAATCTGTTTATCAATTATTTGCAACGTTTACATTATCAAACAGTACGGTTCTCTGCCTGTTTGTTGGTCTGTGAACTCACAACTTTGTTAATTTTACAAGTATATTGTTGAATTTTGGATGTGATCATAGATTCACACATTCCATGTGTGATCACAAAGTCATATATTCTGTGTGTGATCACAGAATCATACATTTTGTATGTGGTGAAAGTTAGATCTTTTCAAAACAATTGTCCGAGTCAGTGGGATCTCAGAGGTTACAATCTCAACTGTTCTGGGAGTCGGCCTCCACCGAATTATTAGAAAAATAGCAACATAACTGATCCGATTTAACTTTAATATTACAGAGAAACACTGAGCAACGTGACACACGACAAATCTACACAATCACTAATACACCGAAACACAAATACACCGACGACAACAATCGAGACGGGACCAGACGAACCCCATAGTGTCACATACCTGCACTAGGTGGCGGCACTGCAATGTTCACCGGCTGCGGTACGTTTGCGAGATTCGTTGCGATGATCTGCCCGTTCGACGTGGTCAGTAGCTGGATTTGACCGCCGGCGCCGGCCGCCAACGAGAGGGGGATGGACAACAGCTGCTGCGCTCCATTGCCCGTCGAAACCTGGATGAGCAGCTGCTGCATGGCCGCCGCGGCCGCTGCAGCGCCCCCTAGTGGGCCGTTGGCGAGCAGGAACTGCGGCATGACTTGGGGCTGGCCGAGGAGCTGCTGGGGCTGGCTGGAGAGTGCCATGTGGGCAGGATGCTGGTGGATCACACCTGTGGGACAATCACCGTCCTGGTCAGATTCTGCACCAAAGGTCTGTTCTGGTTTATTGGTAAACATTTTAACTTGTGTGCCAAAAATTCACTCGTGTGCCAAAATCGAAAATAAAATTCGGTAGTGTTTACAGGCTAAGTGTGAAAATATAAATACTAATACTTGAAGTCAAGCTGAGCTATGTAAAATAAACTGTACATGATACAGTCAAATGATAATCTGTACAATAAATGGTAACTGAAAAACAACAAGAGTAATAAAATGATTACTTGCGAATTTAAAATAAAAAACACATCCTTACGTGACAAAATATGTACTGAAGACGAGCATACAAGAGTGTCTTAAAGTAAGCTGTAGACGAGTTTTAGTTAAACACTTGACCAGCTACCATCTACACACTGAGGGCTTCACACTGAGAACAAATACTGGCCATAATGACTATGGCCACCACACTGCTTAAGTTTGAGACAAAGAACAGTCAGTATACATATATAGTGTGTAATCAGTGGATCACACACCACAACATATTATCTGAAATATGTTTTTTGCCACGATTCAGTAACGTGTCACATTTTTTACAACAAAATATAAATTAACGACAACATATAATAGTAAACCAAAGACAACTCACTGGGAAGTTCGGTCTTAACCGGCTCCACATCGTGTCCGCCAACAGGGGGCACTGCTCCGAGGAAGAAACTGTCGGGTAACGTCGCGCCCGCCGCCAGCGACGTCGCCATCGTGGTGGCGGCCATTGAGCTCGCGACAGGGAGAGACCCCTGGGGCATGCTGAACACAGACGAGACTGGAGACTGGGTGCTGGTCCCTGACAGCATCACATCCTACAAGAGAGAACAACAAGGTAACTTAGAGACTTAGAGACTGGAGACTGGGTGCTGGTCCCTGACAGCATGACATCCTACAAGAGAGAACAACAAGGTAACTTAGAGACTTAGAGACTGGAGACTGGGTGCTGGTCCCTGACAGCATGACATCCTACAAGAGGGAACAACAAGGTAACTTAGAGACTTAGAGACTGGAGACTGGGTGCTGGTCCCTGACAGCATCACATCATACAAGAGAGAACAACAAGGTAACTTAGAGACTTAGAGACTGGAGACTGGGTGCTGGTCCCTGACAGCATCACATCCTACAAGAGAGAACAACAAGGTAACTTAGAGACTTAGAGACTGTGAGACTAGCTTATCCCTGACAGCATGACATCCTAAAGGCCATGATGCAATAATGGCATGAAACACAGTAATCTGGTTGATTACATGCAGTGTACATACATGCATGCATGGGCATGCATGGGCATATGCATAAAATGCATTTCCACTAGCTATTTAGTCACTTATTTTAGTGCAGTGTCTCTTCCCATGAAAATCTAGTTAAACACACATTCATATCTGTTCTGACAAGACTAACACAAGCAATCGATTCACCATGATTAGATTGTGCTGGGATATTTATGGCGGAAGCAAACAACCCCTGTTAGTTATCACCTCCTTACACTGGCCTGTCGCTACGGCAACCACTGACAGTATGTGTGTTCTGTCTTGTGAATGACAGGTGTCACAGAAACCCTTAGTGAAAAAATGTCACAAATAACAAATAAAAGGGAGGAAAAGAAGTTCTTTGATCTAACTACCAGGTGTTACACCGTTATGTAGAGATTACTTTTTAAGCAGTTTTATACATTTATTACACATAGCATTTTGTGTTAAGCTGCAAGGTTTTTTTAATGTAATACATACATTTATTTTTTATTCGAATATGGGATAGGACTTAAATTGATCCATATTGATAAAAAATTCTTTTGTGTTGGCTTACAATACTCCACACAATATAGCTAAGCTTTTCAAAAATTATTACACTAGCAAATCTTCCTACTGGAATAAAAGCAGACATTATCACTCTACCGCTGTGATTATATGACAGTAGTAAATGTGCCTCAGACACAAAATGGAAGCCTTAACAGCATTTGCCTATTCCATTACAGCAATCCTGCCTTCAAGTATGTATCAAAAATAAATCAGGGTTATAAATCTGGATAGTAAAGCTCAATTTATTACCACTTAACCAATTAAGTCAATTTGCAGTGTGGTGAATATGTCACAGCCATGGCCATGTCAGACCGACAGGAATAACCATAAACCATCAAGACACTGTCACCAGGACTGCCTGTAGAGGAGGCATTTCCTGGAATGACCACAGATCAGGCAGTGTTGCCATGGTGACAACAAGTAGACCAACGTCCCAGGTGTCCCCCCGAAATGAGATTTCCCTGCCTTGTGATCTGTGTATGTGACAAGGTTGATAATACGCGGCCACTAACGGACACACCAGACAGGCTCCTGGTGCACGGTCACAAGTTTATACACCACTCGGCACTTTTACTGTTGTTTATCTTAATTAGTTTATTGATATAATACTTATAAACTAACCTTTAAAAATAATGTTCTTTATATCACATATTCAAAAAAAAATGTATTACTTGTTTAACTGGCAGTAGGTAGCATTAAATGGAACCTTGAAAATGTATGCACACTGTACATTAAAAATCTACTGCCACCTCTAGTACAAAGCGCTCCAGTAGTATTATGGCACTCAGTGCTGGGTCTGTTCAGTTGAATACCAACCAACTCTCTTCAACCTTCAGCTAAGGCATAATTACTGCACAAAAACACTCATTCATTTATTACCTGAACAATGTGCACACAACCAGTCATAACGAGTACCGGAAATGTACAAAATTACTGAACCTTCGCAACGACATCAAGACAATTTAATGGGATTCTTTGGGACCTGTAATGGATTCTTTCATGTCCCAATTTTTTATGAATAACAGATTCTTTTGTAATATGAAACTCTTTGTAATTATCAATTTTTTAAATAAATATCAATAGTTCTTGTAACACCATGCCTTCATGTCATTAGAATTGTTTTTAATAATCATTAATGACACTGATAATACATAAAAAGCATCCCTGTTGTGACCCCAATAACACAGCGTAAAACGAGAGTTTCGAGTTTGGGCTCGATCCTTCTATGTTAACCAAATATGGCATGGTTATTAGTTATTAAAAAAGTAATTCTAACAGAATAAATGCTTAGAATTACATGAAATAATTACATTAACAGGATGATGTACGTTACAAAGTTTAAATTTCAGAAGGATTCCCTTTACAGTTTGCGACAGAAAAGAATCCCTTCTATGTCCAAAAGAGTCCCTTTGAAGGCTGGAATTCACAGTTCTAAGATTTATAATCACTTTATCAAGGAAAATATATTTAGAAACACAACATCAATATTCCACCAGTACTCAACATGCACATAAGATTAGTTTATTAGTCTGTGCTAGTTATCCCAAGCGGTCAACGTAGTAATCCATCTGCCACACTAACTAGCAGTCTGAGAACATAATCATGGAATTCTGTCTGCTAATTCAATACTAATACTGAATGTGATACCATGATAATAATCTTGCAGCTGTACTCAATCATGGTATAGTAATCAATTACATATCGATATTGCTATTTGGTGGTACGTAACAGCAAACCAAAAATGTTCACAACAGGTGGAAGCCATCATACAACAGATCTAGGCTTGGGACAGCAGCATCAACAGATGAGTTATTACAACATTAGACAGATGGGTAGGGTGGACCATGAATAACATATCATTGTTGGTAATAAATTACCTAATGTAATGTTCAATTTTTCATGAAACGAGATGAGGATAAATTTGAACTCAGGAGGGATCTCTAAAACATGGGTCATAACACATTTACATCGATCAAAATTGACCGATGTTAAATAGTGCGCAGTTGTGCACCTAAAATTTGAAAGAAAAAATTAGTGCAACGTGCATGCATGAGTGCGTATGTATGCCTGTGTGTATGTGAGTGTGTGCATGTGAGTGTGTGCGTGTGACGTGTGTAACTGCACGCATGCATGTGTATGTGTCTGCATGTATGAACATGACTGAACCTACACATTTTAAACAGTATCACAAGTAGTTTCTCTTCACACACTCTCCACCAGGTATACAGTGCATGTTGGTGGCAGGGCCAGGCGAAATGACATCACAATTGTAATCTGCCACTATTACTTAGTTGTCTTCCTGGTTCTGTCACACGCCGCAAGAAACACACACCTGTAATGCAACTATTACTATTACGTCGGTTGTTTGTACTAAAAAAAAAAAAAAAAAATTATTTTTTATTAATTAAACAATATATTTATTTAGCTAATTTATTTTATTATTTTATCTTCTATACTGACTTCCATCACATCTTCAAGTATTGTGCATCACCATAGAATATTACTGGATAAATATGGTGCTATATAAATCAATAAACATTTACACAATATTCTTTTCTTGAAAATATTTAAACAATTACAGAGCAAATAAGCGTGACACAAATTGACTTTCATATTTATTTATTCTTAAAGAACAATATTACAATCGTCATGTAAAAAGCTAATATCATAATCGATGTAAAAAGCTAGTGTACATTTCAGAGTGGGTTCATCGCAATCTGCTTCCACCTCACAGCTCCCCTGAATCAACTAGAGATGGCCCTTGTTGTTCTTCATAACCTGTGTGGGTGTATTTGATTACATTAATACTGAGGGGCCCCAGCAAATGATTAATCACCCAGTATTCCTAGTTGTTCTAAGAGGCTCATCTGGTGTTGATATCTTGACCTCAAAAGTTCAGATAATTCTTCTGTGATGGAGGTCATGTAAGTATGTTAATTAAGTGCAAACAATGTCCTACTCCCCTTATGTAAGTCATAATATAATTTGTCAAAAATTGTAAATTTTATGCTAAATTATTTTTATTAACTTTATTTATACATAACGTTTTTAGTCTTCTTTTGTCTATAGTTCTCATTTCTTAGTGAGTGGGGTTTTGTCCAATGGGTTTTTGTTGAGTGGTCTTTTTCTGAGTGATGTTACATCCTGTATTCATTGACAATATCTCAGTTGATATCATCATAATCACATGGCCTCGGCTGTGTGATTCCGCGTCACTAAACAGGACATTACCAGTGATTATAATAATGTCTTTCCTTATTTGTCACTATCTGATGTCTCAATTAATTACGGCAACATTAAAACGACACTACTGCCCAGAGGTAAACATCCAATATTACACAACCCCTCCCCCCGACCTCAATTAAGATCACTGCACCTTTCTCAAGACTACTCAACTCGTGGGACGGATTTTCTAAAAGTCATGATGTATGCGTGCGTCATTACCAATCCAATCTGTTGTCGGCGCGAACCCATCGACACGTAGAATCGACATTACAATCGACATAAGAATGTGCACATAGAATTAACATATGATATCATATTAAATTGTTCGGCATCTGTCAAATGAAGACGGAATGCAGACAACATGCGATTCATTTCAGCGTTAACCGCGGCGGAGAAGAGACGAGTTGCGACAAGAACGGCCATGGACCGACGGAAGTCTACGTGAGTGTGCGGTAATAATGCGTTTACTTGTAATGTGAAAAAGATGCCGGAGCAAGTGGGCTCGATCGTGAGACGACGGCAGGAGATTCAAATCAGCGAGGTGTAGCTGGCACCCATGAATCTAATCAACGACGGAATTAGCATCGCTAAATGACTAGCAGATTGCGATGGCCACACACACAGGCTCACACACGAGGGAATAAACACCCACCCAACGAACACTGGATATATATACCGGGAACGCACTGCCAGATTCTGGATTGTAACGATGGTAGCAACAAATTTCTTACAATCTGGACAAAAGGTGATTTTGCTGTCCCATCAGACCACTAACGAGGTAAACACAAGACCAGGGAAGAGTGAACGAAACTGGCACTACTTACATGTTTTATGATGGCCGACCGGGCGAGTTTCGCTATGTCCGGTTTCGTCTCGCCGTTGAGAGCGTCCACCACTCCAACTCCGGATGTCGAGTCGGCGGTGTCTGGATCCATGCTGGTCAGGTATCCACAGAGATCCGACTGAGATTCCCGCGGTCAGTTCCGTGCTCACGTCGTCAACGCCTGCAACGCAAACGAGAAACGCCGTGACGAAGCCGCGCAAAAACCGCCGCGAAAACAACCGGCCATCCAATATGGAAGTCATGTCTGCCGGCAACGTCGTCGAAATGTCGCCGCCGCAGTAAGGAACAAGAAGACGCTGTCTGTCGTCGCGCAAACGCCACGCTGATGACAACGGAAACAAAACAACAACAGATTCACTCACATACATAATGCTGATTACGACAATGATGACGCACCTGCAATATTTTCCCCTATTATAATAATCAGATAATGAAAAGCAGGGCAGCGGCAATGATCATGGATGCAAATAAATTTTGCGAAGCGAGCTCGGCGGCGGCGCGATCCAGCGGGCGGCACGCGACACCAACTCGACGGACGGCGGCGCAAACGCGATAATGTAATATTACATTACTGCGCGACCGTGTGGATACATTGTCGCCGCGTCGTGGCGGTGGGCCCCGCATTTGATATTCATTGGGTGGACACTAATGCACGGACCTCCCTGCCTTGTCGCGCTGGCAATCACTCACCGCTCACAGTCTCCAAGCAATTACTCGCAGCGAAAGGTCAAATGAGATGCGAGATGCTGGAGACAGCGCCGGGCCGTGGGTGGATAATGAAATGTCACCGGAGGCTGGGAGCATGTGATGGGAGGAGATTGACAGTGGGCACAGAGGGCTGCCTGTAGCAGGCGATCGATGGCGCCGCATCTTATGTGCTTGTGTGTCGTCGCGGAGACGTTGACATGTCACCAGATCTCCCCTGTGTGGTCACATCCAGTGTATGTGGCACTCTGTCGGCTTTCGACAAACAGGTGACACCACAACAAATCTGTCTTTCAATAACAAATTTCTGGCTGCAAAAAGTGGAAAACACTGTCGTTGTTTCAACCATGCCACTAGAAGCAAATAATCGTGTGTTTTTTCACTCAGCAATCAGTTTAATACTTTGAAAACGTATGTAGTCCTTTGTTACGTGCTGCTTATTTCCCGTCTTCACAGATGTCTATTCAAAGGGAGCATTCCATTGATCTCAGCATGCTCAAAAAGAACGTATTGATTTTTCCACCAGGAATACCCTCTAACTCTCCTGTGGCAAGCTAAGCAAAGTCAAAAGGAATCTACAATCTTCAGGAAATCAGGAGATGAACTGCCAATTTTAACAACAAAATTGACTTATATAGACATAGTTTTTTAACTAATCCATGGTAGCTTATAAAAAGGAAAGGTAAGTACCAGGTAGACCATATTGTTCAAGTGATATACTGTTACTCGATATAAGCTATGACTGAGATAAGCATTACAACTCTGACGTTAACTAGCAATTACTGTCGCCTTCGTGAATAGATGGCCAACAGTCGCTCCTGTTTCCTGGAGACTTGTCTCCACTATTCAGGTAGGATGGCATCAAGACTGGTGAGGGACCTGACTTCTGTTTCCTTCTTCTTCCCTAACTAAACTTGCACTGTTCTTCCCACCATCCGTCTCCACATGCCTTCTCCTCCCATCTATTGCTCACAAACCTCCTTTAATACACAATTCCCATCTTTGTCATGATCGTCTTCTCCCTCTGACTGCCACTCTGAGAACATTTACCCTCTCCAACCAACAGCCATTTCACAATCCACTTAGTTCTCGTGTCTAAACCAAACACAAGGCACAACACAAAACACAATGGTTACAAAACCATCGTATGACAACACCGAACATGGTATTATGGATATTAATGACACTTCCATAAGCTATAAAACTGAACATGAAGTCAGACATGGGATGCAAAGCATCCATAGAGACTCAGTAGCAATAGTTCCCAGCAATGTACAGCATTAGAGGCCCCAGATGCCCTAAGCAGTAAGCAGGGCTTAAGATTACATTAAAGATACAACAGGTTTAACTGTCAGTCAGAAGCAGGTGTGACTACAGACTGTCCTTACTAGGTGGGAGGATAAATAAATGATGATCCACAATAACATAGTCATTTCCATAGCATGGAGCCATAGGTTAATCTAGGTTTCAAGGGAAACAATGTCAGTGTTCATTTCCATTTCCCTGGGTGCCAGTCCCACCACAAGCACCAACAGTTGACTAAGTTCTTGCAATCTACAGCTGAAAGGTGCAGAAGATGCCCGAGAGATTCTGTCTTGTATTGAGGTCAGGTCACGGTTGAGCACGTCTACCCTAATTCTGCCAGGTGTCAGAGTGATGAAGACCAAAATCAAAATGGATAATTGATACACTTAACTTTAACACTTACGGTTTGTCTGAATGATGCTAAGGTTTTAGGCCCTCTAGCTATTGACATTTTTGTATTTTTTTTAATTCACACTATAATAAAATGACTGTGAGGAAACATATGTTGGAGTTTAACCGTGGTAGGTGAATCTTCAGGTACCCCAGGTACTCAGGAGGAGGGTTATACTATATTAGAGATGTGTATTGAAATGTTATTCAAAGACCCTTGTATCCAGGTGGATTTATTTTACACTGCTGGTTAGGACTACACCCAAACAGTGAATACAGCGAATATACCTGACCTAACTCAGTTAATTAAGATGTTCTACAATTCTAAATATTACACTTCATAATTTTTTTATTGGATTACAAATCCATATTTCACATGTACATAATTATATTAGAAGCAGACATAATGAACAAAGTAACTGTATTTAATCAAAAAAAATCATAAACAATAGTTATAAAGAATAGTAAATCAAAATGAAATTCAGTGCACTGAAGAAGGCTGTGAAAGAGAGCCAAAATATATGGAGAAAAAAGAAAAATTTGAGAGGTAAATCATTTACTTATTAGAAATGAACCAAGAAACTGGATCATTGCATTCAAATACAAAATGAAACAACTTAAATTAAATATCATGCAACCATTTTTCAGCCAGCATATCTCGATCTACATCAAGATTTAAAAATCTGTTTAAAGTATCTAAGTATAAAATATACAGTGACGCTCAGTTGTATAACATATCAACATCCTCAAATAAAATCTTAAGTAAAAAACATCAACCCAACTTCAACAGGTGCCTTTTTTATGCAAACTACTTTATAATTATGTAATAAATGCTGTTTTAAATAATGAATTTGTACAGCCCGATTGTTATTAGTAATATCGAAGAATATTACTACCACAGTCAGGAACAGTGTCTGCGGCCACTGACTGAGGGCCACTAACTTCTACCAGTCGTATCATCCAGCTGCAAGCGTCTAACCTTTAAGCACACTGAGAAGCCCAAACAAAGACAAATCAATACTTAATTCCCCCGAAGCTCATATCGTACACATCAGACAAAATCAACCAAAATGGCAATCGACAAGTTTCTTCCTGGCGCACGAACGTCGCCATGGTAACCACTTATGCCAGGAGGAAGCCGGGGAATATAAATGAGCAGAACTGCATAACACCGCTTGGCGAAGGCGGTCGGGGATGGGTAATGTGGCCACTAAGAACTGTCCAATATCGGAGGATGATCCCTGTGGAATACATCACTTTGCTGCGGCATGAATTATGCCTGCCAATGTACATAAAACTACACACATTTAAATAGATTACTGCATACATCAATATATGTAATACGTATGCATGTGTCAGATAAACATAAAACTATGCACAGCGTAGCCAAAGACGATTGTATTTTACAGTATATTTTTACACCAAATTATGCACAGCACAGCAAATGCATTCAGTATACCCGTGACAAATCTAACCAACGCATTCATTACTTTCTCAGAGGTGCAATGTCTGAACAAAAATTATCTGTAATAATTTCTAGACTAAATTTGTGTACTACTTGAAATAAAGTTCAATTCAGACCATTTTTAAACAACTAAGAGTACAAAAAGCGGTTTTAAAAAGATGACGAACGATGCTATTTTAAAAAGAATTCTTAACGTAGGTCTGTACCCGTTACCGTGACTTTTACGCTCACTTCAACATTCTGACTCTTGGCAGTCGTAAATGTTCAAAAACACATTCACACTGACATGGCTGATCGACTCTATTGTTTTTTTTAATATACGGGCAACATCCACTCAGAAGCATTTAAAATGACAACACATGTTAGAGTTCTGTGATAAATAGTCAATACTATTAATAGATAAATTAGATAATAGATAATGGTAATGAGTGTTGATAATGACACAACGCTATTAAAGGGCACTGGATCGAGGACAACCCTGTTCAAAGATGTGGATCAATAGAAGTATACTTGAGAAATTAATAATAAACAAATAAATTATCCTTGAATTGACTGGACTGTCTTTCACATGTTTAGTATCAGCCACTACATATTTGGTATACATAATAAAAATGTCTTATTAAATTATCATGCACTATATATATATATATATATATATATATATATATATATATATATATATCCACAGTTATGTGAAAGCAGATCACATCCATAAACGCTCATATATAGCAATCATATTCATAATCACCCTGTGTTAACCCTCTGTTTCTCAGTCCTGGGCACTCAGATACACAGAACCCTGTCAACCCAGGCAAGTAATTACCCTTGGTCATGCAACAACAATGGACTTCATGCACATGTGTTAATGGCATGTCCTGGCTGATTGAAGTCAGCTGGTACACCAGCCAAACAATGAAATATCACATGAGTGTTAATGTGTACTAGGTAGTTGCTAATGGCATTATGAAACTCAGCTGCTCTCTAAATTGCATCCATGGGTAATGGCCGATGACCAACCCTGCCCCATTTCTCATTTTTATATTCTATGCATACATCCACTGCTTACACTTACAGCCTTAGTTACACACACAACCTGGCCAATTACTGTTGGTGGAGTATTACTACCGTATGTGGTTAAGATACTGTATCAATGTCACCCAGTGTATTCATCTTAAAGGCACAAATTAGGGTTGTACTTTACAGTAACTCACCATGATCTAGTAAAAAAGGCTTGGGTAAGTTCTTAGTTTATGCATGTTATGAGCGGAAGGCAGGGCTTTATGCAGGATAAAATTATTGCCAGTCACACGTGTTTTGGTGGACACATAGATGTTAACTGTTAAGTCAGTTTACAAACTTTCAAATGTGCCTGATGACCTGAAATGGGCTACAAACACACATGACACAATTTACACTCACTTTCAAGGCATAACTAACAATATCTATGGTTTTGGAAGACCTTTTTTTTGCTCCTTCCTTTTTTACCCATCCACCACCCGTCCACTCATATTTCTACCCGTCCATATTCGTTTTTCCCCGTCCAAATGACGGGTGGGTGGGTCTCTACATAAAGCTATGCCGGAAGGTGTATCAACTATATTACCCTTCGAAAACACCTAAATAGTTCACTTTACCAGGAAATGTTACCCACTTAACTAAAATTTCTCAGAAAAATATAAATAGATATGAACATGGGTCACAATAACATTTTATGCAACAATAGTGTTGTGGCTTCTAAAAGCACCAGGAAATGTTACCCACTTAACTAAAATTTCTCCGAAAAATATAAATAGAGCCCCACCCCCCCCCCCCCCCACCCCCCAGGGCAGTGTGGAGTCTGCTGGTGTTGTGTGTCAGTCCCAGCATCAACAAGAGTCTTGTCATTACAGCACCACACATGTCATCTCATCAGCCTGCCATTGACAGTGTTCACACACAAGTGTGACAAATCTGAGGCCTTGGGCAATTAACACACCTGAGTCCAACTCAGGTGTCACCCCCAGGAGAGCCTCCCTCACTCCCCTGGGGGGCTGGGTGGGGTTACCAGACACAGGCATTAGACTGACTGTGTCAACAGACTGCTTCCCAGTTATACTCTCATCCATCCCTGTCTGTCTGCCTCCCTCTCCCCTTCGGTCTAACAAGGAGCTGTGAATTTAGTATATGTAATATGCTTAGTATTTACTACATTTTACATTTCTTTTAGACGTATGTATTATTCATGCATTACATTTCTTCGGAATAATTTATATTTGTAAAAAAATATTTATATTTAACATTATTAATAATACACACTGTCGTTGTTTAATTTAACATTTGTGTTAGCACCCAACACCGGTTTTATCATACATGTACAATTCATTCTCAATTTCAATACTTCCATCCGAATACACTGCAATGCCAGCCTCATCAGCTTCTAGTTCTACAAGGATGTCCTGGATCAACTGGACAGGTCAGCTAGATCACAGTTTTACTCCAGGAGAACTCATTAAACACAGGCCAGCAGTCCAGTTGCCACTGTTTACACCTGAGCCAGGGAGCTCCTGCCTTGCCACTCAGTCACAGACAGTCACTGAGAGTTGTGTCTGGGCTGAGGTCTCACATGATGAGCCACAGCTGTCTTCTACCACCAACAAGCTCCCAGTCTCAGACCTGGCCCCATCAGACCGACAAGAGCACAGCATCAGGCTTGACAGACATTTGTAATGTCCAAAAGTACAATCTGACAAATCAACAGGAAATGCCAATTCGGCAAATGTTGTGCAGCAACTAATGCATTGCTGAACACTTTCTGCACATATATTATTAGACACAATTTTGCTAAAATTAATGGTTTCAATGTTTGTGCTATGATAGTAAACGTATATAAACTACATTTAAAGAAACATAAGCTCTACTTGTTTGTTTAACTAGAGGAAAACAATATAAGAACGCGTTCATGGAACAGTCTATAGACTAGGTGTGCCAGTAAACATGGCAGCATAGATACTCCTCAAAACATTTTGTATGCGGGTCTTGTTTCACAATAATGCAGTAATTACACAGACTGGTCATCGAACCTGTTGGAAAGGTTAGACTGAGGGGGTGTGCACGTAAGCTAATGTATTTGTGTCACTCTAGACCTCACTAAGCATCCAGATCAATACATCCAATATGCACGCACTCACTCACTCTCACTGCCTCTCACATGACCATTGGTGGATATGTCTCCATGGCAACATGTTCATTACGAAGCCTGCTCGGATGCATTTCATTTCAACGAGCATTTATATAAACACTAGTGTGGACAGCTCATCAAAGTTGGTACTAAACTCTGATTGGTATTAATACTGTTAAGTATGTGATGTGAATGGTTGTGATTCATGGTAACCTAACACCCCTATCATGCATAATGGACCAGTCCATGGCAAACAAAGAAGGTGATTACTAGGCAGCTGCAGCTGAGAATAACAAAGGGCAGTGCCAAGCCATTAATGGCAGGAGTTCTGACACCTTCTGCAATACTCTGTGAAATTAGATTTTTCTCAATTACACTTGGCATCTGCCATGAAATCGGTTGTAATAACGCAACAGTCTGCCAGTATAGTATGCCTATGTTTCTCAGATGTTGAAAAAAAGTAATCAAGTGTTAACATTATGAAACATTAAGCTACTGATTGTAAAACAAACTAAATTCCAAGTAACATGTCAAACCAAACATATGAAAATGTATTTTAATCTTAAACCAGAACATAACAGTTATCATAACAGTACACATTTATCAGATGCCTACATTCATGCTTATAATTATATGTAAAGTGAACTATACATAACCATAACAAAAGACACTAAAAATAATGTGACTAGGAATAACTATAAACAATGTCTGAATCTGATTGTTGAATCGTAAGTAGCCAATGTTGATGTCAATCTATACAAACTATATTTTTTATATTATATATATATATATATATATATATATATATAAAACACCCTGTATAATAATCATTGAACAAAATAACATAAAACTACATAAAATACATAATTATGGCTTAAAGCAAATATTATTATTATACTAATTAATTAGTTTATGGTATTCTATGCAATTAAAATTTCACAAATTTCATCCAAATATAAGGCTCAAAGCAACCACCCTTATAATTTAAATGATAAGTTAACTTAAAAAACAGGCATATTTTTTACCTGAGAGAAACCATCTTCAGTAAAATAAATTTTATTAGTCATCCAGAACGTTACATCACTTCAAATACAATTACATATTAATTAGAGCAGATAATTTAATCTTAAATTACATCACACTGGTAAACATAACATTATTGGTGATGTGCGACAACAACACTAAAATACAAAATTATATTTATGACATGCCATTTTTAAATCAAACATTACATTTTTGTAAAGGCAGTCAGGTGAAACACTTCCAATGTGATCTAGTGCACAGCAGAGCAAATTTGAGTGTATCTCATTCTTATCAACATAATATGTCCTTAATGTATGCTGAAAATAAAACAATTTATATTTAATATCAATTCTAATCAACTATGCCTATGGCAATCATGCAACCATGAAAACAAATTTCAGCATTCTAATCAGGTATGAAAATCTTGAAATGATGAATAAACAAATGTCAGCATCTCATCCTGACTAGTTCTATGCCTTCACTAACGCATCGAGTTCATCAATATGTAACTAGTATTAAAATCCCAAATGCATCAATGAACATCCTAATCTATACTGACTACATCCATCGATGCCGATGATACGTCCGCATACTACAGCACTGTTGACGCCGCGATCATATATTATGCTAAATTTGGTTGAAAACGGCTCATCCGGAACCGCGTAAATGAAAACAAACAAGTGCCCGACACATCGAGAATGAAATCTAAATAGCGCTGCACTAAACGACAGCTCTGATGTACATCTCTGATCAATTGCGCAGTTTCTAAACAGCCGCAGCGTTTGCGCATATTCCGCGAATTCCTGGCATAATCATGGCTGCTTTAATTGTTAATGATTTTCAGTTGTCTTATGATCATAATTCAGCGGCAAGCACGTTGTTTATAAATTATGCTAAATACGATTAGTTGCGATTATGTACCAGGAAATGAGCAACTATATAAGTTCGGATTATAACACGTACCTGCGTTTGAAAACGGTTTTGATATTGGGCGATCTTGCCGAAGTAAAATGGTCTTCTCGGAACGAGAGGCGATTTTATTCCGAAAGCGCATCTCGAGCAGAAGCCAAACAATAATAAAGAGCCGCCCCGAGCACATGTACATTTTAATAAATTATGCTAATTAACATGAGTCCCATTTTAATATTTCAATGGCAGTCAAGTCTGTGAATTCTCGGCGCGCCTTCGACAACAAACATGCAAAGAAATAATGAAACTTACCTGATAAATTTCACGAATAACGGCACTGGATACACCATCTAACCGCAAACTTTACAAATGGAGCCGGAATCTGGTAATGTATGCAAATGAGATCCAGCGGAGGAGGCACGCGAAGGGAGCATTTCGTATTTACCAAGCATCATTTTGCTGCCAAACAAGGATACAAAAGTGTCATCGAGAAACTAAATAGTTTATATTATGTCTTGTTAATAATATATCATTAAAAAAAATTCATACCTTTAGAATTCATGCATATGCGGTGTATAATATATTTCATTATACTGGGCACAGTGCAATCGTATTATTTTTTAATGACAAAAACAGTATTTATAGTGTTTCAAATGTTTTACGACGGACAGTTAATGTTGTTTATTACATGCATTTGATTCGCGAAGTTCTGAAGTAATCATGTGACATACGAATACATATTCGCCATGTATATAAAATAAATTGAAACCGAATAAATGAATTCCCCCTTGTCAACAAATCTGACATCATTTTATGGAAGGAAGATGGCGACAGGAGGAGGTGGCGTTTCTGTGGAAGAGGTTGCCGTGAAACCAGATGAAGATGTACGTACAACATTTAGATCAGTTAAAATGATGATAATTTGCAACAGTCGTAAAAAAATAATCAATCCATCATGAGTTTGACTGGTTACGTAATGTGTCAGTTCGTAAAAATCCCCAGTGTCTGAGTTCCATATCGTTGGCATAGCTTAGAAGTACGTTAAAGTGACTAATTATCGCTCACTGTCAATTTGTCTGATATTTGTGTAATGGCCTGCGTCATGATTCATAAACAAGTTCTTTTATATAATTACGTGGGAATATATTAATTATTAATGGGTATGCTTCGAAATAAAAAGCATAGTCGATAAATAAATAATGAAATAGTTGATAACTGTTGACTTTTGGTTTTGTCTACCGCACCCTCCAATAAATAATATATAATTATTGGTGCCTGGAGCGAGTGGAAGTTGGTAGTTTGGCTAAAAAAATAATGGGAGTTAGGAGGTAAAAAGTTGAGACTGATTCACTTGTAGTGAATGCTATGTTTTGTGTGCAAATATTAAAAAGGCACTGTATGGGATTGAACCTTCCACTCGAAACGGCCAAATTTGGCCGACCAGCAAGAAGGCAGCACCGTCAGTACCTAAAAATGTCTTGTTGACGTTGAATCAAACACGGACACGCGCCTCTCTTTTCCAATCTATTATAGATGTTTCCACAACTGCACTGTCCAGGATCACTATGAGTTAAGCCATGAGTTAAAAATAGCAACAACAGTTATCACGCGGCACGCTTGACTTGTCAGTTGTCGCAGTTGTATCCACCGCTCGGCTGCGTAACATCGTCAACGTCAACAAGATATTTTTAGGTACAGACGGTGCTGCCTCCTCACGGGTCAGCCAAATTTTGCCGTTTCGCATGGAAGGTTCAATCCCATACAGTGCCAATGATGTCCTCATCAGATTCATGTCTACAGTCGCCCTACAGTCTAGAGTCTGTCATGTTCTGCTCTCCCAATAACATTTAAATCTTTTTAACAGGCCTAAATTAATTGTCACTACACTAACCTTATCCCTCACCCTTTAGAGGGGCCTACCCAATCAGCAAACACAATTATTAATTCGGAGTGGCTATATGTTCGGATATGGTCGAATAGCCTGGGGGCCTATACGTCTGGATATGAACAAATAGCATAGTCGGTACTCAGGCTATTTGTCTCGATGCATTTCTTGTGAGAGTTCAGTTCAAATTCGCACAAATGGCACACTTGAGATGGACGAACTGGCGTTTGGATGTGAGTTTGCGGATTTATAAAAAGTTTATCGGCAGCTGTTGCGCAAATCAAAAATAGTAACTCTCTCCAGTTTTATAAAAGAGATAGTAGGACAGTCGAGGAAGATGTCCTACTGCAAGAATTAAATTATTGGTTTCATATATATGTATATATATATATATATTGTGTGTGTGTGTGTACTCAGATACATAGCGGTTTTTTGGTGTAACAGCAAAAAATTACATATTGTTTTGGTCTTTGTATTATGCCATATTTGTAAAAAAAAAAGTTTTTTGTTCGTATCCGGACGAATAGTTCCCCATGCTTTTCGACCATATCTGTTCAAATAGCCATGGCCTTAATAATTTGGGCCAGTTATAGTTAATAATTTAGTCCAGTTATATATGTTGCTGAATTGTCGTTGATCTCACCTTACTTGATCATTGATGGTTGATGTGACCTGCAGTTAGTTACAGTTTATCATTTGTAGCTTCATATTCTCAGATTGATGTTAACTGTAGTTGTGTTTCCTGTACACTGTAAACAAATTGTAAACTTGTATTTTTATGTGGTGATAGAGTGAAATATCAGTATTTATGACAATTATTATGCAGCAGGAAGATATGGAGGAAGAAGAGGAGGAAGAAGAGGAGGAAGATGAAGACAGTGAAGATACTGACTCAGAAGTAGGTAGTCACACATCCTATGAATAATTTTTTTAAATCTGAAACTTAAAATCTGTAAAAGTTTATTTCAGTCAACTGGCCATACACAATTCTATGGAGGCCATGTCAACTCTGTGAAGTATTTAGCCAATGCCATGCTGTAGTTGTTGTGCACATACCACTATCCATAGCTAGGTACTCATTCTTGCAACTGAGTAATCTATGTAGTTGTTGGTGTTGTGTTACTTTTATGATGTTAGTAATAACTTTGGACAAACACTTGTGGCATGCTTTTACCTCTCGACATTTAGAGCTTAAATCTATAAACTGTTGTAGCACTGGTTGCACTCACTGCACGGCCGACACGTGTTTGTAGATTGTGGAGCCGCAGTTGAAGTACAAACGCATCCAGAACGATCTAACTGTGATACTGGCAAAGGATGCTGCCAGTTGTCTGGCTGTCCACACAAAGGTGTGTTAGTATGTTACTTTTTTACTTATTCCTCAACTTTCAGTGACACTTTACTATTAACCTGGAACACTTCGGCCAATGAGCTTTTTCATGCGCAGGACCCTCACTCTGGAACTCGCTTCCATTACATCACAAAACACAATGATATTCTGGAATTTGTAGGAAGCACGTTAAATTTGTTTTATTTAAACCAGTATTTTACTCAGTCGTTTACATAACTTTGTGCATTGTGTTATTAGTATTCGAGTACGAGTACGATTACTTTGAACATGCATGAGTACGAGTACAAGTACTCAGAAAACAAATGTACTCGAGTACGAGTACGATTACTTTACAATGTACTCGAGTACGAGTACGATTACATTAGAATGTAATCATGATTACTTTCATGATTACCTTAACGATTACTTTCATGAATATCCTGTTTCTAACATAAAGGCGACTTTCATGGAATCCCAAGGTGTCGTTCTTTTTCTGTTGCTGTGTCACTATCTAGTGTTCTAACTGATTACTGCTATCCACTATGCAGGTGTTATTATTATTAATAATCAGATGAATTTCTCAGGTTGGTATGGTTTCTGAATCAGATACAAATATGATACATTTATGAATTTAAAATGTCCTCTGTTTATCTTAAATGTCAAATACACATGATCAAATACATTACAATAACAACATTTTTAATCCAGGGGGTCATATTTAAAAGAGTATCCAATTCAAATGTGTAGTATATAAGGCATGGGTTCAAATATATTTGTATTTGATAGTATTTAAATACTTTTTAAAAGTATTTGTATTTGATGTTTCAGAATTACAAATATTTGTAGTAAATTACTTTTTTTCTAAAGTATTTGATATTTTCAAGTACTTTCAAAAACTTCTTCATATACATTGTCAGTATCAACATTTCATTTTCACAGTCACATGTAATGCCTGCCAAACTGATTACCTTCAGTGCAACTTCATCCAACAGTGCTAATTACTGATGAAGACACTTAACAGCAGGTGTCCCCCATGGCCCTGCAGTGACCACAACTTTACCACTTTTGTTACTCAAAGCCAGATGATGGATTGGCACCTGACCCTTTGTTCTTTAACTATTCTGGTTTCCTGGCTGACTTTAAGGTGAACTGTCACACTTCCCCACAAGATCCTAGCAGTGATTAGTAGTGTCTCTTCTGAGGGCAACATAGGCATTTTATTATGGACCTCCTGGCTTAACATAACAAACAACATATTTTGACCTTTACCTCTGTAGACAGGGATTTAGCAGCTAACTGCCCAGACCCAGTCAGGATTCTTGACACCTAGGAACCATGACCAGTCATTCACACCATACTGACAGAGCAAACAGTCATGGCTTCTAAAATTACAAAGCAAGAAGTTAGGGGATGCTTATATACTGCAGTGCTTCCCAGGGACTGTGGCAAACTGGCAATATAACTATTTACTACCAGTACTACAGTAAGCAGGAGGGTCAGGAGATGTGGCTTCTTTGAGGAGAGAAAGTATTAATTAGGGAAATCTGACTGAACAATTATTTAACTGAAATGCTCAACAGTAATAGAAAATGAATACCTCGATTATTATTACATTTATTTGATTACTTCTAATATTCCCATTGTTATATGTCTAAGATATTTGCTTGCAACTGTTCATATGAAAAAAATGTAATCGTGAGAAGTACTCGTGAGTACGATTAGTTTGGTAATGTGCTCGAGTACGAGTACGATTACTTTGCTTCGTATTCGAGTACGAGTACTCAAAAAGTACTCGTACTTGAGTACGAGTATGATTACACGAGTACGATTACTCCATCTCTGCATGTAAGCACCCCGAAATTTACTTTATAAAGATATGTGGTGTTGAAATAAATCGAATTGAATAAACATTCTGTCATCAGATGAATTATGGACCATGATTGATCAAGTAATACTTTATGTCAGCTAAGATAATTTTCTTCCGCTCACCATTAAACTTTTGCTCCGTCGGACAGTAACATCATGTGTGTTACTGTTGTAGTTCCTGGCCCTTGGTACCCACTGGGGGGTCATCTACATCCTTGACCACTGTGGCAACAACATCAGCAGCAGGGAGTTGCCAGCTGTAAGTACTCACACACTCTCGTACTCAGGACAAGCTTCGATTTTTACAGCAATCCATAACGATCCGTCGTCTGGGACATTATCTATGTTTCGAAAGTGTTTGAAGACATCTTTTTATTAGACATTTCAATTAATTCAAATTGTTTTGAAAATACATGTATGTACATTGCTTTATAATTTCTTTTTGATGTCATACATGTTTTAATCAGTGTTTATGTTTTAGATTAATGTATAGATAATTTACGTACACAGTTTTAATAAAGGTTTTAATTTTATATTAATTTATATAATTTACATACTAAGTTTTAGTACTATCAATCTTAAAAGCAGTGTTTAATTTAAATTCATCTATATAATTTACGTACAAAGGTTTACTACCGGTAGTACATCTTAAAATTTTTTTTATTTGATTTATATTAATTTATATAATTTACATTTATATTTATTAATATACATTTAGTATATTTCTTGTTCAGCGCATCGATCCGCCATGTGGGAATTAGCACTATATAAAAACTGTATAATTATTATTATAAATATTATGTCCGAGACTCCTTGTTTCTTCTACGGATGACATGTCCCTTGGTAGAATTTTTTTTTGACTCGTTAGTTTTAAAACATAATAAATCCATTGATTGTTAAAGTGGCCAACATTAACGATCCGTCAACATGCGTATGTGTTGTTATATTGTATCATTTTTGATCTGTAACAAGTGTCCTACTTGCATCTGTTAGTACGAAAACACTTGTAAGCGTGGCACATCACACTGGTTTCGCATGCGGCATGGGTGCAGCCATCATGGGTTGTATAGCTTTGTCAACTAGACAGAGGTGTTCACTTGTGATTGGTCGATATATATCGTCATAAAAAGCTTATGCATACGTAAGATATAAGCGCCATACGTAACATATATGGCAGACTTAAATATGGCAATAAATATTCATTACCATGGAACACAAAAGCAAAGCAATATTTGGACGTAATTTTTTTAAGCCAGTGGATTTAGCAAGTGAATGAAAAAGGATGAGGGGGGTGAAGCAAAAGTTCTCCCAGTACTACCGAATTAGCATGTTAATATAGACATGTTTATTTCAGCACACGACCACTGTGAATCAGATCTGCATTGATGACAATGGTGACTATATCGCCAGTTGTTCTGATGACGGCCGGGTACGTAGTTGCCTCTTCATTCCCACGGTGGTCAGTGTTATACAGACTCATGGTCAGTCTGGGGAAACCTGCTCACACTAATAATAATAATTTATTTCTTATATAGCGCCACATCCAAATAATTGTTCTGGGATGCTTTACAATGATTCTTCCTAATTTAGTTCAAATAATAATAATAATAAATAAATAAAACATTAATACAATACTACTTTGATAAGATATGCATATGCTAATAAAGACAATCATGTTCCCTGAAAATACCAGCATAAATTAGCACACAACTATACAGTGTATAAAAATAGTATAAATATGTGATCAATAAATAAAATAGTAAAGATATGTAATAATTAAATAATAAATAAATTACAATAAGTGGATGAATAACTGACTAATTAATTATGATCGTCGATTGTCAAAGTGATATTATGTGAAAAGATGTGTCTTGAGTGCCAATGCCAGTACTTAGTCAGTTCTGTATGTAAGTCATTTCACTATAGAAATCACAGTTAAGGTAGGATATTAATTAGATAAAACATGGCCTGTAAAACCAACACAGTACAGAAGGAATTATTAAACGCTTCATTGTATGTTTTCTTCTAGTCATATAAGTTTTTAGGGATTCTTTTAAAACGTTAAACTCTTTGTAGTGTACACAATTAAAATAATTCTGTGCATGCATTTCATTACAAAGTTCTTATTAATTACTTATAACCCTAACAGCGTATAAAAAAATACTCTGTGTAATGTGTGTATACACAGATTCTGGTTTAGGGCTTAACCTATACTATCCATATAAGGCATGGTCATGACTATTCAGTTCAGTTCACCAGACTTTATCCAACAAGTTCACTGTGTTTAAAGTCAACGGTCATTGTGTGAATATTCATTATAATCGGGCTGCATAATTAATCATTCTTGTGGCAACAAGCTCCAACTGATTCACATAAACACAGTTGTGTATCGGCTTGTTGTGTAGATAACACCAAAGTTACAAGTTTGCAAGACAGAAGTAACAGAGAAAGTACTTGTGTGAAATTACCATGTTACGATACAGTACACATTGAATGCACATAAGCTTAAAGAGAACCCCTTTAAGCATGTAAGTGAAATATTTAATTCATTAGACATAAGTTTCTAAGAGAAGTTGCCCATTGTTGTATGAACTGTTTGTGTTTTCAGGTGGTCATTAGTGGTTTCTATAGTAACGAGAACAACCAGGTGATTAACTTGGATCGCCCGATCAAAGCTGTTGCAATGGACCCAGAGTTCTACAAACCGGGCCGAGGAAAGCACTTTGTGACAGGAGATGATAAGGTACGCTGGAGCGGAATAATTGTACGGTTGTTTTGTGAGAACAATTTAAATTCTGCCTTGCTCGGTAATGTAGTCAATATCATATTTACATAGAACAGTATACAGAATTCCTGTCTTTTATGAAATGATATATCCTCATTTTGCATTGCAGCTGATATTAAACGAGAAGGGATTCCTTGGTCGGCGTACTTTTGTTCTCCACCAAGGAGAGGGTCCAATCCGCAACATCAAATGGAGGTCGCATTTCATTGCATGGGCCAATGATTTGGTGAGTGTATTAGTAATAATTATTGCATTGATGTCTTTACCTGGAGAAGTAGTTTTACTTATATTGTTTAAAATTAGGTTTTTCAAGTTCTAGACCAGTTAGTAAACCTGGATACTTGTGGACTGAGATCTACCAAGCTTAGATTTTTAAGAGAATCCATGAGTCAAAGACAAGTGTTTCTACTGTTAACGATCCATCAATGTGCATGTTACCGCATTTTTTTTGTCATCTTGTATCATTTTAGTCTGCAAGAAGCAATCATACATGCACCTATTAGTTAAAAAATACATGTAAGCAAATCACACCGCTTTCGAATGCAGCATAGGTGCATTCATATAGTGTTACAGGCTACGTGGAGGTTTGCGCTTGGAATTGGTCAAAATATTGGTGCATATGGGAGATGGCAGTGCAAACAAATAATATTGGTGCATATGGGAGATAGCAGTGCAAACAAATAATATTGGTGCATATGGGAGATAGCAGTGCAAACAAATAATATTGGTGCATATGGGAGATAGCAGTGCAAACAAATAATATTGGTGCATATGGGAGATAGCAGTGCAAACAAATAATATTGGTGCATATGGGAGATAGCAGTGCAAACAAATAATATTGGTGCATATGGGAGATAGCAGTGCAAACAAATAATATTGGTGCATATGGGAGATAGCAGTGCAAACAAATAATATTGGTGCATATGGGAGATAGCAGTGCAAACAAATAATATTGGTGCATATGCATGTCGAAGATAGCAGTGCAGACAATCGCTAGACAATAACGCTGGATGCTTTGCAGAGAAGCGGGGATAGTGTTCGATTGAACAGGTCTGCAGTGTAAAGTTTAAAGCGCTTTGAGCAATCCTGATAATTGGATACTGTGCTATATAAGAACTTTTCATTCCCATGTTTTTCCACTGGCCTCCAAAAAGTGTCCACTAAAACCAGTGCTTATCTCTTATCATGAGTTGTCAACTTGGCAGGTATGTGTAACAGACAGGGAAGAATTATGTGGTTTGCTTAAGGCAAAACACAACTGTTTTGCAACACTGATGTAAACTGTTGTAATGCGTGAGTTGTAATATGACAGTTGGCCTTCCATATTCCCAGTAATATCTCTACAATGGCACAGCAGTAACATGTGTGCTTATTTTTTTCAGGGGGTCAAAGTCTACGACATGAGCTCAAAAAGACGAATCACATCAATACTAAGAGATAAACCAGAGTATGTATACACTTCTATACCGTAATTATTTAATAATAATAAAAATAAATAAATAAAACTTTGATAAGATATGCATTTTTTTTTTTTACTTTTTTTTAACAAATATGTGATAAATAAATAAAATATTAAAGATATGTAATAATTAATATAATAAATAAATTACAATAAATGGATCAATAGCTGACTAATTAATTACGATCGTCGATTGTCAAAATAATAATCTTGTTTATAGTATGGTTAATTAAATTTAATGGGCTTCTTCAGATTTGTGCTACTGTTGATATCTGATAACAATTAAATTATCAACGCTATTATCACACATCTGTATGTTTGCAGATATTGATAACTGTTTAAATACTGGCACATAACTGCGAAGATTGGCGTATTAGCTCAAAATTGATGTCATTAGATTTGCATAAATACTTGAATAGTTTAAATTCAGTTTTCAATGTATATTTGTCTTTAGTCTTAGGCCAGAGTTATACAGATGCTGCCTATGTTGGAAGGATGACAGGACGTTGTTGATTGGCTGGGCTAACTCCATCAAGGTATGAGACATGCTCATTGAATGGATAATATAAATCCCTATTTGTTCTGCAAGATGTTCAAAGCATTGTGTTATAAAGTCACAGTTTTCTTTATCATTCCACATTGTACAACTTTATATCTATGATGTATCATTCATTAAATTATGTATCAATTGTGTTGTTTAAAACACACTTTATTAGCAATAACTATTATATTACACACAAAAAGTTGTATACGTCATTAATGCTTTTAATTTAGAATGCTTCCCATTTTACTAATAAAGTTTTTGACTCTTGCAATAAATTGTAGAATTAGTGCCCATGTCACTGATTTGGACAAAGAATAAAAAAAACATTTTGTCCAGTGTATTTCTAAAATGTTGTTTATTTGTCCCTCTAACCTGTGCCAGGTTGCTGTTTTCCATCCAACTTCATTATGCCAAACAACGTTTGTTGTCAGGTGTGTGTGGTCAAGGACCGTCAACAGACAGATGACCCAGAGCTGCCCAGCAGATACGTCGCCATTGGTAACTAAAACCTTCATCTAGATTTGACAAGATTGCCGAAATATTGATTTTGGTCAAACATTTCTGAAGATTGTAAACTAGATAGACTAGATTTCTTGAAGAGTCGAACGTTTATTGGATACACTGCAATTGAACATCACTTTTATCAGCCACTTTTATCAGCCATTACCAGGACAACAGTAGATGTACTTGTTGTGCTAGAAATGTAACTGATCTGTCGTTAATGTTACTGTAATATAATGGCATGTAAGCATAAGAGTGACCTTTGTGCGATCTCCTAAAAACATCTGTAAGAAGATTGTTGTAATAGTTGTCATTAAGGCATAGTGCAGCTAGATAGGAATATTTTTTAAATGCATAATTAATAAAAAAAATCCCCAGGTTATAGGGAAGCTTTTGCTTAGTAAGAAATGTATAGGGATCTTTTTGCCAAACTTTTGTTTTGTGGCAATAAAGAAAATGGCCGCCAGATGATAGAATTTATAGCACATCTACAAAAGACCAACACTTTGGAAGTAAAGCTGACGTGGCCATGTGGTTTGGATTGCTGTGTTCTTCTTGATTTAACTCTACAATCTGTATAAAAATCATTTTAACTTTTGTTAATATTTGTATTTTATTTTGAATTTTATTTTTTCCCTTTCAAGAGGTTAAATTTTTCAATACTTTTTTCATTCAGATGGTCAATGGAAAACACCTAGCTGATTGATTTGACAGAATTAGTCCACTGTAAAAGCACCTATTTAGGAAACATAACCCGTCTCACCGTGACTGCTGCATCTGTTGACAGAGGCCATGTTCACGACAGACTACATGCTGTGTGGACTCGCACCCTACGGAGACAACCTGGTGGTGTTGTCCTACGACGAACAGGACGTACAGCAGGAGGTGAGGTGTTTGATCACCAGGTGGCGCACCAGTTTTGTGCAAAGCATCATGGGAATTGACTTACTCCTTCTTTTTTGTATGTTTGCTCATCAGGAGACGCTGACAAGGATCTTCCATATATGTCCAGTTGTTGCTATTGTTCCCCGTTCTTTCCTAGTTTAGTCTGTCTTTTTTCAGTTTCCATATCTTGTCACCAGGTATTTCATACTAGCCTTCTTTCCACTGGAATTGTTTTCAAATTAAACTGTACAACTTTTTTATGGTTTAGAAGGTGCAACATTTATAGGGCTTGATTATGACAGTATGACTATTTTGCCTTCTGGATACTTAAAGGTAATTTTAGTCAACCGATGCAGACAACGTTTTGTACCAATCATTGTTCTTAAGATGTTATGTGACATTTTAAGTTTGTATTTCAATTGTTGTGTTGCTGGGTGGTAAGAAATGTGTTGTATGTTAGCATTATCTTACTTTAAATGCTGAATCTTGTTTAGGGTGGAATCTACGTTGCCCACAGGCCGCACCTGAGGATTCTAGAAGTAGGAATGAACTATGGCTACGAGATCACCAATGACGCTCTATCAATCCGAGGATTCCAAGAATACCGCTGTAATGATTACCGGCTAGGTAACTTATGCTTGGTTATGTTCTTGTCCGTGCTACAGAGTTCCTTCTCTGTGAAACCCATTTGATTATAATAACAGCATACTGCATACTTGTTGTGGAAAGTCATACATTGCGACATCCTTCAGTTATTTGCAGCAAAGGATCAGCTTTCAGTATCATTTCAGTATCATTGAATGCCAATGACTTTGTTTAGGCCTACACTAATGCGCTATGTTAATTTTGGCATTGTGAATAAACAATTTAAATATCTAATAAGGCGGATTATAATATTTTAGATTTTTTATGTAGTCTTCCCTTGTGGGTGTGTGTTAGTTGCGCGTTCAGAGTTCCAACTTGACGAACAAAGAGACGAAGGGTCCAGTCTAGTTGCTCACTGGTTTGGTGCCTGTGCCAACTGCCATGTCGAAACTAGGGCAATTCCATTCGGCCTACACTGCCCGAGTCTTTCTGAAGAGACACTAAAAGTCGTTGGTCCCTTCCATCTAGTGTCAGTGTCAGGGCAAGTAAAAGACCCCATGCAGGGGGGAAATGGACAAAACTGGTCACAGACTCACTGAGCAATATCTGAAATATTATAATAGCAAAGTAGAAAACAGACAATGATTTTTTTTAACTAATTGTTGTTCGCTAAGGCTCAAGTTTCCTGGTTCAAATGAAGTGTGGCGAGTTTAATGGCAATTTGGTTAACACACCTGAGCATCTTGGTGATACCCTGCATGTCATTGATTGACCCCTCTAGTTTGTACAGTTAATCTGTGTGTTTGCAGAATGTCTGGCTGATGAGAACACATACTTCATTGTGAGCCCCAAGGACATTGTGGAGGCGAGGCAGAGGGATGAAGACGACCACATCTCCTGGCTCATCGAACGACAGATGTTTGAGGTAGACACTGCGACTGTGTTATATCATAACTGTGTTACAGTGCTTCATTTTTAAGGCGAGCAATCACTCTCGCTCCCCATCGCTCGCACAAATCACCCATCTAGGGAGCGATTTATCGCTCGCGCTAATTACAATAATCGCTCCCGTCACCACACCACGTGGAATGTGGCGCCAACTAAGAACGTTCATAACGCTAATAAGATGACTGACACAGTAAATTATGTGTTTATATGTACATATATGATCCAGATGTTTACGAGGCGCTAAGTAAGTAACTGCTAAGTAAGTAACTGCGCAACCGAAAAGATCACTTTGCAAAACCAGCCGTATCACATGATTATACAGTGGCGCCACCATCTGGATAACATAGAACCCACCTGGTGGATAAAAAAGAAGTACAAATCACTCCCTCAAATTAATTTGCATTTAGGCGAGCGATTTATTGCTCACCTGGGTTTTGCACTGATGTTATACAATAAAGACTTATGCTGCATTTGTCTCTGCCTTACGTACAGCCAATATTGAAACACACATTACCATAGCAGTTTTGCTGTATGCATATTAAATACATGTTGTATATTTATAATTTATATATATTTTTTCATCAGATGTGTGGAGTACATAGACTGATGTTAGATGCATGTTACATGAGGATATCTCGGAAGATACATGACATGCATCCATGAACACTTCTATGAGATTTATTTATTTTCAACAACAACATCAAAATACAGAATTTTTGTAACATGTCATTACAATTTTAAGAAGTTGACTAAAAGCCAAGGAGGAGAATAATTCAGCATTTAAATTTTTTGGCAGTATAGCATGGCAAGTAGAGGTAATATATAAACTTTTTGTTCCATAAATAATGTTGATTTTTCATACAGGAAGCCATGGCCGCGTCACTGGAGCATGGCAAGTCACTGAAAAGGCACGAATATCAGGTATGTCAAGAACAGCAATTTATAATATATATATATTTATTTATCAGTTGGATTTTTACAGTGTTTCTATAGGTATATGACAAATGTGGATGATTGTCTTATTGTTTTATTCAGCATCCTCACCAAATGTTTGCCATCTGTTTTACGTTTTTGACAAACCATGCAATAGGGGGATCAATGAAGATACTTGAAAATGATTACTAATTTTAATTTGAGACCACATAATGCAAAACTTTTCCGGAGTGGACATTATTTGACTCATCTATATTTTTCATATTTTGTTGCTGTAATGAGTTTTAGACTAATTAATTAGTGTTTAGCTGACAGTAAACAGCATCACAAGTTTACATACATTGGCACCTGTTTAACTTGCTGAATGCTGCAAAATTTATGTAATTTATGAAATTGAGTAACAGGAAAATTGGACAACCATTTGTAAATAATTTTATATATGCTGTGTGACAGTGAATGTCATTGTAAACAAAAGTTCATTATTGTAGTATAATTAACTTACTTTGGAGCTTAATTGTCGAAGATGAGTACGACGCATCGACCCTGCCATCTACAACCAAATTCCTACAATAAACCATCCTTGGAGCCATGAACAATATATTAAAAATGGTTCATTAGTTAATCAGAAATGTGCTTACTCTAGAGCATAGTGTGTGAAATGTAAGTTAATTTCTTATAAAAAAATTAACAAATTTTGGAGTAACGAACTGTATGTTCCAAATTGTTCATTGTTCCACAAGCTAGTTTTATTTGAAGTAGTTTGTTTCTAGTGGAGAGCTTCAGAGACTCTTAACAGAGATCACACTGTGCTGCCATATATTGAACCGTTGACAGGGTCATTCACTCTATTGCTCCAGTTAACTCAAGTGTATGAATGAGTACCTGGCTATATACAATGGTGGATACAAAGAGTCTCCGTGCATCAATTGCACTGTGGCTGGATGCATCCGAGAGAAGTCGAAACGATGTTCGATTGAACAGGTCTGCCAGGAAGTAAAGAGATTAAAGAACATTGATCTGACTGGATGTTGCACAATGTAAGAACATATCTTGACCTTTAGAGTGGATATTTCTGTTTGCAGCACATAGGGAAGCAGTACCTGAACTTCCTACTGTCTGAGGAGCAATACGAGGACGCGGCAAGGCTGTGTGTGAAGATCCTGGGAAAGAACCGACAAATGTGGGAAGAGGAGGTGTTCAAGTTTGCCCAGATCCACCAGCTGAAGGTGGGAATGAGACGGGGGCTGTGGAAGTTGTAACAAGATCGCCCCCTCCCGTTGGAATGTGTCGGGCAAGGCAGAGGTGTATTGATAATGAACATTGTGCAAAATTGATGTTCTTTATGTATTCTGTGGCCCAGAATCTGCCTGATTTGTAATTACAAATGACACAGAATATACTGCCCGACAGTGTTAGGACGGCAAAGACACAGCCACAATATAAAACACTTCTGAAGACACACCTTTTTAGATTAGCGTTTCTGTGACGTGATCATGTGGACTTTAATTACATACATTTATCCATTAGTTAGGCAAATTATATAATATAATTATTATGCAATTAGTTTCATTATTAGCATTTTAGCATGATAATTTTTATGATCGATTAGCTATATTGTTTTGTTTAATCATATACTTTTTATTTTAGCATACTGAGGAATAATAAGTAATATAACGACTGTGTTATTTTATTTTACTGTTTCATGTATAGGCTTATATTTATGATGTTTATGATGTTTATATATATATATATATATATATATATATATATATATATATATATATA
Source organism: Oasisia sp. SBJ-2009 (assembly GCA_964017155.1). Lineage (NCBI taxonomy): Eukaryota > Metazoa > Annelida > Polychaeta > Sabellida > Siboglinidae > Oasisia > Oasisia sp. SBJ-2009. The sequence continues at coordinate 8,060,339 of OZ024854.1, forward strand.
TATATATATATATTTATATATACATTTATTTTAATAATAATTTATCATCCATATATATATTTTAATAATAATTTATCCAATTGTAGCTACTATTTGTACATTTATGAAAAGCGCCTAAGAGCAATACTATTGATTCAGGTGCTATAAAAATTAATTGTTCATTATCAATACACCTCTGCCTTGCCTGACACATTTCAACAGGAGGGGGGCGATTTTAACAGCACATTAACAGAATTGTTTTCTTTTCTCGAACATGGGAATATTGTGAGCGCCGTAAACTTCAAAGCATGTGTTTAAGCCAGCCGAGGTCTGTAGAGTTGTTTTATGTTTTACGAAAACAGTACCGTTTGGACATATTTATTCTACTTCCATGAACATTATATATAAAGACCAAAATAATGAATAAACACTAATCAACACAAACTCGCTGTGTTGTGTCGTACATGTAATGATTTGAAATCTCACATAAAGTGTATGTGAACACAAACTACAGTAACACCCAGCCTCGCTTGTATTTATTCCAGGCTATCGCCCTCTACCTGCCGAGAGGAGAACCGAGTCTGTCGCCAGCCATCTATGAAATGGTGCTTAACGAATACCTGCAGACGGATATCCTGGTGAGTGATTAATGCACTAGTCTCAGTCTAGAGAATGAGTACCTGGCTATAGACAGTGGTGGAGTAGTCTATGTTTTAATTGCTGCATAGCTGAATGTTTACCAGAGAAGTCAATATCTTATCTGATTGAACCTGACTGTCATGGAATAAATGTAAATTGGTTTGAGCATTCCTTGAGACTGGATTGCGCTACATATGAGAACTTACCTTTTTAATGTCTATATAATTTTAATATCAGGGAATTATTAAAGCAAGTATTGAGTGTTTTCTGTCATATTCTACTTTTAACAACAATGGCATGGTAAAATAACAAACACAACAAAACATTTATAATTATAACAAAGCTGGCGTTTGACGAGACATGTATACGTGTAGTGATCAGTGGCACAGTCAAACATATCAGTGTGATTTTTGTAACCACGTATTTCATTATCACCATTAATTGGCAGTTGACTCAGGGTCCGTACGGGGCCTTGAAAGTCTTGAAAAGCCTTGAATTTGATTAGATCAAATTCAAGGCCTTGAATTCCTTGAATTTTAGTCTTCACAGTCTTGAATTTTAGTCTTCACAGTCTTGAATTTAATTGTTGTGACACAATAACAGATGTACGCCAGTGGCAGTGTTGCGGAAGGGAAAGCCGAGGCACAAAATAACTTGTGTGTTCATTGGGCAATCAGTGTTTCATCGTGGTCGCACCATTTTGTTCTTAGTCAAATAAAATAAGTTGGTCGAGTGTGATGCAATTCATTTGGATTGATGTTTTCAATGTTAATTTACTGCGATTAAAAGTGCAAACGTCATTAAGAGAGTCTTGAATTTATTTTTCAAATAGCCATGACAAGTCTTGAATAGCCTTCAATTTCAAATGTCCATTTGTACGGACCCTGAGTTGTTTAACATTACAACTATGCAAAGACACACTTAGCAGGGAAGTCACGGTCAGTGATGCCTCTGGTCATTGGTCACAGGGCTTCCAGAAGCTGGTCAAGGAGTGGCCGAGTGAGCTGTACAACATCCAGACACTGGTCAATGCTGTGCTGGACAAGCTTGACCGCGACCGCAACAATGCCATTCTACTGCAGTGCCTCGGAGACCTGTGAGTGGGTCATGTCAAATAACCAGGTGGATTAGTGGGTCATGTCAAATAACCAGGTGGATTAGCGGATTAGTGGGTCATGTCAAATAACCAGGTGGATTAGCAGTGTCAGTTACACTTTATAAAACTGTTAATACTTATTGCAGAATCTATGTAGGGATTAAATATTGACAGTTCAGTTCATTTTCTGACGAAACCCCATTTTTTACTACATCTAAATCACACTTTAGTTAATTTTAGATTTTGTATTATTGTTTTCTAATTTATGTACAGTTTTATGTGACACACCAGAGTCTTATGATATGTTTTTTATCTGATTATCAAAAGTACAAGTTATTCAGGACATTGTGGTCGAGAGAACATAATGGAATAATCATTATGAAATTAGTTCATGACAGTATAATTGCAAACTAATATATATCAATTTTTTAGTTATAGAAAATGATCACATATGTATTTGTAGGTATACACATGAACGTCGATACGACCAAGCATTGGGCATTTATCTCAGGTAAGAATGTTGAATCTACACTAAAGACCACATTCCTAGTACACATGTGTCATGAATATAAATATATTGTTTGTAGTAAACAAAGCTGTCTGATCTGATTGTAGCAGTTATACACTATCAGTAAAAAGGTAAGTTCTTATATATCCATTCCTCAGGACTGCTCAACACTCTTTACTTTACTTCCCTAGTAGACATGTTCAACCAGACAACGTCTCAACTTCTCTGGGAAGAACATTGCCATGCTGCGATTAATGCACAAAAGCTGCCCATACAAATATTCACCACTGTTTGTAGCCAGGTACTCATTCATACAGCTGAGTGAACTGGAGCAATGTAGGGTAAACAAAACTTGTCCAGGGTTTTAACACCGCAGCACAGGATTCGCACCAGAATTTTCTTAGTCGAGCGTCTGCAACTCTACCCCTGAGTCACTGTAGACAGCTGTATTGACACAGTTGGAACTGGTGGTGATACCAGGCGCAGTGCTTCATTTTTAAGGCGAGTGATCGCTCTCGCTCCCTATCGCTCGCGCAAATCACCCATCTAGGGAGCGATTTATCGCTCGCGCTAATTACGATAATCGCTCCCGTCACCAGACCATGTGGAATGTGGCGCCAACTAGCGGCAAAACATGAAGGACAATTCCAGCAGGAGGCTCCACTCTACTATTTCAGCCTCAGTATGGGCGGGCGCTTGGTTGTAACCACTGACCTATATAAAGACGCGTGGGAGGCTGTCGAACCGATCCCATTAGTGAGGCTGGTCTCATGAAGCAACTAAGAATGCTCATAACGCTAATAGGATGACTGACATAGTAAATTATGTGTTTAGGTGTACATACGCGATCCAGATGTTTACGAGGCACTAAGTAACTGCATAACCGAAAAGATCGCTTTGCAAAACCAGCCGCCTGACACGATTACACAGTGACGTAGCCATGAGGATAACATAGAACGCCACCTGGTGGATAAAAAGAAGTAAAAATCACTCCCTCAAATTATTTCGCATTTAGGCGAGTGATTTATCGCACGCCTGGGTTTTTCAAACATGAAGCACTGCATGTGTGTATGTGACAGTCTTGACTTAATTTTGAAATAGTATTTTATTTTGAACAAACTTTTCCTTTTTCATAATATTACCTTTAAGGATATCACAAAATTACAGAATTGCTTAGGTCGCCACGTTTTACTTATTTTGTGCAACTTCTAAAGTCTCTGCATTGACTTCCTGTCCGACGTCGTATTATTTGTAAGGTCTGTACCTTTACTTAACAGGAACTTTCCTGTAAGCAGCCGTCATATTTACATTCATTGCTTCTTCCTGTAAGAAAACCTGTTCAGCTTCGATCATCTAGTTCTGATTTCATTTTTGTCCTCAAAGTCAATACTAATATTAGGACTCTCCGGTAGGGATTTTGCTATGGATGCACCTAATCTTTGGAATATGCTTCCTTCTAGAATTAAATCAGTTAAATATATTGCAAAATTCTGCCATAATTTAAAGACATTGACATTAAAAACATACAACCTTGCCTGTCCACCCATCTGATGACAACTGGAATTGTGTATTGAGTGTGAGATAAATAATTATTAACCCTTTTGTATTGGTGAGACTCTGAGCTTGGTTTCTAAGCATTTAGATGCAATAGAAGTTAACTAATTATTATTATTACTGCGCAGATTAAAGAACAAGGACGTCTTTGAGATCATTCTGAAGCACAACCTCTTTACAGCGATCAGTGACAAGATTGTCATGTTGATGGAATTTGACAAAACGACAGCGGTACAAATGCTGTTGGACAACAGAGACAAGATCCCAGTACGTACCCGTCACAGTTATACTTCAGACAGTTGCTTTTAACAGAGACGTTAAATTAGAAAACATGATCATTCTTTTTATCTCCACTAAAAAGTGTTTCTATTATTTGCGTATCAGATTTTTTAAATAAGATCTAAATACTAGAATGTTGTGATTGGTTTAAATTATAATTGATTTACTCTGATGATTTGATTGTTTACAGTGCTACTTGTATTATAGACATTCTCCTACATCGTTTATGTGGTATGACTATGATGTAATAAATAACCTTGTTGTTAGTACTTGTCTTAGCCCTGTATACATATATGTAAAGAAACATTTTATTCTTTGTCTTTATTTATTCTGTGAATAAGGCTAACGGAAAATAAAGTTACTGCATTGTGTTAAAATCTAAATTCAGTTTAGTGTGTATGTTATCTGTAAAATATACTATGGTTAGAAAACTATGATGAGTCAAAACTGTTCCTCAAGATTTCTATGAAATAACATACCTCTTAGGTCCCAAGCGTCAGCGACTTTATGAAGTACTCCATTTTGAATATCACCATATTTTATGGATATTGATGTATTTGTGTGCAAAAACATTTAGCTATGCAGTTCATTTTTTTACATGTAATACTAGCATTTTACCCAGCTATGCTATAAATATTGATTTTGTGTTTTCTATACATTTATTGTTTTACTATTAATTTTTTAATAAATGTTTCATATTTTGTTACCATCCTATGTTCATGAACATTTTCATAAAGTTGGAAGAATACTATATTAAAACAAGATTTCTTATTTCACAACTAATACATTTTGACTCACATCAACATTTCAATCACCATTGGTGGTCTTCATTAGGAATGGTGGTTGAAACATCATTGCGAGTCAAAATTAACTAGTTGTTATCAGTGCTGTTATTGGCTATTCAGACCTGTTAGAACTTGATAAACTGCAAAGCAAACATTAGAGAATGAGGCATGTTGAACGTATCTTCAGATTGAGAAGGTGGTGCAACAGTTGGAAGAGAGGCCTGAGTTTCTGCACGAGGTATGTCATGTACTCAGTACTCACACACTAACATGTTGTCAAGTCAAGTGCATTGTGGGATTATTGGGGAAAAAATGAAGCGCATTGTCATCTCACTGGAAGAATCTTATTGTTATTGAGCTTGTCTATGTGTGCATGCATGAATTATCATGTTAAGCTTTTTCTAGTAGATGCATCACATCTCAGGCACCAAACATCACATCTCAGGCACCAAACATCACATCTCAGGCACCAAACTTCACATCCCATGCACCAAACATCACATCCCAGGCACCAAATATCACATCCCAGGCACCAAATATCACATCCCAGGCACCAAACATCACATCTCAGGCACCGAACTTTCAGGGATTCCACATGTACAAAATATAATGCTTTTATTTCTTTAGATTGTGCCTGCTGTTCAAGAAGGATCCTCAGTGTTAGTTTCTCGTTGCAGTACCTCGACCTGCTGTTCAAGAAGGATCCTCAGTGTTGGTTTCTCGTTGCAGTACCTCGACCTGCTGTTCAAGAAGGATCCTCACTCGGGCCAGGACTTCCACGCCATCCAGGTGGAGCTGTACGCGGAGTTTGACCGACCGAAACTGCTGCCGTTCTTGCGCAGTAGTAACTATTACCCGCTGCAGAGGGCGCTCGATGTCTGCCAGGAGCGCAGCCTCATTCCGGAGATGGTGTTCCTGCTCGGTGAGTCGTGACAGAGTCGTGACAGAGTCGTGACAGAGTCGTGACGGGGTTGTGACGGAGTTGTGACAGGATTGTGACAAGAGTTGTTCATTCATCATCACATGTCGGGGCACAGCAGGATACATTAGCCTCAGTATCATAATAATTACATAAAACATAGTTTATATCATGTATTATGAATTTAAAATAACATTGACCAAATTACTACTTTGTAAACACCTTCTTCAGTTAATTTATCAAATCATGTTGCATGATGATCAGGTAGTGAATTGCAAAACATTTTTGAAAATTATGCAAGTACAATGGTTAAAATGATTAATGTGAGAGCCGCTTCGGTGGCGTACATTCTGACAGTGCAATATTTTCCCACCAGGGCGGATGGGAAACACAAAACAGGCTCTGCATCTGATCACAAATGACCTGCGAGATGTGAACGCGGCCATCGACTTCTGCAAGGAACACAACGACACAGAACTCTGGAACGACCTCATCAGTTACTCGATCGACAAACCAAGTGAGTGCGACAACTTGGTGGATATAATAATTACAATGACAGTCAGATATGTAGCTCGGTTCATACAATGGTTCTGTCATACTGTTTGCTACAGTCTGTTGTTTTGTATTGTTTCAGAAATTTGGGAGAAATTCTTTGTGTATGATAATAATAATGATAATAATAATAAACTGTATTATATATGTGGCTAATGTCCCAATAGTGGGTGTTTATCATTTTGACTCTATGAAACTCAATAAAAAAGCCACTAAAAGCCGGTGGTCCCTTCTATCTGGTGTCTATGCCAGGGGAAGTAAAATATCCCTCACAGGGGTAAATGTGTAACCTGTAGTGGATTGACTAATTCTGGGTTAGCCCAAGTGCGAGCTGTTAGGAGGAAGCCACCTGATAATTAGACCATCACAGTGCACAATCATCCTGAAAGTTCTCAGTCACATTGTATACGTGTGTGTGTGTCGTCAGGTTTTATCACCGGGCTACTACAGAACATTGGCACCCACGTCGATCCGATCGTGTTGATCCAGCAGATCCGGGCTGGGATGGAGATCCCGGGACTAAGGGACTCCCTGGTGAAGATCCTCCAGGACTACAATCTTCAGGTAACACAGCCCGACTAATCCTGTAGAAGTTGAACACCCGGACGTGTCTAGTGTCCAGATGCCTGCATCCACAAATAATAATACAGTTTTTATATAACGCAAAATCCCGCATGGCAGAGCGATGTGCTGCACAAGAAATATACTAAATGTATATTAATAAATAGTAATGTAAATTATATAAATTTATATAAATCATATTCCTTTTTGGTTTTAAGATGCACTAGTAAACCTTTGTATGTAAATTATATAAATAAATTTAAAATAAATTAAACACTGTTTTTAAGATGTATAGTACTAAAACTTGGTATGTCAATTATATAAATTAATATAAAATTAAAACTTTTACTAAAACTCTGTACGGTAAATATACATATATATAAATCTATAAATTAATCTAAAACATAAACACTGATTAAAACGTGTGACACTAAAAAGAAATTTTGAAGCCATGTCCGTCATTTCAAAACAATTTGAATTAATTGAAATGTCTAATAAAAAGATATGTCTTTAAACACTTTCTAAACATAGGTAATGTCCTGGATGCACGAATGTTCACAGGTAATTGCCTGAAAGTATCATATTACACTGTACTTTGACAATGTGTGGCGGTGGCGCCAGCTTCTGGATAGTTGTGTAACTAGATTCTTCGGTGGATCAGTCAAGGGGGATTTTTCATGAAATTGTGGTTTTGTGTTGGAAGTTTCGAATGAGGGCTGTTTGAAAATAGTTTAGAAAGTGTAGAGACAGGTAGCATTCTACAAAAATACACCTAGACACACGTTTCATGATTTTTCATTTAAACATTTCCTAGTGTATTTAGCACCATCTTGTACAGTGTTAGATATTGAATAATGAAAATTGCACTGCTAGAAAATAAAAAGTTACATGCAAACAAATATGTGTGCCTACATTGTTATGTTTCTATGCATATGTTGCCTTGGCCTTGGACCTGTACGTGCTACTAGTGTTGCTGATTTTGAGGTCTTAATCTGTTCAACATAATATACAATACTGGTAATATACAACAACACTTTTAAAAATCCTGTGGCTGTTCATTTAAATAACATTTACATATTTTTGACGTGACAACATTAAGATATCTTCAATATACCGATGTCACATTTGTACGTCTATTTCTGCCACCAGATGTCTCTGCGTGAGGGCTGCAAGAAGATCCTGGTGGCGGATTGCTTTAATCTGCTCCAGAAGTTAGTGCGACTTCAGCACAGGGGCGTCCTCATTGACGGTACGGAGTGGGCACTCAGATGTTGGTTTGCCATCAGTTTGTAGAGTTTTGGAAAAATAAATACAATTCATGTCTTATCTCATCTTGTCACTGAACGTTTATCTTCTAAAAAAGTAGTAAACGGTAATTCATCAGTGGTATAGAGTGTTTTGCCAAGTATACAAACTGGATATAAACTTGGGATATCTGTTGGATTCTTGTATCGTCTGTCTTTGTTTTCAGAATCGCATGTGTGTGAAGCCTGCCACGAGAAGGTTATAGCAAATGGTGAGTGTTGTCTGTATGTATAGAAACACAAGGTTACGTGTGCATGCAAATGTGCAACCCCCTGGATGGGGTTACATATATGCATGCACACATGCGTACACACACACACACACATGCACACGCACACACACAAATATACAGACACACATACACATGCGCACACACACACTCACAAATGCACACACACATGCACGCACACACGCATGCACGCATGCGCGCACGCACACACACACACACACACACACGAATGTATACACAGAAGATTGGTTCTCTAAGTAGTCTTACAGAATGCTTGATATGAATTAAATTTGAATATTCTTTCATAATGTAAGTTACATCTCGGACTGATCCAACATCACTATCTCGACATATCCAAGAGCAACCACATGACACATACATAACGTTGTCAGTAATTGAGTAACGGCAAGAACCCTTAATCTACAAAATATAAAAAAGTGATTCCTTTTATTTGCCCCAAGTAATCATGATTTTGTGCCTGATATGCAAAGTACCTTGTACAGAAGTAACGTCACATATGCACAGCCGCTAAGTAACAGTTTGATTTTACGTGTAATTTGCAAATGTTGTTTTTATGTTTAGATACGCGCTACACAAGCAACGTTGCTCTGTTCCACTGCCATCACACCTTCCATGAAGACTGCTTGCCCCCTCATAGCATGGTTCGTTGGGTGACTTCACTTCACCTGTCTTAACCTGTATATCTGTATACCACATGGGGGTCGAGTTATTCAGTATGAAATCATTCCAATTTATCTTAACCACCTACAGTTCGTATGGCATTTTACACGTATATTGGGCCTGCCAAACACCACATCTGTGGGTGAAATAAAGTTGTTAGGTTTATTAATTATTGAAAGATGTATATTAAACAATGTTGTGTCTTCAATGTATGCAAGACCTTTCACCAAATTCACACTGGATGTATTAGTGTCAGCAGTTTGACTTGTAGTTCATGTTCAGCGTGAAAATGTGAACTCACAGGAGACCGGAGGAAATCAGATCTACCTGTGTCTTCACGGTGTGCGGCAATGTTGTGTGTCGTATTTTAAAATCGTGCACATTTCGATGAAAAAGCAGAAAAGCTTGGACAAAAATAAAAATTAATTATCTTCACAGTTAAGCAGTAGTGGTGGCACCTTTACAGTCACCCCAGTAATGCAGCCACCTGTCAATTAAGGTCACTCTAGGAGAGTCCCAAATTGTTTACTTAACAGTATTAGAGTATAGGATGTTAATGTTTTGCAAACGTGCTTTCTCTGTAGCTGAACCAACAATCTGGAATCAACTCCCTATTACAACGAATTCTATTGAAACTGCCTAAAAAGCTACCTTTTGTATAAAACTCAAAACACATTTGTTCGAAATTGCTTTTCCGCCACAGATTTTAATGGTTACAAGGTCTAATGACGATTTTTGCCTGTCCCCACTTATGATTATGCCAAATGATTTTAATGCGCCTCAGAGCTTGAATTAAGGATATAGGTGTGTGCTACAATTGTTATTATTAACCCCACTAAATCGTTTTTTTTTTCAGATCAGTTTTGCAGAGTCCAACATGTGACCAAAATAGTGATATTGCCAATAAGTAGCATGTATTCGTGAAAATGTTCATCAAGTTGGCAGTATATTATTCCCAAAAAATTTCATAATTCCACAACTAGCAATGTTCTACTTCTACATTTTGACCACCATCGGTGACCTTCTTCAGAAACTGAATGTTGAGTGGTCACTGCTCGCTAGATGGCCATCTAGCGAGCAGTAACCACTCAACATTCAGTTCCTGAAGAATGCTGTCGATGGTGGTCGAAACGTAGAAGTAAGTAGAACATTGCTAGTTGTGTAATTATGAGATTTGTTTGGAATAAAGCAGCATGTGGTGTGCCAATGTTTCATAATGTTTACTGAGTCTGTCTTCTGCTCCAGGACGCCTGTCTCATCTGTAGCGCCCAGCGGAGAGGTCCAGGGATGATGTCATAGCTGAGGGAGTTAGCATTATTTCAAGTTGTCAAGTTACTAAATCAGTAAATACTGTCACATTGAAAATACTGCATAATTCTGTCAGAGATAGAACACTTCAACAGATAAATTTCCACTTACGTTCAAATTCAGGCTGTACAAAATAGCCGCAGTCTCTTGACCTATTATGTGTAGATATATGTTGGCTGTACGATCCTCTAATTGTACTATCCAGGTCACATATACCACAGCTAGATATCAATACATTTTAACCACAGTCATTCATAGTTATCAAGAGGTCCAGGGATGATGTCATAGCCGAAGAAGTTATCATTATTTCAACTTATTTCTAATAAATCAGTAAAATAATAATATTAATAAATAACAGTATTTGTCTACGCCATATCTCTAGCAATAAAAAATTCAGAGGCGCATTATACTTTACAGGAATATACAGATAACCTTAAAATAAAAACTAGAGATGTACCGGTAGTTGTAAAAAAAGATCAGTGAACAAATTTCAGTATCAATAAAATATTAGTCTTAACAATACTAATACTGATAAATAATAGTTAATTATATTACAAGTTAACAAAAGTAATAATAAAATAGTTGATAAATAGTAGATATTAAAAATGTTCGGATATTAAAAAGATTGAAACCACTGTTTTAAACAGAAATGTCTTCAGTTGCATCTTGAAAGAACTGAGGGAGTCTGTGGCACGCATGGCAAGCAGCAGATTGTTCCAGAGCCGTGGAGCAGCACTTAAAAATGCTTTTTCTCCCTGTATACATAGTCTGCATCATGGAACCTCCTGTGTAGTTCCTTCAGAGATAGAAGAGTTACATTTCCACTTAAGTTCAAATTCAGAGTGTATAAAATAGCCGCAGTCTCTTGACCTTATATGTGTAGATAAATGTTGGCCGTACGATGCTTTAATTGTACTATTTAGGTCACTTATACCGCAGCTAGATATCTATACAATTTAACTACAGTCATTCATAGTTATCAAACCTAACAGCCATCTGTGGGCCAGTTATGTCTGTAGCTAAATGTTGATTAATATCAATGCTGACGACACTTATTAAGAATTGTCAAAATGTCAGTCACCTGCAGGTCAGTTATAGCTGTAGCTAAATATTGATAAAAATAGTCTTATAGTCTTGGTAATGATTATAATTATTTAGCGATAACCAAATAACAGAAATCTGCTGCTTAGATATTGCTGTAAGTAATGATTGTTGAAGTGGATAATGTTATTATTGTTTATGTCATTAATACAATTACACATGCAAACATCATTCCTAACTTTGCCTGTCACTGGCTGTGACAGTAATAATGTCAGTGACAATAATATTACAATTAGGATGTATAATTGGCAGATTGGTGATTCTGGTTGTCGTATATGATACTGAATCATTGATGCCTGTGTTTATTATTACATTTTCACCTGCTTTGTGACATTATTTCCTTGTTGTTGTTCATGTTGTTTGCAATTTGTTTTGTGTCTAACAGAAAAACAAAATGTGCAATGTTAATATAGCCAGCATTTCATAGAAGTGTTGCACTGTGGCTTTGGTAAATATATACTGAAACGCAAGAGACTGTATTATAAATTGTTGTACTATATGATTAACTAATAATTTGAATAAAGTATTCAATGATTTATGTGAAACTCTGTTGAATTTCTTGGGTATAATAGTTATCTTAGAAATGATGAGTGGATATGTTATAATAAAACTATTATTATTCTTTCAACACCACCGAACTATGTGCATCCGAGTCCTTCTCTGTTCCTGGCACACCCCTTTCAAAAAATTATACTTTAACATCAGGCAGTGAAATCGGTCACTGGTTCAAAACTAGTCAGGTGACTATAATACAAAAAATATTCAGCCAACTGTGATGCAATGTTTAAGGTGCAAAGGGGTCGCCATGTTGGAATTCCCACCAGTCTTCAAATTGGGGCGGGTATTTGCGCTGTTTCCACTGCTGACACGGCGGCGACTGGCGAAATATATTGCTATAATTTTGTTAGTCACTCCCGGTGTTTTTGGAGTCGACCAGCCAGGGCTACAGTACCGCAGCACAACGACCCCTGACTCGTAAGGATTACCATAGGGCCTAGGGGGGGGGGGGGGCTAGGGGACACAACTGAAGTGTCTATTTCAGTTTGAATTCGTTCATCGGTGGCCTTACAATGAGCTAGCAGCTTTCAACAAACTGCTGAAGACGTTGAATAAAAAAAAACTCAGATATGTAAATTCTACTTCCGCATTTCAAACGTTCTGCCAACCCTTCTGTGTGGATGCCAATTGTGATAACTACAAAATAATCCAAGAAGACACTGGATTCCTGCACAATATCTCGGGCATTCGCTGGAGCGACCATACGATGAACCATGAGGCCAGGCGTCATCAACTATTTGCTGAACACTGATTTACTTGTCTACTAGACCAGCCGTGCCAGCACTATCATGGAATGGTATCACGGGCACCAGTTGGTGAGAGACGGCACGGAACTGGACGAAACGCTACGGGTATGACGTGTACGTACGTTGTCACATCCAAACGTAAACAACCGTCTTCTCTACACAATCGTCACCATTCCATCGCACATGATTTTTAAACGTTCCACTACTCTAAACAACACTTAACTTGAATACTTGTTAAGGGAGTATACGCCCCCGCCCGCCAACGCACAAGTTTCGTCAGATTTTAACGCCCTCCAGGGCCCAGTCCAGTAATCGCAAGATGAAAAATTTGCTGTTTCGTTTGCTACATACTCTTTTCAACAGCAAGGCTTAGGGTATCGCCTATGCTTGCGGCAGAGCACCACGATGCATACACAACATTAAATTGCGGGCACCATATTTAATTTCACGATCAATAAAATGCGTCGAAATGACGAACATCATTGGTGACAGTATTGCCTTTCAGCAACAGTTCTGCTCTCAGGGCTGGTGGCTTTGGGTGTGTGCGCGTGCGTGCGTGCGTGTGTGTGTGTGTGTGAGTGTTCAACATACAAATAATATGAACCGTGTTGAATTACTGTTATTATCATGTTCATTCATCTTTAAACATTTGTTTTTAAATATGATTTTGCAATTAAGTTTAATATATGTCAGTTATATTATAATTATATCGTCATCAAATGTTAATCGGCTTCGCAACCGTTTGTGGAAAATGTGACATGTGATAGTAGGCCTAAGTACGGAAGTCGATGTCGAATCTGATGATTCTAAATCGTACTCACACGCGCAGGCACACACACAAACGCGCTAACTCAAACACACACACACACACACACACACACACACACACACACACACACACACACACACACACACACACACACACACACACACACACACACCACACCACACCACACCACACCACACCACACCACACATCATTAAGAGTGACGACTTCAAGCACAGTCGCCTGGCCTGTCTACTCTCTGGATAGCAAAACAAAATGGACACCATCCAACAGTGTTTGCACTATTATGTGTGTTTATTACATTGAATAGTTATGTATAACAAACGTGAACGGCTCCTTAATAAAACATGGCACAGTTATCTGGAAACCTGACACACATCCATGCCTACCGTCTCCTCGCCCGAAGTCGGAAACGACCCAAGAAGGCACAATTGAGGGAGATCGCACAATCACTACTCGACTGGAGCAGTGCAAATGTGTTTGGGGGGAAATGTGTTGATCAAATTTGGCGTCATTGTGATCACACTTTCTATTTCACAGGACTGTCCGGGCTTTGTTCTAGATAACACCGTTGTCATGAATAACACACGTTGACGTGTACATATTGCATAGTGTAGTCTCACGACCTTTCAGCGCAAATACAATCAAAACTAGCTACAGAATATGACATTCCCATTTCTAATGGATGCGAACAGACTACATGTATTAGATTTACGATTAAACAGAATGACGTGTGGTTTGTATACCATTAAAATCATGAAATATTGGATGTTATGATGTTCTAACAATCAATATGTTTGTCAACAGTTGACGCTGTTACTTTTCCTAATGTTTTTCAACATGTTTTAGCGGTAGAAAAATTGCTACATCCTACGCCATTTAAAACAACCAACCAGTGTATGCACGATACACTATTTGCAGAGCATATTTTGTTTAGTGAACGGAAATGAATATAAAAACATTTTAACTGTAATAATATAGTGTTCTGTCACCTCGTTCTGGTGCAGACGGATGACAACATGTGACAGTTCCCTGCAATTTCCTAATAAACTAATAAATACAAACGAGTATATGCTACGATAGTGATAATGCCGTACATTACATTAAGTATATTATTCCCGTGTCCTCGCAGGAAACGAAGCGCCCCTGGCGGTCCCGAAAGCACCATTCATTGCCGATATTCTTCACTTCTCCGCGAATCTCGTCTAGCAACTACTTTACACAGCAAAGGAGCGCATCTTCGGAAATATTCGTACGATCGTTGCCGAAATACCAGACCAATCTAACAACATACGAAATTGTGGTTTCTCATCATGCAATGCCGTTTACATTTCTTTAATAACACCAACATGGATTGTTACCCGGCCAAGTTATAAAATGGTCGCACTCAACCTATTATATTTGCGCAGAATGGTGGCCTTTGCATAGAAGATGTTAATCAGATGTTTTTTTTTTAGACTACGATATGATATTTCCATCATCTCCGAAGTTAGCTTGGTCTGGTTTAATTAAGATAGATGCTATAAACATTCGTCTAAACGCCGCCTGTCGTTGTAATCTGAAATAGGCGTTGTTCAGTGACAATGACTGACTAACCATCTCAAGGCAATACAACATATTCTACTTCACTTCTGTGGTCATCGCCTAGCCAAACATGTAATACGCCAACACGACGCCATCGAAACCCATGGCCCGAGAACATCCTTCATTATCGCTCACTTCCCGTCATACAACAGCGTTTTCGCTATCTGCAGTCTTCAGCACACCCTGTCGCCCTTGACTGTCTTATAGTCCACATGACTGCGACAAGCCACATTCACTAGGTACGTTATAACGCTAAGTTAAATAACTGGTATTTAATTTTAAAACATGTAGCGCCTATTGGTTGCATTAAGAGGCATGCTTATGTTTACTCTACTCTGTCTACTATTCGAAAAGCATATTTAGATTAAAATAAATCTCTATCTATTACACGAAGCATTCTTAACTGAGCCCTGAGCTTTTTATGCCGTGACGTTTCTCTTCCATTGGTTTCGGTTTCTGGAACTCTTAGCCACCAGGCCGCGTTTTGAAATGGACGTAGCGTAAGCAATGCCTTCCTCCGGGCACATCCGAAATGACCTTGACCCTTAACAGACCCGCCAATGGCGGCGGCGACACAACCGGTGCTGCCACCGTGCGTCGGCGTGGGCGGGCCGTCGCCGCCGGAACGAGGTCTCGCGGCATGCGCGTTGAACGTCCGTGTGCGGACACCCCGCCAGGCGTCGCTCAGTGTACCGTCGCCTTCTCGCTGTGCGCCGCCATGCGCCGATAGGTGGCGATCCTGTGCGGCAGGCGCGACGGCGACTTGGTGGGACGCGACTGGGCGTCGCGCGGGCTCAGCGCCCCCGTCGTGTTGGCGTCTGTCCGCGGGTGGTCGTACAGCCAGCGCTTGTAGGTGGGCGCCAGGTCGAAGTACTTCTTCGGCTGTGTCGGCGTGCAGCTGCGGTCCAGCTCACGCTGCATCAGACTGCTGATGTAGTCGCTGTTACGGTCGTTTCCGTCGTCGTTGCAGCCGCCGCCGCCGTCCGCGTGCTGCCACGACGGCGGCACCGAGTACATCCCCGTCTCCGCCGCGGACACGGACCAGCTGGCTGGCTCCGATGGCGGCGACTGTACGGTCTCGGGAGACTGCCAACGGTCGTCGTAGCGGTCGGCGTTGGCATCGAGAAAGCTGTCGTGCACCGCCTTGAAGAAGCTCCGACTCACCGCCGCCGGACGCTGATCGTCGTCATCGACCACGTCGCCGCCGCCGCCACCAGGGGCGCCACCGTAACAGCCGGGGGCGCACCGTTCGTTCGGCGGCTCGGACGCGCTGCGTGCGCTGGCGCGTCGCGGCCGGCTCGACCACGCCTGCCGCGGCTCCACGCCCGCCTTCTTCATCGGTAACCGGCTCGACGACCTGGACTGTTCCATCGCCGACACTGGCCTTCCCGGCCGCGTGTACGACGTCGGTGCTCTCGCCGCCGGCTTCTCCCGCACGTACCCGACACTCTTCGACTGTCTCAGCGACTCCGCCGGCGACCGAGGCTGTCGCTGACACGACTCAGCAGTCCGCCGAGCGACGCCGGACGAGCGCGGCTGTCGCTCCGACCGCTGCCCGCTGGCGGACAGACTGCGGTACCTCTCCTGCGGCGAGGAGCGCGACTCGGGCGGCGAGAGGTAGCCCGAGTCGGGCGTCTTCTGCTCGCCGTTCGCCGACAGCATGAACGTGTCGGCGCCGAGGAACTCGTACGAGTTCGGCGACGTCATCGACCTCGCCGACGTGAGGTCGTTGTGCTTCGGCGTCGCGTTGTACCGGCCGATGGACACCGGCCGACGCGATGACGTCTCGCCGGGGCTGTTCGCGCTCGCCGACCGGTAGGCCGGCCTCGTCGGCTCCTTCGCCGCCGCGCGCGTCTGGTAGTTTCCGGTCGCGCGTGGCGTCGTCTCGGACGGGTTGCGATGCCGCGACGTGTGCGTCTGTTCCTGGTAGTTCTGTGGCGGTCCCTGCCTGTCTCTCCACGCCGCTGCCGCAGCCGCCGCCGCCGCCGATTCCCCGCCCTCGAACACCTCGTCCGACTCGTCCAGATACGAGAACTGGTTCGCCTCGGCCGGCGGCTCGACCTGACGCTTCGGCAGCGCCTCGAAGCGCACCTGCGTGGCGTTGGGCGACCTCAGCGGCCGGTGGTTCCTCTGTACGACGCGAGGCACGCCGGGAGGCACGCCGGCAGTCTCGCCCCGGTCCGAGGCGGACCGCGCTCGCGGGATGCCCGACTGACCGACCCTCGCCGGCCGCCGATCGAGCGACATCGGTCGGCGACTATCGGCTCGCGTCGGCGGCGGCGCGCGCGACTCGACAACATTCCCGCGACACGTCATCGGTCGGACGTCGTCACGTGACGGCCCACGTGACTCGGGTCGTCGCGTCGCCGGGTGCTCGTCCGGCGCGTCGTCCAGGCGGCCGTAGCTGCGCACCTCGCGCGGCGACGTGGCGCCGCGCAACTCCGCCCGCTCCGTCGATAGATCCACTTCCGGTTGCAGCCATCGTCCCTCGCCGTCCCACTCCTCCTGCGCCGGCTCCTGCTCCTGCTCCTGCTCGCCCGGCTCGTCGCCCGACACGCCGTAGTGCCACGCCGTGCTGATGTCCGTCTGCGTCCATCGCGTCACCATGGAAACATGCCTGCTCACCACCTTCTCCTCGTAGGCGCGCGCCTTCGACACCTGGCGGGAAACAACGCACACAAGGCAGTAGAGTTCGATCATTATTTGAAACAATGCACACATACAATATGGCCATGTCAAACAACTCAGGACAATACAAATATATAACATTACAAGCAAACAATGTAATAATGTATTTGATAATACAACTTTGGGCCAGAAGACTCCTCCAAGTAGCCATCTTTTGAGAAACTTCATTTACAAAATCATTACACCATCCAAAAAATTCTTCCAGAAACAAAAACATAATATGAACGGGCATGTGTACAGCTTACATGGTTATTGTATATTATACATTGTCTTAAATATACATTATGTATAATTCTTCGTAATTACTACTTAATTCTGCATGCATGTGTAACAGTTTTGCCTCTTGCATGTTACTTAATAATTTTGCAAGAAATAAACTTTAACATAATTGGCAAATCTTTGTGAATTACGTTCAAAACTAAAAATAATCCTATCATTGCAAATATCGTACAAGGGAGTTTTCATTTTTGTATAATACTCGTTATGACGAGATGTCCTAACAGCTAATTCGTACCATCGATTTATACGTCACTGCACATTACTTCGGGATAAGCAACAAGGTACATCCCATATTGAAACCGAAAGTGGTACAGATGTGTCTGTGCGTACACAATATGCTGCCTTGTCGCGGTGTTCCGTTGGGAATGTGATCTGACAGTTGATGACGTACCTGTGATTTGACCTGTGCCATCATCGCCTCTTTATACAGCATTAGTCGCTTCACTTTCTGTTGCATGATATCCTCGGCACGTCCCAACTTCGCCATCCGCTCCCGAAATAGTTCTTCCTTGTTCTGTGAGAAACATAATTATTAAAAATAATAAAGCTGCGATAACTCAATTAAACACCATTTCATTTGGGGGGGGGGGACATTCAGCCATGTTGCAAATTACTGCACGAAAATATTTGTCACGATCCATACTGCTGAGTGGACTACATCAACGTGGAGTGAACGAATATTTCCATCATCCAAAGAGTACTATATTAACACGCGGGATATCGCGACTGACAACCGGGTCTAACTATGTGTCCCTGCGCCATATTGCTACTTAGTTCAAGCATATGCAGTTAAGTTGAGGTTTCAAATATTTAACGCTCTTGACTACGTCGACATTTAAGTATCTGAAAACTAACAGTGTCGCCGGCCTTACTACGGGTTCTACGTGGTGTGCAATGTAGCGCTGTGTGGACGGAACATGTAGCGCGTGTGTTACACCTGAATCTCTACAATGGCGCTGTTAGACTGTCACCGTTAGAAATTAGAAACGTGACCAAAACAGGTATTCACAAATTTTCAAGATTAAGGCTTCAAAAATGCAGTGTCCGTTGTTTAAACCTTTGCATTAAAAACGGACCTTCTGCTCTTTAGCTTTTCTTTACACGTGTTTCAAACGAGGAGAACACCTCACACCTCGCACCTCGCACCTCGCACCTCGCACCACGCGCCTCGCACCACGCGCCACGCAGCACGCGCCACGCGCCTCGCACCACGCGCCACGCGCCTCGCGCCTCGCGCCTCGCGCCTCGCGCCTCGCGCCTCGCGCCTCGCGCCCCGCGCCACGCGCCACGCGCCTCGCGCCTCGCGCCTCGCACCACGCACCTCGCACCTCGCACATCGCACCTCGCACCACGCACCTCACACCTCACACCTCACACATCACACATCACACCTCACACGACCGACACTCGGCGAATACGAACCAGTAGCGACTTCTCGCGGCGAACGAGGTCGACCTGGAAGTTCTGCAGTTGCAGCTCTCGGCTCGCGAAGTTCTCGCGGATGGACGAGAGGAAGGCGCAGAAGTCCTCCTGCACCTGGCACTCCCACGCGTCGTAGTCGTCGTCGTCACCGCCTGCCACAGGGGGGATACTGAGTGAGTGAGTGAGTGAGTGGGTGGGTGGGTGAGTGAGTGAGTGAGTGAGTGAGTGAGTGAGTGAGTGAGTGAGTGAGTGAGTGAGTGAGTGACTGAGTGACTGAGTGACTGAGTGACTGAGTGACTGAGTGAGTGGGGGAGTGAGTGGGGGAGTGAGTGGGGGAGTGAGTGGGGGAGTGAGTGGGGGAGTGAGTGAGTGAGTGAGTGAGTGAGTGAGTGAGTGAGTGGGGGAGTGAGTGAGTGAGTGAGTGAGTGAGTGAGTGGGTGAGTGAGTGAGTGAGTGAGTGAGTGAGTGAGTGAGTGAGTGAGTGAGTGAGTGAGTGGGGGAGTGAGTGGGGAGTGAGTGGGGGAGTGAGTGAGTGAGTGAGTGAGTGAGTGAGTGGGGGAGTGAGTGGGGGAGTGAGTGGGGGAGTGAGTGAGTGAGTGAGTGAGTGAGTGAGTGAGTGAGTGAGTGAGTGGGGGAGTGAGTGGGGGAGTGAGTGAGTGAGTGAGTGAGTGAGTGAGTGAGTGAGTGAGTGAGTGGGGGAGTGAGTGAGTGAGTGAGTGAGTGAGTGAGTGAGTGAGTGAGTGAGTGAGTGAGTGAGTGAGTGAGTGAGTGAGTGAGTGAGTGAGTGAGTGAGTGAGTGGGGGAGTGAGTGGGGGAGTGAGTGGGGGAGTGAGTGAGTGAGTGAGTGAGTGAGTGGGGGAGTGAGTGGGGGAGTGAGTGAGTGAGTGAGTGGGGGAGTGAGTGAGTGAGTGAGTGAGTGAGTGAGTGAGTGAGTGAGTGAGTGAGTGAGTGAGTGAGTGAGTGAGTGAGTGAGTGAGTGAGTGAGTGAGTGAGTGGGGGAGTGAGTGGGGGAGTGAGTGGGGGAGTGAGTGGGGGAGTGAGTGGGGGAGTGAGTGGGGGAGTGAGTGGGGGAGTGAGTGAGTGAGTGAGTGAGTGAGTGAGTGAGTGAGTGAGTGAGTGAGTGAGTGAGTGAGTGAGTGAGTGAGTGAGTGAGTGAGTGAGTGAGTGAGTGAGTGAGTGAGTGAGTGAGTGGGGGAGTGAGTGGGGGAGTGAGTGAGTGAGTGAGTGAGTGGGTGAGTGAGTGAGTGAGTGAGTGAGTGAGTGAGTGAGTGAGTGAGTGAGTGAGTGAGTGAGTGAGTGAGTGAGTGAGTGAGTGAGTGAGTGAGTGAGTGAGTGAGTGAGTGAGTGAGTGAGTGAGTGAGTGAGTGAGTGTGAGTGAGTGAGTGAGTGAGTGAGTGAGTGAGTGAGTGAGTGAGTGAGTGAGTGAGTGAGTGAGTGAGTGAGTGAGTGGGGGAGTGAGTGGGGGAGTGAGTGGGGGAGTGAGTGGGGGAGTGAGTGAGTGAGTGAGTGAGTGAGTGAGTGAGTGAGTGAGTGAGTGAGTGAGTGAGTGAGTGAGTGAGTGAGTGAGTGAGTGAGTGAAGTGAGTGAGTGAGTGAGTGAGTGAGTGAGTGAGTGAGTGAGTGAGTGAGTGAGTGAGTGAGTGAGTGAGTGAGTGGGGGAGTGAGTGGGGGAGTGAGTGGGGGAGTGAGTGGGGGAGTGAGTGGGGGAGTGAGTGGGGTGGGTGGGTGGGTGAGTGAGTGAGTGGAGAGGTGAGTGAGTGAGTGAGTGGGTGGGTGGGGGTGTGGTGGTGGTGTGGTGGGGTGGGTGGGTGTGGTGGGGAGTGAGTGGGTGAGTGGAGTGAGTGGGGGAGTGGGTGGGGGAGTGGGTGGGGGAGTGGGAGGGACGGTGGGTGTGTGTGGGTGGGTGGGTGTGGGTGGGTGAGTGGGTGGGTGGTGGGTTGGGGAGTTGGTGGGCGGGTGGGTTAGCCGGTGAGCGGGTGGATGGGTAGGTGGGTGAGTGGGTGGGTGAGCTGGTAGGTGGGTGAGTGGGTGACTGGAAGACTGGGTGATTGAGTGACTGACTGAGGTTTGTATGTGTGAGTTGGTGGGTGAATGGGTTGATCTGTTATTGACGGAATGTGGATGAATGGAGAGAAAGGGCGGGTGGGTGCAAGTCAGTCAGACAGAAAGGGAGTACACGAGGGAAGGGTGAAAGGAGGGAGGGTGGTCTAAATGTAACAACGTTGTAGTCACAATGTTAGTGAATGCGTTCTTATAACATTTAATGCGACATATTTCTATGGCTCTCTCTCTCTCCCTCTCTCTCTCTCTCTCTTTCTCTCTCTCTCTCTCTGTTTCTCACACTCTCTCGCTCTCTCTCTCTCTCTCTCTCGCTCGCTCACTCACTCTCTCTCCCCCCCCCTCTCTCTCTCTCTCTCTCTGTGCTGTTCTAAACCAAAGGTTGTTCACACATACGTACCAGACTTGCGGGACTTCGACGGTGTCGACGAAGTGCCCTATAACACAAGGAAATACAAATGAAACAATGACGTATATATACTGTGTATATTGGCCTACACGTATCCTTTTCTGTTTTATGCTCAATGTTGCATAGTAACAATAGACCTACTAACGCTATCTTGTCCTTAAGTATTCCAAACACACACACACAAACACGCACGCACGCACGCACGCACGCACGCACACACACACACACACACACACACACACACACACACATACACACACACACACACACACACACACACACACACACACACACACACACACACACACACACACACACACACACATGAATAATTGTTCCTATTGGCAAAACATAATTTTATGCACGTTTTTCGTAAGTTAAATACAGGAAAAGTAGCAGATGTCTTTCGGTGGCACTATCAGGATATCATTATTCAAGCGGATATCAAGATACGTCAGTCACCACAATCAACCTTGTTGAATAATATAATCATCACATTCAATATAACTGAATACCATAATCGTAACAATCAACACAGTTAAATAATATACTCGTCACGTACATATATAAATAAATAATATACTCGTCACATCAAACATGTTTCATACAATTGTTTTAAGTAAGTCAATAAGTCAGACATGGACACCACAAGCATTGATTATACTGACAATCAGTTACATATAGGGGCCACGTAACCTGCAACCTACATTCTGCTGCTACGAAGTCTAAAGGTCTGCGAGGGTTTCCCGACAGGAAGTAGGGCCTACAGCCGGCAGACAAGACCGGACTGAGACCCGGCCGACCTAGACATCTGTGGCTGCGTTTAAAAACGTTCCGTCCACCCGGTACCAATTTGCGCGTTCATTTGCCACAGGCAAACGAGACGCCTTTGATCAGACACGCGCACCTTTGGAAGCATCTTCCGGCAACCTTATTGAATTTCACGTCTACCGCATTCCGCCATTGCAACATGGACTACACATTCTGGCAGTTACACAGGCTTCGCTCAGAACGAGAGTCGTGTCTACCGGGTACATTGACAGGTTATGAAAACACGGATATACTAATAATGATAATAAACTTTAGTTAAACACTGGTCTCCATAGTATGAACACGAACATTCACCGAACGACATTCAATTTAATGTTTAACCATACAGACCCCTATACTTTGCTTCACTTCTGTCTAATAGACTGAACCGATCTTTTTGACTCGTCGTCTGTGCAAGGTTCTTAATGCTAGAATAAGTGTACCGAATGTCACATTGTAAGTAACAAGCATGATACATTTAAATATTGTGCCATTGCGGGGTAGGGAAACCGTTTAAACAATAAACACTGGTCGCCAACAACGCCTTCGTGGAATTTGAGGGTGGTTTTCGCATCCATGGTCGCTATGGAGCGAACTATGACTTAGTCGGCGAATCAAACCCCTGGCTTGGGTTTGCAATGTATTCAATGCTCAACAAAATGTTTCAAGACGTTATTAAGGTTAGTTCTGATACATTTAGGCACTTCTCATGTTATTCCACCTAGACCCATATCGACAATAGAGGCCTTACAAAGTTCTTATCTTAACTGCGGCTCCTTTTCCGGTAAAACAAGTTATTTTAATCAATTAAATGGTCCTGTTGCATAAAAATTGTCAAAATGTGTCCCGCCATTAGACCTAACAATGTGTTATACGGGGCTTCCAGATTGCTACACTCAACAATTTAACCTGTTCCACAAACGTTTGCATGAACGAGCGCATACATCTTAACACACCGATGTTGTCGAGTCTGCAATTATATTCGGGATATTCTGAACGAACATCTGACTTTCGAAAAAAAACACTTTCGTGGCGCGTTGCATGCTTATGTCTACAACAAAACCTGGCCATAATAGACATCGTCGGGCCCGTCGCCATATCAATATGTCCTATATGACCAGGTAACCCATATCGCCAGATAATGAGTGGAAAATGCAAACCAGTCATTCGGGACTGTCAATAGACTCCATTGGACAGTTCTCCGCTGGTTTCTACGTGCTCGCGAATTTCGAGCGACCAGTTCCTTGTACTGACTGAATGAGTGGAAAATGCAAACCAGTCATTCGGGACTGTCAATAGACTCCATTGGACAGTTCTCCGCTGGTTTCTACGTGCTCGCGAATTTCGAGCGACCAGTTCCTTGTACTGACTGACGCATGACGGGATACTTAAGGTGCTTACTGGCGGCGTTCCCTGGCCCTCCTCCTCGTGGAGCTGTAGCTGAGACAGGCTGGTCCGTACCACCAGCTGCTGCGTGCAGTCCGGTCTCGTGTACCCGTCGTCCTGGTACGCATCTGTCGAACACAGCCTAGCGTGACCGAGTGTCGACGACGTCTTAACTATCGTCACAGTTCCATGTCAACGATGCAACGAGTCGTATAATCGAGTGTCGACGTCTTAACTATCGTCACAGTCCCATGTCAATGATGCAACAGGTCGTATAATCGAGTGTCGACGACGACTTAACTATCGTCACAGTCCCATGTCAACGATGCAACGAGTCGTATAATCGAGTGTCGACGACGTCTTAACCATCGTCACAGTCTCATGTCAATGATGCAACAGGTCGTATAATCGAGTGTCGACGACGACTTAACTATCGTCACAGTCCCATATCAACGATGCAACGAGTCGTATAATCGAGTGCCGACGACGTCTTAACTATCGTCACAGTCCCACCCATGTCAATGATGTAACGAGTCGTATAATCGAGTGTCGACGACGTCTTAACTATCGTCACAGTCCCACCCATGTCGATGATGCAACGAGTCGTATAATCGAGTGTCAACGACGACTTAACTATCGTCACAGTCCCGTGTCACTGATGCAACGAGTCGTATAACTGAGTATCAACGACGTCTTAACTATCGTGAGAGTCCCATGTCAATGGTGCAACGAGTCGTATAATCGCGTGTCGACGACGCCTTAACTATCGTGACAGGCAGTGATGCAGTGGGTCCCCTTTTTAATACCGGAAGTGCTTCGCTGATGGCGGATGGCTTTCGTTGGCGATGATGAACGTGAAGGCGGTACCGCCCGTTCAGTGTGTTCGTGTTTGTGTTGTGAGTGTCAAGCGGAACATTGGCGAATTGTGTTCAGTGCTTGGGTATGATCTGCGAGTGTGAAAGTGATTGATCACAAACCACGGTGAATATGAATCGAGCGTGCGAGATCAGAAGTGATTGTAGAAAAAGTGCGAGGTGTCCCCGGACTTTGTTATTTTGTATTCAACGTTTGATGGATCTAGGAAAGTTGTCATTGTAAAATTAGCGGCGAATATTACCGTCAGGCTGCTGTTCATTCATCTTTTGTATAAAATTACTCCGCCATACATCACAAACATTCCCACGAACACTCGATGACGTCATTTCCTGATGCGCGCGGTCATGTGTGGTTGCATATTACGTAATTTCCTGTATGAGCGAATTTTTTCTGCGAAAGTTATATTACAACGTCACGTAATATAAAATAATATCTCACGATAAACGCGAAACAATTATTTATTGGTGATAACAGTGGCGTGTTGTAACAAATAAAAAGAAACGCTATTGTTTCGCATGAATACGGTTGTGATGTTCTACTGTTTAATTGATGCTCATCGCTGGCAAATAACTCTAAATATTTTTGTCTATTGTTACACTTTACATGTAGCGGTTCGCACCAAAAGCGGTCGTTTCTAACTATCTGATTAAGCAGACTAAGCAACGATTCTCGCCGATATGCAGCTAGTTT
>OZ024854.1:8091126-8143626 GCA_964017155.1 Oasisia sp. SBJ-2009
CGGTGCATATCGATCCTTTCCACGCCGTCTCTCAAATCTTTATTTTGCCTTCCTCCTACCCCCTTCGCATGTTATCTTTGTGTATCTGTTCTCGTTTAGTCTCGCTAATTTTAGTAAGCGTTCAACTATATTCAATATCCAAATGTTGCTTCCTTTCAATGCTCTTTCTTCCACTTATTCCTGCTAGTTTACAGAGGAAATTATATATTGCATTATCTCTTAGAGATTATCTTATAGTTTGTGATACAGATGACGGTCTATGGTTACTTCTTACTTATCCTCTTCGACGGACGGACGGACGGACGGACGGACGGACGGACGGACGGACGGACGGACGGACGGACGGACGGACGGACGGACGGACGGACGGACGGACGGACGGACGGACGGACGGACGGACGGACGGACGGACGGACGGACGGACGGACGGACGGACGGACGGACGGACGGACGGACGGACGGACGGACGGACGGACGGACGGACGGACGGACGGACGGACGGACGGACGGACGGACGGACGGACGGACGGACGGACGGACGGACGGACGGACGGACGGACGGACGGACGGACGGACGGACGGACGGACGGACGGACGGACGGACGGACGGACGGACGGACGGACGGACGGACGGACGGACGGACGGACGGACGGACGGACGGACGGACGGACGGACGGACGGACGGACGGACGGACGGACGGACGGACGGACGGACGGACGGACGGACGGACGGACGGACGGACGGACGGACGGACGGACGGACGGACGGACGGACGGACGGACGGACGGACGGAATGCGGCAAGAATGAGACAGGCTGGGAAGGAGTTGGATGGATACAATCAAATACAATGACAATGGCGACGATATCAAAGAGACAACGACAATGACGACGATGACAGTTGCGACATATACCTGCATCGTGTTGCTATACCGCGACGGTGTGTCGTCACCAGCCACGTGACCTGGCAGGAAGAGCGAAAACGCGAGCACATGTGCCGTCATAACCTGCAACAATGCAATGACTTAATTATAATCGAGCTTGTTTTTTGTGTTAGTTTTCCTTTTAGACAATTTTGACCTCGGGTTCACGATTTTCATAGATTAATCTATGTCTCCATTGATACGTAGTAAGGTTTCTATCTTCTCGAAATACTGCGCATGTGTCGAAATGATCACCTGTTGTGAGGTAAATCAATTGTTCGGAAAGTAAAACGAAACAGGGCGTAAAACGTAACTGAACAGTCGCCAACAGCGCGCTCGGCGAATGTGACGGGAAATCTTTGCTCTTGCGTAATGGATTAGATTGCTTTGAAACCTAACTGACAAGTATACATTATTACGGCTAGAACTGATCAGTGGATTTGAACCTCACTTTCTATTCGACTGGTTTATGTCGTGGTTGTGTATTATGTATAATGTTCCGATGTTGTGTGTTTTGTAACTTGTTTTGTCAATATACAACAGTGGAAATTTTATCACGAAAGGATTCGATTTAAACATTAACAAAATATCATTCGACAATTATAGACAGAAATTGTGTCATTACATTTTCTGTAACATATTCACTTCGGAAGGGCAACAACAGCCGCTCTACACTGGACCTTTGCGTGGCTTGTCGGGAGGGTCACTCCCAGAGACCGCTTACTGAGCTCGGTTTTATGACAGTGAGCCCGAAATGCCTGTTAGTGTCAATGACGCACGGAATGGTAGTGCTTAGACAGTTTAGTTCTTAGATCGACTCTTGATTGAAAGAAAGTTGACAGGGTAGGAATTCTAATTATGATGGATGAACAATAATTCGCGCGATGACTGCTGTGTTATTGGATATATTCCGGAAATGTTGAGTTCTCCAGTCAAAATCACCGGAGACCACGTGACATAAGTCTGTTCTGTTAATGGGACCGCATTAATAAAACGAAGCATGGACCGTTTCGCTCAGCGAGGACATTGTATGAACGATTTTCTTTAGCGCAGTCGTTTCAAAGCGGTTGTGCAAGACACTTTGGTGTTTACATGTGGAATTTAGTCGGATCAGGGTGCACTTCCAAGAATTGTAGGCCCGTCAATGCGTTGTATGACTATTTTTTAAACGGTGTTTTAGAATAACCCAAACGGCTTACCCACAGGTGGCGCGGTCGGATATCGTGTTGTCGATCTACATTTGGCTGAAATGCGGAATCTGACTGTTTTCTTTGTGACAAGGACGTCGGGATGCTTGTTTAATCGAGAACCATATGCTGGTAAAATCGATCTGTCCTATGTTACGCCACCTTATTAGTGCAACATCGATATGTAAACATTATCCGTACGGCAGAGCCTGACATGGATATAACAAGTGCAGTTTATGGGGCAGTCATTAGCATGACCCGATATTGGCCTAGTAATGTACCTAACTGTTAAGACCACAATCATCTCTGCAGAGCGCGACATGTCGGCTCCACAAAGGCAAGGCGACCGCATGCCATAAAAAGATCATAAAGGTAAGAAAGGTCACACTAGTGGATTCTCACAGCACTTAGCGGTTCTCAGCAGGCGTCGGTGTCAGCGAGTGCAAATATGTCCGTATACCTAACTACTGGCCAGTTAGAAAGCCAACGTGCATGCGCACACGGCATTACAACGTGTACGTGCCGGTGCGTGTTTGCTCAATGGCGTTCTTCAAAGCTCTTGAGTAAATGTCAACAACACTTCCCTGGGCTTCGCGGTGTGGCTTATATCTTTCGTTTGCGATAAATATGCCCGGATACTGCAGCTTCAAAGATAACCTTTCGGCAACACAGGTCACACATGCACCAGAACACCTATGCATAGCATCACAACAAACATCGAGCCGTGTGTGAATAACCTGCATTGTAGGCCTACTAAGAAAGCATACACGTCTACACTATGTCTGCCACATTAGAATGCAAGTCTGTGCCTTAATTTGGGACCGATGACTCGCAGTTTAACAGTTAACACTTGTTGAGGATTGTTGGCTCTATTTATACTTACATCCTGCTGATGCTTATACTAGCAGATATGAGGTTGTTTGCTACAATAAATAAACAATAGTTATTGTTGTTGATAAAGGTCATTTAATAAATGTACTTAGAATGATACAAACTCCTCAAGACAATATAAATACAGTTTTTAAATAACAATACTGGCAAACGTGGGGTGTTCAAATTTCCACCCACCCGGCTTCTTCTAATGCACCCTTCTAATAGAGGCCCCATCCCCCACCCCAGGGCTGCATACACACATGGTTCATGGTGTTTATGATACAAAAACCTGGTTGAGTTTTCAATTAAGACGGACGTATTGGGAGTGCAGACCCGTGACAATGTTCTAACAATTTCTACTCGTAAATGTGCACATTTCCTTAAACAACCAATGGATCTGAACTGAAGCCTTGAGTTTTGCCGGAAATGACGTCTGAACTCGGGGCGGGAGGGCAGATGGGTATTTTTCGCGGTGGCAATCCTAGATTATTAGCCGACTCTCACTTACAGCTAAGATCATATCGGACTTAACACAACAAGACGGGAGCCGGAGGCGGTGATGTTGTTCTATATAGTTTAAGTCACGCTTTATAACCAAGTCGTACATTTCCCAACCAGACCGACCTCATTGGCCTCCGCGAGGGTAGAAGGCGACGGGGGTAAAGAGTGGGATGCCCTGGGGGTGTTTCTTAAGCCCCCACGCTGTCGGTGTTTGAACTCATTGTTACTCTCCAGAAAACACAGCAATTCATTGGTTGAGAGATCAAAGTTAGTAGAGTTATTTAGTGTGTCCAGGTAGTAACTTCGTCGTCGTGATACGGACCCCTGAACCATGCGCCACGACAGGTGAAAAGGACTGATATGTGGTGTGAGTGTATTGTCAATGTAGAAGAAACTTATCTGATAAAACACTGAGTAAGATCAACCGGTGACGATTCTTTTGCATGTGCAGACTGGCCGAAGATGATTGCGAACACGATACATAAAACATGGCGTAACATATGTGGGTATAATTACAAGTGGAACGAAAGAAAAAATAGTGTATTATATAATGAACTTAATGATGAGTCAGCGTCCTTGAGCGTCCGGACACGTAGGACAGAATCATGTCGCGACGTTAAATATGGGTAGACGAGATCAGCAGAAAGCGAACTAAGGAAATAAGGCAGGGGAGAGGAGGGGAGGGGCGAAAGAGGGAAGAGAAAGAGGTTGTGTGTGAGTACGTGCATGCGTATCTGCGCATGCTTTTATGTATGTGATAATAGATTATTAAAGTATATATATACATATATACAGAGAGAGAGAGAGACAGAGAGAGAGACAGAGGGGGGGGGGAGTGGGAGGGAGAGTGGCGGAAGAGAGATAGAAAGGCAGAGAGACACAGAGACAGAGAAAGCGGCAGACACCGAGATAAAGATAGCCCGGGGGAGATATATTTCCCTGAGGAATGACAATAGGAGCGTCTCCCGTGACCGAACATGCATTTGTCGGCTACACAGGAACTACGGGTTTCCCCGCCCAAAGCCCGGTAATGCGGCGTCGTAAAGATACATCTACACTAACACCTAAACAAAGGGTATTTGTCCCCCTAACAAGTGCCGATAACCTATCGTGTTGCTTTTTAAGCAGTCTCGCTGTCTTCCATTGACACGGAGACGTGGAGCGTACGAAGAATGGTAATCATGTGACACCCGAGACCGTCTCTACACTTTCGTGTTCTCAGTAACACGACTTTACACGAGGATTGGGTTGTTCAAAAATGGCGTCTTTGATACGCGTTTCACCGAGGTGCTTGTTGGCAGCGATAATAGTTGTCATTAAAGATAATTATAGATTATCTATAATAATTTGCAATTATTAATTATGTCAGTTGTGACACTATTGTACTAAGCAATTAATCTAGATATAGGGCTTGTAATCTTAAACAGCATATTTTCTTTAAAGTTTATTGGCGCGCTGCATACATTCGTAGTACAAATTAGTATTATTACCTTTATAATAACGTGTTTTATTAAATGCTGCACACTCGTGTACTCGCCACCACTGCTAGTTCATAACATATGCCTTGACATGTATGTGAACAATTAAATTGTGTGAACGTCTCTGTCTGTCTGTCTGTCTGTCTGTCTGTCTGTCTGTCTGTCTGTCTGTCTGTCTGTCTGTCTGTCTGTCTGTATGTCTGTCTGTCTGTCTGTCTGTCTGTCTGTCTGTCTGTCTGTCTGTCTGCCTGCCTGCCTGCCTGCCTGCCTGCCTGCCTGCCTGCCTGCCTGCCTGCCTGCCTGCCTGCCTGCCTGCCTGCCTGCCTGCCTGCCTGCCTGCCTGCCTGCCTGCCTGCCTGCCTGCCTGCCTGCCTGCCTGCCTGCCTGCCTGCCTGCCTGCCTGCCTGCCTGCCTGCCTGCCTGCCTGCCTGCCTGCCTGCCTGCCTGCCTGCCTGTCTGTCTGCCTCTCCTCTATCTCTCTTTTGCTCTTTTGCTCTCTCTCTCTCTCTCTCGCTCTCTCTCTCTCTCTCTCTCTCTCTCTCTCTCTCTCTCTCTCTCTCTCTCTCTCTCTCTTGCTCTTGTTCTGTCTCTCGCTCTCTCTCCCTCCCTCCATTGCTCTCTCTCTCTCACTCACCCCTCTCTCTCTCTACCCTCTCCTTTCTCCGTCTCCCTCTATGTATGTCGCCACTCTCCTTCTCACCCTAGCTCCCGTCGTCCGTCCTGCCGCTCGCTTTTCGTGTCATCATATGGACCGTCAACACTTAGTACATTTACCTCGGATTTACACAGGCACTGTGTCGTCTATCGTAGTTCCATCGGCATGAGTTTCACCAGGCATCCAAACGCGTGTTGTCGCCGAAACACTGTAGTGGTCTTCTGTGGCAGTCCTCGTTCCTACCCGAACTCACGAACCTACCGGTGAGTTGTGCACGTAGATGTGTAATTAACAGTCAGTCTAATGAGCAGTTCGCTAGGGTTTAGTTTTCTCGAAAACAACACTCGCTTCAGCCGGTCGTCTATCAGCGACCGGTATCTTCTGGTGTGGCTGTCTGAACTTTCTTTTGACTAGACCGATCACGCAAGCCGGTTGAACTGTCCTTTTTTGCCTCATCCTTTGGCGCCTCTAATTATTTCGTTCACGCTACTGATTGTATCTCAACTACACGTTTCTCTAACGGCTTTCTCCCAAAACTCATTCAGAATTTAAAATGCCTAAAAACGAACGTGTCGTTGTCTCCGATTGTTTGGTGGAACGACTGTGAACACTTTGTCGAAGTGTGTGCGTGTGTGTGCGCGCATGTGTGTTTCTGAGACAGTAGTGCAGTATAGAGACGTAGTAATGTAGGACAATGAAAACAAAGGCAGATATATATATATATATATATATATATATATATATATATATATATATATATATATATATATATATATATATATATATATATATATATATATATATATATATATATCTGATCGTAATTAGTTTAATTTATACGCATATTAGTGGTCTATGTACACACACACGCACACGCACATGCACACACATGCACACACACCACATACATATACATACGCACGCACGCACGCATATGTGTATGTGCGTGTGTGCGTGCGTGCGTGCGTGCGTGCATGTGTGCGTGGGTACAAACAATACGCTGGTCGAGATATATTTTATTAAACTGCACTGCTGGCTTAAACCATTAGACAACTTGGTCGATATATTTAGTTATATGGCCGAGGTGAGTATGTAAAGTTAGGTAATTTGGACAGTATACCAAGATACAAGTATCCTAACTGAGACAGCTAGTATCGTAACTGAGACAGCTGGCCCCAGATGTGCATGAAGTGAACACTGTCGGCACTCTGGCATTGCCGCTGTCTGCCGAACTCTAGCCTACCACAGCACTGTCTACATAGGGAGAAAATGGAAAACTAAACGCGACAGGAATCTGCGAGGGTTTCGTTCTGTTAGTGAAGTTAGTAAAACAGACTCCTAACAGCATCGCCAGTTTCTTGATGGTAATTCATCAAATATCCAATTTTCCGCAGTTCTGTTGCACTCTCGACTGTCCATCTGTGGCCTTTCTCGTGACAGTCCGCATACCTTCTTCTTCTCTACCTCGTTCTCTCTCTCTCTCACTCACTCACTCACTCTCTCTCTCTCTCTCTCTCTCTCTCACACACACACACACACACACACACACACACACACACACACACACACACACACGCGCACGCACGCGCGCGCGCGCGCGCGCTCTCTGTCTATCTGTCTGTCTGTCTGTCTGTCTGTCTGTCTGTCTGTCTGTCTCTCGTCACTGTCGACTGTGTCTCTTTCACTATCTATATCAACATGTCTCCCCTCCTTTTTCTTCGCTCTTTTCTGTTTTGTACGCTCGTCTCTCTCTCTCCCTCCCCCCCCCCTCTCTCTCTCTCTCTTTCTCTTTCTGTCTCTCTCTTTCTGTCCCTCTCTTTCTGTCTCTGTCTCTGTCTCTCTCACCTCTGTCTCTCTCATCTCTCTCTGTCTCTGTCTCTGTCTCTGTCTCTGTCTCTGTCTCTGTCTCTGTCTCTGTCTCTGTCTCTGTCTCTGTCTCTGTCTCTGTCTCTGTCTCTGTCTCTGTCTCTGTCTCTGTCTCTCTGTCTCTCTGTCTCTCTGTCTCTCTCTCTCTCTCTCTCTCTCTCTCTCTCTCTCTGTCTCTCTGTCTCTCTGTCTCTCTCTGTCTCTCTCTGTCTCTCTCTCTCTCTCTCTCACTCTCTAGGCTTCGTAGGGCTATCTATATGATTGGTTATTCATATCAAGTTTCTACGTGTGCCGCATCGCGATGTGTTAAAATAAAACACCGTTATCTCGTATGTTTGCATTGTTTTTGAAATTTACACATTCGAAGTGCAAGAGGCTCACCTGGTGTTTATTTGGTAACACTAGTTTAATGAGGTTCTATATTGTTTGATGTCGGCGAGGGGTCCAGCAAATAGCCCGCCAAACCGTTCCGTATTCACGTACCCCCAATATATTATACCCCCTATACAGTACCTATATAATATATATGAACCTTACATTTACTTACCGCCCGTGAAAAAGTTCACAAGTTCCTCAGTATACAACTTTAAAGCGTAGCTAGTGAACCATATCGTTGTTCACTATAGCTACGTTTCAAAGTTCACCGACCACTTGCATTGTGTCGGCACGTGGACCGTGCGGCGAACGTTCAAAGAAAGTTGTTAGTCGAAGAAACTAAATAAACCGCTATTAATGGGGAAATAATAACACCCCCTACGGACACTCTTTGTACTCGGTAATTCAAATGTGCAAAGCAGTCGTGCATTGACAAACGCAAACGAAGCCGCGGGCCAAACACACATAGTACTCACAGACGACGTCGGCGTTTTTTGAGCCGACCCCACTCCCACGCACACAGGTGAGAGACTTCGATCTGCCCGTCAGACATACCTGCCCCGCTGTGACACCATCAGGTGCAAATGTAAACACACCTGCAGGGGTCGTGACCCCGTCTGGAGCCTCGCTGACACCCCCGCCGGAGACCGTGACGAAAACAACGACCCACAGCTACACACACACACCGGAGCGCCACCCGGGCCCCTGCGCTCGTCACGGCGGGATGTAGGTCAGCGGACGACGCACGACGGCCGCCCCGCGAAAGTAGGACAGATTCCAACCAATACGTCATCTGTTTATTCATTCTCAATTATTCATTTATTCAACCTTCACTCGGCTAACTATTCGCGCACGAGTTTATTCTATTGTTATCGCCCGAAGGAAACACTAATATGGGGGGCGTCTCCACGCCACGCACGGTTGTGTAGGAATATAAGGACGTCTGATAATGTTAATGAGTTTGTGGTTCGCACGCGCGTCGGTTGTTTGGGTCGTTCTGTATGTAATATCTTTGGTTGAATTTGCTGATACTATTGCAAGGTCCTTAAACGCACAGTTCGTTTTGTTGTTCTTCTTATTATTGTTATCATTATATTAGCAAACATTCACATTTTTCGGCTGACGTTACATACACGTAGGCATGGACGATAGTTTTCTGAAGTATCTGTACCTGACATTTATTGTGGCGTAAATCTGAGCAGTGGTTTGCTGCAACGCACGTTACGTAGAATGTCAGCAAATGTTCGATGGACAATTTACGTGGCTCCGAAAACAGTCGTACAAACTATGTGTTGTGAACGACTGAACAACGTACGTGCTTCTATCACATTGTTGGAACCATTTTTGTAGACAAAGACAATTGGGGATGTGAGTTCCCGACTATATAAGCTACTTCCTCATAGATACCGGCTGGAAGGAATCGTTGTGAGGTGGACGAATTTACGTAAGTTTCGAAACGGCCTGACGTGGTTTTAACCAAGTTCCTCTCGACTGACAGCCCGATTCTCTACCACAGGCGAATGAACTGAGCCAGAAACATTTTCAAAAGCAATCTCCCCACCGTTTATGTTTCCATGTACAGCACACGCGGAATGGGGCTGAAGCTTCAATTCCCCCAAATAGTCATTTCATGCTCTAACTACTACTCCATCGCGCCTTTATGTGGTAGTACGGAACTTTACTCGCGCATACACTGAATGTGCAACATGCTGGCTGCTCGTGAAACGCAGAAACAGCAGGCTACTTCCTCGCCGGATAACTCCATAATTTGTGTATGCATCTACCAATAACCAAACAGAACTCGTTGTGTGGGGAAGGAAGTGCATCGGAAGCATCCACAGACCACAGACCGGTGTGGACATCGCCAAAGGCACAGCGAGAGACAAACAAAAGATATGGACGCAGACAGAGACATAAATGGACTTCTTCTTCTTCTTATGGTTAGCTCATCACTCTATGGTAGCCACATGTTTGTGACAAGAGTATTGTCGAGCTTGGTTTTTAGAGTTGTCCTCTAGAATTAGTTAATCCACTACAGGTTATGAGATATTTTACTTCCCCTGGCATAGCCACCAGATAGAATGGATCACTGGCTTTTAGTGTCTCTTCCGAAACACACAGGCAATGTGAGGTGAACGAAATTGCCTAAGTTTTGAAACGGCGGTAGATGGGATTGAACCACCGTCCCCTCGATTGACAGTCCGGTGCTCTACCGCGCGACCACCGCACCCACTTTGGACATACAAGAACGAACACATCTCGACATCCGCGAAATAAAAGAGCCATCAAGTGACCAGCGATGGTAAGAGATTGCGAGATGACCATCAGGGGTGTCCCAACGATAGCCCGACCAGGTGCGGTGGATGAGTTGACGATATCAGTACCTCTATGTACTCGTCAATGGTGACGTTTACGTGACGACACATGGGTAGACGTGCGTCGGGTGATGTAATATGTACTCACACTATGTTTATTCAACGAACATCATATCGGATCGTACCCAACTGCTCCTGAATCTGTCACATCGATATTGATCTATATCGACGACACGTTTCGTTAGAATTACCAGTCTGGTGTGAACGTCTTTGTGTCCGTGTAGTGAAGTGTTTGTTCGTTATCGCTCACCATTATACATTATCAATCACGCCATCAAGGTTACTTTACCGCTGTTTGTTTAGGCCATAAAGGCTGCATTACGTGGTTCAACAGGCAGACGATGTGACTGAGATATATGCGGTGTTTCAGGGTAAATCACC
This sequence comes from Oasisia sp. SBJ-2009, assembly GCA_964017155.1. Taxonomy (NCBI): domain Eukaryota; kingdom Metazoa; phylum Annelida; class Polychaeta; order Sabellida; family Siboglinidae; genus Oasisia; species Oasisia sp. SBJ-2009. The sequence continues at coordinate 8,101,741 of OZ024854.1, forward strand.
ATAATACAATACAAGCCCCAGCAATGTCGTAACGATCTTTAAAATAAATATTTATATAAGCAATCGGATTAAAGTTAACAAGGCCACTAGTGTATATTCGTAAGGGGCTAAATCTAAAAGCAAACACATTCTCACCAAAAATATAGTAGGCGATTATCTTATATGAATCGGACCACTGGAGCCGAGAAGGACGTGTGTTGTTATTGCACTGGTCTGTTATTCTAGACATGGATCACAAAGCTCACAAAAAGGTTTTGAAACATATATGTATATGTCGGGTACATTTCGTACTGTATGTCCCAATGCGTTACGTGAGCTACTGTAAAGAACCATATTGGGAAGAAACGGGCTGACCGCTGATGGGCAGTTGGGGAAGATAACGGTTACTTCAGTCGGCAAAAAGGAATTACTGTTTACTAAAAATATATCGTAAGATTTCGCAATGGCTCATGAGTAATGCTTCGAACTCTCGACTAAAAGAACCCGGGATCGCATCCTGTGCTGCCGAGTTAAACATTGGGCAAGCGTTTCTACTCTACATTGCCCCAGTTCACTCAGCTGTATCACTGTATGCTATAGACAGTGGTGGATATATGGTCTGCCAGGAAACTAAAGTGTAAAGCGATTTGAAAAATCCCTAGGGCAGTACACTACGCTATATAAGAACTTACTTTTTTTCTAAATGTTGTAGACATAAAAACAATGGCATCCGGATATATTAAAATCTCAGATATTGGTACAGAATAGGTCGGAATAATATAGTGTCATTAACATGGAGAGAAAGGACCAGCAATTAGATGGTGCTCTGGACAAGCAAGGGGGTGGTGCTCTGGACCAGCAAGGAGATGGTGCTCTGGACCAGCAAGGAGATGGTGCTCTGGACAAGCAAGGAGATGGTACTCTGGACCAACAAGGAGATGGTGCTCTGGACCAGCAAGGAGATGGTACTCTGGACCAACAAGGAGATGGTACTCTGGACCAACAAGGAGATGGTGCTCTGGACAAGCAAGGAGATGGTACTCTGGACAAGCAAGGAGATGATTCTCTGGACCAGCAAGGAGATGATTCTCTGGACCAGCAAGGAGATGGTGCTCTGGACCAGCAAGGAGGTGGTGCTCTGGACCAGCAAGGAGATGATTCTCTGGACAAGCAAGGAGATGGTGCTCTGGACCAGCAAGGAGGTGGTGCTCTGGACCAGCAATGAGATGGTCCTCTGGACCAGCAAGGAGGTGGTGCTCTGGACCAGCAAGGAGGTGGTGCTCTGGACCAGCAAGGAGATGATTCTCTGGACTAGCAAGGAGATGGTGCTCTGGACCAGCAAGGAGATGATTCTCTGGACCAGCAAGGAGATGGTGCTCTGGACCAGCAAGGAGGTGGTGCTCTGGACCAGCAAGGAGATGGTCCTCTGGACCAGCAAGGAGGTGGTGCTCTGGACCAGCAAGGAGGTGGTGCTCTGGACCAGCAAGGAGATGATTCTCTGGACTAGCAAGGAGATGGTGCTCTGGACCAGCAAGGAGATGATTTTCTGGACCAGCAAGGAGGTGGTGCTCTGGACCAGCAAGATGGTGCTCTGCAGGCCATCGGTGAAAACGGTGGAAGAATAAGTAACGGCAAATCTTAAAAGGTGAACATTTTTGGAATGCTGGGAAGATTCCATTCCATCTGGCTGGGTATATCTCGTCTGACTCATTTGAAAAAGCGAAGTTTCCTGCCTTCGTCGGCGGTGTGAAAATGAGAGGTTCACGAATAATGTGTTCCTTGTGTTTGCGTGTGTTCAGCGCGAAGCTTTGAATTTGATACGTCTCTTCCAGAACGAACCTGACACGAACGTCATACGGCGGTCACTTCACTTGGAGCGCAGTGGCGCAGTGGTAAGAACGTCGGACTTTAAATCGAGGTTCGAATCCGGTACTGCCGTGATGAACCATGGGCGTGTTCTTTCGTTTTGCATTGCTCCAGACCAAGCAGCTTTATACAATCGAGATGATGTTTGATTAAGCAAGCCTGCCAGGGAGTAATATGTCAAGCGCCTTGAGCAATAGTGAAGAGTGGCTATTACGCTATATAAAAACTTACCTTTTCCCCGATTGACGCTGTTACTGTTCCCAGACTCCGTTAACTGTACGGGATACAGATCGGATCGTAATTACTTCTCGCTACTCCCATATACAGATCGGCCTCCCGAGAAACTATTCACACGATGTATTGTGTTGCATTAAGCATGGTCGAGGTTCAAGTATGTAGCTCTCGATGGCCATAATCATTGTCCGTCGAGTAGAAGGGGTTGTCATTAATATGAGCGCACCGTGGGGGGTCGTCTCATTGACGCGGTGGAGTAGGGGCAGACATGTAATTAACTTCTAACGAGGTCACTGATCACACAATTATCTCTCACGATATGAGCTAATCTGAGTCTTGAGAATGTGACACAGTGGTTATTAGTAAAATAGGTAACGTGTTGAGCGTTGCTGTCATTAGAACGTTCTCACGGGGAGACCAATGCAGTGGACGGGAATGTCACTGTCGGTGTCTTGTACTGAACGATCTTCATAGTTCCATCGCTTCATGGTTCCATCGTTTACGTCTAGATTAAACCTCGATACTTGTCTTAATACTTAATGTAAATTATATATTCGAAGTATCACTTCCTTGTACAAACTTAGTCTCACAGTTGAGGCCGATATCTCCTTGTAATCTGATATAGTCTAATTGTCGTTTTGTAGCCATCCTTTTGTATGTCTTGAGGCGGATCTATACGCCCATCCCCCGCGTATATTTCAAAGGATTTGACTTTTGCATTCTTCTATTTATCTTTTTGTAACTAATTATCAGCAAACGTTTCTGGTCCTTGCCAACATATGGGGTTACTTAATTACATATGCCTCCAATTTGTAATGTCGTGACATATTGCAAAATGTTTCAAATACACTGGTTTGTTATAAAGTATAAGCAAGCTATGTTGGTTAATATCTCCAACGATAGACACGTTATTAACATTATTAATGTTTCCGACTGTTTATACCCATTTGTTTGATTGAGCAGCAGCAGCAGCAGCAGCAGCAGCAGCAGCAGCAGCAGCAGCAGAAGCAGCAGCAGCAGCAGCAGCAGCAGCAGTAGTAGTAATAACACAGAATGTGTCAAACACATGATCCGCGCTAACTGACACGCTAGACAGTTCTTCATAACTCATATGATCTGAGACGATCTTCTCGCATGACTTCACGCCCCGGCAGAGAAAATAGGCCCTATACCGTGAAGCAACGGCAGGGAAAACTCAACAGCCGTACAACAATACTGGGCTGCTTTACTACACAGGCAGAACATACGCCTCGATTATGTGCGTAGGTCACATGGGGAGCGTGCGAAAGCAAGACGTCGCTACGCCAGATTGTATATCTATCTGAACACATCTTACAACTCATGCCTTCACACATTGTGTGCCACGGTTGGCTATCTGCTCTTGCGATAGACGCGCGGTTCCAGCGCCCTGTTCGGATGTTAAGCTTTAAATGCCGCCCAATAAAACTGTATCCGAATGTGCACACTCGTCCACGGTATTATTGTTACCTGTATTTACTACGATTTCACCGGCTTATCAATGCGAGCGCCCACAATGGGGCAGCCGGCGGAGCCACAGAGCGGCGGCTACGCGAGGTCACGCGTAAGCTATTAGTCAATGCACACAGAGGCACGTGGAGATAATCCGACAGGTTTTAAAGGCCTTGTTACTAACACGGAGATCACTCCGACGAGTGCTAAACATTCCTTGCGACGTATTTAACCGTAGTGGAGCCCTTCACGTATATTGGCAATATAAATATGACACACGCCTGAGTTCTACTTAAGTGAATGCCGAGATAAAAAGTGACACGTTTTCTATTCTCCGAACGCAGTTATTGTTACATTTGGGTTACGAAGGGTTAATATTTACAACGCGACATCACGATGTCCAACCCGCTGTCAAGACTGGCATATCGTCAACTGTGTTGACTCGCCACACATACGACTGTAGCTACTCGGTATGCCGGTAATTGGTAACGTTGACCTACCTCTTGTTTATGAAAGTTCGGCGCCCGTCGGATTGTCAGCGGTACCGAGCCCCGTACCAGTTGCTCTCGCCCTGGCACTGGCGCAGGCGATCCCGCCGTATCCCAGCGGAAAGACGGAACGGCCCGCCGTCCTAACCTCCACACCTCTCGCTCGCGGTCCGTCCCCCGACCGTCTCGGAGTATGTGACGGCGGTCGCAGCGGGTGTCAACGAGCACTCCACGCTCTGAATGCGACGGTCGCTGTAAACGCCAATCGCGAACTCACTCAGTCAGCGCGGCGGTCCATTCAGTCACTCGCTCGCCGCTTTGCGTCGTCGTTTCGCGAAACGCTCTCCGATTTTTGCCGGCGAAAAGGGAACGTTGCGTCGGGCAAACCGCGGGGCGGGCCCCGTCAACTTTTTGCGCGCTTTTTAGCGCACGCGCCGACGAAATCGCTAATCGTGTACGACATCTGCGCGACGTCTGCTATCGGGCGCGATCGCGCGGGAAAGTTCGCCGAGCGCGCGCGCGAGGCTGGCAGCGTTGGTCGGCACGCGATACGTACTCGTCGGCACGCGATACGTACTCGTGGCGCGAGTGAAACGTCAGGGAATAAAACGCCAGCGAGACGGATGCTACGCATTCCAGAGTTTCGTGTGCATTGTTGCGTTCAACGCCAAGGCAAATGTTGTTGTCTGCGGTCGCGTATCAATCAAACCTTCTGAATTAGTCTTGCGGCGCACCGCTGCGAGAAACCGTGTCTCAGCTTTCGTCAATACGGGCGTCAATTAATTAAAATAATACCGAAAATATAAATTAACTATTCCTGGCGCGAAGCGATTAATCAGCGCTGCTCGACAATGCTTGTTTTGATACACGCCGACGCTGCACACAGCGGCTGACGGTGTTAAACAAATACCGGGTGGGCGTCTCGGCAGTTGTGTGACATATAAGAAATAATGTGTAAACACACTCACCGAGACGAACACATTGCCTTCAAGACATGTCGATGCACATCTTACATGGGCATTATTTACTATTTAGATAGTATTTCCTGATTTCCACCAGAAAGGCGACTGCCGCTGCAGTGAATATCAATATTGATGGATGCGATTGATGAATGTTGATGATTGTGATGATGTTGACAAATATCGACTGCGCACAACAAGTTCACATGGTCAGACAGACCTCTGTTTGAAATAATAACATTTTAGGGCTAGACCATCTGATTTATATACATTACACAACAATAACTCCCATTATTAGCCTTGGGGATGAAGAGGATATATAAAGTAAGTAAGTAACTCCCATTATTTATACAAATATTTCCACTCTTTGCTATTTTGTTATTTGTCATTTATAAATGTTAGTAGTACCTCGATGTGTATCAATTGTTTAGAGCTTAGGCTTGATTTCATCAAGCGTGATATTGTTATTCCAGTTGGGGTTAAATGACCATTACCGACTATATCCGTTCTTGTTAAAGTTATATATAGCAAACGAGATTAGGGTTCTGCCAGTTAGCATCAGTAAAGTATACAATAAATAAGTATAAAGTAATTGTATTTCGTTTTTTTATTTCGTAATTGTTTTCGATCTGGTCTCTCTCCACATTCTCTCGTCGCCATTTTGATTGTTTTATTTAACCCGGTGTGGTGTGTTTCCCGTTTCTAACATAGGTATATTGTTCTAAATGTAGGCTAAGACTGCTCGCCAAGCTGATTCAAATTAACCCTGAACAATGTTCATAACTACAACGACACGCGTGCGAAATGTTGAACGTGTAAGCAAAACATTTAAATTGTAAACTTCGTTAGTGTATACGGCACGCAAGCGTCTGTCTATTTTGCCCTTTTCATTTATGCTCCGGTTCTCAATGACTCGAGCGATCAGTGCGTTCTTTCGCATACGGGCGTAACTGCCACAAAGAAACATCCGTTGTAAGGTTTTTTTTAGTTTCCACCCAACAAAGCTCATCTAGAACTAGAAGGTGGGAACTATTCTGCAGCGGAGTTATTATTTTCAGATTGTTTGGCAATTTGCGTGTCCTTCGACAATCGACGCATGCGCATTGTTCCCAAGTATGAACGCACGAATCCACTGACATCCTGGCTTGAACCCTGCAAATAATTACAACTGACAGCCACATACATGAAAGGGTGAATTCGAATAACTTATGATGATTTTGATTGTGGTCCTTCAAGAACAGCTGCTGTTCTTCACTGTTTAAGATTGTGTTCGCCCGATCTATTTTATCGTTCAATTTCAGCTAAGTAAGTATTTTAACATTTATGGTGTCTATCACGACCTTTAGTGAACATTCAGCATTTTATTTATGAACTGAAGGAGAAAACATCTGAAGTATGCCTCATCCAGCGCTACATGGCCGTATAATGGTTTTACTGGGGGGTAATTCAGTGACACCCCAACCCCGTAATATTGCCCTCGTTAACGCGGTATTTCACTCACAAGTACCATATCGCGTGTAGTCGATCTATTTGTACCTCCATCGAGTTATGCCGCAGATAACATTTCTTATTCAGTCGCCAGCTACTACATTCACCTTCACCACCCGGCCAACGGTGCCGTATAATGGACGAGAACAGTAATAAAGAAGTTGGCCGATAGAGAGCAACCGATTCTTGAGGGCGGTTCCGCTTCGACGCGCACGGGTGACTCCGAAAGAGCCGCTAGTTGTCGCACACAGAACCAATGCCCTTACTGTTATCTGTGCAAAATGACGCACCCCTATACACCAATCTAGGAATCATTCTACACACGTCCCGCATCCACTGCGTGTAAGTATATTAAAAACACATGTATTACCTTAGGAATGTTGGCGACTCTTCCAATTCGTCGCGTCCATTGTGAATGCCGCTAAAGAACATGTTACTATTAAGTACAGTATAATAGCCTGCTTCCGCTTAATCGGTATTCATGCGTTATTTTAGTGGGCTTGACTAGCATACCGCAGCGTTTACCGTGGGAATACAAGCAATAATAAAATGCTTTGGTGACAACTGATGAATATAACGACGCAGTAAAAAGGATATGGAAAAACGCTAACAGAGCATTGCGTAGTATGCGGCTGCGACGAAGCATGAAGGTGTCCTGAGGCCATACAATTCAGTTTCTTGCTAAATAACTACCTCTATTTGCGATAAACATCCGTCAACCAGGGCCATGTTCTTTAATGTTCACTCTTTGCCAAGAGACTTTTTATAAACGGAAAACGTGTGTTCTTATAAAGCGCAGTATCCAATCCTCATACTTGCTCAACCTCTTCACACCTTACTTACTAGCAGCCTGCTCTGGGAAGTCTCCCGCCATGGTGCAATTCTTGCGCGGCGAAGTGTGTCCGTACATAACACTCAACCACTGTCTACAGCCAGGTAGTCATCCATACAGTAGCTGAGATAATTGGAGCAACGTTCCTACACACACGCACGCACGCACGTATGCATGCGCACACGCGCGCGTACACACACACACACACACACACATACGATAAGCGACGACTGAACATGGTACCACCCGCCCGCCCGCCCGCCCGCCCGCCCGCCCGCCCGCCCGCCCGCCCGCCCGCCCGCCCGCCCGCCCGCCCGACCGCCCGCCCGCCCGCCCGACCGCCCGCCCACCTTTATATCTAGTTTGTCTCTGCCCTCGTGACAACATTCTAAAAATCAAATTATTATTTGACAACTATACACTATCACGATTAGGGCCTATCGAAGGACGTAACACATTTTCTCCCAGACCTTTGAGCGCACTGGTGTGTGTTTTCTAACTATTTTGGGTAAATTTACCATCACGACTGACTGTCAACTAACATGGCATCCCGTCAACAGACGGGCATTTAAAAACGCCATTGTATGGAATCATGGATACGTTATCACTACTATTATACTACCATTTTGTCGAACCACTGCATGTAATTCCATGTACGGGACTTCATACACCTTTCCCACGCCTCTGGGGGTTCTGTCTAGGGCCTAGGCAAGCCGGCAAATTTTAATCGGCAAATTTAATTTGTATAACACTTTACTATGGGTTGCCAGTCTTGGGAGTCGAACCCACCCAGCTCAGGCAGGACTCGACTTGGCCCACGTCGACTACCGAAGACGGTACGCTGGTACTTCAACCGGCCTAATGCCCCAGAGCAACGAGTTTGATTAAGCTGCTGTGTCTACTTGCGAGGCCAGCATCCCACTTAATCTCCCAACCATTTCACACAATCCTAGGGTCATATGTTTGACCCTACCGACTGTTTATTTTCAATACAAACAACTGCTAGATAACCAGTGTTTCCTAACTTACATGATGGACTTCTTGAGCTCACTCGAACGGTCATAATCCCAGCACGTATCGAAATTCCGCGCGTGTCTTCGTCCCTCCGTCCAGCTAATCGGTGTGATGTTCATTCGGTAGAGGGCGCCACCTCCTAGTCCATGTCTGCGTGTGGTCTGATTTGCGATTACTTTAGGTCTCGGGTGGATTCCTCCAAACAGCCCACACCTGGGCAACGCAGGAGTTTGCAGTACTTCTTGTGCGTATGCGCTAGGTAGTATGTTTGTTTGTTTTAGCTTGTTTGTTTGTTTGTTTGTTTGTTTGTTTGTTTGTTTTACAGGCTTTTTAGGTGATTGGGTGTTGTGAAAAGGAGGTTCATGATTGCTGCTTGAAAAGTTATGGGGTTTTCTATTTCAGGAATGTGTTGTGGGATTATATTACAGATGCATATTGCTCGGGGGTAAAATGAGAACATTGCAATGTTGATGCGGCACCTGGTGGCTATGTAATGACCACGGTTTTTTGATGGTTTTAATAGGTCCGGTGGTGGTGTGCTATTGATTATGTTATTTAATGTTTTGTAAAATGCCACGGCTTGTTTGATAATCCTGCGTTGCTCAAGAGTGGGCCACCCAAGGGTGGACATTAGGTCTGTTGTGACTGTTTGGCGTTGATGGTCGTTTTTTGACAAATCTGGCTGCACTGTGCTGTACCTTTTCAAGATGTTTAATTTGGGCAGTGGTGTGTGGATTCCATATAGGAGAGGCATATTCACGTTTTGGTCGGACTAGCATGTTATAGGTAGTTTCTTTCACATCAGGTTTGCCTGCTCCAAGGGTTCGTTTGATCATACCTAAAACTGTTGATGATTTAGAAGCTATGTCAGTGACATGATTCGCTCATGTTAGTTTAGTATATAATTTAGAATAGGTGTCTGCTACTAGATACTTGATAACACGGCACTAGTACCCAGCTCCAATTACTGAGTTTGTTACCGATGCCACAAACTGGTTTTTCGTGCATGAGTCCGCTTAGCATTCAGCTGCAGTTTAATTGCATGGAATACAAACACTCCCATTGCAGAACACTGTATACGAAGCTTTGAGCGACCCTGCACGGTTGGTTTTGGATAAAACGTGAAACTGACGAAACTATACTTTATTATGGTATTATGACTCGATCATCAAACATAAACACCCACGCGCACGCGCACGCGCACACGCATCGGAAAGGGGGAGAGCTTAACAATTGGGTGGCCAATCCCACCCAATATTTGTATTGGTGAGATTAGCCCCCCATGTTTAGGGGAACAGCACTGTTTTGTGAAAAATATAGGATTAACAGTCTCCCAAAATGTAGGGAGGAGTTAGTCTTGGCGCAAATCGGTGTTTTTGAATAGTTAAGGACAAGTTTCTAAAGTCCGCGAAACAGTTTCAGCAACCTTCTTCCGATGCATTGAACCACGAAATCAAGACACGAGAAGTATGAATCAGAACGGAGACTGGAGCTCAGACACAACCCTCCTTTTCAGTCCGCATGCACCCAAGCACGCACGCATGCACGCACGCACGCAAGCCCATGCACACCCACACAGGCACTTTACTGATGACCGCTTAATGGTGGATGGTCAATACGGCTCTCTGCCAGGTCACACTGAACTAATCGGCGTGTAAACTTTACATGCCAGCCCCAAAAGTAAACATAGCTCGACAATACACTACACGACAGCTATGTACATACAAGTAACGTACGTGCAAGGCGCATCCAGCACCTCAAAAACTAATATCTTCACATGAATGAATCAGTGTGATGTTAATACAGACATTAGTCAAACCTAACGTCAGAAATGACTCGAACAAATCTAATAGCAATTCTAATACCTAAGTTTTATTTCTCATAAAAGTAAACAAAATATATTTTATTGCATCTATAGTTGATTTTGCGCTACAATAATCGGTTTTCCACATACAGTTTAATTGCAAAAATGTAGAAATTATCAATATAGCGAATACATTAATTGCTTAGTATACATGTTATTTAATTTCATAAAATAAGCATTGTCCAGAAATGTATAAGTTCACAATCATAGGCCAGGCTACTTTTTGGTTGCATATTTCTTCTTGCCATTTTCATTGATGACGCAAATGTGCTAAAACAAAACGAAAGAAGGCTATACAATATCTTCTAATAACACTACTGGAAACAAACTGAAACAGTCACGTAGTAAACATTTTGTGACACGATTAATTGCAATGGTAATCACCACGTGACAGTGTTACAACTGATCAAAATTAATTACATTTAGTTCAGGTTTTATTTGAACTAGAATTGTTGATACGACCTGTAATGACACTAGTACTTTGTCAATTGTATTTGCCAAATACTAAATACATTTTACGTACATGTCAAAACTTAATCTGGGAACTGCAAAAACACAACAAGAATAGGTCGCAATAACATTTTGATAACACCAAGAAAGATTATACATGCTGTTTGAATCTGTTATTGACTGACACATTTTCTAGTATAATAAAATACTTTAACTTACGCCAAGATCTCGGAAGTATTCATTGTAGTCGAGTGCGTACCCCACGACAAACTTGTCTGGCACCTCAAAGCCAATATCTGAAAGCAGAACTTCTCATTCACCGACATATATCCGTCCGTCCGTCCGTCCGCCCGTCCGCCCGCCCGCCCGCCCGCCCGCCCGCCCGCCCGCCCGCCCGCCCGCCCGCCCGCCCGCCCGCCCGCCCGCCCGCCCGCGGTTATCATAAGTGCAGTACTTACTTGCATAGTTAACTGATTCCCACAGGCCATTTGATTTCAGTTTTCACTCTAAGAGGTATGGTATGTCATTATATAGCGCGATATCCAGTATTCAAAAGTCAAGACTAACCAAGACACTTGGCACATTTCTCCTTGACAGATCTGTTCAATCAGACAGTAACCAATACTTCTCGGAGTATCTAGCAACAGTAGCACAAACACGACATACACAAATGCCCTCTAGGGAGAGGCCCCCTAGAAAATCATGTCGCAAACACACAATTTTAGTAAATAACTCTAAACAAAATACCATTATTTTTAAATATATCACTACATGTAGTAGTTAGATTAGGAATCAATTATCCAGTGGAGCAAATGAACATAGAAAGAGATCAATGTATTTCTGCGCCGGGGAGGTAATGCAGTGGAACTGTCCCCGAAGTTAGCAAATTAAGAAATAAGTATGCAGCGCTTACAGTCCGGCTTGTATCCCACACTCCGCGAGGTTCTCTTCACTAACAAACTGAAAACAATTATTAACTAAATATACAAATGTTAAGCCAACATAAATGTAACACATGTTATTCTGCAAGATTTATGTTGCATTCAACATAAATTGTGATCTATTTATTTGTCCACATCAATAAATTACTGTATTTTATGTTCAACCCAATGATGAGGGTTACATAATGACTAAGTCAAATTAACTTAATACTGTGTGAATTGACAACTTATTATTATAAGTAATATTGTAAATTGTAATATAAGTATGGCAGGCAAGTAATCATAGACAGTATGTGGTATTTATTACAGTAAAAACAGTTACATGTTATACCATAATAATATAAAATACATTCTACACAATCTTACCTACTTTTGAGCAAAATAATAAAAAATTTGCCTTGCACAGAAAATGGTGCGAAAATGTGTTTCATGTTTTACATATCAGAATCACATATTTGTAACTGAAACTGCAATCCTATTCAATGCTAGACTAATCAAAATGTTCTGATAAGAAATCCAGCTCACCTGGCAACTTGAACCGACTTTGGGTCGTATGTTTTGAGAAGTGAAATAAGTTTTGTCATAGTTCGGCCGGTGTCGATGATGTCCTCCACCACTAGGACATTCTGCAAGTAGAGCAGTGGAGGAACAAGATGGCTCCAGTCAGACAAAACATTCTGCAAGTAGAGCAGTGGAGGAACAAGATGGCTCCAGTCAGACAAAACATTCTGCAAGTAGAGCAGTGGAGGAACAAGATGGCTCCAGTCAGACAAAACACACACTCCATGCGGGGTGGTTAGTCATTCTCATATGCATTTAGCAGGTGGTGGGTGGGTGGGTGGGTGGGTGGGTGGGTGGATGGGTCAGTTTGGGTAGGTGGGTGGTTGGTTTGGGTGGGTGGTTGGTTTGGTTTGGGTGGGTGGGTGGGTGGATGAGCAGGTGGATGGGTTGGTAGTAGAGTGAACCAATATACAGGCTGGCGGGGACGGGGGCGGGGAGCGGGCAGGTGGGCGGGCCGGCTGGCCGGCGGGCGGGCGGACAGACAGACAAAGGTGGATAGATGGATAGACATCATAAATATGGGCAGACACACAGATGGACAAAGACACAAGGATGGATGTCAGTTTGTCCAGGCAGTTGGTGTGGGTTGGTTGCTGTCGTATATATCATATTGGTATATCTTTTGTCACATAGCAGAATATTTAATGTACGTGGTAACTTTCATCTTGTCAATTGTTGTTATACTTTGTTCCAACAGTCACGTCTTTCATTTAACATTTTCAGAACAAAATAACTCACTATCTCAGCATAATTTATATTTTTTTCATTATCATTTCTATAGGTTTGACAAATATTGCTGGAAACTGAAACGCATCTTCCATTACTTGTCTCACAACTCTGACGAAGACAATCAACCTGTTGTTCTGGCTAATTCCAGCTTGTTTCATCTGGTACAACATGTACAATTTCTTGGCCATTTTGTAATATTCCTCCTATAATAATGTAATAATATTCCAACATACCTTCCCCTTGAGATCTGCGAGATTGTCACCCCCAATCACCTGCACGTCTTGTGATGATTCTGTGCCCTAAAACACACAAAACCACCGGAAACGAGTTCTCATCCGAAACAATTATAAAATCTGATGACATTGTGTGAATTAATAATGTCTGAATCTGTGGTGAAATTATTTGTTTTTGAAGGATTATGCCAAATGTAACTAAACACACACACACACATATATATATATATATATATATATATATATATATATATATATATATATATATATATATATATATATATATATATATTACAAGAAAGGCAGTTTTACTGAAACATTCATGTAATTTGTAGGGGTAGCAGAAGTATTACTGTGCTGTTATTAAATAAAGAAACATATAAACAATCCATACACACATTTGCACAAGTAAATTTTGACGTACAGCATAGCTCTTGAGTCGAATGAAATCAATGGCCATAGGCAAGCTGACTTTGGAGTTTCGACAGACTATCTGGATGTGATCGCAAAGGTCAACAAAGAACTTGTGTCCCCCTTTCAGGACACACAACGCAACAATTGACTCTGGACTGTTATCTCTCAAGATGTCTCTCGCCAGCCGCTCTATCCTACAATAAAACATGACCTGTTACAGTAAGTAAACTATTTTTGAATTGATCGCTGAAGTTTTATATAAACACTAACATAAAATGGTTTCTCTAAAATGGTATACAATAAACAAAATTATTATAAAATAATAGTATATTCATGGCATCACAATCAATATGAATATTAATTTACATACCTACTCATTAGTACTTTATCATGCAAACGTGAAACTGTGTCCTTGGAAAGCTAGTTGAAAATTACATGAAATAAAATGGGAAATAAATCAATTAAAACTATACAACTGTGACAAAAAAGTTTCATATGCTAGAATGTATATATAGTAAATTGTTCTGTCTTTGAAATCTGTAAATCTTCATACATGTAGGTCCTTCTGGCAATGACTGATTTTGATTCAACTGTTGTGCCACAAGTGTCTAGGTATCATTATTTTAGAATAACATCAACAACGGAAAATAACACCAGATACACCCAAAACCAGCCTGATGAAATTCAAAGCCAAAGAAACAAAATGCATGAAATCAGCTTGAAATTCATTTTATGCAGAATGTAGCAACCAATGGAGAAGGGCAAATGGGAGTAATTGCAAGTGAAGTTAGTTAAGTTGATCGGTACAACATGAAGGAGCCACCTGTCCTGTATGAGGCCGTAGGGAATAAGGACAGACTCGAGGTCATCCTCGTAGTGACCAGGGATACAGAACATGTCCAGGTCGTAGCCGTCATTCTCATCATCAATCTACAAGAGAACACAACAGAAATGGCTAGTTGCATTCTTGGATAATCTTTCAATTTGCTAAAGATTCTTCGATAATCCTTCAATTTGTATAAAGTTGCATTCTTGGATCATCCTTCAATTTGTTAGAGTGCATTCTTGGATTTGTTAAAGTTGCATTCTTTGATTATCTTTCAATTAGTTAAAGTTGCATTATTGGATAATCCTTCAACTTGTTAAAGTTGCATTCTTTGATCATTCTTCAAGTTGTCATCCTTCAATTTGTTAACGTTGCATTCTTGGACAATCCCTCAATTTGTAAAAGTTGCATTATTGGATAATCTTTCAATTGTTTTTCAGTTTTTTAAGTTGCATTCAATTTGTTAAAATTGCTTTCTTGGATCATTCTTCAATTTGTTAAAGTTGTCATCCTTCAATTTGATAAAATTGCATTCTTGGACAATCCTTCAATTTGTCAAAGTTGCAGTATTGGATAATTTTTTTCATATTGTTAAAGTTGCATCCAATTTGCTAAACGTTGCACTCTTGGACCATTCTTCTATTTGCTAAAGTTGCAAATGCGGATGTTACACTTTTCAATCCTTCAACTTGTTAAAGTTGCATTCTTGGATCATTCTTCAATTTGTTAAAGTTGTCATCCTTCAACTTGTTAAAGTTGCATACTTGGACAATCCTTCAATTAGTAGAAGTTGCATTATTGGATAATCTTTCAATTTGTTAAAGTTGCATTCAATTTGTTAAAGTTGCACTCTTGGACCATTCTTCAGTTTGTTAAAATTCTTCAATTTGTTAAAGTTGTCATCCTTCAACTTGTTAAAGTTGCATACTTGGACAATCCTTCAATTAGTAGAAGTTGCATTATTGGATAATCTTTCAATTTGTTAAAGTTGCATTCAATTTGTTAAAGTTGCACTCTTGGACCATTCTTCAGTTTGTTAAAATTGCAAATGGGGACGTTACACTCCCCCCCCGTGCCCCCCCCCCCCCCGCCCCAACCCCACCAATGACATGATCCTATGCTGTTCGACACCGAAGAAATGGCGGTGAAGTTCAACCCCAGCCCACGCCATCCGTGATATCAACTTCGCTCGACGCCGCTGATACGGTAACTGACCCAAACTGTTGTTTACTTACGGCTGACCGACGCTTAAATATATACACGTGTAGTCCCGGTGACCTTATCCCACATGGCTAGGGCTAGGCCTACTGACTGCAAACCAACAATTATCTGATTTCTACGAATTGTCTGATTTCTACGAACGATTACGAGCTCTCACTTGAACTTAGCGCAAGTGACCCGCCATACGCCGTATGTCGAATTATGTAACCGCATCATACGATTATACAATTTGTGACACTGTCGTTGAACGAACGCTTGAATACACACATTTGCGTGAACCTGCTCCTAATGCTAGACTGTTATGCTTATGGCATAATCATAAGCCACAACAGTCTAAGTTGTGCTGGGTGTCCAACGTTTACAAACACTACAGTCTACACAATAATGGTCTGCAAGATATACATGTCATGAGTCAGAAATTGCAGCCAAAGCTGTGTTATAAGTGATTACATATACGATTAGCGCAGTACATAGTAAAGCTGCCAACGTTACCACGATGTACTTGGTGCTGCCCGACATGCTGTCGTCTTCTGCCGATGTGTCACGCACTGAGTCACTGACTGAGGTGATCCTGAGTTCACTATTGACAATGCTACTGCATGCCTGGATGGCGCCCAGGTTACTGACGCCATCGATGGTTATTTATCGGCGGCTGTTCTACCGGTAGCGTATACAATTACGTCCGCCCTTACCAAAACAACGAATACGTACGTAGTTAGCTGGACATTCGCTATATTTTCAGACTTGCCACATATTGGGGATGGCAATCCGTATTTTTGACCTAAAATGTTGTAAGAATCCGTATCAATCCGTATCACTAATCAGATCTTTTAGTTAACTGGCCTAATTTATTAAGGCCTTTTCAAAACGGATTTTCCACGGCATTTTCGATTATTGGGGCTAGTTAACTGGAAAATTACCGGAGTTTTACTTCACTTCAGCACGTTTAAGCTGCTTACCGCAAAACAGACAGTATCATAAAAAAAATGACAATTTATGCCATCAGTTCGCGCGTATATCGAAGTTTCACTGGCAAGCGTCAATATTTTGAAACCAGAAATGCAGGCGATTTCATTGAACTGGGCGTCGAGCTCCATTTCCTGTAATGCTTTTTATAATGGTCACGCGCCTGCCACGCGCCCCGTTCCCACCTGTTCAGCCACCTTCCACAGTGTTTAGAACAAAAAAATACCAGCACGCCATCTATTACGCACTACAATAAACTAATCGGTGGTTTAGTTTGTTCGTTTCAAATAAATTTCTTAGTCACAAAAAGTAAACAATTATTCCATTATGCAGTATAGTTTTTGTGACGCATACAAGGTATAATGTGGGTAAAAATAATTTCTCCATAAATTTAGTTAAAATTCGTATCAAAACGGAGTACGGCCGTATCACTTAACAACCCGCCAAGATCCGTATTGGATACGGGTAATCCGTATCCTGTGGCTGGTCTGTATTTTCAAAGGGCTGTTTATAATAAAGGGTATTACCACGATGACATGCAGCACAGTTATATTTTGATGCAAATGAACGCGCTGGTTCAACCAGCGTGTTATATCAAAGCGCCGACTTATTACGGCAGATATTCAGCAGGTGGCGACACATGTAAGGATTGTAAATAAATCCAGGCAGGTAAATATTCTCTGCAGAACTTGCCGGCGAGAAATTGTGTTGACCGAACTTACCTTCATAGTTCGGAAAGCGACGTATCAGTGGGTACTGAGACGCATCTAATCAGCTACACCCCCATGCGCGCGAGAACAGTTTTCATTATTATGGAAACGATAGTTGTATTTACTTGGCCCACTTTGCAACCTGTAACACGACTGGTCGTTTCTGCCACAACACTCGCCTTACATGTTCCATTCGTTCGGTACGCAATCAACCGTACACCTAGAGTCACAAACGTAAATCGTACGCAGTAATTTACACCCTCTCCTTTTCAAGCGGTCGTCATTTATAAACGTTGCTGTCGCCGAATCTTGAAGGTTCAGCCGCAGCCGTTGCCTCAGCTAATTCGTCGTCGACACTACAGTGTGTCGGCTTTGCTAAATGCTTGTGGCTAATTTTAATATGATGGTTCAATTCTGATTGGATCCTTGTAGCACTGGTAACAATCATACATTGTTGTGTAGAGCGTAGTGGCCCAGGAGTAGAGCTTCACACTCTCGACTAAGAGAACCTGGATTCGAATCCTGTGTTGCCATGTAAAATCGTGGGCACGTTTTTTTTTACTCTACATTGTTCCAGTTCACTCAGCTGTATAAATGAGTATCTGGCTAATGACAAATGCTGGATACGTATATGATCAGCCTTTGCGCATTAATTGTAGCATATGGCTGGATGCTTCTCAGAGAAGTTGAGATGGTGTCTGATTGAACAGGTCTGCCAGGGAAGTAAAGTGCTTTGAGCAGTCCTGAGGATTGGATACTCCGCAAAAACTTACCTTTTTTTAAATAGCGGATACCCATACAGTTTACGATAAAGTTCAGAGCCATGATCCATATTTATGCGTATGCACTGAATGCAATTTGTAGACTTTTAAAGTGAAATTACTGCGCAGCGACGTACAACATACTTCTTCCTATCATTCATGTGACTATGGCACAATCACTGGTTAATTATTTTGGCGTAGTTTGTCTTAGAATGAGCCCTCCGCTCAGCTATAGCTGCTGTAGACATTACACGCTCGGTTTGTTGGATTTTTGCCAACCAGTAACATCATGAAATCGCTATGTCCAATAACGTGAAGGGAAATTGTTGAAAATTTGCAACAACAAAAAAGAAGAATAAAACGCATATCGCTACGATGACAGAAAGAACAGCATGCGTGCGCGCAGGCAATTGTGACGATGTTTGAAACATTAGCAACAAATCCGAGAGTCGTAGTGAAAAATGTAGGGAGCGGACATATATTTACGCAACACCAGAGCAGTGCAATGTTTACACGTGGGACGTGAAGGTAAACACCGACGCGACTTCCCGCTGGCCGGCTGCTCGTGTCGCATGCAACTTGACAACTGAGGTCGCTAATGACCACTGCTTTGCCCATTGATCGGGGGGGGGGGGTGTGTATAATTAACCAGCAACCTTTTGAACTTAGTTGCTGACGACTCGGGTTTCTATAATTTCTCGCCAAAATCCAAATATGGCCAGCAGGAACTTCGCTGGGGTTACAAGACATAGGTCTAGGACTTGTCTAGTGTAACGCACATTTCAGGACAAAGTCTGCCTGCCTGCCTGCCTGCCTGCCTGCCTGCCTGCCTGCCTGCCTGCCTGCCTGCCTGCCTGCCTGCCTGCCTGCCTGCCTGCCTGCCTGCCTGCCTGCCTGCCTGCCTGCCTGCCTGCCTGCCTGCCTGCCTGCCTGCCTGCCTGCCTGCCTGCCTGCCTGCCTGCCTGCCTGCCTGCCTGCCTGCCTGCCTGCCTGCCTGCCTGCCTGCCTGCCTGCCTGCCTGCCTGCCTGCCTGCCTGCCTGCCTGCCTGCCTGCCTGCCTGCCTGCCTGCCTGCCTGCCTGCCTGCCTGCCTGCCTGCCTGCCTGCCTGCCTGCCTGCCTGCCTGCCTGCCTGCCTGCCTGCCTGCCTGCCTGCCTGCCTGCCTGCCTGCCTGTCTGTCTGTCTGTCCTATCGGTTTGACTTCTGTTACGCACATGCTCCGCTGTAAGAACGAAGCCAACTGAACGTCATCTTGTCATTTCATTGTCTAGTCTATTCCCATCTAAAACTAAATTTCAAGTATTTGGAAATGTGGCAAACGTCATATAAACAATAATGCCGAGGCGAGCAGAGTTAACAACAGTAACCTTTGATGTTTAATTTTCCCACTTTCTATGCAGTAGCCTTCCCAATACAAATTATTACTGTTTGGCCAATTATGGGTAGAGAAGCTGGCACCCTCTCTTTAAGTCAGAAATATTCAAGTTACAAATGCATCTCTCGCCATGTTCTGTTGTCAGATAAATTTGTATGAGGTGTGTACTTATAAATGATGCATGTCACATACCAGATATGTACATAAAACACGAAAACACTTGCTTGTACATATATCATATGTAAATGGTTGTATTTTATTGCACTGTGTTCAACTGGCCATGGGATGAGATATGGTTTGAATAATACAAGCAGTTATATTGCTAAAAGCAATCGTGCATGAGTGATATTGGTTTTAACAATGTCACAATTATGGATCTTTCCAAAGGTTAATGGTTGTGGAGTACTGCTAATACTGGCAAGCAGAGAGATGTTGTTCTCATCATGTTATTGTTAGATTCAAATCTATAATAGAAAGTGCACGGTTAAACCTAAACATTCATTTAACCTTCAGTGTGTGAACTAACTGAGTTTCACAACAAACAGTCCACCTTTGTAGAAGGAGAATAACACAGCACTATTCAACGACACATCGAAGTCATAAGGAACGTTCCTCGTAAACTGGGTGACGTACAGTGGCATTATCGGTGTTCTCCTACAGTGTCACTATGTGTCAAGTCCTTAAGCCATTTGTCTCTGCAGGCTCCGACACCCTGCAGGTGACCAGGGCCGAAAATCGGCCCAAATGCACCTGTAACAATTTTTATTTCCATCACACTAAACTGACACGCGAGAATTTGGTATCATTGGATAGCTGACAGATTTTTCTAGATCGTGTATATTTTTCCTTGCGTAGATTCAGTGACAGATTTTTCGCAGTCGAGTTTAAAAAGCAATACAGTTGCTGCCCATATTTGGGAGATTTTACTATGTCCTGATGAATGAATTTACGCATCCATTCAAGAAGTCGACACCCCCACACATTCGGTATCAAAAGAAAGCTCTGTGAGTGGCCAATCTGCCAAAACTAAACCACGTGGGTTCGGTCCATTCAGCCAATCAGAACCGTGATTTCAAATATGGCGCCATCGACCCCCACGGAACCAAAGTTGAAGACAAAATGGCGGCCGGTAAACAACAGTTTATCCGCTTCGCGACTTTCCTTTGGATTATCTCAAGTTTCTGCGTTTATATTTTGACAAAATGCTTGACAGTATTCATAAACAAGGTTAATATATTAGTTCATGTAGTTAGGTTGACTTTGGAGGCGTTTTTGGAGTGAAAATTCACCAAATTAGCAGCGCGTATTTTCTCCGGCCGGGCGCATCATAAATATTATAATTCTCAACGGATTTGTTTCATTTTTGTTTTATTTCGCAGCTAATAAATGAATCTACATTTGTCTAAATGGTGAAGTATATTTTTTTTTTAGTTCAATTTCAAATACAAATATCCGCATGATTTTCATTTGTTCTACAGATATTATGATGTTATTATAATAGAGCAACCTTTTAGCGTTAAAATGATGCATCATTCATATTTTTGTGACCAATATTAGCGAAGTTATGATTTTTATTGGAACAGTATGCCACAGAGGATTTTTCTTGGTCACCTGCAGGTTTAAAGTGAAAAAAAGGCAACAGTTTAGTGTTATGCACCTAAAAGTGTTTACACTAGCTAATCATTTGCATCTACAATCCAATTTTTCACCTTAGTGGTTACCTCAGAAAGTGGTCTTAAAGTGGGAAAATATAGCTAAATCACCGACACCATGAACCGGCCTATCTTGGACCTTGCAACCAATCACAACCCAGCAGTTTGGAAAAGTAATACGTCAGAGAGTCGTCTGCTGGTTCAGCTGTCATAACAGAGAGCCAAGCGGTACGCTAAAAGTTGCCTTACGTCGGTTTACCACGAAATCGCGACAGCAATATGCCACACTGTTCCTCATACGCTTATGGTAACAGTACAGTGAAAGGCAGTATCACTAAGGTGTCTTCTTGTTAACCTTTGAATCGAGCAGAACTGAAACAGTGTTTCGGTGGATTCGTTGGGACAGTCACAGACACAGCGCCGATCCAAGACGACCCAATTTGATTGACCTAACCATCAAAACGACTACCAACAGCCGCCAAACTTATCCTAACGTATGTTACATACATATACATACACTACGTTATAAAATAAAATCACTTGCATTCCTCTAACGAATAAAATCCATAAAACAAACGCGCTGATGTCGACGACAATTTCGATGACCGCTGGCCGGTACCGTAAAATCGCAAAAATAAGTTAGCCTTACACAAAATGCCATTAGACGGCACGTTTGTGCGCGCGAATATTGATAAACTGTACTTACTGCATTCGCACGCGCAAAATAGTTTAATTAATTGTAAATAATATAGTAATAATTAATTATTATCATCACTATGATTTGCAGGAAATTATAAGTTTTATTATAATATAGTATTTTATTTATATAGCGTTACATCCATAATTGGTTGTGGCGCTTCACAACATATTTGCTATTAAAAATACAATAAGAAGAATACTACCCACAGATAATATTTCAAAATAAATAATGAAAATATGTGTGTCTATGTAATTAACTAAGTGACCTATCAGTATTAAAAAGAACCCATACAAATTCCATAACAACAATAGTGGTAAATTAATGTAAAGGTAATAAATAATTAAGATGGTAAAATAATTACGACGTAACAATAATTTACCGAATATTTACCGAATATTTACCGAAAATATTATTGAAGCTATACATTTTTCTGCTCATGAATTATATTTCCACCACCAGATATGTAATAATAATTATTTTTGGACAAAACACTGTATTAATTATCGGGACAATAAATCACTGAAATTTAAGCAGAATATGAATATAATATGGGAAATATATGGTGGTAGAAAAAGAAGGTTTTGGAGCATTCAAAAATAATAATATGTTATTGTTTCGTTATCATTGTTAAAAACATCGTTTATATAATATAAGCTAGCATGCTTGCAGTACACGCGGGATGTTTATAGAAATATTCTGAAAATTAACAATGTGACATCATCGAACAACACGTAATTTTATGCAAACACATGCATTTTTATTTTTTTTGTATTACCTGTGGGTAGCATTCTTCTTATTGCATATATTTTAATAACATCATATTGTGAAGCGCCACAAACAATTATGGATTTGGCGCTATAAGAAAAAAAATATTATAATTATATTATAAGAAAACTTAACATTTTCTGAAGATCTTTGTAATGATAATAATTAATTATTACTTGATTAATTAAACTATTTCGCGCGTGCGAATGCAGTAAATAAAGTTTATAAATATTCGCGCGCACCACCGCGCCGCCTAACGTTATTTTGTGTAAATCTAACTTTTATAGCGATGTTACTGTAACCGAAGAGCCTGAGTTGCCGTCGGGATCTGCGATCGAAATACTTTTGTGAATTTTCTTCGTTAGAGGAATGCAAGTGATTTTATTTTATAACATAGTGTATGTATATGTATGTAAGACAAGTGATGAGAAGTTTGGCGACTGTTGACACCAGTCGACGCCGTGTCTGCCTCTGGACTGGTTGTTTCACTTCTCGTCATTTCAATTTCCCTTGGGTCTTCACCACCACGCACATCTGGTCTGTCTGACAACACAGGCCTTTGTCTTTGTGGCTGAAATCTATATCCAGCCACTTCTGAATCCATGCCATTTCCGTCAGACGAAGAATCAGAAAATCCATGTTATTATTTACGCTCCTTTGTGAGCGCAAAGTCACAGCGCCACCCGACGGAGTTGCCAAGAAGTAGTACGACAACCACTGGCCTATCAGTGGCGGCGAGTCTCATACGTCACTGTTTTTCTAAAATGGCGTTTTCCATAGACTTTCTATAGATATATGTTCTACAATTTTTTTCTGCTAAACCGCTGACGTTAAAAATGTGATTGAGGTTGGAAATTGTTAGTTTTTCTTAGCTCTATTAGGCCCATATCAGCAAACCGTTGCCTTTGTTTTCCCTTGAAGTAGTATGGATAAGTTATATGTTTTTGAAGTAGTGACATTTACAGTCGATGAAACATCGCGGGAAGTTCGATTGAATTCAGTGCCAAGATGGCGTTGTTTTGGCTATTCTGTCTATTGACCACACATACGGACCCTAGTTGCGTATAGGGCGTACAAGTCTCGCGCACGAAAGCGACGCTGGGGGCAGTTGGGGGCAGACAGTCCATATTCTCCATGTTAACGTATAGGACTTCGTTTTGTTTTTGGTTGTAATAATCGAACTGTTCCAGTGTAACTATTTCAGTTATAGTGTCCGAAGGATTATTACAAGCAGAAGCAGTGGAACACTTTGCCGGTGACAATGCTCACGGAAATCATCGATTTTAATGGATTATTATGCCTATGGTGGTTGCCATGGCATCGCCGGCTTGTTAGGCTTGCCAAGGCCAAGGGCGGCTTGACAAGGCTTGTACTTGTGTTTGGCGATCTTGACTAATAATGAAAAGTGCCATTTTTCGCGCAGTACAACCTGTTTGGGGCAAATGTATACATGTGTTATGATTATGTGCATTTAGACAACTTGTCAGATATAAGTGCTTATCGAAACCACAACGTACAGCTATGTAAAATGCAAATCGGCCAAATCCCGTAAGACACATACGACCTAAAATTGTGGGGAGTGTCTATTATCTGCACTACATAAATCGCTATGTCTATGATTGTGTGGTAAACTCAATATTAAATCGGACATTTCAGATAAGAAAGGTATACCATAAGATATTTATGTTCTGATTTTTCTAGTATTCATCAGTCGGAAGTTACAACTGTCATCCATCGAATATTATTCTTGTGACCAGTTCCCAAATCAGCTCCAGTCGCGCGGAGTCTCACCATGTATCGTGACCCGCTTACAGGCCCTATTAGCGCCTCTAGCGACTAACGTGGACTTGTGGAGACCAAACTCTATGGCCGACTTCGATTGAGCTACTCGAGTTACTCGCGTAACTCCAACGTGGTATCCGGTTTATGATAATTTAACTGCGCGCGCAGTACTACGCGCGTAATCCAACTGAACACCGATGATCGTGATCACGGACATAAACCCCTTATGTAAATAAATTAAATAAAGTAATATGTTGTTTAGTGTGTAAATTATGACGTTCATGTTCTTGGACTTTAATTATAATTCATACAATGTGTTGACTTTAATCCATATTGAAGTCCTTAAATGATTGTGTCATGTAATGTTTAATTAATGCGGTAGTGGGCCTACGTAAGTTACTCGAGTGAATCCTGTAAAACTCGCGATTGCCTCGAGTAACTAATCTAGGTCAAAAATGGTCACGTGCTCGAGTGATCTCGGCTGTTCGATTGGGACTTGGGTAACCCTCGGGTTACGCGAGTTACTCGCGTAGCTCAATCGAAGTCGGCCTATGTATCTCCATTCTCCAAGCCTCTGCGCATCATGTACTGCTCCCGCCATCTGGCGACCACGATGGAAACTGTTTTTACTTCTTCCTTACCTCAGTACAAATCCTTTCGAGCTGGGGTTCTTCAACACACAGCGCTCTCACACGGATGGTATAAAAACATAAAGCAGATACCGTACTAAGCGACGAGACGTCCGAGATTGAGCGAGATCTGTGCGCGTTTGGTTCCATGAGGGGGAGTACCGTAGCTCCTATTTAATAGCGCTGCTTACGCTGTGTGATGCCTTCGTTCTTGAAACACTTCATCGAGTTTGCTCTGATGCAGACATACTGCTTCTCGTGACGTTTGATTGCTGTGTTGTAGCTTCAACGGTACACTCATACGTCAACAGTTGAGTAGATGTTATCCCTGTTATACTCATGCCTTTGTCACGTATCTTCAACAACGAGCACTTCCCTTCAAACATATCTGGGACTTAACATCACGGTTTCTTTGATCAAAGTTGCATTTCTTTGCTAACTGTTGTAATCACGCATGAATTTTGTCAAGGGTTTCACCAGTTTTCTGTTGAGCTTGCCCCAACACATATTTCATATTCTTGATTCCGCCCGCCGTGAAGTTGGCGGCCAGTTTTGTCTTAGCTTGCGCGAAGTTCTTCTTCTTTTATTTTCTGACCTAACCATGAAAACACTCTCTTACAGATGCCAATCTTCTCCTATCTTATGTATATGTACACACACTGGGTCATAAAATAAGAATCATTTAAATTCCTATACATATAACAAAACAAACTCGCGCAAAACTCGACGTTATCTGCGGCGACTATGCGTAGCTCAGCGATTACCGTAACATCAGTTAATTTATCGTGGCATCGCTACATAAATTATCTTATCAATTACGGTTGTATTCTAACCCCAAAACAAAATTTACTGACCCTAAGCCCTAACCCGACCCTGCTAACAAACGACACCTCGCACAAGACCGATGTTACGGTAATGACAAAGCGCAGCCGCCCTGGGGTGCCCTTACAAAAGACTTGGCAATGAAGATACCCTCAGATACGTCTGTGCAATTAAGAGGAAAAACTATAGAACAGTTTTTGAAATAAAAAGGAAAACTGAAAACATACCCGTGTATTGGCCGTAGAGGAAGGGTAGGAGCCTTAAAACGGTACGCCCATATGCCAACAATGTGTCAATATTTTTTTTTTTATTCTGCATAGTAACAGTACCCTAAGAAATGTCAATGAAAAAATTGAACAATAAATCTTTAACGGTTTCTGAGACCTGACAGATTTAGCAATACCCTATTTAAAAAAAAAACGTTATCCACAGAATAACATCGTCTGCCACTTAACATAATATATTGTATACGACCCCGTCACATGCACTCTCATACGCAAAGCACCAACACAAGAGTAGATCCAAATAGGACAACTAAATTACATTTTAGCTTTATTCATTTACATGTATTATGCAATACGTATTCACAGGAAGCATGCAGCCCCAATGGTATTGGTAAACAATACATACAGCCACAACTACTAAACGTATTAGTAACCTTTATACTAGTATTATGTACAATCGAATCTCGCTTTATAGTCATTTCGGTATTGCAGTCACCGCCCTCCATATTCAGTACAAAATAGGGCATTAATCCCACAACTACTGTCAAACATGCATCTTAACGCCATATATAATTTACGTGACGTTGAATACTGTTCACAACCACTGCTTGTTAAACACGCCTGGACCTCCCTTTGACTTCTTTTAATAAATCAGCCACTGATGGTCTTTACTCCACAGTCCCTCCTGTCACGTGTCATGTCGTCCACCTTCGACGTCCACGTGGACGACCGGCGTCCAGTTCTGACGGAGATCAAAGGCGTTCTGGTATACATGCAAACATACATACATGCAAACATCTGAGTTCGGACTGGATAGGTGCACGACATAACTCGGCGTTGAGTGGAAAGGCGAGACACCGTCTGCGAAGAGACGAAGGCGACGGCCACGGCGTACTGCAAAGAATTTTTTTATCGTAATAAAACATTAATAGCCTGCGGAACGATTCGTCCGGATACGGACAAATAGCTCCTTTGCGTATACACTATTTGACCGGATAAATACGGACAAAATAGCCCGAGATCAATACGAATAAATAGCCCATGTTTGCGTATCTGCTATTTGATCGTTAGATGCAACTTGGAAGACACGGGTACTTCTACCTTCTCACGAACGCATGTTAGCCAATACTATTTAACCGTGGTGTTTCGACAAAATTCGACCTTTTAAGCTATAAAATTGTTTGTACAAATTGAATCAAATAGCCTAAGTGCTATATCCTATAGATTAAGAAAGTATGTTTAAATTGTAACATACGGCAAGTTTTGATTCATCTGTTCGACTGGCGTATAGGCCTTATATATGTCACTGAATAACACTTCGTACAGATGGGAGCCACGCCCACGTTTGTAGCATTATTTTATTTTACTTGTCAATTTCCCCTTTTCACAAATAGGGGTCTATAGCATAATACGGAGACCAAAACAACATGTAGTTTCCGTTTGTTGTTGCGCTAAAAACTACGTATGGGCGCGCGCACACGTAGGCATGTACACGTAGGCACGCACACGCACACACACACGAAATCAATAATTTTATTCTTGTAGTAGGACATCATCTTCGACTGTCCTACTATCTTTTTTATAAAACTGTACAAAATCACAATTTTCAAATTGTCCGCCAACTCATCTCCAACCGCCAGTTCGTCATCTCATTTGTGCCACTTGTGCGAATTTTAATTGAACTCCCGCGAGAAATAATGTATCTGGACACAGTGGACAAATACCCTGAGTACCGACCTACGCTATTCGACCGTATCTGGACGTATACGCACTCCGTTATTATGAATCACCGCGAAAAGAAGGACGATAGGGAGAAGCCACAGACATGAGGAAATGGTATTTACCCGGGCCGCTACCACAAGCTTAGGTGAGGCTCCGTTGACACTATGGGAAGACACCAGAGAGAAAGCGTCAGACGATCGAGGTGAACGACAATTCTAGGTGTTTTTACATTTAAAAAAACACCCGACCTTGTCGTTCTACATATCTTTAATTGGATTTAATACATACGTAGCATTAACCAGATCAAATCTGTCTGGACATGAGCGACTGTACCGACAGACGCTTCTGTCCACGACAAGACACGAATGTTGTAGACTTTTATATCGTGGTTATAAAGGTCGCGGTATCGAAAGCCGAATGACCACGGTCTGTTATAGACCACAGAGAAGACGGTGGATCTTCCGCGGTTGAGACACTCATTTCTACACGCGATTACTGACGGGGATTCCCTTAACTTAGCTACGGAATATATAAATGTGGTAGGAATTACCCCTTTTGAAATGCAGTACACAAAATAATTTATTGTTGGTATTCGAAACCCACGACAGCTCCAGGCTGGCAAGAACGTGGAAATAATGTTTACAATTAATATAAAATTATTATTTTTATCTTGGTTCAATATTGTTTAATAAAGGCGTATAAGTGTCTATATTTATGACCTGATTTTCCTAGTATTCATCAGTCGGAAGCTACAACTGTCATCCATCATTATAATATCATTCTTGTGTCCAGTCCCCAATCAGCACCAGTCGCGTCGACTACGAATAGCATTGTCGTTACTCGCTAGATGGCGATATGTTCGCCAAACGCCATCACGCAGTAATTGTCCCACTAAAATACTAAAGTCGAGATGTGCGAATTTAAATGATCCCACCAGGCATTCTGATAATGTCTACAAGCACCTATATTTATAATTGACACTTCCAAGCCATAGTGCAATGAGATTCCGCATTATAAGTAAACTATATTTACGCCGGCGCCAACGGCTGTTTGTGACGTAACACGGCAACAAGAAACGTCCGCCAAATAATGTTTTGTTTCCGCCCAAGTGTACGGCAAGTCCATTAATGAGGTTATTCAATGTTTTATTAAATCAAAGACAAAGTGACAACTCAAGTCGAAGCGATGTCAACACACAAAAATATAAGAAGGTACGTCTTAACTCTTTACTGGGTAGATAGCTTTATTTTACACCCAACTGGGCAGACAATTTTAAGATGGCAGCCATCTGTGAATTACGCTGCATTTTCCTTGCATTAAAATTCGAATAACTCGACAACCGATGCATGAAAATATATGAAATTAATTGCACATTACATGGAATGATTGTGTGAATAAAATGTGTTATTAAAATGTATATGTTGCAATCAATTACATTTCAGATCTTGAAACAAACTTCAACAATTATGATGACAAACTAAATCAGCAACTACACCATGCTACTTATTAAACAATCTTAGAACACACAACAGTGATCCTGTGGAACTAATGTAGCTATATATTTTAGTTTTATCCTAGTAAAACATTTATCAATTTTTTTTTGTGTGGTTAGTTTTCAAATAAAAATTGCTTTTGTAAACAACGCCAACGCGACTGAAGACAAACAATCATGCCATAATTTACGAAATGGCTATCATTTACCGATCATATTGCCGAATGGAATGTTCTTTTCGTATCTAAAATCAACACTCGAATAATGAAAGATAGCACACTCCCTTCACAAATAGATGCTCGCTTATAAGAAGCAATGTGATCATAGTGCGTAACTCAACAACGAAAAGTCGCACAGACGACGTAGTCGTAGATGGATGATACTAACAGTAACAGGGTCTCCGTGATCGCTGTCGACATTATTCACGTTGCAAACATCGATATCCGACTCGAAATCGTCGATAAATGATCTCAGTAATATCCGCCAAATGCCGCACGATGACGGACGTCAACTAGACGAATGCATTCAACATCCTTCCAAATAAACTCACTTAATTCGCAAACGAATTTATTTTCACAAGATGGCGACAGCACGTTTTCGTGATCTACAGTTTGGGCTGGCTGTTTAATATAAAAGAAGGATCTGCTCGAGGTAAACGAAGGGCCCACGAACTGTGAGTTTAATGGGCGGTTTTGGACGGTTTACGCTTACAAAGGGTTGGGCGGTCTGCGTTATAAAAAAACACGACAATCACTTTACCATTTATTTTAAATTCAATTTATTTAATTTATTTGAAAGGTGTGTGACGCAAGGAACAGGGTCCCGCCGAACGCTACACATAATCACTTCCAATAATCTACAAGAATAATGATAATTCGGGCCGCTTCCACACTGCATCTGAATGGCAGTCAGCAAAACTCTGACTCTCTCTCTCTCACCCTCTATCACTCTCTCTCTCTCTCTCTCTCTCTCTCTCACTCTCTCTCTCTCTCTCTCTCTCTCTCTCTCACTTTCAGACGACCGTTTAACGTAACGATCACTTCTGTCTCTTTCTAAAATTAATTGATTGATTCTTTTTATTTCAGGACAATGCTGGGATGCTCTCAAATTTACAACCATGCTCCCACTGTCTCTTTCTCTACATTCCAGCTGCTTGCTTGTCATTTGCTGTAACATTTGCATAGCCTATATGTGTGAACCTCCCTTGAAAATTTCAGTGGTAACTACTTATGATATTCGAATGTCACTGCCAAATTTGTTTACACACTTGAATCTGTGTGCTAGAGCGACACAAAACTGAGAACCATTGGTCAACGGACTAATGTATTTCGTTATTGATTGTTACACTTTCACAAGTCCAAGTCTTACTTGCCGCCTCACATTTAAACTGTCCAACTGATCACTTCTGTCTATTTCAGATACCCGCCCCGATGGAGTAAGATTTGATCGCAATGATGTTGTAGCTAAGCATTGTTCGTGGGGGTCATCTTTGGCGACTGACTGAAGGAGCCGACCGGTTGGTCGGCCCCCTACGAGTCGCCAAGGCTGGCCGCGGGGGAAGAATGGGACTCCGTTCTACGGGGTCCCATTCTTCCATGGGGAGGATGCTCGACCGAGGGTGGGGCGAAAGCCCCACTCTCGGCCGAGCACCCTCGAGGGGACTCGAGTGGCAGACCACCTCCACGTTGGTTCGAGTCGGGAAACGTTTGCCGACCTAATCGGCAAAAAGGCTGAGAGTCTGCCATTAAAGCTAGGTACGCATTCTACATTCGGCTAATTGTGTTGCTTCTTAATTCAATTGAGGGCTGCCATTTTGCTGTCCTGACTTCAAAACAAATCACAAATTTGAAAAAAAATAACTTGCTTCTGAACTGCTTACCTGCGCGAAACGATTAAAGAGTTTGCTTCTAAAATTCAAAATCTGACTAGTCTAAATTTCTAACTCATTCAGTGATTGTTTTTCTTTCAGGATTATGCTGCAATGCTGTTCGATTGATGACAATGCTGTTACCGTCTCTTTCTCTCTATTCCAGCTACCTGCATGTGTACTCTGTATGAATGTAGGCCCCATACGTCCGTCCCTCCCTTGCAAATTTCTGTGACGACTCATCTCGAAATTCGAATGTCACTGACAAAATTTGTTTACACACTTGAATCTGTGTGCTAGAGCGAAACAAAACTGAGAACCATTGGTCAACGGACTGATGTATTTCGTTATTGATTGTTACACTTTCACAAGTCCAAGTCTTACTTGCCGCCTCACATTTAAACTGTCCAACTGATCACTTCTGTCTACTTCAGATACCTGCCCCGATGGAGTAAGATTTGATCGCAATGATGTTGTAGCTAAGCATTGTTCGTGGGGGTCATCTTTGGCGACTGACCGAAGGAGCCGACCGGTTGGTCGGCCCCCTACGAGTCGCCAAGGCTGGCCGCGGGGGAAGAATGGGACTCCGTTCTATGGGGTCCCATTCTTCCACAGGGAGGATGCTCGACCGAGGGTGGGGCGAAAGCCCCACTCTCGGCCGAGCACCCTCGAGGGGACTCGAGCGGCAGACCACCTCCACGTTGGTTCGAGTCGGGAAACGTTTGCCGACCTAATCGGCAAAAAGGCCGAGAGTCTGCCATAAAAGCTACGCATTCTAAATTCGGCTAATTGTGTTGCTTCTTAATTCAATTGAGGGCTGCCCTTTTGCTGTCCTCACTTCAAAACAAATCACAAATTTACAAAAACATTGCTTCTGAAGTGTTTACCTGCGCGAAACGATTCAAGAGTTTGCTTCTAAAATTCAAAATCTGACTAGTCTAAATTTCTCACTCATTCAGTGATTGTTTTTCTTTCAGGATTATGCTGCAATGCTGTTAGATTGATGACTATGCTGTTACCGTCTCTTTCTCTTTATTCCAGCTACCTGCATGTGTACTCTGTATGAATGTATGCCCCATATGTCCGTCCCTCCCTTGCAAATTTCTGTGACGACTCATCTCGAAATCTAATGTCACTGACAAAATTTGTTTACACACTTGAATCTGTGTGCTAGAGCGAAACAAAATTGAGAACCATTGGTCAACGGACTGATGTATTTCGTTATTGATTGTTACACTTTCACAAGTCCAAGTCTTACTTGCCGCCTCACATTTAAACTGTCCAACTGATCACTTCTGTCTATTTCAGATAGAGTGGAGTAATGGAGTAAGATTTGATCGCAATGATGTTGTAGCTAAGCATTGTTCGTGGGGGGGGGGTCATTTTTGGCGACTGATCTTAGATCTTCTCTGGTTATACTTTACCGTCACCACGGCAACACGCTAGCCTCGGTTACCCAGACTCCGCGAGGTGGCAGCACTATTAGCCCCTCAACGCCGCCTCGTAGATGTGGAGACGCTGTTTGGCTTTATGAAATATTTTAAAGTAAAATAAGGATACACTTTTAAACAACTAAAAGCAGTACTATTAAAAGCAGTCAACATTAAACTTATACCAAAATAAAAATAAACTGAACTACAAATTTACAATTGTTTATGAAGTGGGAATTATGACAGGATTAGCCAAGGCTTAGGCTAACCAAGCCCAAGGCTATAGCGTTTTGCAATTTTTTTAAGTTTCTTAGTTTTGCAAGTTTCAAGTTTGTATATTTACATGGTAACCCGAACGCCTTGTCAATGTTTCTATGATTTATACATTAGAAAATCAAATGGTCGCGCTATTTGCTTCGCCGCTGCATACTGCATGAAAACAGTAGTCAAAATTACTGATGTAATAATGTGGTATAGAAAATCATTTCAAATTAATGACGTTTTTATTTATGGCGTTAATCTAAAAAAACAGGTCAAATGTGCAACGAAGATCAACTAATTACGTCAACGTTAAATAATATTACCATGTTTTTATAGCACATAACTTCCATACAAATATCTTCAGTAGATGCTATTATATTAACATTTTACTATACTATTCAAATACGGTCCTTCAGCTTCATGGTCACAAGAAATAGGCTTAATTCAATACCAAAAATAGTTCTTTTTCTGAGAACAAAAAGTGGAATTACGTCGGAAATAATAAAGATACCAAACAAATTTAAGAGTGTTGTGAACTTCATAATAAACTGTCTTGTAGTATAATTTAAATGAGATTGGACGTATTTGAATTGTGTCTGATGTACATATCAATGTAATGAAACATATTTTTTACACGGTGTGTTTTTACTAATCTTGCGAGCGTAATTAGCCCTGAAAGTGAAACTAACGATGGTAACCTGTGTCTCAGTGTAGCTGTAGCGTGGGCTGGACCGTATAGCGGGCCTTACGCAAAATATTAAAAACCCTTAGAACAGTTTAAAATGCACAATTCAATATGTTGCTGGCAATGGCTGTAGGGTGTATAAACAAAGTCTTATAAAGAATGCTGATCCAGTGGAGGCTGGAAATTAGAAGACGGTTCCAGTCTGCTAACCTTAAGTCTAATGAGGAGGAGGCCAGAATCATCATGTTGATTATTCTATTCTGCTGATATCATCGTTGACTCCCTTTTGTTCTTGAGTCAGAAAGTTGATAGTAGTTTGAACAAGTAATATGTTAGCTTCTTGACTTCAGCTCTCGTAAGACTAATGTGTCCAGTATAAACTACTAGTACTTGTGTTTTCTGCCTTGCACGAGCTTGCACCCAAATACATTCAAGATCTTGTAACACCATACTCACCGAACCGTAACCTCCGGTCAGCTGATCAGTGTCTGCTCGTGGTTCCGCGCTACAATATGGAGGGCTACGGCAGGCGGGCTTTCTCGGTGTCTGGACCAGCGCTTTGGAACAGTTTGCCAGAAAACATTCGTCAGTCAGACACTTTAGCAAAATTCAAGGCTCTCCTCAAGACACATTTATTTAAACTAGCGTACTACCAATGAGGAACTGTTCTGTGTGACACTCTCATGATAATGTATTTTATGAATCATTACTTGTATTAGTATTATTTTATAACAAATTTATTATTATTATTTTATATACATATTTATTTATTTTAAATATTAATTTCGGTACTATTATTTTATTGTATAATAATTATGTTTTACTTTTTAAATTAATCTTATTTATAAAATATACATTTACGCAATCTTAGAAACAATATCCTATACCTAGCTATGCACATGTATATATACCATGCTATACATTTTTAGATATATTTCGTATGATTCTATGTACATTTTACTGTAATGTGTGTACGCGCCTATGAACGGGCTGGTCCCGGAGATATGGCGCTTTATAAATGCTTGTAATAATAATAATAATAAATAATGTATGAGTCCAAATGACTGACATACCACATACTAATTTTGATGGCGTGATAATATTGTTGAATTTACATGTCAGTTACATTGTTTACTTGAGGAGTGCATTGGCATGCATGATTTGAAATTGTTGTTTCCTTATGAAGGTGAAAACATACACAAAAATGAAAAACAAAAAAAGTACCTCATTGTCTTGTACGAGAGTTCGACTCCCTCCCGAGGTAAACGATACAATCGCCGGTGAAAAGTGGGCAAATCACCTCGTGGCCCCGCAAGACAATGCGGTAATTTTGCAGAAAAATGCATTATTTATTTATTTAATTTTTCCTATCTTAGAACAGATTTTGACGTAGCTTGACTGGCCTTGTATATAGGCCCTACTGTCTCATGTAATTATAGACAAATGACCACCCCACAACAGATAACCACACTTGATATCCTAACCTAGCCTCGCAAGACAGGCATGGTGACTATACGTCCTCTATCCCAGCCAAATCTCCCAGATGCTGTGTATGGAAGTTATCCGAATCACTCTTAACTAATTTTGTCGTACCATCCACGAGAACAGCGCAACCACCCTCACAGTCTCAGTCTACGCTCTTGTACAAGGATGTCTCACACAAAACTCTTGTATTCTAAGACTCCCAATACGATTAACCCTTTGAACAGCCCCACGAGCCTATCACTATTTCTGCTTGTTTTTCACCAATTTCAACCATCTACATCCGCAAATTTTCCCGCCATATTCCCGCCGTGAGTTTAACATCGGTGCCTTGCAGACAATAGAAAGATTAATTAAAGATCACTTGGTTGACTTTCTTGTTAAAAATAAATTTTAAAAGCGAGGTCATGCCTAACAAATATGCTATGTTTTTTTGTGTGGAAGATGTCACAAAGTGATTAGATAAGGGATCACCAGTAGTAATTTACATTTTCAAAGAACCTTTACGCAAAGAAGGCTTTCAGAGGTTTTATGTATATTGTGTACAAGGTGGCAGCACTAGCACATTCGAAAATGACGTGATACTTTTTTTGTAAACATCCTTCATATTTTCACGTTTAGTAAGATTACACGCAGCGCTATTATAATATTAATCATAGAGAAAGTTCACGAATGGCTCCAAGTGGATGATTTAGCAATGCCCTGTAAATCCATGTTTTTATAGGTTTTATTTTCGTAGAACAAATTACATGCCTTTAATTTGTAGCACCGTTTTTAAGTTTGTTTGCATTGTATCAATTAAAAATGGCTAGTAATTTAGAATAATAATAACTTTTAATGTATGATTCCGTTTCTTTGCAAAAGTGCACCTCTTTTAATTATGATTATTGTGTGCAAAACCAAGCCTATGGCTATGGCTGTAGATGGCCCGAGGATCTGACCGATTAAAACATGTATGTTTTAGACTTGGCTTAATTGGATAATACATAGGCACAAACACACGCACGCACGCACGTAAGCACACACAATCACACCATACACACACACACACACACACACACACACACACACACACACACACACACACACACACACACACACACACACACGTAATAGTAACTGTGTAACATCACGGGTAAGGAACCAGTTTGAAGCGACAATATACCGTTGGCGAAGAAAACACACATACCGTAAGTACTCTAGGTTTTACATGAAATTTACAGAGGGAGTGTTAAATATAATAATATATTGTGTATTCAACTTTGCGTGTATAAAAATGAATCACACCGCGAAATAGCTTTCTGCCAGATGGATGATTAATTATGCAGTCCGATTATCATAAATGTGTATACAAGCGCAGTGACCTACGCAATTACCATTGACTTTAAGCACAGTGAACTTGTTGGATAAAACTGAAGTATGGTGTACTGAACCGAATATTCATATTCATGCCATACACGCCCCTATATATAAAGGTAAGTTCTTATAAAGCGCAGTAAATGGTCCTTATAGGACTGCTCAAAGCGCTTTACACTTTACCGCCAGTCAGATCTGTTCAATCAAAACCATCTCAACTTCCAAGATGCAGTTAATGCGCGAAGGTTACTCATATAAATATCCACCACTGTCTATATAGCCAGGTACGCATTCATACAGCTGAGTGAACTGGAGCAATGTAGAGTGAAAAACCTGCCCAATGTTTAACACGGCAGCACAGGATTCGAAACCGGTGGATGGACGGATGGATGGATGGATGGACGGACGGGCGGGCGGGCGGGCGGGCGGGCGGGCGGGCGGGCGGGCGGGCGGGCGGGAGGGAGGGTTGGCGGTGGGCAGGCGGGCGGGCGGGCGGGCGGGCGTGGGCGGGCGGGCGGGCGGGCGGGTGGGCGGGCGGACGGACGGACGGACGGGCGGGCGGGCGGGCGGGCGGACGGACGGGCGGGCGGGCGGGCGGACGCACGGACGGACGCACGGACGGACGGACGCACGGACGGACGCACGGACGGACGCACGGACGGACGGACGCACGCACGGACGGACGCACGGACGGACGCACGCACGGACGGACGCACGCACGGACGGACGGACGCACGGACGCACGGACGCACGCACGGACGCACGCACGGACGCACGGACGGACGCACGGACGGACGGACGGACGCAAGGACGGACGGACGCACGGACGGACGGACGCACGGACGGACGGACGCACGCACGCACGGACGCACGCACGCACGGACGCACCGACGCACGGACGCAAGGACGCACGGACGGACGCACGGACGCACGGACGGACGGACGCACGGACGGACGCACGGACGGACGCACGGACGGACGGACACACGGACGGACGCACGGACGGACGCACGGACGGACGCACGGACGGACGCACGGAGGGACGCACGGAGGGACGCACGGAGGGACGCACGGAGGGACGCACGGACGGACGGACGGACGGACGGACGGACGGACGGACGGACGGACGGACGGACGGACGGACGGACGGACGGACGGACGGACGGACGGACGGACGGACGGACGCACGCACGCACGCACGGACGGACGCACGGACGGACGCACGCACGGACGCACGCACGGACGCACGGACGCACGCACGGACGCACGCACGGACGCACGGACGGACGGACGCACGGACGGACGGACGGACGCACGCACGCACGGACGCACGCACGGACGCACGGACGCACGGACGCAAGGACGCACGGACGCAAGGACGCACGGACGCACGGACGCACGGACGCACGGACGGACGCACGGACGGACGGACGGACACACGGACGCACGGACGCACGGACGCACGGACGGACGCACGGACGGACGCACGGTTTTATGTATATTGTGTACAAGGTGGCAGCACTAGCACATTCGAAAATGACGTGATACTTTTTTTGTAAACATCCTTCATATTTTCACGTTTAGTAAGATTACACGCAGCGCTATTATAATATTAATCATAGAGAAAGTTCACGAATGGCTCCAAGTGGATGATTTAGCAATGCCCTGTAAATCCATGTTTTTATAGGTTTTATTTTCGTAGAACAAATTACATGCCTTTAATTTGTAGCACCGTTTTTAAGTTTGTTTGCATTGTATCAATTAAAAATGGCTAGTAATTTAGAATAATAATAACTTTTAATGTATGATTCCGTTTCTTTGCAAAAGTGCACCTCTGTTAATTATGATTATTGTGTGCAAAACCAAGCCTATGGCTATGGCTGTAGATGGCCCGAGGATCTGACCGATTAAAACATGTATGTTTTAGACTTGGCTTAATTGGATAATACATAGGCACAAACACACGCACGCACGCACGTAAGCACACACAATCACACCATACACACGCACGCACGCACGCACACACACACACACACACACACACACACACACACACACACGTAATAGTAACTGTGTAACATCACGGGTAAGGAACCAGTTTGAAGCGACAATATACCGTTGGCGAAGAAAACACACATACCGTAAGTACTCTAGGTTTTACATGAAATTTACAGAGGGAGTGTTAAATATAATAATATATTGTGTATTCAACTTTGCGTGTATAAAAATGAATCACACCGCGAAATAGCTTTCTGCCAGATGGATGATTAATTATGCAGTCCGATTATCATAAATGTGTATACAAGCGCAGTGACCTACGCAATTACCATTGACTTTAAGCACAGTGAACTTGTTGGATAAAACTGAAGTATGGTGTACTGAACCGAATATTCATATTCATGCCATACACGCCCCTATATATAAAGGTAAGTTCTTATAAAGCGCAGTAAATGGTCCTTATAGGACTGCTCAAAGCGCTTTACACTTTACCGCCAGTCAGATCTGTTCAATCAAAACCATCTCAACTTCCAAGATGCAGTTAATGCGCGAAGGTTACTCATATAAATATCCACCACTGTCTATATAGCCAGGTACGCATTCATACAGCTGAGTGAACTGGAGCAATGTAGAGTGAAAAACCTGCCCAATGTTTAACACGGCAGCACAGGATTCGAAACCGGTGGATGGACGGATGGATGGATGGATGGACGGACGGACGGACGGGCGGGCGGGCGGGCGGGCGGGCGGGCGGGCGGGCGGGCGGGCGGGCGGGCGGGCGGGCGGGCGGGCGGGAGGGAGGGTGGGCGGTGGGCGGGCGGGCGTGGGCGGGCGGGCGGGCGGGCGGACGGACGGACGGGCGGGCGGGCGGACGGACGGACGGACGGGCGGGCGGACGCACGGACGGACGCACGGACGGACGGACGCACGGACGGACGCACGGACGGACGCACGGACGCACGGACGGACGGACGCACGCACGGACGGACGCACGGACGCACGCACGGACGCACGCACGGACGGACGCACGGACGCACGGACGGACGCACGCACGGACGCACGCACGGACGCACGGACGGACGGACGCACGGACGGACGCACGGACGGACGCAAGGACGGACGGACGCACGGACGCACGGACGGACGCACGCACGGACGCACGCACGCACGGACGCACGGACGCAAGGACGCACGGACGCAAGGGCGCACGGACGCAAGGACGCACGGACGCACGGACGGACGCACGGACGCACGGACGGACGCACGGACGGACGCACGGACGGACGGACACACGGACGGACACACGGACGGACACACGGACGGACACACGGACGGACGGACGCACGGACGGACGCACGGACGGACGCACGGACGGACGCACGGACGGACGCACGGACGGACGCACGGACGGACGCACGGAGGGACGCACGGAGGGACGCACGGACGGACGGACGGACGGACGGACGGACGGACGGACGGACGGACGGACGGACGGACGGACGGACGGACGGACGGACGGACGGACGGACGGACGGACGGACGGACGGACGGACGGACGGACGGACGGACGGACGGACGGACGGACGGACGGACGGACGGACGCACGGACGGACGCACGCACGCACGCACGCACGCACGGACGGACGCACGGACGGACGGACGCACGCACGGACGCACGGACGGACGCACGCACGGACGCACGGACGGACGGACGCACGCACGGACGCACGGACGCACGGACGGACGGACGGACGGACGGACGGACGGACGGACGGACGGACGGACGGACGGACGGACGGACGGACGGACGGACGGACGGACGGACGGACGGACGGACGGACGGACGGACGGACGGACGGACGGACGGACGGACGGACGGACGGACGGACGGACGGACGGACGCAAGGACGGACGGACGCACGGACGGACGCACGGACGGACGCACGCACGCACGGACGCACGCACGCACGGACGCACGGACGCAAGGACGCACGGACGCAAGGACGCACGGACGCAAGGACGCACGGACGCAAGGACGCACGGACGCACGGACGGACGAACGGACGGACGCACGGACGGACGCACGGACGGACGGACGGACACACGGACGGACGGACGCACGGACGCACGGACGGACGCACGGACGCACGGACGGACGCACGGACGGACGCACGGACGCACGCACGGACGGACGCACGG
Organism: Oasisia sp. SBJ-2009; assembly: GCA_964017155.1. Taxonomy (NCBI): domain Eukaryota; kingdom Metazoa; phylum Annelida; class Polychaeta; order Sabellida; family Siboglinidae; genus Oasisia; species Oasisia sp. SBJ-2009. The sequence continues at coordinate 8,142,187 of OZ024854.1, forward strand.
ACGGACGCACGGACGGACGCGCGGACGGACGCGCGGACGGACGCGCGGACGGACGAGCGGACGGACGCGCGGACGGACGGACGCACGGACGGACGCACGGACGGACGGACGGACGCACGCACGCACGGACGCACGCACGGACGCACGGACGGACGCACGGACGCACGGACGGACGCACGGACGGACGAGCGGACGGACGCGCGGACGGACGGACGCACGGACGGACGCACGGACGGACGGACGCACGCACGCACGGACGCACGGACGGACGCACGGACGCACGCACGGACGGACGCACGGACGGACGGACGCACGGACGGACGCACGGACGGACGCACGGACGGACGCACGGACGGACGCACGGACGGACGCACGGACGGACGCACGGACGGACGCACGGACGGACGCACGGACGGACGCACGGACGCACGGACGGACGCACGGACGGACGCGCCGCCCCAACTGCCACATACACCCTCCTATGCAAAGCAACACCGCGAGATCAATGTAGATTGAAATTGGCCAATTTAATGAGATTTAGTTTTATTTATTTATACTTGATGTAAACAACACCACAGTCAGTACATTGTTACAGCAAGCATTATTAATTATATATACCAACGGTATTAGTACTCAATTCCTACATGACCTAGACATAATAACAACCACCAACACTAACTATATCCCTACACTATACTATATTTATAATTGACACCATAACGCCACCAGGTCACCCAATATGTGACCGACCCACACAAGAAAATTTGTGGAAAACATTTCAAACCAGAATAAACCACGTTTCTGGAATCCATTCCGTGATGGTTTGACTGACCTGTCGCCAGGCAACGCGTCAATCACTAGGCAACACGCCTGTCACTAGGCAACACGTCAGTCGCTAGGCAACACGTCTGTCGCGAGGCAACATGTATGTAAGAGTACATTAATATTATATGTGCGTTGACTCCATGTATCGATGTTAAGACGATTTAGCTAGAAGACTCTGGACACTAGACTAGTCCTGGTCTAGGCTGGTCACGCTTTAGTGCATCACGGCCGGTGTTCACGAATTCAGCTCAACGATGGATGTTGAAGACGCAATAGTCGGGAGACTCTGACACTTCCTGGTATGTCACGGTGTTCACGAGTTGAGCCCACCAGTGGGTGTTGAAGACGCAATAGTCGGGAGACTCTGACACGTCCTGGTACGTCACTGGGTTCACGAGTTGATTCATCAATGGATGTCAAGAACGCAATTTCGGGGAGACTCTGGGCACGTCCTGTGGAGAACGAATGGGAACATAAAACTGTGGGCGAACGCTACAACGAATTCGCGCTCGCCTATCATATTTATCGTAGTTCTCCGTTGCAATTTAAAATGCAACCTTTATTAAATATACAAGACTATTGCTCACCAACCGAACAATGAGTATAAACATACCA
>OZ024854.1:8146126-8161126 GCA_964017155.1 Oasisia sp. SBJ-2009
CGTGCCATTTGACGGCCAACTGTCCACCAGGCCCAATTGCAAATCGTGCAGTTTGTCCGAGTGATCTGAAGTGAATTGGCCGAGTTAAAAATAATAGTATGCATTCCAAAAGCATTTTTGTAGTCGTATTGTGGGTCTCTGATTATAATTAGGTTCTGTTGTACACATGGTCATGTTGTCACTTGTACAAGTGGTTGTAGAAAGTAGCATTTGGTAGAGCTGTGTAAATTATTCCGGTATGCTGTTATAACAATATTTTTATACAGTTATCAAACCACACTTATGGTTTGCTACATCTCCATATAACACAAGTTATGTCGGTTTCATGATCATGCAACACGCACGAAAATTTCACAAAACACATTACGTTCATCACATGCTGGCCTTCTCAACCGTCCGAGAAGCGCATGTCACGAAGAAAATATGGTACAACTTAACCAATGGCGTTGTCCCACCTTACCATAGTGTGACGCTACTGTAGCATAGCCTTACGTTTCTTGTGCCTTTCGCTAATATGAACCAGAAACGGACAGAACGCCGTATTATATACACGTAGGCACTCCATGCGATAAAGAACGTACGATACATAGCTGTAGTATTTGGACACACTTACCGTCGACCCGGTTGTAGATGACCACTGACCGTACGAGGCGCTCGGACTCCAGGTCGACGGCCCACCAGGGGTAGTTGGTGGAACTGACCGTCAGCGTGCAAGAACCCTTGTAGTAGTCGCCGTTGACGTCGCCGTCGTTGGCCCTGTCTGCCAGCCCCCCGGCATCCACTGACGACTGTCTTGTAGGGCGGCCCGCGGCTACGTTGTCCTCAGTTGTCAACACTGCAAACGACAGTGCATAAACATAAACTAGAGTTCCACGAGCATATAAAAAAACAGCCTCTCTGATCACTGAATTGTTGATCATTATTCCCTCGAAATTGTCTGATACTTTATATAGCAGTTGCATTTTTAAACTAATTCCCTTCTTTTGCAGAAACCTATATTGCATTAAGCTGATTTGCATATTATGAAAGACATTGTGACTCAATGGATAGTTACACATTGCACGAACACGTACGTAAATATGCACAAGCGCAAGCACACATACAAAAACGCGCACACACACACACACTTCTCTGAAAAATACAAGAACGGTGTGTTTTATTACCATTTCACGATTTGACGCTACTACTCAATTCAACGAGAACCGGCAGCAATCGTCGCCAAATAATACAAATCCTTATTATATACACGAAACATTCGATGATGGTTGTACACTCAGGCACTCTCACATACATACACACGTACGCACGCACGCACGCACGCACGCACGCACACATATTTAGACATATACGTAAACACCTACAGATGAATCACGCACGCAACCACACATGCACTCACTCATACACGCACGCACGCACAAACGCACAAACGCACACACACATACACGCAAAATACTGAAAAAAGTGAAGTTCCCCACGAAAATATATTGACAAGTACAGCTAAACAAGCTGGCACAATGGTCGATACCCCGAACACATTTTTATTGTACGTACGTTTGGTGAAAGGATAGGCAAACACTTCTACTTCACACAGCGTCAGGACGCTATTCCTCGCAGCAATCTGTACTACCAGATACCGTCCCACTGCATTCTTCTCACATTGTATGATCAGTCGTGCTTCAGTCTGAGGGCCATCGAGTGTAGCACAGGTCGCGTCCATGGTGATGACAGATGACGCTCCAGTTGACGGCCAAGTGGACATTAGTCCAATCATCAAATCGTGGAGTCTCTCGGGTAGAGCTGCATACAATTGGATATATAATATATATATGTGTGTGTGTGTGTGTGTGTGTGTGTGTGTGTGTGTGTGTGTGTGTGTGAGTGTGTGTGTGTGTGTGTGTGTGTGTGTATGTGTGTGTTTGTGGTGTGTGTGGTGTGGGTGGTGTGTGTGTGTGTGTGTGTGTGTGTGTGTGTGTGTGTGTGTGTGTGTGTGTGTGTGTGTGTGTGTGTGTGTGTGTGTGTGTGTGTGTGGTGTGTGGTGTGTGGTGTGGTGCGTGGTGCGTGGTGCGTGGTGCGTGGTGCGTGGTGTGTGGTGTGTGGTGTGTGGTGTGTGGTGTGTGGTATGTGGTGTGTGTGTGTGTGCGTGCGTTCGTGCGTGCGTGCGTGTGCGTATGTATGTGTTTATGGTTGTGTGCTTGTAAGCGTATGGCCAAGAGTATCTACTATGCCAAAAATTGTCTATCGATACTACAACGTTCCATTATTGATCCCTGCAGGCTACTTTTGGTTTTTGTTATAAAAAGATAAAAGATGTATTTAAAAGTGGGCATAGTTACCATCGACTCTGTTATAAATGACCACTGATCGAACGTATCGTTTCGACTCCAGGTCGACGGCCCACCAGGGGTAGTTGGTGGAATCGACCGTCAGCGTGCAAGAACCCTTGTAGTAATCGCCGTTGACGTCGCCGTCGTTGGCCCTATCTGCCGACCCACCCTCATCTACTGACGACTGTCTTGTAGGGCGGCCCGCGGCATCGTTGTCCTCAGTTGTCAACACTGCAAACGGCAGTGCACGACACTTCAAGCAAAGAGTTCGTCGAGTATGTAAACTTGTTGATGAAGATATCTATCGTTCAAATTGTCTGATGCGTGACGCAGCCATTTCCAAATAAATATTAGTACGAAGAAGAATGTACGTCTACTCATAGTAAGAGTACGTACGTACGCACGCACGCACGCACGAACACGTCTAAACATAAACACCCAAGAACATGCAGCACATTATATTTTCTTTTGGATGAAACAATCTATTTGACTGGAAATACATTACAGGCGTGTATTCAAATATGTAACAATTTGTGTAAAAACTATGTAGTGGTTAACTTACTACAGTTTCCGAACACTGTTCTAAATCCGCTGTTTTTGTTTGGAAAATTGCCTGGTAAACACACATACACGTACACAGACTACACACATTCACACCACAACTATACACACGCGCAGGCAAATATACATGCACTCACCTTCGCACACAATCACACACACACACACACACACACACACACACACACACACACACACACACACACACACACACACACACACACACACACACACACATACACATACACACACACGCACGCACGCGCACCAGCGCGCGGACACTCGACAACAGACCCCGTTAATATATTATTGATTGACCACGAATCAGGTGCATTGTCTTCAATACGACGACAAAGCGGATATTTATGGTTTATTCAGTGAGTCCTACCCACCGGGCTCCACACAGGGGCTGGTGATATAAAGCTGCGTTCATTTACGCGCGGTTTACTGGTCGCAACTAACACCTTAACAGCGACTAGTCGGCCGGTTTCATGAGACCAATAATTATTTAACATTAATTTTGTGTAACTAACTCGACGGAGACTTTACCTAAAAAGGAAACTAGGAATCTCAGTATTTGTGGTGTCTCGGATGGTAATCTTGTTAATTTTGATTAAATCTTGTATGTATTACCACCCCCGCCAGTATTGCCAACTCCGCGGTTTTCCTGCGGAGTTGGGCTTATTTTAGACCTGTTTCGCTGGGGCTGGGGGAAATTCAACCGCTGCGGGTTGCGCGTGTTGGGGCTTCTTCTTGTGCACATGCCGCTATTTTGGGCTAGTTTCAAAAGTCGTGGTTTTTACGTCATATGTTACATTAAGAGCCACCATATTATGTGTCTCATAATAAATACCAATTGAAAGTCTCCTAATGTTTTCGAATATAAATAAGGATAACAATCATTCTCGCGCGCCAGGGGTCGCTGCTGTTGATTGCGTCAATGTCAGCTCTTCTCGTCATAGCGTCTTAGATGCTCCTCAGGTTCAGCCAGCCAGCAGCAATAGCTTATGTTACAGTAGTCCATGCATGACACCCGGGGATTGTGATGACGGAGAAGGGATACAACACAATACACCCCGGTACTACCATTTTTCGTTGCCATATAACTCATATTGTCTTGATAATGATAATAATGTTTATTTTTTCCAACACTACAATACATGATACTGATGTCTTAGTATATACTATTCTTATTATGTTAAAAAAAGAATATACCGAAGATAAATCTTATGATATAACCCTGTAAAAATATTTAAAATAAAACACTACACAATTTCTCATTAAGTGCATGCAGCACAAACATTATTAATTAAACTTGTAAAACATATAAATTATATTCAAGTGCAGTACGTTATAATATAATCATACATTCACAAATTTTCACTTGTACATTAAGTAATACAGTTACTGCATATTAATTGTTCATATTTGTCAAATAATAAAATATATATTATGATAATAGACACCATTAACTAACGCAGTTATGCGCCGCGACCGTGTCGGGCAGTGTAAGGCATGTATGTGATTACGTAGATGGCCATTAATGTGGGGAATTATGTGACGTTATGATGTACAGTGTCCAAGCAAGCCATTATAATATAGAGTTCACCGTAGAACAGTAGATGGCGCTTAGCTGGAAGTAATGACGGAATCATCCACTCACCAGGCATTAAGGTGGTGATACACGTACGAGAGACTCGTACGAGTGGCTCGGGTGAAACCATCCGAATCGTAGGTGTATCGCAAAATCGGACGTACAATCGTACGTGTATCATGCATGTCGGAGTCACTCGTACGAGACACTCGTACGGGTGACTCAAACTAAACAAATGAGATGACAGCACTGAGTTGAACTTCGACCTTCTTAAAAATGGCAGATACTGATTTGGCAAAACTCTCACTACAAATTTTTGTCGAGCTTAACGGTAAAAACATTCGCTATGGAATGGTGCAAATCCACGTTACAAAGACAAAAGTATCGGTTACGAATAGCCTGCAAGTTCTCAATGTTGACGCCCCTTGAAGCAATGTTCACAAAAAATGGACAAATATAGCACAGAAATTCGGTTGTTGTCGTCGGCGTCGAATGACGGATGGATCGTTCAGAGCCCTGTGAGAAGTAAGTAAAGACAGCGACATCGTGAAATTAGGATCACACGATTAACTGTTGTTTAGTTTCCACAATATGTATTTTATACATTTTAATCCATAAAACAATGCTCGTCTGACACACACTTTACCAATGAGTGAATGACACTGCCACTGCACTGGCGGAAACATACTGGTATTCGGGTAACATTTTGTATTTTCTCAACGTTTTTAAAACAGTATAACATTACTTTTATAGAACGTTTTATATATCTAAAACAAAATAAAGGTAACTTCTTATATAGCGCAGTATCCGGTCCTCAGGACTGTTCAAAACGCTTTTACACTTTACTTCCCTGGTAGACCTGTTCAATTCAACACCGTCTAAATTTCTCTGGGAAGCAATCAATGCGCGAAGGCTGCTCGTAGACATATTCACCACTGTCTATGGTCAGGTACTCATTTATACAGTTGAGTGAACTGGAACAATGTAGAGTGAAAAAACATGCGCAAGGTTTTAACACCGCAGCACATGATTCGAACCCGGGTCCTCTTAGTCGAGAGTCCGAAGCTCTACCCCTGAGCCACTGCGCTCTGTATCTTTAAATCCCTAATGAAGCTGACCCCCGGGGACCGGGAGACACCTGCAGTTTAAGGCGGGAACTAGGCTTACTCTTGCTGTTGTATTTTATGAACTCACCTTCTATGGCAAAAGCGAAGACCAACACCAGCCAAAACATGACGGAGGCTTCGAGCGCCACGTCCATCGTTGCAGCGGTCTGTCACAACAGTGCCTGTCGCTAACGAAGACTACGTGCGTAGCGACAGGTGTCTATGGTGACACATGGTACATACAAAGGGACGTCCCCACCGGATGCGTGGCACATAATGTATGTTCGTGCCTGTGTGCGTGTGCGTGTGCGTGTGCGTGTGCGTGTGCGTGTGCGTGTGCGTGTGCGTGTGCGTGTGCGTGTGCGTGTGCGTGTGCGTGTGCGTGTGCGTGTGCGTGTGCGTGTGCGTGTGCGTGTGCGTGTGCGTGTGCGTGTGCGTGTGCGTGTGCGTGTGCGTGTGCGTGTGCGTGTGCGTGTGCGTGTGCGTGTGCGTGTGCGTGTGCGTGTGCGTGTGCGTGTGCGTGTGCGTGTGCGTGTGCGTGTGCGTGTGCGTGTGCGTGTGCGTGTGCGTGTGCGTGTGCGTGTGCGTGTGCGTGTGCGTGTGCGTGTGCGTGTGCGTGTGCGTGTGCGTGTGCGTGTGCGTGTGCGTGTGCGTGTGCGTGTGCGTGTGCGTGTGCGTGTGCGTGTGCGTGTGCGTGTGCGTGTGCGTGTGCGTGTGCGTGTGCGTGTGCGTGTGCGTGTGCGTGTGCGTGTGCGTGTGCGTGTGCGTGTGCGTGTGCGTGTGCGTGTGCGTGTGCGTGTGCGTGTGCGTGTGCGTGTGCGTGTGCGTGTGCGTGTGCGTGTGCGTGTGCGTGTGCGTGTGCGTGTGCGTGTGCGTGTGCGTGTGCGTGTGCGTGTGCGTGTGCGTGTGCGTGTGCGTGTGCGTGTGCGTGTGCGTGTGCGTGTGCGTGTGCGTGTGCGTGTGCGTGTGCGTGTGCGTGTGCGTGTGCGTGTGCGTGTGCGTGTGCGTGTGCGTGTGCGTGTGCGTGTGCGTGTGCGTGTGCGTGTGCGTGTGCGTGTGCGTGTGCGTGTGCGTGTGCGTGTGCGTGTGCGTGTGCGTGTGCGTGTGCGTGTGCGTGTGCGTGTGCGTGTGCGTGTGCGTGTGCGTGTGCGTGTGCGGAGTTGGAGTGTGGGGAGTTGATGCCTATTCAAAATTCCTTGTGCAGTTTTTAAATGAACTAAACTATCTGAATGAAACCGACTATCTGAATGAAACCTTGTTCGCTATTGAATACACGATTTGAATACACTTCCCTCCTGGTTACAGCGTGCAACAAGCCGACCAGGCGACGTCACTAAATCAGCGAAACGAGTCCAGGGTACATTTCTTCGTAGACCTCAGTGAGAATGTCATATTGATTACATGTCAACTCTCCTCTACAATCGACAATCACCCACTGAACTAATTAATAGCCCAACAGTGTGGAACGGCAGTGATTAATAACTTAACAGTATGGAACGGCAGTGATTAATAACTTAACAGTGTGGAACGGCAGTGATTAATAACTTAACAGTATGGAACGGCAGTGATGGGACTGCTCGACAACTAATTGCCGGGTCATCATGACTTCAACTCCTCTGTTGTCTCGACTCATCTTGCTTGCTAGCTACACCGTCCGCTATCTCTACTTCTAATATGTAAGATGAGTCACGCCAGCATCGCTAATCTAAATCGCCAATTTGGTTATTTAGTATTCAGCAAACAATTTTGGTAAATGGTTTCGTTTGTACACTTTGTGTTATGCCTATTTATTTGATAATTTATCACAATTTAACTGCTTGATGGCAATGATCGACAAGCAAGTCCAACCACCTGCGTTTCCTTCGCAGCAACAAAGGCGAAAAACACTAGTTCTAACATGTCTCAAGATGCTTGAAGCAGCAGCGACGTACTTGAAACGTGACACTCAGTCATAGACCGCGGTGGACCGTATTAAGCTCCAATTTTTATACAAGGCTGAATAAGATTGTCCCTCCTGGGCTCCTATCCCGAGCATTACATAAACCCGTTGTTGCGCTTACATTTTTCCTATTGACGTTTCTGCGCATGCGCGATAAATGTAAAATCATCAATGTGCAGCGAAACCACAAAGTATCTATGGTATAAATACCACGAGATGTTCGTTAGGATGTACATAACCTCTCGGCAAAGTTATTTGTCGAAAATTAACACGAGGCAAACAAGTTTTGAGGCATGTATTGCGTAAATCACGTGACCGTAGTGCGCCATAATCCGTGACAGTGATTTAAACAAACGTAATATTTTAATGTATTGAACGACATTTTAAGCAACTCTTCACAGTAATCATCACAGGAGAGCACATGGCATTTATACCCAAAATGCTTTGTGGTGTCGCTGCATATTAATGATTTTACATTTATCACGCATGCGCAGGAACGTCAATCGAAAAGTTTATAACGACCAGAAAAATGTAAGCGCGACACCGTCACTACGATGTAGATAGTGTTATCGAGTGCGTGTGCCGCGTGGAACGGGTCGTCACTGGAGCAGGTGCAGCCGCGTGGAACGGGTCGTCACTGGAGCAGGTGCAGTCGCGTGGAACGGGTCGTCACTGGAGCAGGTGCAGCCGCGTGGAACGGGTCGTCACTGGAGCAGGTGCAGCCGCGTGGAACGGGTCGTCACTGGAGCAGGTGCAGCCGCGTGGAACGGGTCGTCACTGGAGCAGGGCGAGCACCATGCTGCGCTGCCGCCGCTCCTTCGCCGCGTGTTTGCTCGCCGTAGCGTCGTCGACGGCCTTCCGCCAGACGACGGCCTTGTGTCTCTCCCAGTTCACGTGCCGCTCCAGCCCCGTCTGCAAGTCGCTGTCACTCGGGTACGGCGAGACCTGGCGACATGCAACTGAGCTTTAGCGACCAGCAGACTAATCGGTTACAAAACACTGCCCAAAATGGACACACATTTATTATGGGAACCTCCCTAGAGAGCTATGTAATACACCGAAGTGAAATGACCGTAACTCGACTGACACAGGGAAGGCCGGAAGGAAGACAGGGTAGATTGGTAGATTAACCGTCGACTCGCGTTTTCCCTTTTCTGGGACAGATGTTATATCGTGCATATAAATACAAATGAAAATCGATTGTACGAACATGATAAAACGAATTACTGAAATTTCAACAATTCTCTTCATGCCATTAGTACAGAAACATGTTTATGGCCATGACAGATGGGAACACGAACGTCGTAAAACAGGTAGACGCTAAAGAAAAGGCGGAGATAATAATAATGAGCAGAGGTGGAAAATGTCATAGCACTGTGTGAAAGCGAATGGTCTGCTTAAAACAGGACAAGAAGAACAATAAACTGCCGATGACAGGACAAGAAGAACAATAAACTGCCGATAACAGGACAAGAAGAACAATAAACTGCCGATGACAGGACAAGAAGAACAATAAACTGCCGATGACAGAACAAGAAGAACAATAAACTGCCGATAACAGGACAATTGCTGCTCGACGGTTAGGTCAGTGGTCAAAGGAGCGTGCCGAGAACTGAAGAAATGACCGAGAGGATATCGAAAACTGCGTACAGGACTGTGAAAGAGTACGTCAGTTTATTCAAATGCCTCCTATAATTTGTGCCTACCGCAACATTTTGGACTGGCAAACATGTTATCTTGCCTAAAGACCTCGATATAACGCAAACATATTGTAATACATTTTACCTGAAATGAAGGGTTTCGTTAAAATAACGTTTCTGTTACAGCTCGGCCTGCGTGTTGTTTGCAGGTCTGCTCCCTTTTATATTAATATATATCATTACTTATTTACTCTCTCAAATTATGTGTTTGTGATGAGCAGGTTATGGGCAATTAGTTTGTTGGAATTATCTTTCATTGTCGTCTTTCGAGCGGGTCTGGGTCGATACACCGACTCAGCCGTTGTGAAAGTGCAGTAACACGTCTACGGATTTTTTACTTTTTAAATTGTTAACGTTTTATTTTATAGTTTACTGGGCAAACGGACCACCCACTATTCACCAGCTCAGTTTTGAAGCCAATACATGTCAGTAAACTGCTCGGAACGAAATTCCATAACAAAACTACTGGACAGATGGCATCTTAATTACCACCATGCAGGTATATGTGTTTCCGGAGCCGGGATTACTCTAGGCCCGGGACACCGGCGACCGTTGCTACCTCAGCTCGTAGTCTCCGCATGAGCGCCTGAGGAGCGCGGTCGAGGTAGAAGCGCTTGTCGATCATGATGCACTCGGCACCGTTGCTGACGAGACTAAACTTGGGCTGTTGTCCGTAGACAAGGTCCGCCAGACCCTGCAAAATGACACCGAATGACGCGTGAGTAGACCATGAAACAAAGGTCCGACGGACGGACCGAATGACGCATAAAACTGAACGTCCGGAGAATAGATAGAAAGACATATTAGCGTGAAGCTGATAGACCGAGACCGAGTTGTAAAAGGTTAAAATAAGTTCTTATATAACGGAGTATCCAATCCTCAAGATTGCTCAAAGCACTTTACACTTTACTCCCTGGCACACATGTTCAATCGAACACCATGTCGACTTCTCTGGGAAGCACCCAGCCACGCTGCAATTAATGCGCGAAGACTATTCATCCACCGAACGGACGGACGGACGGACGGACGGACGGACGGACGGACGGACGGACGGACGGACGGACGGACGGACGGACGGACGGACGGACGGACGGACGGACGGACGGACGGACGGACGGACGGACGGACGGACGCACGGACGCACGGACGCACGGACGCACGGACGCACGGACGCACGGACGCACGGACGCACGGACGCACGGACGCACGGACGCACGGACGCACGGACGCACGGACGCACGGACGCACGGACGCACGGACGCACGGACGCACGGACGCACGGACGCACGGACGCACGGACGCACGGACGCACGGACGCACGGACGCACGGACGCACGGACGCACGGACGCACGGACGCACGGACGCACGGACGCACGGACGCACGGACGCACGGACGCACGGACGCACGGACGCACGGACGCACGGACGCACGGACGCACGGACGCACGGACGCACGGACGCACGGACGCACGGACGCACGGAGTGAGATGGATGCGTATGAACTACAACCACACTTACAAATACGTCTCCTTTGCTGAGGGTTTGTATTGCTACAAACACTTCGTCAGTTTCGCTTTCGCACTGCGGCTTCTTGACGATCTGAAAAATGGAACGAATCCCATGGTGCCTTGGGATAAATGACATCGTAGATATTGTTTTGTTGTAATTTTGTTCAAAACAAATTTTTAGTTGGCCATTATTTATTTATAGTTTGGAGGACCTGGTGGCAAGGTTAATTTCAACCGCGGTGAATGTCAGTGCACTGAACACGTGTACGATGTTTAGCTTAACCATATGTGCGTCACGTTTAATCCAGAGATACCTTACCACAAGCACAGAGCCTGCAAGCGCCCCGGTCTTCGTTCGTTTTGACCGCAATACCCTTTGACGGTCAAGCAGTCAATTCCCCACTTTCCACAATAGATTTCCTGTTACGATTCACTGGCTAACTGTGAGTAGAGGAACATACCCATGGCTCTAAGACAAAATATTCATGCATCACGGACATCGGTTAGATCCAGACTGTGTCGAAAGAGGTTACCTGTTCGTCCGTGTACTGCTCGAGACCACGTTGAAGGCCTGGCAGCGACAGTCCCAGTCCAACGAGCTCTCTCTGTCGTCTTGCGGTACCGCAGCTGTCTCGCTTGCTAGAATCACCTTCACGGAGCAGGCGCTCCAAGTAGGCGCAGTGGCTCTCGGGGTCGAGCACAGGAGGAAGTGGTCTTCGTTCTACAAGTGATTAACTAAGTGTGTATGCATTGCCTTTATTTTACTGAACATTTCTCAGGAAAGTTCTTTTTCCAATCAAAAGTTTAAATTTTTCATAGATCTTTCTTCTTACCATTTTTCAAGATCTTTCTTCTTACCTGTCGAGGCTTTCGTCTGACGTTACACGGCGACTTCATCAGTACCAGTGACGAATGAAGAAGTCATAACGTCAGACGAACACCTCTACAGGTAAAAAGAAAGATCTTGTTTTTGGATATGAAAATGAAATTTTTTGATTGCGTTTATTTTAGTTGTCATTGAAAGTACAACTTCGCCTACACGAACTTCGATCTACGATGTTCTGCTCGTGGTTTGCCACTTTGGCGTCGAGGTTTTGTCGCTGCCGTCGGCATGTGTTCTAACCGCATATCTCCAGCAATAACAAATATGCGTTTGTGTTTATGTTGTTTTAGTATTGTCTCTGTTATTTCGGGTAAGTCATTAGTAGAGAGGGCGTGTGTCGTGGCATCGATAGCACTCACTGCGGGCACGGGCAGGTTTCACTTTGCGCAATTTCTTCAGAACCGTGCAGCTGCCCTAAAAAAGATGGACGGAGAGATGAGACAACGTTAACATCCACCCTGGAGTTTGTATACACTTTGCGTATATCAAATAATATATATATATATATATATATATATATATATATATATATATATATATATATATATATATATATACATGCATACATACATACATACATACATATATATATATATATATATATATATATATATATATATATATATATATATCTATATATAGCTATGATATTCGCACTATTGTATCAGTGTCTACATCTTTTTCGAACCATATGAGTTGGAAGCGAAATTTAGTTATAAAATATCTATGCTCTGGGATGTCATACGTGTAATGCAGAGTTGTTTTTTCTTAAGGGGTACTATACCAGTAACTCTCCCCTACATACAGAATTTGCTTGGTTGTCGGGTGGCCCCTCCAATGCAAAATCCTGGCTACGCCACTGGGCACGAACACGCGCATGGTGCATGTTGCGGCGGCAGCACGTACGAGTCGAAGTACTCACGTCTTGTTATACTTATTGTTATTTAAAAAATGTGTAGCGGTAGCTATGGAAACTTCTAAAAAGTAGTAATGAACGATACGTCTCGCTTACCGATTTGACGATGTAAATCCACTCTGACTTCTGGCTGTCTTCAACGAGTACTTGGCCTCTCCTGCGGTAATATACACACGTGTATGCGCGGCAACACACACGTGTCTGTGTGTGTGTGTGTGTGTGTGTGTGTGTGTGTGTGTGTGTATAAGCGCGCGTGCGTGCGTATGTGCGTGCGTGCGTGCGTGTGTGCGTGATTATGTTAAATCCACTAACATTCGAGGCCATATGGTTGTATATATCCTCAGACAACAACGTGCTGAGGTCAACCCACATTTTACTAGGGTCACTAGGTTTCCTATATTTGGTGATGCATTAAAATTTTAAATAAAAATGGAAACTCTAATAAAGCATAGTTATTTTATTGTGTAGTCTACGTTATTTCGGTTAAATGTATCTTGAATGTTGGCTAGGAATGTATGTAACATTCTAACCAATAACTAGTCTAAAGTAGTAATCGAAATAAATGATGTCTTGCAGAACCGCAGACGTTACTTTGGTTTCGTTGTCGATTTTGTAAATAAACACACCTTCGAAAGCACATGACCGCTTTTTCCGTGTTGTCCGCCAGGAGCTCCACCGGCCAATCGTGAAGACAGCCGACATTGCTGAATTATCAACGGGAAAAATAAATAGTTTGCATCAAAGATCATGTTACGCTAATATGCATTTTATTGTTGATAAGTTGATCCAGACATGTGCTGTACGGCTGCCCCCGTGTCAGAGCACTGTTCTTTTGCGAGTCTTACATATACAATTTGAAAAGAAAGCTAGATAGTGTAGAAAACAAAAAGGAGTTGGGAATATGAAGGCGGGCACCTGTTCATATCGAAGGACAACGACTGTAGGCTCTGTAGCACCTCTATATCACTACTACACATAGATATTGCAAGTAACCAAATCTATCGTGATTAAATGCCCGGCAATTGTTTTACATCGGCAACTAAATAGAAAAGAAGGATATGCTGCGTTGATGTCGTATTGTAACAATTTATATACACTGTAATCACATGTTCTATAAAACATTAACACTTAAATCAGGTAATAGTAATAATTTATAGGTGCATATGCTAGGACACCTTGCGTCTGCCTACCTCAGTAGCGGATCATTCGTGTTTTTCAGACCACCGTAACGGAATATCTCCCAGTAGTCCTGCAGCAGTTAAATAACTGTATACATGTACGTGAGTAAGAAGTTAATTAACTGTATTCGTGTAAGTGAGTAAGAAGTTAATTAACTGTATACGTGTACGTGAGTAAGAAGTTAATTAACTGTATTCGTGTACGTGAGTAAGAAGTTAATTAACTGTATACATGTACGTGTGTAAGAAGTTAATTAACTGCATACATGTACGTGAGTAAGAAGTTAATTAACTGTATTCGTGTAAGTGAGTAAGAAGTTAATTAACTGTATACGTGTACGTGAGTAAGAAGTTAATTAACTGTATTCGTGTACGTGAGTAAGAAGTTAATTAACTGTATACATGTACGTGTGTAAGAAGTTAATTAACTGTATACATGTACGTGAGTAAGAAGTTAATTAACTGCATTCGTGTAAGTGAGTAAGAAGTTAATTAACTGTATACGTGTACGTGAGTAAGAAGTTAATTAACTGTATACGTGTACGTGTGTAAGAAGTTAATTAACTGCATACATGTACGTGTGTAAGAAGTTAATTAACTGCATACATGTACGTGTGTAAGAAGTTAATTAACAGTATACGTGTACGTGTGTAAGAAGTTAATTAACTGCATACGTGTACGTGTGTAAGAAGTTAATTAACTGTATTCGTGTAAGTGTGTAAGAAGTTAATTAACTGTATACGTGTACGTGGGTAAGAAGTTAATTAACAGTATACGTGTACGTGTGTAAGAAATTAATTAACTGTATACGTGTACGTGTGTAAGAAGTTAATTAACTGTATACGTGTAAGTGTGTAAGACGTTAATTAACTGTATACGTGTACATGTGTAAGAAGTTAATTAACTGTATTTGTATAAGTGTGTAAGACGTTAATTAACTGTATACGTGTACGTGAGTAAGAAGTTAATTAACTGTATAAGTGTACGTGTGTAAGAAGTTAATTAACTGTATTCGTGTAAGTGTGTAAGAAGGGTTTGCAAGAAAGACGCTAATCTCTGGGGATTACTGCTTTTTACTTCCAATAAAAAACATATCGGACATTGTCTCGCGGTCAACATATCGATAGGCCTACCTCTTCGCTGAATGCAAGTAGTTCGACAGTTCCCTCCGAGATCGCTGTAGCAGAGCGTGGTTGGTTAGCGATGATGCCAAGTTCGCCGAAACTGTCGCCACGATTGAGGTAACACAGGGTCCTCGACACGCTCGAGTTCTCCTCCATCCGGGTTATCACA
>OZ024854.1:8173626-8408626 GCA_964017155.1 Oasisia sp. SBJ-2009
ACTACTACTACTACTACTACTACTACTACTACTACTACTACTACTACTACTACTACTACTACTACTACTACTACTACTACTACTACTACTACTACTACTACTACTACTACTACTACTACTACTACTACTACTACTACTACTACTACTACTACTACTACTACTACTACTACTACTACTACTACTACTACTACTACTACTACTACTACTACTACTACTACTACTACTACTACTACTACTACTACTACTACTACTACTACTGATGCCTCCTACCTGAGCCAGAAAGGATGAAGTAGAAGTTTCTGGCTCTGTGCCCTTGGCGAATGACGATACGACGTCCTACAAACCTAACGCGACATTGTCAGTAGGTCATGACAATGGTAATCCAGCAGTAATTAATATGTTGACTATTTTTATTGCACATAATTATAAATATGCAACTGTACAATGACATGTAGTTAATATTAGCTTGCAATGATTAAAACCGATTATTTTGTTGAAATGGCATAACGTTTTTTGTGGTAATAATAACATCCGTCATCTGTGATGGATTCTAGAAGTACTGCTACTTTGATTCGTGCCAGGTATCTGTGTATGTGTGTTTGTTAGTCTACCATCATCCGCGAAGTCGAATAATTATCCGTTAGTGGATCATAGAGTTGAGTTACTTCAGTCCAAGCCATTTTGTAAATTGACTGATTACCCATGCCGAACTTGTTTTCATAATGTAAATACATACTATTCAAACTACATACGTGTCTATAATACTGCCAACATTGATTTTCTATGATATGCTAACTTACTAAAGCGATAGTTACAAACATTTCTATACAATTTCCTCTTGTGAGATTGTTCATCCCGTAGTTACAGGTTCCATTCGTGTAAGGTTATTGATCGATTCAGTACCCGTGTAAACAGCGCAAGTATCCGCCCCAATTCGAAGATAGATAAATAATTTCTGGGAATCCCAGTACAACGCCCCGTCCGCCCACTCGTGATCGATTTCATTGGATGAGCTTAAAGGTTGAGTTTTACAAAGGGATGTACCGAGGGTACTGATGGCTGGTACTACAGCGACCACTGGCACGCGAGGATGGTCTTACCTCTCGTACCAGCCTCTGGCGGCGACCATCGTCTGTATGCGGACCGGACAGGCCGCCATGGCTGTGTAGTTGCGGAGGGCGACCTCCACCTTCACAAACGACATATACACATATACATACACACACATGTATACATACATATACACATACACACGACAAAGATGAAACCCAGTCAGAAAGATAGTTCTCGGTCCGCCCATTTACAGCAAGTCTATATGCTCTCCTTTAAAACGTTTTTTATGTAATGTTTGTCCGCCACATCGTAAAGCATGGGATACTTCTTCTATGAAACGATTAGGCGGGCCTCAACATCTTTCGTCCAAACTTCCGCCACATTCAGCTGTGTACGCAGCATCACGTGACCCCATACAATCATCATACAAATACAATAGAAATACATTTGATACCACAAATCATACCGTACTAATAACCTTTTTACTGACAGTTGTATAAAGCCCACGGTATAAAGGAGTTACGGAATCTATTCGTTCTAGTAACTGGTAACGGGTACACATTTTCTTGTCTAATATTATACTCGGTATGTCTTTTGTCAGGCAGCAGATAATTTAATC
The DNA here is from genome assembly GCA_964017155.1 of Oasisia sp. SBJ-2009. Lineage (NCBI taxonomy): Eukaryota > Metazoa > Annelida > Polychaeta > Sabellida > Siboglinidae > Oasisia > Oasisia sp. SBJ-2009. Next base: position 8,175,299 of record OZ024854.1, read on the forward strand.
TATGTGTGCCGACTTTAATTTTATCAAGATATTTTTGACAAATGCTCTCCCGTCTTACATTCAACGTATCCAGGTTAACACGTCTTAGTATCTCCGCGTAACCCAATCCAGGAAAAATACATTTTAATGCCCTTTTTTGTATAACTTCAATATTGTCAGACAAATATTGGGGCAAGTTAGTGTGCCATACAGGACATGCATATTCTAGAACTGGTCTCACCACACTAACATATACACGAGATGCTTCCGAAAAATGAAACGTGTTATCCTAAAGAATCGCTCGAAACTTGCTCAAGACGCGCTCAAGATGCGTCGAGAAGGTCTCGAGAACCTCAGACACGGCTGAGACTCGCTCAAGACGCGGTCGAGACGGTTGTGTCTACCTAGGCATCATGTTGCTGGAGACCAAAGTTATTCGAACGACCATTAGAACTGCATAGAACAGTCACATAATGACCACTTAAACACATAACTAACGATTGACCATTTTTATATTTCGTATACGCTTACGTAATGAATTTCTTCCACTGTCCGTGTTTCCGCCTTTTTCATCAAAATTCGTTTCGTGTCGTTGGAAACACGAGCCTGGAGGGGAACAGTATTAGTTTAACACAGACACACAACCACACGCGCGGGCGTACACACGCACGCACACACACACGCACGCACACACGCACGCACGCACACACGCACACAAACACACACACGCACACGCACACGCACACGCACACGCACACGCACACGCACACGCACACGCACACGCACACGCACACACACACACACACACACACACACACACATTGCAGGAGTAGTGAGACTCAATGCTGGTAAGACGTATGTGTATGTATTTCACATGTAATCTAAAACTTACATCGGTTAGCTGTTACTAAACATACAACAGTAAGGGCAATCTAAATTGAAAGTCAGCTGGTAAGCTTTCATAAATTGTAACGAAACACTACTTTCTGGTTGTGTTATTATCATGTGCAAACGCCGTTTTATATATTCTCTATTTCGTTCTCATCAAAAGATGTCACAAATGATGTGTTAAGTGGTAGGTTTCTACACATCAAGACCAAGTCTTTGGTCCAACAGACGCTGATCTTACGTGTTTCTCGGCCCGATATTCCATGACGTCAAAGAGGACATCGTCCGCAAGGTCATAGGTCACCAACTGGACACTCGTGTCTAAGAACTCCTTCACCCTGAAATGGCACAATGTAAGAGTTTATTCGAACTATTTACTGTACTGCTTATAATATTCTGAGTTTGGATGAAACGTTGTATGAAGACGGACATTTAGAGATCGCAGTCGAATAAAACCGAAAGCGATTGCTTGGAGAAATGTCGGGGTGATCATGACGGACAGTAACATTTCTAAAAAAATTGAGATAAGTTTTGAAGAAGGATTATAAGAACAGAGGCGAAAACTCAATGAATTGTGGAGATGGAAAATTACAATTGAGATTGAAGGGATAATGAAGAAAACGGAGGAGAACGGAGGATTGATGATAGCAAACTATGACGAGAAAGAACGTAACGAGTGGTTCGATAGAATGTATCTGGGCACCGTGTCGCTAAGATAAAGAGCTAGTTTAAAGAATCATTCATAATTAAACAAAATCAGACAATGTCCATGACACACCAGTGACAATGTCCACGACACACCAGTGACAATGTCCACGACACACCAGTGACAATGTCCACGACACACCAGTGACAATGTCCACGACACACCAGTGACAATGTCCACGACACACCAGTGACAATGTCCACGACACACCAGTGACAATGTCCACGACACACCAGTGACAATGTCCACGACACACCAGTGACAATGTCCATGACACACCAGTGACAATGTCCATGACACACCAGTGACAATGTCCATGACACACCAGTGAAAATGTCCAGTTTGCCTGTCATGGTTCTTATTCGTTTTCAGGTTTAAAAAACAATTAAGGTGCAAAATCGTATTTAAGAGCTCTTAACAATGTTAATGCAGTAGTGCCTTGAATCATGCAGGAACAGCCGGGAATAGGACAGTAGAACTGCGAAGAACAACAGCTAATTATTTGTTTCAGTCAGATGACAAGTTACGGGACATTATGTAATAACACATAATTAATGAAGTAAAATAACAGAAAGAAATATGCTACTGATAATAATAATAATTATACTATTATTAACCAATTGATGATGATAATACATATTACTATAACAACAATGACGGGTGTTAAATAATCAAAACTGTGACAACATACCATGGATGTTAACACTATTTATAACACAAACAAAATTAGTTATAATGATGATGATAACTGTAATAGGAGTTGCAATAATGTCAATAATGATTATGGTGATAATAAGTTACGATGGTGCTATGCATCGCTTTATTACAGACATTGATTCAACACAACGTAGTACCGGACTCATCATATCTCACCGAGCCGCGTGTTTTCGCCACAGTCCGATGAAGATTGTCAGAAATTTACCGAGGCGGCGAAACTTGTCGACGTAATATCCGGGCTACAAGAGGAAAGTAAACAAACATTAATTAGAAACGACGACTGACCACTTATGTGGCGGCAAAAGTTTGTGTGTGTGTGTGTGTGTGCGTGCGTGCGTGCGTGCGTGCGTGCGTGCGTGCCTGTGTGCGTGCGTGCCTGCGTGTGTGCATAGCCACTCCTAAATAGAAATGTACTGAGAAATGAGACTATGATTAAGCTTAGCTAAGTGTGATTAATATGATATTTAATATTATAATTAAATAACAATTAAGTTAATTTCAAATAACTAAAATATAAATAATTATGATTATACTCCATGGCTTACTCTGTTACCGAAGTACTTTGAGAAACTCATCAAACCAGACAGTTACTTCGTAGGCCTATTAACATGGTTCTACTGCGTGAGTTGCTTGTGACAGGGCGCGTTGTCACTGCCGGTGAGCGGCGGCCGCCCTGCCCTACCTGTCTGCGGGGCCGTCGGAGACTGCTGCGGGTGCGACAGGACGAGCGGGAGAGGAGCTCCGAGACGGACTCGGCGGCGGGGGCGACACTGCGGCGGGGCGTGAGGGCCGCGTCGACGGACCGGCGCCACTGACCACGACGGCCGGACTACGGACACGACACACGGCGTGAGTCGGGAGGGAGAGTTGAGGCGGGGACGACGACCGTGGCGATGATGGTGGTCGTTACGGTCATGTGATAGTGGTAACGATGATGGTGGTGATGGTGACTTTGACGATAATGATGACCACGACGATTGTTGTTATTATTATTATTATTATTATTATTATTATTATTATTATTATTATTATTATTATTATTATTATTATTATTATTATTATTATTATTATTATTATTATTATTATTATTATTATTATTATTATTATTATTACTACATTGTATTATTATTATCATTATAACCATGTGATGATGATGATGATGATGATGATGATGATGATGATGATGATGATGATGATGATGATGATGATGATGATGATGATGATGATGATGATGCAGAGGAGGAGGAGGACGCTGAAGATTATTATTATTTTATTATTATTTTATTATTATTATTATTATTATTATTATTATGGTCACGTGATTGTGGTGGTGATTATGATGATGATGATGACGGTGACGGCGACTTTCTTTTAATAATTATGGTCATGTGATAATGATGATGATGCGGATGATGATGATGACGATGACGACGACGACGACAATTATTATTATTATAGCATCATTTATGGTCATGTGATGATGATGATAATGATGCGGAGGAGGAGGACGGCGACAATGATACTATCGATACCAAACCAGTCAGAAATCACTGCAACGTCTACAAGACATAAACAAATGCTGTGCTAATGTCAACGACCATTGTACAAACGATCCTCGCATTCTTCACCAGGAAAGCCCATATGTACACTAAGTGTCCGACTGTCCGTGTGGCACGTGGCAAGTAGCCCAGGGCAGTTAGTGTCAATGGTGAGAGTGGACGCGGCCGGACACTCGTGAACTCACCCCGGGGAAGTTAGTGTCGGTGAGGGAGTGGAAGCACCCGTCGCTGGCGGCGAAGCACGAGCCCCCGCCGCCGGGCTGCAGGCCCGCGTCGTTCACGGACAGCGAGTCCGTGGCTTCAGGACGACGGCCGACCGGGTCAGTGACGGCCAGACCGGCGCTCCCGGCGAGTGAGTCTCCCGCCTGGGCCTCTCTGTCTCCGTCCGGGCGGCGAGGGACAGGGCAGGTGGAGGAGGCATCGTCACTGTCGTCAGGTTGCACTCGCAGCTGCGGGATCTGGCGGACACCTACAGAGGCGACACGGGGGGTAGGAGGGCAGGTTGTGGCGGCAGGCGGACAGGCAGGCAGGCAGGCAGGCAGGCAGGCAGGCAGGCAGGCAGGCAGGCAGGCAGGCAGGCAGGCAGGCAGGCAGGCAGGCAGGCAGGCAGGCAGGCAGGCAGGCAGGCAGGCAGGCAGGCAGGCAGGCAGGCAGGCAGGCAGGCAGGCAGGCAGGCAGGCAGGCAGGCAGGCAGGCAGGCAGGCAGGCAGGCAGGCAGGCAGGCAGGCAGGCAGGCAGGCAGGCAGGCAGGCAGGCAGGCAGGCAGGCAGGCAGGCAGGCAGGCAGGCAGGCAGGCAGGCAGGCAGGCAGGCAGGCAGGCAGGCAGGCAGGCAGGCAGGCAGGGCAGGCAGGCAGGGCAGGCAGGCAGGGCAGGCAGGCAGGGCCGGCCGGCCGGCCGGCCGGCCGGCCGACCGACCGACCGACCGACCGACCGACCGACCGACCGACCGACCGACCGACCGACCGACCGACCGACCGACCGACCGACCGACCGACCGACCGACCGACCGACCGACCGACCGACCGACCGACCGACCGACCGACCGACCGACCGACCGACCGACCGACCGACCGACCGACCGACCGACCGACCGACCGACCGACCGACCGACCGACCGACCGACCGACCGACCGACCGACCGACCGACCGACCGACCGACCGACCGACCGACCGACCGACCGACCGACCGACCGACCGACCGACCGACCGCTGAAAGACGCACAGACGCACAGACGGATATATGAACACACAGACACACATACAAACAGACACGCAGACAGACACATTGACAAACATAAGTATTATTAATAACACTGTAATACTATTGTCACAATTTCGTTTTTCGCCGTTTTGTTTCGTCTTTTCTCATCCATCCTAAACAAGTACTGTTTCCGTGACAACATGTTTCGATATTTACCTAGCTGACTTTGAAGACTTTCAAATACGCCATTTGTATCTATGCTATCTGCATGATGGTTAGTTTTACCTTTAAGCCTCGGCATCCTCTCGTCCTTTGTCACATCTGTCGGCGAGGGCAGTGTCGACGTCTCCCGGCGGAAGTGACTCGACCTCACACGCCTGGATGGCTTCGGTTCCTTGGGATACAGCCCTGCCTTGGCCCCAGACAACCTCGACAGCACCGACTGAGACACACAGACGTGTCAGGATATGTTCATCTAAACGTATACTAGTAGCATCTATGCCTTTAGGAAAACATAACACAAGTACCCATCATCGCATTTTGCAATAAAGGCATGGAGAAAATCGAGGCATATATCACGTGAACATTTCCAAACAATGTTATTTCATTTCATTCGTCTAACTCAAACTCGATTAGATTGAGGTCGGTGGTATTCTCTATTGCCCTTTTCACGTTATCTTTGTAGTAAAACTTGGAAGAACCCGGAGAATTTTGAAAAATTCTGTTATTGGTAGAATTGATAAAGTTTGTGTTTATCTTTACATTTTCGCTACAAAAATCCCAGCATAATAATGGTTGTACTAACATACCGACGAGTGCGCTCCGGGTAACTTTGGCAGCATGGCTCGGTTATTTGTCTTTCTCGTGTCTTCCAAACATTCGGTTCTATTTCTACTTCGCTGTTGGTTGCGTCAAATTTCGAGAGATCCGAGCAGACTTCGGAGAACTAATAATTAGACTACGCATTACGCGCAACACGTCGGCGCAGCCTCAGCGCTGTGTTTAAATGGTAATTAAAACGCCTTTGAAAGATCGCCACATTATCGTGAATAATTTCATTGAAACCTTTGACTCGTGAAATACCAGCTGGTTGGTGTACGTTGGTGTTCGCAACAGCCTGAAACCAAGTCAACAAAGGCACTCGCTGGCAGGTTATTAGGCTAGTGGTGTATGCTTTGCACTTAAGAATTCATATAGGCCTAGCATGTACTCTCATATGGTATATGGTAAAATATGTGCGTGCGTGCGTGCGCACGTGCGTGAATGCGTGCGTGCGGACAAACGTATAGACAGGCATTCTAAAATCCAATATGCATAACATAAATTAATATAAACGGTTCATAGATATAGAGCTACGACTGATCTGGAAGGGACATTAGCCTCCTATGGTTTGGCGTGACATCTGCTAAATTAATTGTTCTCGCATGTAGCCTAATTCTCGCTCGAACAAATGTGCCACACGTGTTTTCTCTTCATAACGATAAACATCTGGGGCGAGAATGTCAACTGTTCGTGAACTACGGCAAGAATGCCTTAACGTTCCGCGTTTTATTCGTCCATTTGCATGGATTGACAGAATGTGAATGCGTGAATTTGTCATGTAGTGAAACCAAGTCAGTTGTTCGCTTAAACGAAAAGGTCAACAGTTCCCGTTGTCGCACAGGAGACAATGTTGTTGTTTTTTCAAGCAAATAGTGCATCTTGTGGTAAACATCAGCCAATCGATTTCGCCACGTTAGCAGCTGGAACCCGGTGAACGAGTTTTGATGCATTAGAGCGATATTTCGATAACAACTACGGTGTATGTTATCATTTAAAAAAACTACTGTGTGTACGGACAGCGTAATATGTTAACGTTTTCCATGTAGATGGTTTACATAATTGCATGTCGGGTGCCAAGCTTCGACATGTACTAAAACACACCGATTTATGAATATATAATTTTTTTTTCAAATAACGTCGCATTTACCAATTTAACTGTACACTCCCACATTATTTCAGTGACCTCTAACGGTGGTTTTTAAATTGTTTTTGTTAATAACGATAGGCCTACCGTGACCTTTAACTAGAGGTTCAAAGTCGACCCTAAAAGGAAGACGTCAGTGAAGGGGGGGACTGCTCAACGCTGTTGGCAGCACGTGGTGTTTACCAGTAATGCAGGTGTGAGTTGGAGATTGATGCTGTATGTATTCGGTCGTTAACAGACATTGCTGGGCAGTTCCGCGATGGCTATTTCCACAGTGAAGTTGTTGACGTTTTACAATTGGGATAAGAGGGGGCGGGGCATATGCGCCTGTCTCCTGTCAGGCAAGGGTTCGGCTCGAAGGTCCCACTGGAGGTTTATTTGTGGGCAAAGCGAAACACCCGATAGAAAAACTTACCACTCCATCACCTGACGAGTGATTTTGTGCGCGTATGTTACAACAAAATCACTCGCGCAAGCATGCAAGCGCATTGTCGCGAATTTTCCGGGCGTTAAATAATATCACGGTGACGTTTTTGCGCATGCGCATATCTATGGAATATACAGTGTATATTTAGCGCTAATTACGACTGTCGCGCTTACATTTATCCAGACGCTATATATAGTTTGAGTAAAGGTAAGTTCTTATATAGTGCAGTATCCAATCCTCAGGATTGCTCAGTGCTTTACATTTTACTTCCCTGACAGACCTGCTCACTCAGACACCATCTCGGCTTCTCTGGGAAGCATCCAGCCATATGCCACAATTAATATGCAAAGGCTGCTCGTACACACATTCACCACTGCATATAGCCAGGTACTCGTTTATTCAGCTGGGTGAACAAGAGCAGTGTTGGGTGAAAACACTTGCCCAAGGTTTTAACACCGATGCACAGGATTCGAATCCGGGTTCTCGTAGTCGAGAGTCCGAAGCTCTGCCCCTGAGCCTGTGCATGCGCTCTACTACTCTGTCTCTGAGTGATGTCTATGTGCAGACAATATAAAATGTTTGCACAATTTTTGTCGTACAAATTTCCTCTCCATGCATACATCACGTGACGTCACTTTTAAGAGTGGTCATAAATCTTAAACCGCAAATTATATATTCTATATAAAGCTCATGTCTCGACAGCAAACGAAACATATCTAACTACTGGACATCATTGAACACCAGCTGATTTATTGGCGCCAAATCATATGCGTTACGTAGACCCGAATCAAATATACAGGGGTCTAACGCCCGAAGAAGTGCGACCGCATACACATACGCAAGCACGCAACACATCACACATCCACACCTTTGACAGGCGCAAGACAAGAGCAACAAGTTGACCGTTTAATCAATACATTGTTGTAGTCTATATACCTGAGCAGTTACAAAACAAACCACTAGAACATTGGCACTGCGATTAACATGCATGGAACATAATTATCCTCGCCACTACTTCTGTCACACGTCCACCTGCACCCAACTGTGGCCTTTATTTGTGATCGTTTGTGATTTTATTCGTATATCGAATCGGCGGGAACCGCGTCTGTCGAGGGCATCGTTGTCATTGGCATCGTGAAACGTTCATACGTATCGTTCCGTTGTTGCATTACTCGTGTTTGGCCCTGTAAACGCCGACTGGTGGGGATGGTCGGATAAAGTATATAAAACGACAAAGATAATAACTGGGAAGAAATATGGATGATTTGACCAACATCCATACACGTAGGAATACGCGGGACAAGAGGCATACGCCCCGGAATATCTGTGTGGGGCAGACATTTTATGCCACCACCCCCCCCCAGTAAATCCTAAGTAACGCTGTGACGGGTGCAAACTTGTTTGAAATGTATGCACTTACACACAACAGTTCTGAAAACACGGAAAATGGAGGCAAAACGCCGTAAGATGGTCGTAGAAATGTTGTTTTAGGGGCATACTTATGGCTGTGGCCAGTAAAACAACAGCAGCAATTCCCAACAGCTGAAGCTGCGGCAGTTCTCACCCCTTCACCAAAAACAGATTTTTTTTTCCCGCGTCACCGGCAACGTCCGTACTTAGGCCTAGTGTGATAAACATAATAGCAGGAATAGTAGAATAATATCTTCATTGAGATGGTGGAGTGGTTATAAACACCACGAATGACTCCTGTATACTCCATGGAAGACAGCCTGATTTGCATAGTACCTAGTACCTACGCATCAACACAATAGGGCGATACTATAACCTACACACATCCCTACAAATACTGGAAACTCGAGGTGTAAGTAACATTTTCAAACGTCGGATATATTAATTAAAATCCATTTGAGAGATGTTTGCATTAGCCTGAACTGGATTTTTTTTACTGAATACGTCGGAAGTTTGAAAACGTCACTGACGACCTTCTGTTTCTAAGGGGGCAAAATCGTGTCCACGTTCGACATTCAGACATAAGTCGTCATCACGGCACGTTCTGCCCAAACGTCTGGTCGCCGTACGGCCTGATGTTGTGCCCGAGCGACCGTTCCGCTATAGCCACAAGGAGCACATAGAGCAGTAGTCCGGCTATGAGGGAGAATATAATGAGTCGTTCGCAAGTCGACGACAGCCTCTCCGCCTCAGTCAAGTCCCCCTTTCTCACGCCCACGTAGAACGCTTTCTCCGTCCGCAGCGCGTAGACGAACGCAGCGATGCCCGTGGGCGGGAACAGTGGTATCGTGACGGCAGCGAAGATCTTCAGGAAGCGCAGGTCCTTCTGCTTCACCTGCCGACCCGGCTCGACGCTCGTCTCCCTCGGCGTCGCTATCGTCGCCTGTCCGTCGACGTCCGCCACGACGACGGGCTCGTGCGCGACGCGGACGCCGCCGTCCGTCGAGTAGTACACGGGCGTGTGGCCGCCGATGTGACCCGTGGCGCCGCCCTCGGAGAGCGAAACAGTGACGTGGTCGGCGCGCGCCGCCGCGTCTTCCTTCACGGCCTGCGGCTGCTCGTTGCCAATGAGGTCCGCGTTGTCGGCGTCTGCCATGTCTGCAGAAGAAATAAGTTTCATGTATTTCATTTAGTAGTGTTCTTTTAATGTATATGGCTATATCCGATGTTGATTTTTTTTAAATCAAAATCGTAACCCATGCAACAACTAAATTATTAGCCTTAGGCCTACATATAATTATGTTTGGCAAAATCCCACTCAAGGCCCTTTGTAAAAGTTCCTTACAACAGGCGTCAAAATTGCCATCTTAAAATACGTAGTGGTTTAGAGGAGAATAATTTGATACCAATGGCAATGATCACGTTATGAAAATAGAGCGCACGCAAATAAAAAAGGTTTCGAACAATAGTGGCGCCACGTGGTGGATTATAATCACACAATTGTAGTTTATGGATGACACCAAATTTACGTGTAAAAGGCTTACAGTTTATATTGACATGATCATATAACTTACACGGTAAATTATTATTGATTACTTATGATGGTTATCGGTATAATAACCGTTATGATTAATAAAGACTTAGATTAGGTTAATTAAGTTGTATCACTTGTAAGTTGTACGACTTTCATCTAACTGAGATGTCTCATTTAATTTTATTTCAAACATTCCGTCTATGAAGGTTCCATTTGTGATGGTTTCACCTACAGAGTTTTTACCTATGATGGTTCCATGTGTGATTTTCACTTATAATGATTATACACTTGTGATGGTTCCTATCTGTGACAGTTGCACCTGCAACGATACCATCTGTGATAGTTCTACCTGTGACAATTCCATCTGTGATGGTTCCACAATCAATGATGGTTCTACCTGTTCCACCTGCATTGATACCACGTATGATGGCTCTACCTGTGACAGTTCCACATATGATGAATCTACATGTGACAGTTCCCCCTGTGACAGTTCCACCTGTGAATGCTGTGATGGTTCTACCTGTGACAGTTCCATCTGTGATGATTCTATCTGTGACAGGTCTACCTGTGACAGTTCTACCTAAGATGGTTCTACCTAAGATGGTTCTACCTGTTACCGTTCTACCTGTGTTGGTTCTACCTGTGTTGGTTCTACCTGCGATGGTTCTACCTGTGATAGTTCCATCTGTGATGATTCTACCTGTGACAATTCCACCTGCGACAGTTCCACCTGTGAAGTTCCATCTGTGACAGACTGACAGTTCTACCTGTGACAGTTCCATATGTGATGGTTATATCTGTGACAGTTCCACCTGTGACAGTTCCACCTGCGATGGTTATACCTGTGACAATTCCATATGTGACAGTTCTACCTGTGACAATTCCATCTGTGACAATTCCATCTGTGACAGTTCCACCTGCGATGGTTATACCTGTGACAGTTCCATCTGTGACAGTTCCACCTGCGATGGTTATACCTGTGACAGTTCCATCTGTGACAGTTCCACCTGTGATGGTTATACCTGTGACAGTTCCATCTGTGACAGTTCCACCTGCGATGGTTATACCTGTGACAATTCCATCTATGACAGTTCTACCTGTGACAATTCCATCTATGACAGTTCTACCTGTGACAGTTCCATCTGTGATGGTTCCACCAGTGACAGTTCAATATATGGCAGTTGCATATGATAGTTCCATCTAGGACAGTTTTCTCTAATTTGATCCGTCAGTCCCTCACTGATGCAAAGAATTTCACACAGGAGGAAGATGCAAAATATATTTAATTAAAGGGTTCCAAGACTACTTCCCATGACAGGGGAAAATGATCAAACAACACATGCACCCAAATGACCTGAACTAGGAAAACCGGATTGGGTTAGGTAAAATGTTCTTTTCCCTCCGCTTCCTATCAGTAGCCCCCCCCCCTCCAACCGCAGATCTCCCTCAATCTCTCCCCATGCTCAGTCATCTTATCTTAACTATTGCCTTCGATTGTTCCTTCGACATTTGTGTCCATCTTTGCTTCCTTTGTTAGTTTTCGTGCACCCCTCCTTAGCAAGTGCCCTATACCCATCTCATTCAGCTTTGTGCCAGTCTTCCCATTAGATTACAGTGAGTAGTGGTCTCTGTCTTCAGATCAGTCATCCATGTTTAGTCATCCTTCTTTGTCTAGTGGTTCTTCAAACCCACATTTTTGAAATAATAATATTACCAGTTATAAATAACCTATGGTATTTAATTGTACATAAATATATGAAGAGGAAGACTCTGTTATTTCATGTGTGCTTATTTTTTACTAAACTGTGACGTATTTAATACCGGTACTTTATGCAGTATATATTGCAAATTATAATATTATATGGCCTATTAGTATTATATATACTAATAATATATTTCTTCCTCCTGTTGTGTACCATGCAGTAGCAACCCTTCTAGCCACACTCGATACCTGTCTCGCACATATTCTCAGATGGTTACGATGTACTATCGAGTATCGAGTAATAACTTCGAAACGTCATTACTGTTTAGTAGTTGTCAGTGTCAGATTTGCGACACTTCTTGTCACTGACACTGTGTCATCACCAATCGTACAGCCGACCAAAATTTACAATTTCATCATCTACAGCGAGTTACACTAACAAGTCGCGGGATGTCAGTGTCCGATCGGTAAGCAAACACTGCGACTGAAGTAGGTAACCAACTCAAGAAGAAGATCTATGGTTAGGTCAGCAGGTTAATCACGACGTACCGGTTCAACTGGCTTTACCTTTAGCGATGAACTGTGACCGTTTGGGGCTGGAGGCGCCGCCGCTTTGTAGTTTGCCGTAGTATTCACTCGATGTGAGGATTACACTTTAAGACCGACATTTACGCTGTTGTATTTAAACTGATAGCGAACTGTAACGTGTACTACTGTGTTGTGACGCATCCACGAATCACAGCTAATTAATCAACCGGAACGTCGCACCTGCGCACACAGGTGTTCCATTTTCGTCCAGGTCTTGCCCAGTTCGGACCAAACGCGCGGCGTTTTCAGCTGCTATCGTATTTGCACAATGGCGTCTGCACTGAAGCTGTCAAAATTTTCTTCTCGGCTATTTCGCAGGTCTACTGCTCTAGTCGATGTACAAGTGAGTTTAGCGTTAATTGCACGAGAAATATTGTCGATTCTCAAACCGGTTTTTACCATGTTAACTGTTATGTGATTTTCCGAACACAGTTTAATGAACACTCGGCGAAGGCTTGAAGGGCAAAACCGTGGCCTTGCAGCTGCTGAGCTGGCGCTGGTTCTAGACCAGTGCCAGTGGCTGTCATTGCCGGGGAACGGCCCTACCTAGCCCTTGGTCGGACTTGCCGGGACAACACGCAAACTGTTGAATCAATTAAATCATTGTTAAATACGACTATGTTAGTATAACTAATATAATTTTTATGGAAAGAAAGATGCTGATTAAACATTAGAAAAAACTCATTAATATAATATAGAAGTACAGATATTATGGAATAGTCTGCCACAGTCTGTGGTAGACGCCCCAACAGTACAATCATTTGAAACAAATTGATAAATTATGGAAAACCATCCGATAAAAAAGATTTTACTGCTCCGCCTCTTATCGACTGTGCCACTTTCTGACGCATGCACACAGTCTCAGCACAATTAAAAAGATAGAGCTGGCACAAGAGGCAGGAATGCCTAATACAAGCCAGAAATGGACCTGTAAGAAAACAAGTTTGCAGCTGAAGTTTCTGAAACCACTTTAACCAAGGCCTTTGGGAAGTATAGATGATATGGATCTTGGGAAATATCTGGGTATATACCTTGGCCTCTGCCCTCTCCTGGCCAACCCTAGAAGAGAGGAGGGCTGTCCGGACACAGCCAAACATGATCCAACCATCCACACAAATACAGACACATATCCACCTCCCACAACGTGCTACAAATACAGCTTCTCTCCCTGAATCAATAGCACAGTAGACTTCCATCTAATGCATTAAATTACTCATACTCTGCACTATCAAATTGATGTATGTAGCGACCCAGATTTCACTAGATTTACCAACTTTGCAACCCACATCTTCAGTTAGTTAACTTGTGATAGGCTTACATTGAATCAGGACATATCTCCATGTTATCTCAAACCTTTATACTATGCATTTGGTTTCGTGTATGAGGCACTACATTAAAGTTCGAATAACTGTCCTAGAGATGTTTGGCACCCCAAATTTTAGTCGCCACCTAAGGTCAAGAACTCATGGTTAAATTGGTTTAGTTCCCCTGATAACTGGTGACAGTTTACAGTATCATGGTTGTTCGAAACAAATTTCATAATTACACAACTAGGCTTGAACTAGCAATGTTCGACTTACTTCTACGTTTCGACCACCATCACCTGTTTCGAATAATATACAGCCAACTTGATGAATATTTTCACGAGTATCATGGTTGGTGTACATGGATGTAATGTAAACATTGTTTACATATTTGGCTGTGTTACAACACTTCCCTTCTGCTCCTCCAGGATGGGTTGACTCACAGTGCAGCTGTCTGTGGCAGTCAGAACAGAAGAATATCCCTTATCAGTAAAGATGTAAGTATTTACGTTGTTTTCCTACAGTTTGGTGTTGTTAGGTCTGTACAGTGTTTCTGGAAAGTATTTCAGCCGTTTATGTTGTTGTTCTGATTGAATAAGACATAAATATGTTTAAATTTGTAGTTAATAATTTGCTGATCAATCTCACCAATGTGTGCAATTGTTGGGTAATCCAGTGCTAGAAGTATGCAGTCGATGGGTAATCCAATGCAAGAAATATGCAGTCGATGGGTAATCCAGTACCATAAGTAACCATGGTACCTACAAGATATAACTGCAGTCAGCTGTTACCATCCTTCAATATGAAAGTACAACTAGTCTGCATACCTTAAAATAAAAAAGAACATTCACAGTAATTTATAAGTTTCACTTTGGTTGGTATGCTGTCAGTGTTTTACAAAATGTATTCTGGTTTCACTACAAGACGTGTGATTTCAACTGAGTTGTGTTATACTTAGCTCTATCCCCGCAAGTACGGTGGCCGTCATCTGGTGGCCTTGCTCTCTGGAGATGGCGTTGGACCCGAGATGTTGGGCCATGTCAAGAATGTATTCAGGTCAGCATGAAACTACTACGTTGTGTTATCAAGAATTGAATTATTAGACATAGTCCATGAATCAAGACAAGGCTGTTTTTTAATACAGTTTTGGATCTGTTGTAAAGACAAGTGGTCAGGGTGTATAGACAAATGTAAGGGTTTGTGAATGTAGAAAAGGCAGTGAAATATACTGATAGTTATATTCATAACCGTTGGGAGAGTCGTTGGAGATGAGAGTAATAATAATCTTCAACTGATGCCATTGTGTTTTCAGTTTCATTAACGCACCAGTCGACTTTGAAGAAGTTAAACTCAGCTTTTCGACAACAGATGAAGAATTTGATAATGCAATCGCAGCTGTGAAGAGAAACCACGTTGCCCTGAAAGGTGTGTGCAAATTCTACAGTGGCCACATTCGTGTGTTTCTCTTGTTGACAGATGTTCGTGTGGCTGTGTTGCTTTGAGCTGTTCTTGTGTGTTCATGTATGTCCACACCAAGATGATAGATCTGTTATAAGATTCTCTGCTGATGTAACATGCTGTACAAACTTCTACGTCATCTGTCAGCTACGTCAACCATTTTTAAAAGCCCTTCATAACTAAAATCAAACATATTTATACACAGCATATCACTGAAAATAGAATCAGATATGTTTACAACTGAACATTTTGGTACATTGGCTGGTCTACGTAACCAGAATGTGAAATCAAAGTATTTATATTGCTATATGCTGACTGAGATGTCGTCCTTTACAGGCAATGTTGACACCATGTTTGATGAGCCTGGGTTCAAGATGCGTAATCTGGCACTGAGGTAACTAGTCATCCTTCTTCCGAATGCTGTCGTGAAGCCAATGTTTCAGTGCAAGCATTGAGAACAGTCATTGCCATAATACATGTGATCTTTTGTGGTTCATTTGCATCCACAGTTAGTAAAATGGAATCAACTTTGTTGCTAATGTTCCACTCTCAACATCCGTACAATGCTGATTTGCTTGACTCATATAGACCAGTGTCTGTGTTATGTTCCGTAGACCTGAACAACCTATGAGTGCCACCTTCTATCAGCAGGTTCAGGGATTGATATTGTTTTCACGGATGTAGAACAATCTTCCATCAGAACTAAAGAGAGTAACAACACTTGCTTCATCCAAACGACTTCCAAACACCCATGTTTTGTGATACCTTAATTAAGCTTGTAGCTGAGTTCATCACTTTGAACTACACGCAGTGTTTTAGACAACTCTTTCACTTCATTGATTAACTTATTTATTCTTACAACACAATTACGATATCATGTTTTAATAAATTTTATCACCATTTAATTTATTTATTTCTATGTACCTATGGGTTTATAATGTGCATGCATACATGCACTTCTGTCATGTTTTAGCCAATTTCACCTTTTTTAGCCGTGTTTTATCATCTATTTCATGTATTTAGAGCGTCATCTACGCCTTTTGGCACTTTATAAATGTTCTTCTTATTATTAACATTCATGCAATCAATGTTCTGAGGATACACGCTCCAGAAAGATTATAGCCAGTATTTCATACAAACCATACTAGGCCGAGTTTTTATCCCAAAATTCTGGCAAAGCAAACTGGATGTTTTGACCACTACATTCCTTGTATCTTTCAGAACTGAGCTGGATCTGTTTGCCAATGTTGTGTGGGTCAAGTCATTTGCCGGCGTCCAAACAAGGCACCGTGACCTAGATATAGTGGTCATCCGAGAAAACACTGAAGGCGAATATCGACAACTCGAACATGAAGTATAGTCATTTCATTAAAATCTTATAGTTAAATGTTTTTAACATATGTACGTTGTAGTACATATTTGAATGTATTTGTATTATATAATTTTTATAGTTTATTGTTTTTAACATATTTACATTATAGTACATAATTAAATGTATTTGCATTTATAATTGTTATAGTTAAATGTTTTCAATACTAACATTATATGTAGTAATATATTTATGTACCCGGGTACTTATATATTTTATCTAAGTTCGTTCATTATTCACTAATGTTCTATTATCATTCATATTCACTAATGTTAGTCTCAATGATTCTGTTGATTATTGTGACCAAGACACATTTCTAATTGTATGTTGTAATCATACACAAATGACATAACTTTGAAAGTGCATAGTATACCAGCAAGATTATGCTGGTTGTTGTGGTCATTGGGTCTCAAAGGCCAGATTAATACTAATTATGTTATCATTCATATTCAATGGAAGAAACTAAGTTGTGTGGTAAATGTTTCTGTCAAATAATGTTTGGTATTTTCTTCAAATATTTACATCTTCGCAATACAAACTTGGAAACAATCACACTATTTGATGTGTTGTTTTCTAGTTCACTGTAGTGGTCTCTTGGAACAGAAGATTTACGTAGCTGGTGTTAAAAACTCTTCCTAATTGGAATGTGTTGTATGTTTTTGAATAATTTTCAGGTGCAGTCAGAGGTTGGTATGCCCATTGGTAATATAGAATTTCCAGCTTGTTTTCTGCTGTGTAGTGCTTGGTACTGGTGGTCTTCATTCTTCTGTGTAGTGCTTGGTGCTGGTGGTCTTCTCTCTTCTGCGTAGTGCTTGGTGCTGGTGGTCTTCATTCTTCTGTGTAGTGCTTGGTGCTGGTGGTCTTCACTCTTCTGCGTAGTGCTTGGTGCTGGTGGTCTTCATTCTTCTGTGTAGTGCTTGGTGCTGGTGGTCTTCACTCTTCTGTGTAGTGCTTGGTGCTGGTGGTCTTCACTCTTCTGCGTAGTGCTTGGTGCTGGTGGTCTTCATTCTTCTGTGTAGTGCCTCGTGCTGGTGGTCTTCACTCTTCTGTGTAGTGCTTGCTTGTTCTCATTTCTATTAGTGGTGCCTCTTCTACAAAATCTATGTGTTCGCTGTAACATGCTTGGTTGTCATTAGTTCTATAGTTTTGCATGTCAGTTTGTGGAAATATAATGGCTTGCTCACTGAATTGTAGTACTTTTTCATAGGAACCCGACCCTGTGTGTTTGCTTTGGAACACCAACCTTGCATGTTGGAAATGTTTTGTTTCTGATGAAATCTAAAATGTTTGTGTTGTGATTGGATATGTTTCTTCATTGCCAGCACTGGCTTACATGCAGGAATATGGTTTGTATTGTTTCATTTTTTTAATAATTTTTGCTTTGCATATCGTAATGCAATTGGGTGTTTCAATGAAACTTATGTTTTGCTTGCTGGAATGTAATTGATTTTGTCTCAGTTGGGATGTTTAGAACCTTTCCTTGTTGCATAATATAACGTAGTTTTCATTCTGGAATGTCACTGGTTTATTTCAGGTGGAATCTGAGGTTTCCTTACAGGAATGTGATGGTTTTATTTCTGTGCAAATCTATGGTTTGCATACTGCAATGTAATGGGTTTATTTCCATTAAAATCTGTAGTCTGCTTACTAGATTGTGATCAGATTTTGAATTAGGAACCTTATTTGCTGACCAAATTTTTATTAATCGTGGCTTTCTTCCTAATGATATCAATGTGATTACTTTGTATTTCTGTATCCGTTGTATACTGCTATATGATTATTTTTCCTCCTTGTGAAAGTATGTTATGTATGTGTCCTTCTAATGATGGTGGTTTTGGTTTGTAATTGCGTACTGACCTAACTTCTCCTGGGATTCTGACAACGTTCATGGTTTGATGCTTCTTAGCAACCATGGCAGCACAGTGCATTAGCATGCAGTAAACCTGTAGACTAACACAGAATGCAGTTACATATTAATACACTAGTATACACCTGTTAACAAGTTAAATATTGTAGTAGTATATCTGGTCATGCCTAGGTTGATGCAGCAAGGATTTTTCTTAAACTTTTTTGGCTGCTTAAAGTTTCCGAATTGGCACATAAATTGTACAGTTATTAGTTAACAGCTTTTGTTATGTGCTTTTTTTACTAGAGATAAGTGATCATAAATCTAAGACTTCATAGTCCACATGTCAGCAGGGTGAAACTTTTGATGGAAATGTTACATACTGTACAAAAGTGTGACTTAACATCATTAGCATCGCACCCTTTACATCAGGCAATGCATAAACTTCTAGGTAACCTTTGAAGTGTAAATACATAAGACGTATATGATGAATGTTGCAATATGTTGATGTATTGCAAATAAATTTACCTGTGTGAACATTTTTATTACATTGTTAACATGTTTATTACTTTGTTGTGCATTCTGTGGCAGTACGCCTTGGCTGGCAAACAGGTAAACAAATGTTGTTAGCTGTTGTCCAGTCATAAAACACTGTTACAATGGGTTAGAATGTTTAGGTAACCAGCTACCATAATTTTACCATTTGCTATATCTTACATCTTCAAGTATGGTAATATGTATAGCGTTCACCAGACATGAGTGAGTTTTCAGAAAATACTTAATGTAACAAGCACTTTAGTTATTACGTTATTGTTAACTGTTTATTTTGTCAACTCAACTTACATCAGTGTCAAATGTTTCAGTTTATTAAATAAAAATTGCTAATTTGCAGGCTGTCGGTGGTTTAGTTGAAAGTCTCAAGATCATCACAGAGAAGAACTCGACCCGCATTGCAAGATATGCATTTGATTTTGCAAAACGCAACGGGAGAAAGAAGATTACTGCTGTTCACAAGGCCAACATCATGTAGGTTTCGTTGATTAATAATTCATTATCAGAACTAAAATGCTGTGATTGAAGATCAATATTTACTTCAGATACATTTATGCATTGCAATGTATTGGAGGAAGCCTTTGTTGTTCTTTCATGAAACCATAGTGTTCGGCTTGGCTGTTGGTGTTTAACTGGCTGTCAAATATCCAATATGAACATTGTGATTATATTATAGACAAAGAATATATTTTTGAAGTTTTTTAATCAATTTGAAATTAAATTTAATCAGTTTTGAATTACAGGAAGCTGTCAGACGGACTGTTTCTGGAATGCTGTCGCAAGGTGTCGGAAGAGTACCCAGACATTGAGTTTGAAGGCATGATTGTGGACAACTGCAGTATGCAGGCTAGTACACTGAGATATTTACATCCTTAGATATCTACAGATGTGTCGTCACTTGCCTTTTGTTACATACCTGTCCAAATGCACAATATATTTGGTTCGATTGTGTTCTTATCTGGGAAATGTCTTTAATTTCAGGATATTGCGTCTCTTTTTGAAATGAGGAAGTTTACATTTTTCCTACTAGCGTCTAGCGAGATTAACCAAAGACGAATTGATTCGACATTGTTTCATCTTTATGTTTGAATAACAAAATCAAAAATAATTTGTAAAATGTGTGCTCAGTTGTCTATCCACTAATTGTCTGAAGGTTGTGAATTGGTGGTGCTTACTGCAGCTCTTGATAGTCTTGTTGTTTTAGAATTGGTAGTTGAGACTTGCCTTGACCAACTCTTCAGAGTCAACCTCCTGTGATTTCTCAACCAGTAAGAAACAAAGTAAAATGTAGCTGTCAGAGGAAGACTTATCTACATCTTAGCTCTCTCTATATCCACCCATCTGTGGACAAAATTAACATTACATACTGACCTGGAGATTGTGTAACCGTTTCATTTGCATGTACTTCTGTGCTTGGGTGTCTTGGTGCATTGGAAGTATTGTTAGAATTAATAATAATATTAATTTATGTTAATATTAAATTAATGAAATGTATTGCCGCTGCAGTTGGTGTCTCGCCCTCATCAGTTTGATGTCATGGTACTGCCCAATCTCTATGGCAACATCATCACAAGCATCGGGGCTGGACTCATTGGTGGAGCAGGCCTTGTGTCTGGAGTCAACCTTGGAGAGAAATACGCAGTCTTTGAAACGGTGGGTGTCGCCTTATCTCACTCGTGTTTTGTATTGTGCTTGAAAATAAAATATAAATTAACTGTGTACACAGTCTCCATGACAATCACAAACATACTTTGAGGAAAATGTTATATGAAAGCTATAAATAAGATTATTTGTCATTAATGAGTTGTTATCACATAATAAACTATACAGCCAAACAATTAATTTCACATTAACATACAAAATTATGATCTGTAAAATGCGATATATCTGTTGGATATAGATAAATTGTGTGTAGTCTTGATTTATTTGACATGATTTGGTGTTTATTAAAATGTTTGTCATCATAATACAATGTACATGAAACGTGTTGGATGATTTAGGTCTGCTTTATGAAATTTAATCAAAATGTACTTGGAGACGGTACACTGGGAACTAGTATGTGAGTTAATCTAATGGCCAGTCAGTAGTTGTCATATTCAACCGGTCTTATCAGCAACAATTACCCGTCTTGAACACTCATCTACCAGTCTAGAAGACTGTAAGTCTAGAAGGTGTGTATGACTAAGCCCTTCCCTATGCCAAAGCATGTCCTTGTACTGTAAGGTTTGTGTTTTGTTTAGGGCACTAGGACTACAGGTCATGAATTGGTGGGAAAGAACGTAGCTAACCCTGCCGCCATGCTACTGGCCAGCTCCGATATGCTGAGATATCTCGGGTGAGTACAAGTAGCTGAAACCTGTCGTAGCAAACATTCATGAGTAGTTTCTGTGGTAAATAAGTTATTCATATTGAATAAACTGTCTCTGTAGTCCCATGTTGTGTACTGGGGTTTGCACTAATTGTTTCCATGAATATAATGTGTGCATTGTTACCTGCCATGATGTTAAAATGTTTGCCACCCAAAAGAAACATTTGGATGGTAAGTGGACAAAGAAGCTGTTGAACTATTGAATGCCTACAATTATTGATCTGTATAACACCCCCTATTATATTTATCCATGTTTAAGTGTTTGTATTTGTAACATGTAAATGGGACACAACTTCGATCATATATGTTTTTAACCATTTTAGTATGGATGAAAAAGTGCTGTGAACATCTTTGTCTCTACTGTTGATGCAACATTCATGTTTGAGTTTTATCGTAACTACCTGGTATGGTAATGTGCATAAAACATTTGGGATTAGTGAAATGTTCTCAGCCATGTAGTTTGGTTTCATTTATAATAACATACCTGATAACATCACCTGATTTTTATTGGAGTGAAAGCTATACTTACTAACACAATAATTTTCATTTAGGCTGGTGCCACATGCAGATGCCATTAAGAATGCAGTGCACAGGGTGATTGATGATGAAAAGGTATGCACCACTGCACATTACTGCAGCAATACGACACACTACTGGAAAGAGTTATACTCCAGAAACCACTGTTTAAATGGCCTTCAATGTTATTATTATAACATGTGCTAAACAGAGTGTTAGCACTCAGATTTCCCATGCCAAAGATTATATAACTCAGAATTGTCTGAGCTTACTCTTCACAGATTTATGTCAAAGCACTGATTTGAAAAAATTAAACTTGAAATCAAGTCAAAGGTTGTTTCTGTTAAAACACATTACAGTTTATAATGTGTCACATGATTCATGAATAAAAAGGCCACACCAATTATGTTGTTAGGATTACAGATTCTTTACACATTTTTGTTTACATGGTTTTGTTAGGGAGGAGGGGTGAATAAAAGTATAAAAAAGTGTTTTGTATAAGTAGATGAATTATAATTTGTACATTGCTAAGAATTATTTAATACCTAGATACATACTTTTATGAAAGCATAATGAATATTGAAGACGAATTAAAAGCTACCCTTAGAAAAAGTGGGGTATGAACAAAGAGACTTTGTTTATATGATATATATGTACGATTCGGCGTGTTTGCTACTGATGTCCAGTTGTGGTCATTTAGCAGTGGTCACTCTTGTTACAGCTGTCCACCCCAGACCTGGGTGGCAATGCCAGCACCACGGACTTCATGGATAAGCTCATGTCAAACCTTGACATCAGGCAGACATTCAGTACATGATAACACACTCCAACATCATGTGATGATAACGCATTCCAACATCATGTGAAGCAGGTTCTTCCTCCACTGAAATTGGTGTTATTTACTTCCAGTGTTATTTTTTGTTCTCTGGTTCATTTATGTTAACTGTGACCTGAATGTGTTTGGTTGACTTAAACACTTACCTACTTGCTATAGATACATCGAACAGTAGTCAGACATGTTTGTGTTGAGCGAATGTTAGTGGATTCTCATTTATTCCATTGGTCAGTAATTGTGAAAGTATTACTGTTGGACGTGTTCAGGTATTGCGAGTTGTTTGCAACTTCGAAAGTTGTTTTCGAGTTAACATTGAACAGATGTTGTCATTATGGTTTCTGCTAATGCTAAGTGTAGCTGATATTATTTGGGAAATAACCATCAGGCAACTCTGTTGCAAGAGGCACTAGCAATTTTCAAATGGATTGAACACGATAACTTCTTTATTAGGTTCTAGTCTTGTATGCATGATTCTAGTCTTGGTGTATATACAAAATATCAGTTGTATACATGTTTATATATATATACATATATATATATACATATATATATATACATATATATATATACATATATATACATATATATATATATATATATATATATATATATACATATATATATATATATGATTGATATTTATATATGTGGCAAACAACATTTCAAAATCGAAGCTGTAAAATGGTATTGTCATCTTGTTTAATATACATGTTCACTGTATATTTAAAACATGGCAACATTTTTTGTGTATTGTTCTTTCCAGCAAGGAAGTTCAGCAAAAATGGATTGATGTCGGAAAAATGTAAAGAAAATATGAATGATTTCAATGTATACCAAAAACAGTATTTTAGACATCACTTGGTATCTTACAAGGGCATTACTTTCATAAGCAAACCCAACAGCATATTTAATAGAAGATACATGTTATTGACTAAAACTGTAATTATAACATTACAATATTATGAAAAACTCTAATGTTCATACAACATGACCACTATAATTATCAGTCATTACAAGATAGCTAGCAAGTTTACACAGTGTCCTGTATTGTTTATTTTAATGCGTATGTGTTATTTATTTTATTTAACTTATTTTTACATGCACTTAAAGTGTTATTTACTAATGTTGTAATCTGCATTACACATAATAAAATTATATGTAGTCAACTATAATTGTGTCTTTGTTTCTTGTGCCACTGAGCCATGGATTGTGCTGGTTATATATTTTCTACATATATGTATACCAACTTTGGGGGGGGGGGGGTTGGTCTGATAGTATCTCCTCCCATGTGTCAAGTTCCACTTCCATTTGTCTATGTTCATTCAATTTATTGGGCTATTGGTATCTCATGCCAATTACTTACTTAATCCTCTCTTGTCCGCTGGCACACAGCAGAAACTAGGATCATCCACATCTTCCTGTCTACAACTTCACCCTAGCTTAAATGTAGTTGACTTCTTTTTCTATAGTCTTCCTCCACGTTTTTTGGAGTCCCCACCTTTTATTATTTCTTAAGATGTCTATGTGTTGTTTTGGAGATGCTGTCATCTTTCTTCTTTAAGATATGGTCGATCCATCGCCATTGTATAGTACTGCATATGGAGACAGATTTATCATATCTTAAGAGAAAGATGACAGCATATCCAAGGCAGCACTTAGATGGACCAATATATCAATTAGTGATGCATTAAAACACAAAGGTAGTTATTTAACATTGTTTACTGTTGTATGTGCTCTCCGTTAAGGTAAGATGGAAACAGTTGATGAATGGAGGATGGAACGATTCTCCTAAGGATTTATCTGCTGAGATATCTCAGTTTAACATGCTATACCTGATGACAGTAGACAACAAAAATTAAAGGGACATAAGAAGAAAGATATCTTGCCAAAAAGGATCATTAGATATAACTGTATGGACCTGGCCTCTACCTAGTGTCAATGTTGAGGGAAATAAAACGTCACTACAACGGATAAATGTGTTATGATGTCACGAATGGTACTTCTAAGGAAGATAAACCCAGACCATAAAGTACTATGTTAGCTATTAATGGAGCTATTCATTGTATAGGCACAGATAGATAAATGTGAGAGGTTTGGTGTAATGAATTTGTATAACATTTTAGATTTAAGTGTACATATAAAGTAGATGGTATCAATGAGAAATATGTTGATTTAATGATTCCTCAGAAATGTGTCACCTAGTTCCTGTACAATTAAAAATCCGTTCAAGCAACCTATAGTACTCTAAACAAGGTAATTTTATTTCAGATGACAAATTTATGGTTTCACACCTAATAAGACAGTGAATGATAAATAATTATTTTGATTTGAAATATACATCTATGTTTATTTTTGATGAATAACAATATATATATATACAATATGTATAAGAAAAAATTATCTTTAATAAACCTGACGCAGATATGGACAATTGGAAACCGTGGTAAATCGATCCAAAAAGAACACATGTTCGGGGCGTCATCTAGCAACTGTTGACATTCGCACGGGGCTAGTGGCGATGGAACGTCGGCTTTCTTTGACAGTCGGTGGCAACCTGCCGTTGGCTTCTTTTGCATACAAACATGGCGGAATATCATCGTCCTGACGCGAAAACTCTGCAAAGTCTAAAGGATCTCGCCAATAAACTAAGGATCGACAGTATCCGAGCAACGAATGCAAGCAATTCTGGGTAAGTATCGATACAAGAACTTATTTTACGCTTGCTTTAGTGTATTTGTATGATAAAACACGGTAATGTCGTTTTGCTTTGCCGGTTCATCCGGGGTCGCGTGCTTCCGGCGTGATTTACGTCTGGCTGACCGGTAAATCGGCCGAACTAGTCTGACAGCTCTACTAGCAAGGTGTATCACTGCCATGGCATACCTGACTGCCACAGTTCCAATTTCGGAATGTACGACCAGTGATGACTACGGCTAAGCTAATCCCAGTTCAATGCTTGAATGCGTCAAATATAATTATTATGATCGAAAACATAAACGAAGTTACAAAATTAATGCAAGCGTCCAGGAGAACTCAGACCACATTTGCATTTTCCATAGGCGACCATTATAACGTTTCCTTCATTTCCTACTAATCTTAATCAGCTCTGTTATTGACAATTTCATAGCATATTTACCCTCCATAGACGGAGGTTCAGTGAAAAATTCGTGAACGTTTAAAACCTCAGGCTCCCACAAACTTCTATCAAACCTTACACCCCCTCCATTTCTGCTTGAACCACCCACGGATTGACCCCGATTACATCACCAAGCAAAATGACAACTGTATTAATACGCAGAAATGTACCGACTGACAGCTGTCATAATTTGACAGCTCTGATGCCACGCTGCACAAAAACATCATTTCTACTCACTCCACACTACATATGTGTCCACAGAAATTCAGACAACCTGCATAATGCTGCTTTTATAGAGTACTCTTTGGTCGGGGAATGGCGGACGTGCACGTTTTAGTGGTCTTACGCCAGGATGTGCTGTACTTTTTCATGCCAGCTCTCACATTGTTTATCAGATTGATCATTGGGTAATTAATGCACACATTCAAAGATACCACTAAGAATGGTGCTGTATAATCTACTTGAAAAAGTGTCAATCTTTCATCCCTTAGGCTTAGAGGCTGGTGTAATTTATTTGCAGACGACTCAATACAACCATACAATGGGAGGCTATTCCATGCATTGCTGATTTTTTATTTGCTGTATACACAACTCTCTTCCAGTTAACTGGCCTAAATTATTAGGCCCTTTTCAAAACGTTTTTACCACCTTGTTTCAATTTGTACGTGTTCGGAATGTTATTCTGTACACCATTTCCGGTACAAAAAATTCAGATGTAAATTTTTGATTTGTGTTTTAGAACAATCTAATGCTGCATTGGCGATGTAAATAAGCTGATGTCACAGGGCGTGAGCGGTTACCGCATGTTCACAGAAGCATCAGGATGATGCCTTGCGATTTGCAGATATGTTCTACATCATTAATAATTTTGTATACTGTATAACGCAGAATTATTTGTTTTAAATTGATAAAACATTGCACATTTTTTCTATATTTCGACTTCGCAGTGTACACTCAAGACATCAACTTTGTGGTCCTGATGCACTAACAGCTAACTCCCAGTGACATCGGCATATTTACATCGACTCGGCAGCATTAAATTGATATAAAACACAATTTAAAAAAAGAATATCCTACTTCTTTGCACCAGAAGTGGTGTAGAATGACATTCCAAACGTATTATACACATCAAAAAAGGTGGTACATTTTTTTGAAAAGGGCCTAATAATTTAGGTCGTTTAACTGGAAGGTTACCAACCCTCTCAAGGCCAGATTAATGGAAATATATTCCTGCTATTGAATTCAATTAAATCAAGACATTGTGTTGTGACTGAATCGTGCTGCTATACTTGAGTTGCAAAAATGCAAATATATAAATTCTGGTCCGATTTAGATAAACTGTTCACTATATCTGTAGTATTAATTCCTTGTGTAAATAGCCAAGTTTGTGCCAGATATAATTTTATACATTTATTACCCAAGTATGAATTATAAAAGTTTGAAAACATTTAAATATTGAAAAAAATCAACGACTTTTTAAATAAAATATTTATTAATAATTTTGAGATACAAAATGTACAGCTAATTACAAGTCTGGTAAACCAAACTGAAATAATTTAGTTCTCTTGAGTATGTGTATTTTCCATATTTTATACAAAATAGCGTTCTTCGCGATCCTAAAAGTCATCCCAGGCATTCCCAGCAGAATAATTAAATTGGTGTTTTGTTTCAAATGCATAATCATACAGTGGAACCCCTCGTTTAAGAACGCCGCCCCCCCCCCCAAATCAGTGGGGCGATCTTAAAAGAGGGGTGGTCTCTCGTAAGGGGTTTGCAACATTCAACACTAGGGGGGCGCTTACAACCACTAACATAAACACCAGGAGGCGCTTATAACCACTAACATCAACACCAGGGGGCGCTTACAACCACTAACATCAACAACAATCAAGTGTACATGTACTTCCTACACACAATATTATTTTACACACTAGCTATAGAAAGAAAAACACAAGTCAACTGTATAGCAAATATAAGTGGAACTTTAATTAAAACAAAGAAACAATAATAGATCATGCAAAAACATACAATTAAATTAAAAGAAACACCACCAAAGAATGCATAACATGTGCAACAACATAACTAAGCAGTGCACTGAAAAACTGAGCAATGCCCGTCTACCTGGAGCACTTCTCCAGACGCTCCAGCTCCAGCTCCTGCTTGAGCTGGCACGTAAGTTCAACCACACAAGGGTTCAGCCTGGAAAGTCCAAATGCAACTAGGCTGTCCACATGGGCCATTGCAGTGCGCCTACTAATCACTGCAGATACATCCTACTCCTCGTCAATGTCCTCACTGATGTTTGGTTCGGGGAGCAGCGGTTCACTGGCACCAGTCGACACTCTTGGTGTAGCTTCGTCATTGACCATATCAGCAAACGCCGGGAGGGACACCTCACCAACGACAGTGTGGAGTCTGGTTCGAGGGACGGCTGGTCCAAGTCGAGGGACGGCTGCTCAACGTCACTAGCGACTGCAACACAAATTGTACAATGTTCAACATAAGCAAAACTGTTTACATTAAGATGACTATACTCTACTGACAGGTTCTGAAAAATTGAACAATCACTTGCTTGAATTGCACAGCTGTAGAAAATAATAAAACATCTGCATCAAAACAATGGGTTAAATCAGTGACATTTCATGAGAAACACCTTCAGTGTCAGGCTGAAACCTGCATCTCTTAAAGCATTTCAGGATGGTGCTGGCTTGCAGGACATCCCATGCAGATTTCAGCCAAACAATGGCATCCATGATGTTGACGGACTTGGTCAGTTGCGAAGCTGTGCCGGTCTCATCCATGTCCAGCTGATGCAGGCCGTGTCGCAGCAGGCACTTCCTGTAGTGCATCTTCACCGTCTGGATGATGCCGGCGTCGCATGGCTGCAGCTTCGAAGTTGTGTTTGGTGGTAAGAACGCTAGCTTGACGTGCAACAACTGTATATCAGGATGAGCCGAGCAACTGTCTACGAACATCAGGATGTGACGCTGCTCAAACCTGAAACAGTGAATGGAATTTTACTCAACATGAATAAAATGTGTAAATTCAACCATCTAAGTTGCAACTTTTACATACACTAATTATTGTAGACAAAAGTATCTCACACTAAACATATTCTACATTTTTCCTGTTCGCACGCCCGTGTCCTCAGCATGTCGAAGTTAGCCGGGATCTTGGAGAAGGTGCTAACCACAACACTATCCGCACCTATCTATGACTCATGACGTTAAGTGTACGTCTTCTGGGTTTCCCAAGCTATATAACATACCAAACAGCTGAGCAAAAATAACATAATAATAAATTTAAGACGAAATCACTAACCATGGATCAACAATATTATGTGTACTAACCTCATCCTGTTGTTGAGTCGATTCACCATGTGGTGAAGATGGCCGTTGTCATCCACGACCTCTTGATGTAGTTGTAGTCTACGCCCAGCGTAGGTATCTCAAACCCATAGAAACACCGAGGTTTCTCCATGTTTTTCATCCCCGCAACCCATGTTAGAATTTAATCTCATTGGCTAAAAATATGTTCACTGTGTGACGATCATGACAACAGTACAGGAAATGGAGCTCGATGTTGAGTTTGACTACAAAACAATTGACGCTATATAGCCATGGAGATCGCCTGCATTTTGAAATGTTGACACTTGCCAGTGAAACTTCATTATTATTACGTGCAAACTGCCAAAATAAATTGCTGTTAGCTGCAATTTTGTTTATACCTAAATTAGAAACATTGTTTTTGCAATATGACAACTTTGAATTGTGTGTGTGCATGACATGTCTTTAGGTACCTTGATTGTGAAACAGCCCCTGTGTTGACTGGCCTGTCTGGTGATGACTGATGACATAACACTTGACAGCGGCCCAGTCCCATTTCTCACACAGGTGAACCAGTTGGCTACACTTGTGCAATTCCCACCACCTTCTGTGTCAGGCATTTACTGCTTCAGGGTGTGTTAGCACTACAGTCGTAACACATCACAAACGTAGTCTGTAAACACCCATCCGCCAGTCCCACGGACAGACAGCCTGCAGCAAAGTCCACTTTAGGGTCCTACTGTGATAGTGGACTGGTCTGGGTTGTCCAGTACAAGTACCATTGAAGGACTTGTGGAGGTGTTTGGGTGGTGTGACAGCTGGTAGTGTACTTTACTCAGTGGCTAGTTGGTAGAAAGTTGGTAGAAACATGGCTCCCTGCTCCTCCAATGGCACTGTGGATGCCGACACTGTCAGTCTGCTCCAGGACATAGCCAACAGGTTGAGGATTGACAGTATCAAAGCGACCAATGCCAGTAATTCGGGGTGAGTGTCCCATGTGGTCCTCATGGCCGGGCGGTGGTCTAGTGTATAGATTGGTGGCATGCAGGGCTTTATGCAGGATCGAATTATTGCCAGTCACACATGTTTTGTTGGACATGTGGTTGTTAACTTTTAAGCCAGTTCACAAACTTTAAATGTATTTTTGACCTGAAAAGGACTACAAACACACATGTGACACCATTTACACTCACTTTCAAAGCATAACTAACAATATTTATGGTTTTGGAAGACCTTTTTTTGCTCCTTCATTTTTCTACCCGTCCACCCATGTTTTTACCCGTCCATATTCGTTTTTTCCAAATGACAGGTGGCATAAAGATATGGTAATTTGTGAGGCGAAGAATTAGTCGATCATTTTTATATTCTGTGCGTAGTATGAAACCCAGATTCGGTTGTTAGTGGGATGTGCAAGATTTTTTAATATAAATTGATAACAATGTTATGTATGAATGCACTATTTGTTATGGAGTGTCTGTCACTTTGGGTCGATCCTTATTATTATTATAACTTGTCAGCTATCACTAGACTAGTTCTGGATTGTGGACTCACTGGACTGTGGCCATGCCCTTTCACATGCAGCCCCGTAGTAGATGACCAGTGCAGTAAGTCTTCAGAGTGAGTTCACTACAGGTTACACATTGGGATCTTTCACTTCCCCTGGCATAGACACCAGATAGAAGGGACCACCGGCTTTTAGTGTCTCTTCCGAAAGACAGGCAATGTGAGGTGAACGAAAGTTTCGAAATGTCGACAGGTGGTACTGAACCACTGTCCCCTCGATTGATAGTCCAACGCTCTCCCATGGGACCAGGTCTCCCAATTAGTAATGATTTGGTCAGTCAGAAGAGGGTTTTACAATATTGCTGAATCTGAAAGTAATAACGAGAAAGTAATAAAGAACAAAAGGACTTTAGAAGACATGCAAACTATGTTCTACCAACATTGTCCGTGCAAACATCAAAAACTAATATATAGAGGAAAACCATTTGAATAGCGCACATTACGCTGGGTTGTCATACAGCAGTATCACTCACCACGACGTGGGCATGTCTGTGAGACACCTGTCTACCTGTCACATGGATGGATACAATCCATTTTAGACAGGTAGAAATATCGCTGGATGGGTTCTGTTTTGTCAGTCATCATGTCATTCAGTGAGTACCATGGTAACTAGCTGATGATGTCAGATGATATTTTATCAAAGTATGATTTTCGGCCATCAGTCAGTAGATGTCCATTGTTTGCTGAATAAAAGAAAAAAGAAAATGTCTGTGTAAATGAGGGGCTGTTTATACAGCGTAGACAGCCCGTCAGTGGAAAAAAACGGTCGCAAAAAGCGGGTGGTCGTTAATCAGGGTGGTCATTCATGAGGAGTTCCACTGTATAGACTAAATAAAAGTTCTTTTAAAATGTGAAATGTTTTACTTTAAAAAAAATTCACTTTAAACAAAAGTGGCTTTTTAAATATGTAAAAACTTGTTGCTTGAAACTAAATTATCTTGAAATTCACAGTAATTAAGCTTGAAATGTAATTTGCTTTTTTGAAATCTGGAGTACTGTTTGTCTGTGCGCAGCCACCCGACATCATGTTGCTCCATCGCCGAGGTGATGTCTGTCCTCTTCTTCCACACGATGCGCTACAAGGTGAAGGAGCCTCGCGACCCCGCCAACGACAGGTTCATCCTCTCCAAGGTCGGTTCTCATCTGTCATGTGCCTTATAAATGGTTGCTAAATGGCTAGAGCTCTAGACTCGCAACTAAGAGAACTCGGGTTCGAATTCTGTGCTGCCATGTCGAACCTTGGACAAGTTAGTTCACTGTACATTGCTCAGCTCATTCAGCTGTATGCAGTGGTGGATATTTGTCTATGAATAGTCTTCGCGAATTCAGTGCAGTTTGATTGTCAGAGAGTAAAGCGCTTTGACCAATGCTGTGCTATCTATGAATTGACTTTTCTTTACAATTATAATCCAGCATCCCAAAGTGTTTTTGTTGGTTTTAAGTTTTGAATATTAAAGCCCAAAATGGTAGTAATCCTGGATGCGATAACGAAAAGTGTTTATTCATGATAAGTTTACATATAATCTTGCACATATGCCTTGTTTTAGGGTCATGTGCTTTGTTTTAGGGTCATGCGGCACCGATCCTGTATGCAGCCTGGGCTGAGGCAGGCCTCTTTCCAGTTGAAGACCTGCTCAAGTTACGCAAGGTCGATAGTGATCTTGAAGGTCATCCCACTCCCGTAAGCCAACTTTACAGATCTTTGTAGCTGAAGCTATGCTAGGTTTTCATGCAAAGCAGAAGCTTTACCAGATTAATTAATCATATTATAATAAATGGTATCACACAAAAATCTCTCCAAATTCACCTACCGGGTACACTAGTTTCTCTCCAGAGAAAACGGTTTCAAACAAGACACTGCCATTTCAACTATTGAACACCATAGGGCAGCACAACACCACCTCGTAAACAGGCTAAGATGTAAGTTATTGAAAAGTTGTTTCACTATTAATATACAATAATGTTAAAATACTCTCTGTAAGTATTGTAACATCTTGTTGGTCTGTTTTTTTAATGTGGTAGTCAGTGCAGATATAATAAGCTCACAGTGTCATCCACCCACACTTGATTGTTACAGCGACTGAACTTCATTGACGTGGCGACGGGGTCACTGGGTCAAGGTCTCAGCTGTGCTGCCGGCATGGCCTACACAGGGAAGTACTTCGACAAGGCGGAGTAAGTCTAGTCCAAACCAAGACGTCCCTAGCTACAGTCAGGTCTCATTTGTCCAAACCAAGACGTCCCTAGCTACAGTCAGGTCTCATTTGTCCAAACCAAGACGTCCCTAGCTACAGTCAGGTCTCATTTGTCCAAACCAAGACGTCCCTAGCTACAGTCAGGTCTCATTTGTCCAAACCAAGACGTCCCTAGCTACAGTCAGGTCTCAGTTGTCCAAACCAAGACGTCCCTAGCTACAGTCGGGTCTCATTTGTCCAAACCAAGACGTCCCTAGCTACAGTCGGGTCTCATTTGTCCAAACCAAGACGTCCCTAGCTACAGTCGGGTCTCATTTGTCCAAACCAAGACGTCCCTAGCTACAGTCGGGTCTCATTTGTCCAAACCAAGACGTCCCTAGCTACAGTCGGGTCTCATTTGTCCAAGCCAAGACGTCCCTAGCTACAGTCAGGTCTCATTTATCCAGTCTTCAATAATACGGTTGTATTGTTATCCACACATTTAGTGTGGGAACCATCTTGATGCCCTGTATAATAAGGTGTCTCGCTAATCTGCATATTTACTGCCTAATACAGACTTAGCCTGGCTGCGTCACTTCACAAGGTGCAACAACAGACTTGGCTGCGCCCAAGTTGCTCGCCAAAATTAATAAAATGCAATAAATGACCTATCCCTACAGTACTGTTGCTCTAACATTGCTACTTGATAGTGCTGTCTGTGCTGCTGTAGCTACCATGTGTACTGTATTATTGCTATCATTGCTACTTGATAGTGCTGTCTGTGATGCTGCAGCTACCATGTGTACTGTATTATTGCTATCATTGCTACTTGATAGTGCTGTCTGTGATGCTGCAGCTACCATGTGTACTGTATTATTGCTATCATTGCTACTTGACAGTGATGTCTGTGATGCTGCAGCTACCGTGTGTACTGTATTATTCCTGTCATTGCTAGTTGATAATGATGTCTGATACTTGACAGTGAAGTCATTGCTACTTGACAGAGATGTCTGTGCTGCTGTAGCTACCATGTGTACTGTATTATTGCCGTCATTGCTACTTGATAGTGGTGTCTGTGATACTTGACAATGATGTCTGTGCTGCTGCAGCTACCGTGTGTACTGTGTGATCGGGGACGGAGAGAGTGCGGAAGGCTGCATTTGGGAGGCGCTCAACTTCGCCAGTTTCTACAAACTCGACAACCTGGTCGCCATCTTTGACATCAATCGCCTGGGCCAGAGCGAGCCAGCGCCGCTGCAGCACGACATGGAGACGTACAAGAAGAGACTGGAGGCGTTCGGGTGAGTCATCTGTAGGGTTGTTGTTGCTCTGAGCACCTTCATCCCCATAATATTTTCTATAATAGTTTCTATAATAGTTTCTATAATAGTTTCTATAATAGTTTCTATAATAATAGTTTCTATAATAGTTTCTACCCACCTGTAGCTTGAATTTCCGTGAATGTGACTTGTGATGCAGTGCCTATATAGATCACCTTGCAGACAAGGGATGGCTCCTATGCTAGCAGTAGTAGATACGTTAATGGGAATTTTCCTGGCCATATCTGTTATTCGAGTTATTAATTGTATTTCCCTTTTGTTGTTACATGTTAAATAAATTGTTTCTGTGTTCTAACAATATACAAATAAACTTTCTGGTCAGTGTGTTTGACAAGTTGACCTAACTATCTATATATGAGTTTTACTAAAAACGCCAAAGTACAAATAAACTTTCTGGTCAGTGTTTAGACAAGTTGACCTCTTTGAACTACTGAACTATTACCATTTAGCAAGAAAGTGGAGAAAGACTGAGTTGGTTGTTGTCGTGGTGCAGGTGGAACACGTATGTGGTAGACGGCCACGACGTGGACGCGCTGTGCAAGGCCCTCCACGAGGCGTCCATCATGAAGGGCCGGCCCACCTGTCTCCTCACCAAGACCTACAAGGGCCGGGGCATTCCAGGTGAGGGGTGGGGCAGTGGTGGCTGAGACGGAGGGGTGGGGGTGGGGCAGTGGTGGCTGAGACGGAGGGTTCTGTCGTCGGATGTCTTATATGTACGGGGAATTCGGTAATCTTTTAAATTATAACAAGATTGCATCCAAAGGGGATTATTAATTGAGTAATACTACTTGTGGTGTAGGCGTTGAGGGAAATTACATAATTATGTATAGCATGCATAGAGCACTAAACTGGGATTAAACATTACTTTGTGATGTCCTGCAGGCATTTAAATATTACATTGTGCTGCAGGCATTAAACGTGACCCTGTGCTGCAGGCATTAAACGTGACCCTGTGCTGCAGGCATTAACCCTGACCCTGTGCTGCAGGCATTAAACGGGACCCTGTGCTGCAGGCATTAACCCTGACCCTGTGCTGCAGGCATTAACCCTGAGCCTGTGCTGCAGACATTAACCCTGACCCTGTGCTGCAGGCATTAAACGTGACCCTGTGCTGCAGGCATTAAACGTGACCCTGTGCTGCAGGCATTAAACATGACCCTGTGCTGCAGGCATTAAACATGACCCTGTGCTGCAGGCATTAAACAAGACCCTGTGCTGCAGGCATTAACCCTGAGCCTGTGCTGCAGGCATTAAACGCGACCCTGTGCTGCAGGCAATAAACGGGACCCTGTGCTGCAGGCATTAAACGGGACCCTGTGCTGCAGGCATTAAACGCGACCCTGTGCTGCAGGCATTAAACGGGACCCTGTGCTGCAGGCATTAAACACGACCCTCTGATTCAGGCATTAAACACGACCCTGTGCTGCAGGCATTAAACACGACCCTCTGATTCAGGCATTAAACGTGACCCTGTGCTGCAGGCATTGAGGACCAGGAGAACTGGCACGGTAAGCCGCTGGGCACGAAGGCTGAGGACGCGATCACGTCCCTCACAACCGCCATCAGCAACATGGAGGCGAGTCTGAAGCCAGCGTCGCCCACCGCTGATGTCCCTCCGGTCGACATCTCCAACATACGACTGTCAGAGCCGCCAAGCTACGAGAAAGGGCAACTGGTAAGTAGGAGCTGCATTAGTGTTATTTTTTCTCACAGTGGTTTTTATGCTGTTTGATATGCTGTTTGATATATCAACATGATAACGATATATTTGTTGGTGATTATAAAGAAATTCCTAGGGCAGAACATTGCTTATAGATCAAGCAAACATAGATTTGTTTATTAACTAATAAGGGATGTTATTGTGTTAAGTTTTGTTAATGGATAGTTTTATTATTATCATCTTATCGTGAAGATCATACGCTTGGACCAGCCTTGACTGAGTATGACCAGAAAGTCTTGTGTTTATGTGAGATATGGGACGTAGTACTGGGTGACGTCATAGTACTGGTTGATGACATAGTACTGGTTGACGTCATAGTACTGGTTGACGTCATAGTACTGGTTGACGTCATAGTACTGGTTGACGTCTAGTACTGGTTGACGTCATAGTACTGGTTGACGTCATAGTACTGGTTGACGTCATAGTACTGGTTGACGTCATAGTACTGGTTGACGTCATAGTACTGGTTGACGACATAGTACTGGTTGACGTCATAGTACTGGTTGACGTCATAGTACTGGTTGACGTCATAGTACTGGTTGACGACATAGTACTGGTTGACGTCATAGTACTGGTTGACGTCATAGTACTGGTTGACGTCTAGTACTGGTTGACGTCATAGTACTGGTTGACGTCATAGTACTGGTTGACGTCATAGTACTGGTTGACGTCATAGTACTGGTTGACGTCATAGTACTGGTTGATGTCATAGTACTGGTTGACGTCATAGTACTGGTTGACGTCATGTGTCTGAACGTGACATTACAGGTCGCGACCCGACTGGCATATGGCACGGCCCTGGTGAAGATTGGCAAAAACAACAGCCGGGTCATCGCCTTGGACGGCGACACGAAGAACTCAACTTTTTCTCTCAAGTTCAAGGTACGTAATCATGCCGGACTGATCTTCATAATTAGCTGTTTTGTTAAAAAAAACTGTCAGAGGCCCAACCTTTCGCAGCCGTACGCAGTTACACCCCACCAATGTGGCTTCAGTCGGGTCTCTTGTTTGTAGTACTTTGTACTTACCAGATTGGTCAACCTTCAAAGACGGTAGCTTTCTGCTGACGTTTGCTTAAGTTGAAATATTGAAAAGTATTGATCTTGATATCGATCTAGTGTTCCAGGAAGTGGTAATTGATTCTATATATTGGTGGGAGATTGGTTCTAAACATTGTGAGGTTGGTTGTAAGCATAGGTCTAAAATTGGTTCTAAATATTGGTGGGAAATTGGTTCTAGGCTTTGGTGAAGATGGTTCTAAGTATTGGTATATTTTGGTTTTAAATATCGGTGGAGATTGATTCTAAGCATTAGTGGAGATGGTTGTAAGCACTGGTGACAGTTGGACTCATATAAATAACTGGGAAAAAACGATGGACTATGGATGTTGACCCCGAAAATAGGTGGGGTGGAAAGTTGGGAACCCTGCATTTCATACCAGAAACATCGCAACAAAAAAACCATTTGAATAACTAACAGAGAGCTGAGTGCAGGGCAACAAGGGTGTTGTTCTGTAAAACCGTTACAACCGTGTCATGTATGTTTGGTCCAGGACGCCTTCCCCGAGCGGTTCATTGAGTGTTACATCGCTGAGCAGAACCTGGCGGGTGTCGCCATTGGCACGGCGACACGGAACCGCTCCGTCGCATTTGTCAGCACGTTCGCAGCATTCTTGTCAAGAGCATTCGACCAAATCCGAATGGGGGCCATCTCGCAGACGAACGTCAACTTTGTGGGCTCGCACGCTGGCATCTCCATAGGTAGGTTCTGTCCCTGGATAAGTGTCCAGCTGGTAGTCATGTGGGGGGAAGATATCATATCATAACTGAATGATTTATAGCAAAACTGTTTGTTTATCATCAACCTTTTAGCTAGCGATTTTACTTGTCAATTAGCATCACATTTAACTGTCACACCATCACATCTACCATTTGCCTCAGACCTAATTCATACAATTTGATTGATATTTATTTATCATAATTTGCTCATAAGTTGCTCAAGATTCGTGTAATCACCGACATTTATAAATACATAAAATACATTATGCCATCAAGTCGCCATCACCACCGTACATAAATCAGTTGGACCTTTAATTTGTAGTTCTGAAAACCTTCTCTTGGTTGCTGAATACAAAAACCTACATTCCTAACTACTTTCCATTCTGACCAACTCGAGCTTCATGCAACACATCATTATTGCACATTACTTTTCGCTGCAGGTGAAGACGGTGCCTCCCAGATGGCGCTGGAGGATCTGGCCATGTTCCGTACCATCCCTGGCGCCACGGTCTTCTACCCGAGCGACGCCGTGTCCTGTGAACGTGCCGTTGAACTCGCCGCCAACACAAAAGGTGTCTGCTTCATTCGCACCAGTCGACCAAACACTGCCATACTCTACAGCGGCGATGAAGAATTCCGCATCTCTAAAGCCAAGGTTAGGGTTGAATGTTTAAAAAATAAAATGTTTAAAAAAAAATTATGTTTACAAATA
Source organism: Oasisia sp. SBJ-2009 (assembly GCA_964017155.1). NCBI lineage: Eukaryota > Metazoa > Annelida > Polychaeta > Sabellida > Siboglinidae > Oasisia > Oasisia sp. SBJ-2009. Next base: position 8,213,974 of record OZ024854.1, read on the forward strand.
TCTCAGCATTGTTTGTCAGCTGTGTTATTGTCAGGTGATTAATCTAAGCCAGAGGAATTGTTCTGCTTTATTTACGTACATTTGTACAATTATCTAAGGTATGTTTTATTTATATTATAAAATATTTTTAAATATTATTTTCATGCATGATGCTCTTGATACAATTGTTGCTAAAACCTTAGGTCAAGACATGATTGTTATTTTGAATAAATTGGCCAACAGATTTCCAGCACCAGTGAACTTTCGTAGCTGACTTGGAAAATGTATACTTCCTATGTTTAAGATTAGACTTTGTATATCACACCATTTACTGTAGACTATTTTCTAGACTGTGTCCTATATTGTAGACTCTCTTCTGTATTCTACACTGTGCTGTGTAATATAGACACTGTCGTCTATGTAAGACTGTGTCCTGTGTGCTCCCTCTTGTCCTGTATTTATTCTAGACTCCCGTGCTCTAGACGGTGTCCTGTGCTCTAGGCTCTGTCCTGTGCTCTAGACTCTGTCCTGTGCGCTAGACTCTGTCCTGTGCTCTAGATTATGTCCTGTGCTCTAGACTGTCTTGTGCTCTAGACTCTGTCCTGTGCTCTAGACTCTGTCCTGTGCTCTAGACTCTGTCCTGTGCTCTAGATTATGTCCTGTGCTCTAGACTGTCTTGTGCTCTAGACTCTGTCCTGTGCTCTAGACTCTGTCCTGTGCTCTAGATTATGTCCTGTGCTCTAGACTGTCTTGTGCTCTAGACTCTGTCCTGTGCTCTAGACTCTGTCCTGTGCTCTAGATTATGTCCTGTGCTCTAGACTGTCCTGTGCTCTAGACTCTGTCCTGTGCTCTAGACTCTGTCCTGTGCTAGACTCTGTCCTGTGCTAGACTCTGTCCTGTGCTAGACTCTGTCCTGTGGTCTAGACTCTGTCCTGTGGTCTAGACTCTGTCCTGTGCCCTAGACTCTGTCCTGTGCTCTAGACTTTGTCCTGTCTCCAGATTGTGCGTGAGGCGACCACTGACGCGGTGACAGTGATCGGGGCGGGTGTCACGCTGCATGAGGCCCTCAAGGCGGCTGACATGTTGGCTGAAGCGGGCATCACGATCCGTGTCATTGACCCCTTCACCATCAAACCCATCGATGCAAACACAATTGTGCACTCGGCGCAGCAGACCGGCGGACGCATCCTCACCGTGGAGGACCACTACCCTGAAGGTAGGTGACGAGTGACAGGTGGATGTGATGGGGAATGTAGCAGATGTGTATGACAGGAGATGTGGTGGTGGATATGATGTGATGGGTTTCGCTTTCTGTTGTGTAGGTGGACTGAGACTGTCTGTTCCTTCTGTTGTGTAGGTGGACTGAGACTGTATCTGTTCCTTCTGTTGTGTAGGTGGACTGAGACTGTCTGTTTCTTCTGTTGTGTAGGTGGACTGAGACTGTCTGTTCCTCTGTTGTGTAGGTGGACTGAGACTGTCTGTTCCTCTGTTGTGTAGGTGGACTGAGACTGTATCTGTTCCTTGTGTTGTGTAGGTGGACTGAGATTGTCTGTTCCTCTGTTGTGTAGGTGGACTGAGACTGTCTGTTCCTCTGTTGTGTAGGTGGACTGAGACTGTATCTGTTCCTTGTGTTGTGTAGGTGGACTGAGACTGTCTGTTCCTCTGTTGTGTAGGTGGACTGAGACTGTATCTGTTCCTTCTGTTGTGTAGGTGGACTGAGACTGTATCTGTTTCTTCTGTTGTGTAGATGGACTGAGACTGTATCTGTTCCTTCTGTTGTGTAGGTGGACTGAGACTGTATCTGTTCCTTTTGTTGTGTAGGTGGACTGAGACTGTATCTGTTTCTTCTGTTGTGTAGGTGGACTGAGACTGTCTGTTCCTCTGTTGTGTAGGTGGACTGAGACTGTATCTGTTCCTTCTGTTGTGTAGGTGGACTGAGACTGTATCTGTTCCTTCTGTTGTGTGGGTGGACTGAGACTGTATCTGTTTCTTCTGTTGTGTGGGTGGACTGAGACTGTATCTGTTCCTTCTGTTGTGTAGGTGAACTGAGACTGTATCTGTTCCTTCTGTTGTGTAGGTGGACTGAGATTGTCTGTTCCTCTGTTGTGTAGGTGGACAGAGACTGTATATGTTCCTTGTGTTGTGTAGGTGAACTGAGACTGTCTGTTCCTCTGTTGTGTAGGTGGACTGAGACTGTATCTGTTCCTTCTGTTGTGTAGGTGGACTGAGACTGTATCTGTTTCTTGTTGTGTAGGTGGACTGAGACTGTATCTGTTCCTTCTGTTGTGTAGGTGGACTGAGACTGTCTGTTCCTTCTGTTGTGTAGGTGGACTGAGACTGTCTGTTCCTTCTGTTGTGTAGGTGGACTGAGACTGTATCTGTTCCTTCTGTTGTGTAGGTGGACTGAGACTGTCTGTTCCTTCTGTTGTGTAGGTGGACTGAGATTGTATCTGTTCCTTCTGTTGTGTGGGTGGACTGAGACTGTCTGTTCCTCTGTTGTGTAGGTGGACTGAGACTGTCTGTTCCTTCTGTTGTGTAGGTGGACTGAGACTGTCTGTTCCTCTGTTGTGTAGGTGGACTGAGACTGTATTTGTTCCTTCTGTTGTGTAGGTGGACTGAGACTGTCTGTTCCTTCTGTTGTGTAGGTGGACTGAGACTGTATCTGTTCCTTCTGTTGTGTAGGTGGACTGAGACTGTATCTGTTCCTTCTGTTGTGTAGGTGGACTGAGACTGTATCTGTTTCTTCTGTTGTGTAGGTGGACTGAGACTGTATCTGTTCCTTCTGTTGTGTAGGTGGACTGAGACTGTATCTGTTCCTTCTGTTGTGTAGGTGGACTGAGACTGTATCTGTTTCTTCTGTTGTGTAGGTGGACTGAGACTGTCTGTTCCTTCTGTTGTGTAGGTGGACTGAGACTGTCTGTTCCTTCTGTTGTGTAGGTGGACTGAGACTGTATCTGTTTCTTCTGTTGTGTAGGTGGACTGAGACTGTATCTGTTTCTTCTGTTGTGTAGGTGGACTGAGACTGTATCTGTTCCTTCTGTTGTGTAGGTGGACTGAGACTGTCTGTTCCTTCTGTTGTGTGGGTGGACTGAGACTGTATCTGTTCCTTCTGTTGTGTGGGTGGACTGAGGTGGACTGAGACTGTATCTGTTCCTTCTGTTGTGTAGGTGGACTGAGACTGTATATGTTCCTTCTGTTGTGTGGGTGGACTGAGACTGTATCTGTTCCTTCTGTTGTGTAGGTGGACTGAGACTGTATGTTCCTTCTGTTGTGTAGGTGGACTGAGGCTGTATTTGTTCCTTCTGTTGTGTAGGTGGACTGAGACTGTCTGTTCCTTCTGTTGTGTAGGTGGACTGAGACTGTATCTGTTCCTTCTGTTGTGTAGGTGGACTGAGACTGTATCTGTTCCTTCTGTTTTGTAGGTGGACTGAGACTGTCTGTTCCTTCTGTTGTGTAGGTGGACTGAGACTGTCTGTTCCTTCTGTTGTGTAGGTGGACTGAGACTGTATCTGTTCCTTCTGTTGTGTAGGTGGACTGAGACTGTATCTGTTCCTTCTGTTGTGTAGGTGGACTGAGACTGTATCTGTTCCTTCTGTTGTGTAGGTGGACTGAGACTGTATCTGTTCCTTCTGTTGTGTAGGTGGACTGAGACTGTCTGTTCCTTCTGTTGTGTAGGTGGACTGAGACTGTATCTGTTCCTTCTGTTGTAGGTGGACTGAGACTGTATCTGTTCCTTCTGTTGTGTAGGTGGACTGAGACTGTATCTGTTCCTTCTGTTGTGTAGGTGGACTGAAACTGTATCTGTTCCTTCTGTTGTGTAGGTGGACTGAGACTGTCTGTTCCTTCTGTTGTGTAGGTGGACTGAGACTGTATCTGTTCCTTCTGTTGTAGGTGGCCTGGGCGAGGCGGTGGCGTCTGTGATTGCGGAGGAGAAGGGTCTAGTGCTGCGTAGACTGGCCGTCAGCGGTATCCCTCGCAGTGCCAAGCCCGCCGAACTACTCGACATGTTTGGCATCAGTGCTTCGTGTATCGCGAAGGCCGTCAAGCAGATGGTGGCAGCCTAAACGGACACGACGCCGTTCCATGCATTTAGACGTCTTGACACACAGAGTCCACATTGTGCACACGTGTCTAGTTAAGAGTAAGGTGTGATGCCATTTTAGTTCTTACGTCGTAGCGTGTGTTCATCTACATTCGTCTATTGCATTTGCAACAACTTTCATAGGCGTTGTGGATTCGGGTTCGCAATGTTGTTAGATGAAGCGTGCATTTGTGTGTAGGCAGTACGTAGTGGGGTGGGCAGTTTCTCACCTGAAGAACTGTTTACTTAGGTATATTTTTCATCTCATCTTTGAACTACATTTGAGTGATGTATTTGCAGAGGATCGTGATTTAAATTGTTGATGCGTGCATCTGTTGGCATTTGGTAAAGGAAATGTTTCCACAAGATCAGCCATTTCTGATTGGTCCTGATCAGTGGACACCTAACACCATGTTACCTGTGTGTTCTAGATATTGCCATCAGCTGGTAACAATTGTATTTTTATTGTGATTTTTATAATCCTAAACATATGCTTTATATAAAATACGATGAACCAGTATGGATGTGCCACTTCCAGAAAACATTGTGTGGTTTGTGTATGCACTAAGAATTGATTCCGTTACCTTACCAAAGATGTTATGTTTGTCAACTAGGTTTTAGACCGCAGCCTGTGCTCTAGACTGGCTAAGTGTTCTGGTTTTTCTGGAATTCTAGTTTCTATAGGAAACCAGGCGATGGGAAATTAAATCAGTGGTCAGTGCTCTTGTCACTGTGCTTTATAGTGGCACTTTGAGAGCCGATATTGGAAAAACACATCCTCCAATATGATTGCCTACATTTGAACCCTTCCTGTGACACACTCAGCGTATGTACTTAGTCGTTTCCAGGCACTTGCATCATTGAGTTGGTGTAGGAGGGAGTCGCACAGATAATACTCTGAAAAGTGTTGGCCACGTAATGGTTTGAATCAAAGGTGTCATATTGCTTGCCATACAAGTCTCAGGTCAGGAACAGTTAGTTCGTTGGGTGCTTCCTGTTAGTGATTCCTATACGTCTCCTGTAGGATTTGTGTGTTAATGAAAATAAAAACTTTCCAATCTTCATGTTTTGTTTATTGCACATTGAAGCCGCCCTACAGCAGTGAGTAGAGGGGTTAATGGTAAGATCACATTCTTGACTTCTCTGGGATGCATTCAGCCATGTTTAAAATACTGCACAAATGCTACACACAAATATCCACCACAGCCTATAGCCTGATACACGTTTATATCGCTTGTTGAACTGAAGCAACGTGAAATGAACGAACTTGCCCAAAGATTAAAAAATAGAATGTTATATAAAAACACAATGATATTGATAAGATGCTACACAACACCTATGATCACAAGTGTGCAGTGAATAATAGTTAATTTGTTAGCAACAACTTAATCCAAATATGTACCCGATAAACCTAACGTAACTGAACTGCAGGATCTTTGTATAAAAGCATATCTGGCTGGACATCAACATTACACACGTCAACCTGATCAGGGTTCCAGAATATTAAACTTGTCTTGAAGGATTACCTCCACCTCCCGTGATTCCTGCTGCACAGGCTTCTACAATGTGGGAATCCATATCAATTCTGCACGAGTAGTTCTGGTGAGCTAACATATATCACAGGAGTTACACACTATATACAGTTTACACAGGCCATGGCATCAGTAGATGTCAATCTTCGATGTCCATACAATCCTCCTCCAGGAGGTGTGTACATAATTATGTATGTTAACTGGACAGGAGTTCTGTTTGTCCAATCCATGATCTCTAACACAACATTGGTCACAGAACTGATGCAGCACACAGACTATTACAGTACAAGCCATGACGTGTATTTTAGCACATCTCAGGAATTATCTAGGCTCAAATTACATACCCTGTACATACGCTCAATATACATACTCCCATAAAATAAACAATGCCAGCAAATCTGTGCATAATACAGATTTTTGAGTATCAAGAGTCTGCAGTGACAACAAATCTATTTTTAAATGAATTGCCAATTTATAAGTCAATAAGGAAACTGTTGCAGTGCTACACATAGAAATGTGAACTGAAGGGAATCACGGATCCTGCCAGTCGATTCGTACTCTGTTCTTTACAATCAACAGTTTTATGCTACATAATACAATACAGTAATTAGGTAAGAATCACATGAAACGTTTGTTCCAATTTTGCATTTGTAGATATTTATGTCATCCAACACATACGACAAGGAACACGAAACGTTTATTCCAATTTTGCATTTGTATATATTGCGTGTCGTCCAACACATACGACAAGGAGATTCAAAGACGAATCACAACTGGCAGGGTAGCATTCGTCAAGCACTGCGACATCTTCATTACCTGCTTGGAGAGACAAGTCTACAACTGATGCAACTGATACATGGCACAGAAATGTGGATTTTACCAACCAGGTGAAGAATGACCTAGCAGCCCCACAAATAAAGATGGACAGAAATATGTTAAGCATAAAATACTGGGACAGGATAGACAGAAGGTGAGAGATAAGACAACGGTCACAGACGTCACTGAACAAGTCACAGATATGTTTGGAAAAATGTGACGCCAGAAGTGAACCTGGGCAGGGCACATCAATATTATAAAAGTGAAAGTGAAAGCATTACGAAAGTGAAAGCACTACGAAAGGAAGCGATGTAGAGGAAGACTAACACCTGACAAGACAAGCTACATGAGTACTGGAAGGGCAGCATCTGGCAGAAGATAGCACAAGACAGAGGTCTGGAACCAATATACTGAGGCCTTTGGCCAATCACAGGTCACTATGGCTGCACTATGGCGATGACTGACTACCTAATGCAACAATACATGTACAGCAACAAGTTGTGTAGTACATCGGAATGCAACTATTAACATGTGGAGTATAACAGGAGCATGGCATGACCACTATGTTGTGTGGTCTCAATCACAGAGTCTTTATGACTAGAGTTTGTTGTGATATTAGCCTCTGGTTTAATGTATGCTGCTGACTGACACCAACAGATGACACAGTAACCAAGTCAAATCCCACCACTGAAGCCACATACGTACTGGTGGTGACCCACCACACCATACCATGTAGCAAGTTGCACAGACCTAGTCTCTAGAATGGACAAAATAGATGTTTAGATTATATCCTATAATTTTGTTATGATTTTGACAGAAATGCACGCCTTGTAATCGCACCTTTCAATAATTCGCTCATCTTCCTAAAAAAATTATCCAAAAGTAATTAAATATATACATTTGCAAAATAAGATTAAGAAACAACAGAAAATGGCCTTGTTTTTCTAAATAACACCCGAAAGTGTTATTTTAAACTACTGAAGATGTATCAGCAAATATGGTATCATTTAGCTCATTTTCAGAAAGGAAAAAAGTCCATTTCATAATTGTACGGCTGCACCCACTGTGTCATGGGTGGCAACACATATACAGTGTGTTGTACACAAACAACATTTTGTTGTACGGAGTCGAGAGTCACTCAAAACAATAGTGAAAGCACTTGCGCAGTGTTTATTTGTCCTCTCGGGCCATCTGTAGGTCAAACACGTCCAGCAGTCTGTTGATTTCCTTTCTGGACAGTGGTCAAGGAACAAGCACTGAATTACATGAGTTAACAGTTGCTCAAGTACACGATATTTTACATATAATCTCTGACTATCAGTCTCAGTTTCTACATAAACATTTGCCATCCATGAAGTTTACACAAATAAACAGACCAACGACCATTTGTAAGATCTACATAAATTGTCCTGCGTGGTCCACCAGTCCTGCGGTCAACGACTGGACTGAAGTACCCACTACATACACTCAGAATGTTGACCTGTTACTAGAAACACCTACGAAGCACAAGTGCCACTACAGTGTACACGACAGATCTGCATAAGCCTATTCAGCTGCTAACTGTGCAAATACAGGTGTATGTGTAAACCAGTAGTCCACTACTCAAAGAAATTTCAAGTTGCAGTCTGTTTAAGAAATCATTCATTCCCTCTGCTATTTCTAGTTCTAAATGCTAAGTAAACTGCTTAAAACAGAGCATATACGAAATATATATTATATATATACAGTGTGCTGTATATATATAAAACCACATGTCAGACAATATTTTACTGTATATATATATATTATATATATATATATATATATATATATATATATATATATATATATATATATATATACACAGTATTTATTGATCTTTACTATTTATTTATTTTAATTATTTATTTTAGTACTCTTTATCATGTGTTTTACCACATTTCATTGCTGCCATAATGTTTTTACAAATTTTACATACCCGGTATTGTACCAATTTTATTACACTGTACTGCCATTTCAATATATATCTAAAGAATTTTTTTTTTCAATTGTTATAAATGGACACTAAAGTTACTGAATCTCTCACATAGACAGTGTTTGGAGGACCACGGTAAGGATACATCTGTTCATGCAGTTCATTCACCGGTTGCATCGCTCTGGCCAATTCCTCGTTCTTGGCCATAAGTGCATACATGGACTGTCAACAAACACATTTCATCTTGAGGTCTGTGTTTATATTTATCGCTACAATCTTTCCGTTCCATTTAAATCGCCGCCATAACATTACCATGGCAGGAGGAGGGAAAGCAGACAGTGCATCATTTATACATGAGCTTGTAATATTCATAGCAATTCTACATGAAAGTACAAAAGTAATTTTTTAACATCATGTCAAGTGTTGCCCTTGTTTCTGGTTGGTGAAGGTGGGATATGTTTTGAGGAGTTGACCATCTTACAGGAAGAAGCTTGGGAAAGAACATTGCCTCACCTTGATACTTGAGTCGACACAATTACACGTGTTGTCGACACTTTCTTTGTAGATATCGAGACAACTGTAGGTAACTGCCGACATCTGAAACACTAATGACCGTCATTATTTCTGTATTAGCATTCCTTAAGATGCACACAATGATGAACAGGCCACATCTCTACATGCAGCGTACCCTATGTTACAGCATACACGTGCAGGCTGCACAGAGCACACACAGCTAGCCACTTCTCCACTGTCATTTGTATACAGAGAAGTGTGAAAAGTGAAATTTTCCTCAAACATACATCTCCTTCCCCCACTTCCTCCCCCACCATCTGCCCCCTATCTCCTTCCCCTACTTCCTCCCCCTAACTTCTCCCCACCATCTGCCCCTCTATCTGCCCCCTATCTCCTTCCCCCACTTCCTCCCCCACCATCTGCCCCCTATCTCCTTCCCCTACTTCCTCCCCCTAACTTCTCCCCACCATCTGCCCCTCTATCTGCCCCCTATCTCCTTCCCCCACTTCCTCGCCCTAACTTCTCCCCACCATCTGCCCCCTATCTCCTTCCCCTACTTCCTCCCCCTAACTTCTCCCCCACCATCTGCCCCCTATCTCCTTCCCCTACTTCCTCCCCCTAACTTCTCCCCACCATCTGCCCCTCTATCTGCCCCCTATCTCCTTCCCCCACTTCCTCCCCCTAACTTGTCCCCCACCATCTGCCCCCTATCTCCTTCCCCTACTTCCTCCCCCTAACTTCTCCCCCACCATCTGCCCCTCTATCTGCCCCCTATCTCCTTCCCCCACTTCCTCGCCCTAACTTCTCCCCCACCATCTGCCCCCTATCTCCTTCCCCTACTTCCTCCCCCTAACTTCTCCCCCACCATCTGCCCCCTATCTCCTTCCCCTACTTCCTCCCCCTAACTTCTCCCCACCATCTGCCCCTCTATCTGCCCCCTATCTCCTTCCCCCACTTCCTCCCCCTAACTTGTCCCCCACCATCTGCCCCCTATCTCCTTCCCCTACTTCCTCCCCCTAACTTCTCCCCCACCATCTGCCCCCTATCTCCTTCCCCTACTTACTCCCCCTAACTTCTCCCCCACCGTCTGCCCCCTATCTCCTCCCCCCACTTCCTCCCCCTAACTTCTCCCCCACCATCTGCCCCCTGTCTCCTTCCCCCACTTCATCCCCCTAACTTCTCCCCCACCATCTGCCCCCTATCTCCTTCCCCTACTTCCTCCCCCTAACTTCTCCCCCACCATCTGCCCCCTATCTCCTTCCCCCACTTCCTCCCCCTAACTTCTTCCCCACCATCTGCCCCCTATCTCCTTCCCCCACTTCCTCCCCCTAACTTCTCCCCCACCATCTGCCCTCTATCTCCTTCCCCCACTTCCTCCCCCTAACTTCTTCCCCACCATCTGCCCCCTATCTCCTCCCCCCAGTTCCTCCCCCTAACTTCTCCCCCTCCATCTGCCCCTACCTTCTGCATGTGGTTCTGCAGTGTACTCATCATGTGACGCAGGTTCTCCGCGACATTGTTCGCCTGTACCTGGAGGTCGTCCACGACCCGGGGGTCAATTGGGGGCACGTCCTCGGGGCTCTGGGTCACGATGCTGGGCGACCTACAACAACACGCGGTGCAACGGCATCAGGCTCCATCAACTGTATACTTTCACTTTAGGTTACCTCCACTTCGTTGAAAATGAAAGTGGGAAATGTAATGTGAAAGGAAATGTGGGAAATTATACATAAATTACTGGAAAATAACTGAAGACTTAAAGGACAAACAAACGCAACGGTTTCGTGTCATACACCTAATAGAGTTTATACAAAGTAACAATTTCCACATATTCTCAATTTTTTAACGTCAGCGGTTTACTCAGAATGTGACTTTAAAGTCTAAAATTCTAACGAAATCCACGATGGTCTAAACGCCGCCATCAGTGAAGGGTTAACTTGGCTTGGCCATTCAGCACGCGGCATTCTATGTCTCTGCTGAAGCCGGTCAGCTTCCTGCGACGTTGTTAAGGGTCAACAACTTCGATTCTTCGACAGTTCGTTCAGTTGGCGTGACATCTAGCAGCTGCTTATAGACGTGTATCTAAATTTGTGGTTAAATCTATGGTAAACTTTAGTAATTATGCCTTACTGTTCAGCATACGGTTGCAATAATAGTTGAAACAACCGGTAGTATTGAAGCAATGGATTCACGTTTGCGGGCGTACTGTTTGGAATCCCTCCAGTCCAAGTACAGTTCACTTTGCTTGGTCCATTTTGAGGAGAAATGCTTTGAAGTAGACATGTAGACATGTATCATCAGTCGATAGGATGATTTCAGCGATAACAATAATAGACAACTTTATATTTACCGTCTTCAGCATGTTACGCGCGTTGCCGAGTTGCAGCCATTTTATGACAACAGCCAAGCCCCATGCAGGGAATCTGCGTGGAGAGGGTCTCACCATCGTGACGTCATTCTTCGTTTAAGATGGATTAGCGCATAGTATTTGGATGGCTGTGTGTTAATTTAAAAAAAAAAATTCTGGTAAACCGCTGGCATTAAAAAATTGAGTATATGTGGAAATTGTTACTTTATATTAACTCTATTAGGTGTATGCCACGAAACCGTTGCGTTTGTTTGTCCTTTAATACGGCTCTCAGTGTAACATCATAACACTTGAATATAATTACACACATGCACATCCTACATACACACCTGAACTGTCATAACACTACGCAGTGGAATATAAGATAGGGTGAAACATTTCTCTGATGGTTTTCTTATTTTTAAGTCCAATATTATATTGTAAAACCTGAATTACATGAAATTAAAGAAAGCCTCCTCCATCAAGACATGATGGGGTGCATTCCTTTCTTGTTTTAAGTACAATATACTAACTGTGTATGTTGATGTTATTCATGACACTAAATTTTAGATACAACGTGACTAAAAAGTTTCCTGCTTTTACTAAATTGTAAAATGTGTGACATTGCGAGTAACCTTTGTTATAATAATAATAACTTTATTGTATTTTATTGTTACACAATGTCTTGTAAATATAAGTATTGTTCAGTACAGTGGAGTATTAATAATGTAATAAACATACATAGCAAACATACATTACAAATACAAATTAACCTTCATGATGATATTAAGCATTAATTATGATAAATGATTAAACCAAGTGACTCAGAATATAATATATTACTAAGCACAACATGACCTAGCCATCCACGACGCAGGACAAATGCAAGTTACAAAACGTCAAGTAAAAACACTAGACTGCCCCTTCTGAGTACTTTGGCCTTACCTGGACATGGCTGAGTAGGACCAACCGGAGGCTGAGCTGGCCGAAACTGACCAGCCGGACGCTGAACTGGACATGCTGCCAAAGCTGGCGGACCGAGGCGTGCGCTTCCCAGACAGACTGGCACTGGATGAGTCTAAAGGAAACAGCAATCATTACTGTACGGAGGAAGGTTCTTTGATCTAAGAAGTCATGGACATACAAGCTTTATAAGGCGTGTAAATTGTCAGGGTTTGTATGTGTGATAGGGTTAGTATGTACCACACCACCCACTGGTGTATATATGTATATGTATATATATATATATATATATATATATATATATATATATATATACATATACATATATACATATATAATATATATATATATATATATTATGTATATATATTATGAATATATATATATATATTTATAATATATATTATATATATATACTTGCATATATATGGTGTACTTGCTAATTATATATATAATATATGCATATTAGCAAGTACACCAAGCCTTCATGCCTGATGAATAATTACTAGGTTATGTCCAAATTAAACTACATAACATTGATTAGTAATTATTACGTTTCCAGAGTTGTATTATGTTGGATATTGCATGCTTACAAATAAAAAAAATGTATACTTAATATTTAAGATGTGTTTTCTAAAAAGAGAAGAATGGTGACATGCAGAATAGTACATATATACTAATATAGTAACATGAGAAACAATAATGTTGTATTTCTAGTTTGAACAGTGGATGACACCAGATTACGACATTTCACAAACAACTGTACATGATATTTATACTGAGTCTGAGATTACAGACTATCTGCAATGTGAACAGCCCAAGTGATGGCTGTCAGTCAGATCAACATCATCACTTGTTCGAAAATACATCAATGAACTACAACTTCTATCTAAGACCAGTCTTACCATCTGTCTTTGAGATGGGGCTGCTCATCTTAATCATACTGTTGAGGTCTTCAGCAACGAAGGCAATCATGTCCCCATCACGGGTGATGGTGCCCTGCAGTGGTAGACTGGCAGCAGCCTCAATGAGAGCCTCAGTGCTGCTACAACAACTGTAGCCACTCAGTGACGACGACTCACTTCCTTGTTTCGCTTGACGTGGCCTCTCCTTACACTGCACTGGCCTCGGCAGTGACAGACTGTGGGGTCTCACCGGCGACACATTCCCATCACTCATCAGCACCTCAGCATCCTCTAAAGAGTTTTCGTTTTCCATGTCCGATTCCAAACACGAAGCCTCGGTAAGGGTCCGCTGAGTGGTGGCTTTGTGGCGTTCATCTTGCTGTACATTGTAAGTGTCACATTCTGACTCGCTGCTCATGATGCGACTGCCTCGGTTGTCACCTTCGCTTCCTGCTTCTACCACCTCGTTCCCCTCACTATCAGTGCTCTGTTCACTCGCCATCTTTGTGCTGTATGTCAAGTTGTCACTCTTTAATGTCACCTGATCATCACTGTCATAACTTACCCTGTCTCGCGGTGCACACGTCTCGTCCAACTGTATATTTTGTGATGAATTTACAGGGGTACTTACATCACTAACGGAACTCCGCGTTTGATCGGTTCCGGACTCACGATCACATGCTAATTCAGATGATTCATGTAAGACTTCTATGTCAGAACTGTCAGTAAAACTCTGATTGTCAATCCCTTCCTGGTGTGTCTTGTCACTTCCTCTTTCTTGAGTCTGCATTGATGTTTTATCACAAGTCTTGGAATGTGTTTGATTATCATCAGCTATATCAACATTTTCAGGAATGCCTTCCTTAATACTCGATGCCACTTGCGTTTGGTTACTGTCAGTGATGACATCTGTGTCGTCTGCATAACACTTGTTTAGGTTGTCGATTAAATCAGAACATGCAAATTCTGATTCAACCCTTGGCGTGGAACCTTGTGTGGTGACAATGGTTTCATTGTCCCCCATCGTTCGTACTGTATAGTATAAGTATAGACTGTGAGTGTAACACAGTCTCAGGCAGCTAGCAATAAACGCAATCAACAACTGCTATCAACCGAATCACTTCTTTCGAAAACAAATACAATTATAACACCAAACTTGCAGTCAATTTACTTAGCACATCGACGTCTTAATGTAGCACGATATACTGGTTGTCAGGATTATGTTCGTTTGACAGATCCAGAACCAAACTGAAGGGTAGGCGTGTCATCGAATCTACTGCACGCCGTATCCCAATCTGACAGCTGAAAATCGGCACCACACGTTGATGTGCAGTGCCAGTGGTGCACAGATTCGGATGCTTAAATGTTGCACAGTGCAGCTATAACTATTCTCTGGTCGAATATTATCTCAACATTACGACATCAGATACTACAGGTACTAGCAATCCGGTCCTTTTTATCCGGCCTATGTCTTTGGACTTGGCTTGTTGATCAGGAAATAGAACTCTTCAACTTTTCATATTGGAGGAACGTGGAACATGTTGTCCTTCCGGTGATATGGCTTTGCGCTAAAGCTGGTTAATGTAAGTGAACAGATGCACATGATATTGTCTACTTTTCTGCTTGCTATCTGTTGTGTATATATTCCATAAAGCGCTATTACTACTTCTGTTTGTTTTAATTGCCATTAACGTCCGTAATTTACGTAGCCAGATGTCAATGTACAATTACACCATATCATCGCCCACCGGGAAACCACGCTAAATAACCACTTCTCTCGGTAGATGGGGAACCCCCCCGAGTGACGTTAACACATGACCGTGGTTGTTCTCGAAATCACATAACTTGATGCTGGTGACTATGATGAACGTTTTCTTGGCGGTATAGATGTTTGTATTATAAAATATAACTATAAGCGAATTCGTTTTGTACTTTTGAAGGCTGTGCATGTGATATAGCTATTGCCGTTGGCGTTGGTTGGTCACTTGGTGTGGATTGATTGCGTGATGATTACGGATTTTCTGTAATCATCACAGAAATTGACCTCATATTACGGTAGCATAGAAACTGTTCCTGTATTACGGAGATAAGAACTGCCGATACAAACTAATTTCCAGACAATTTCATTGGTCGTGCCTAAGAAAATATAACAATTCACTCCTTGCAATTTATCCGTAAATGAAGCCATGTTCTAAATGAGGCCTAACTATTGTTTTGTTCAGTGGTGTTATAAGTTATTTTTCCTTGTGCACTATATTTCACTTAATTAATCCAACAATTTGGTTTCCCGATGCTGCAATTCCACACCACTCTGAATCTGATATCTTCATATGATCACTAATTGACCAGGAGGGATCCGGATGTTTCAGCCCTTTGGGCCGAAGCGTCTGTTTCTGCAATCGTTGAAGTTCGGCATGCTTGTGCTTGCATGGGCCGAATCATTCGTACCTGCCGAGCTACATGGGCCGAATCATCTGTCCTGATGTTGGGATATATCTTTGACTGGCGTATTATATGTAATAATTATGCGTATTCTTTGCCGACTCCTGTTCGAAATTTGGGAATTGCGTATCTTTTAATGTTGGTATTATTTGATATTTAATATTTGGGAAATTTTGCGTGTCGTTTCATTGCATATTATAGTTTATATATATTATTATTTGATTATTATTTGGGAAAAACGGAATGTTTTTATTATTTATTGGTTAATATTGGGGGATTTTATGTCCTTATTCGACATTGCATATTATTTGCATTGCATGTCATTCCATTGCGTATTATAATATATATGTGTGTGTACAGTCGCACCTCGGTGTAACGCACCTCGTTATAACGCGAATTGGATATAACGCGTTCAGTCGTGGATCCCGAATTTCTGCCGCCAGGGGGAAATGGGCGCTACAGCTAACAATAACGTTGTAATTAACTGTCATTTATTTTATGTCCTCACGTTTGTCTTGTACAGGTGTATCTAGAAACAATTTAATGGTATTAAGAAATTTAACACAGAAGTACAACTGCATTGCTGAGTTCGTTGTTTGTTGTGGTTCTGCTCTGCCGTCGGCTTTACGGCACCAATCCGATCGCTTTTCAAACTGATCTATTGTGTAACTAGTGCTTGGTTTGTGTGGTGATTTCTTAAGTGTTTGTTTAAAACATGACCAATTCCGTTGATTGCATTTAATTAACTTTATGTACAGTAAATTTGGTGCAAAGCATTGTTTGTTTGCAATTGCATTTGTCTCCTGCCAGTTCGCTGTGGCTTCCACGAACGGGCGCATTCTCCAGCGGTGACGAACAATATGATACTGAAATAGCAGGTTAACAGTTATGTTTTCACTAGGTCTACGAAAAACCATTTACTTATGCGCAAATATACGAATTCCTCAACTGCTTACTGTAGTAGCCTCAAACCACGGTGAATTGCATTATAAATCGGCACAGTAAATTTGCGATCTAAATTTATATTTTGGGATTTATTGAAAAATGAAATCAAGCCAATAGTGAGCATAACTAGTATTGGTATTAATATTTGACACCTCAATTTTGCCATTATAACTGTATATTTGTCTATATTGGATAACTCACACAAACTCTAATCCTAAACATGATCAATCAGCATTCCCATGTATACACTGTAACAGGACGTATTTATGTTTCATAAATATTGCATTTTTGAGACCCAAATAGCATTCAGATTTGTGCCAGTCACAAGCGCAGCGATGCATGTGTCACTGCGCAGTGCACGTGGAATGAGTGATTTTTAACTGATTAACAGTTTGTTTATGCCGACCGCGCTGTCTTTTCGACCTCAAAAGTCTGCTAAGACACGCTGTTTATAAAACATAAATATGTGCAAGATGATGTTAAATTATTGAATTAGCAATATCAAGTATCAAATGTTGAAAAAGATAGTTTTAATGGCAAAATTTAGGTGGGTCCGAATTCTGCATAACTGCCATTAAATTAACTAGGCATATTATCAGAAAGAGTATAATTTTGGTAGACAACTATAATATATATGAACTATTCACAATGAAAAATTAACCATGCATTACAGATTTAGGTAATAGATTTCATGGACAGGTTCACAGTATAGCTCCTAGTAGGATGTAATGTAGTTAAAAAATAAAAAATAGAAATCTTCCTGTTATGGACTGTCAGAAGTTAAATGTGTAAGAAAAAATATAAGTACACGTATTTACAAGTCAATAGTGATTAGTGAGTGGTTGATCGTCAGCAATCATGGAATTTTACCAAATTCCCAACACAAAACTATGTAAATTGGCAAGTAATTCATTTAACCATTACGTAATTCATATAACAATTTCAGTGCCACAGAGTCAATTCTGTCAATCACCTATTTTGCCAATAAGTACCAATCAGTAGATTGTGCCAATCTTCTTTTCAAACATTTATTGTCATTATTTTTCTGGTAGCTTGATTGCAAAAATAAATCGGAAACCATGTTCAAAATGAGAAACTCATATGTTGATCATGCTATACATATCAAATGACAGTCTAACCACATATTTTTGTGAAAGTTAGTTGTGTGTTATGTTACCTGCATGAGTATTACATTTCTTTTGAAGTGAATAGAACATTATCTGTCCTTTCAGGTGTGATACATGCCAAGTAATAATCATTGCTGTGGTGTATGGTATCTGCTATATACCAAACATCTGTCAGTGAGAGATCCCATTAATAGCCAATAATATAGTTATAGTTACTTACTAACGAAATTGGGTGTCTTTCTGCTGGTTAAATTGCAAACGTTTCGCCTACAGGTGTTCCACCTGTCATTACATAAGCTGTGTCCAAAAGACAACTAGTTGTGAGGTAGGAATGACACAGGTCGCTCTGGTTTTCCACAAAGGGGAAGGTCTTGAATACTTCTGAATCTGTTCAGTGACTGTTACATAATCAGCCAGCTCCAAGTTGGCGTCGCACAGACATGACATCTGTTATTCTGTGAGGATGGGCGTCTTGCACAACTGGACAGTTCTGTGGTGTTCTTAGCCTTAGGGTGGCTGCTATGAGAGTGATCACCATTGGTCTTATAGTCAGCCTCTCTGCCCCCGTTTAGCTTACCTGCAGTAACCCGATAGTTCACGATCTGGATATTTGTTAACTGACTAATTATCCTGTTGCTACACATTGTTAATAGTACTGACTATCTGCTGTTTAACATATATATATATATATATATATATATATATATATATATATATATATATATATATATATATATATATATATAATTTCTTCTCGGTGCTGCAGATCTGTTGAGGAAGTGAAGATAACTTAACTGATATAATATTAAAATAAAAAATGTAAGATTAGTACTGGTTAGTAAGGTCTTTTTAAACAATACAATAAACTTTATTATCTCATGATTTGTAATTTGTCCAGTAATAGTAATAAAAGTAATAAAAATACATATAATTATTTTCTAAATCATAACAACGATAAAACAATTGCATGACCGCTTAATTGCCTAATATTCTAAAGTGTTTATATATCCTGTAAACTCATCCATCATTGCCTGTTAGGTAATTGTCTGATGCTGTGTGATCTTTCAGATCTCACTGATGGGGCGAAGGAAGCAGACCAGAGGGACGAGTGCTGACGACACTGAACAGGACGTCCAGGATGAACCAGCAAAGGAAGTCACAACACGCTCCGGAAAGCACTACGCGTCATCCGATGGTTCCCCTGTCAAGGAACAGACAACATCTCCAGTGCTGAGGTCGAGCTCCAAGCGTGATTCGTCCAAATTTGACAAACCACCACCAAAAAGGTTATCGGCGTACGCACAACGGAACTTATGTCGTGAGAGTGACAGTGGCGATGTTTTGATCATGGGGAAGAATCAATCTCGGAAAACAAAGGAGGGATCTCAGAAGGATGTGGTGGGGATGGAGGAGTTGGGATGTGCCGAGGCAGGTCCTGCTAAGATCATGCAGAGTTCACGGGGGAGGAGAAGAAGCAGCAACAGGCAGGCTGGCGGTGGCGCAAATGTACAGGGACAGGGACCACATGGCTCAAAGAAGGCAACTACAGCAAGACAAGCATCAAAGGCAGGGTCAGTAGAAGGCAGTGACGTCATCACTGGTGAGAAAATAGTGGCTTCGAAGACAGCACAGAAGGTGCTTGTAGAGGTGATTGAAGAGAAGACATCCCCTCATTGTTCAGACCAAGGGAGCAGTGAGACTTCCCCTGAGACCCAGCAGTCAGCGAGTGTCGTGTCGAGAGGTAGTGAAGATTTACCAGATATCTTGGCTACTATGGATGTGGGTGAACTCGTACCAGCTGGTATGATATCAACTGGCCAAGATCAGGGCATGACCACGTCCACAAGTTCTCTATGGTAATACATTTACCCATTTGGAATTAATTGATATGTCACTGCCTGAATTGTTTACAAAAATACTTTTCTCCTGCTATTCCGTTGTTCCAAGAACATTTATGATTAGGCCTTCGTGCAGGATAATTTGTTTACCAGTCCAAACAAAATGTCCAGGTAGACATGCGCCTGTGTGTGCGCGCGCGTGCGTGCATGCATTGGTGTTAAATTACTATAAGAGTATGTATGATGATTGTCGTCCAGTATCCACAGTCTAACCACATCAACTTTGGCGTTTTGCAGCATATTTCCACTAGGCAACCCCGACGAATGGGTCGTGGTGCTGAATCACCCACAAGAGATCTTCCTCAGAGGCAAGGCATACGTGCGCAGTCTACAGGGCCACGTTGCCATCCAGGGGTATCTCATCCGCCCCGGTGGTGTCCCCCGCCCCGTCTACTCCCCCGATTGCAGCAGTCTGCTGGCGGTCGGCACCGTGCAGCTACAGGCACCATCTGGTGACTATCGTGAAATCATCAGGGCGTCACTCAGCAATGAAGAACCAGTCGCGGTTGAGCAGATCCTCGGAGTGGTCAATGTCAACAGTGTCGTGTTGGTGTTCAGTAGGTTGGACTGCCGCATGTGCCGATATGTGGCGGGCATCAAGCCGTTTACACAGCTCTTCTCAGGGTCTAGTGACCAGTCGACCGTGACTAAAGTCGGAGCACTGGATCTCGCAATACTGGGGAGAGACGTGCAAGAGTTACACATGAGGTATGACGAGGACTACACAGGTGTAGTGCGCCAATACTGCGATCAGGTGACGAAAGGTGTGTATATAATCTTGCTATCCACCACAGCGCCCTGCCGCATCAACCCATGTGTTGAGAATCTGAATATTTATCAACTCTGAGATTGGTCGAACCTATTTTCTTGATGCACGTCTGAGCTCGGTTTCCAAGGATTAGAATGACAACAGTTATCTTATTGTTAGCAAATTCATGGTTTACGTTTAGCTCCGTCATTCAACAGCGTTCCAGGCATATTCGTGCTGTACAACTGTTGCATTTTACCATACGTTTGAGTCTCTCCATGCAATATCATTGCAAAGTTTCCCCTGCTATATGATGAGTGAGGTGGCCCACCTCCCCGTTTTTCTAACCCACCTCGCTCAAAATTGCCACATCAGCTATTTCCTGCTATAAACATGTTTACTTGCTGCTACATTGTAATTATGCATTTCATTATCAACGTGTTACAAATGCTGATCACTCTATATGTCAAACATGTAGTTGTGTAGCAAACTTTACTAAAGGAGTTATTTATAGTTAGCCCAGATTTGACCATTTTTTATCACATGGTAATTAACCAAATTGTGGATGAATTCATTGTACTTGTTGTTTTGTGTCTGGTGACTTGCCGTGAGTTATGTCACCCCTGTGAGTCACCCTGTTGTGTCGTGTGCAGGAGGTGCCCCAGTGGTGGTCGTCTGTGGGGGTAAGAACGTGGGAAAGTCGACATTAACCCGCTACATCATCAACTCCGTGCTCAACTGGTGAGTCATGGCTGTAATTGTGACAGGTGTAGCTTTGGGTGTACAGATTAAATATAAATAATATGGTGTAACTAATAATTAGTTGTTATTATTATAATACACCTCCATTTATACTGTGTCATTGAATTAAAGTGATGAAGCAAAATTTGTCTTACATAAATTAGGGTTTACACTCTGCGGGTAAGTAATACATAATGATGGTAATGCTAAATGTTACATTGCTCCATTTGTACCAGTATCATTGAATTAAAATGTTGATGTGGAACTCGTCACTGTTTCCATATACAGTTCTACATGTACTTTGTAAACTAACACAATCTTTTTACTGTATAATGAAAGATGCTACAAACATGACACAAATAATTATATATATGTATATATATATACACACATATATATATATATATATA
Source organism: Oasisia sp. SBJ-2009 (assembly GCA_964017155.1). Taxonomy (NCBI): domain Eukaryota; kingdom Metazoa; phylum Annelida; class Polychaeta; order Sabellida; family Siboglinidae; genus Oasisia; species Oasisia sp. SBJ-2009. The sequence continues at coordinate 8,235,375 of OZ024854.1, forward strand.
ATACATATATAATACATATACATATATGCTCCTAAAGGCAGCTTATGTCGACCGATTATGCATATAGGACCGGCTTATGTAGACCGCTGTTTTATGTAGACCAAACCTGGTCTACATAAAGATTCGACGTGTTAGTTCACAACTAACACAATTGAATTGATCAGTACCATTGCTTGTGCACACAGTTCATATGACAGTGAAGTACTGTGCGTAATTAATTTTTAATTGAACAACATCATAAATGATTTTGAGCATGTTTTCTCCAGCGCCGTGCATATTTTTGAGTATATTGTGTGCCGGGTTATGTGTACCAGGTCAAAGTTCTTATGAATCTATATTTATGGTATATACTGAACGAAGGGTTGGAGTTTCGTGTTCAGTGTATGATATGCTTCATACTGATGCAAAAGGCTATATTATTATGTGTAAATTAGTAAAACTTGCATTTTGTCTTTGTTGCGAACCAATAGATCCCTCGAATATTGGCTTTGCCGTTGGTACTCGGCAACTCATTTTACAGCATCCACTAAATTGTTAAATACAATGTACAAACATGTACCATCATCAAATACTAGACTCGGCAGTCTACCGCCAAAAAGGCTAAATAAATATATGCAGCTTCCGGCATTGCTCCGGTCTACATAAATCGGCATCTATGCATACACGGTTTTTGTGTAGACTGATTTTTTTTGCATATACCTTATTTATTGAAATATATTTATATATGAACGTTCATTATGTGTTAAACATTAGTATTAGCAACAATGTTCCAGTTTTACATATTTGGAAAAATTATTAAATAAAAAAATATGCCTGGTCTAGAGGCTTACATATATATATATATATATATATATATATATATATATATATATATATATATACAGTTTCCCTTACATTTTCTTGTGTTTATAATACACAGTCTGGTCACTTTGTCTGTCATCACCACAGTGAGGTCGTGTCACCGTCTTGTTGCAGCTGTGACAAGGTGGCGTACTTGGAGTGTGATGTGGGGCAGACAGAGTTCACCCCCAGCGGCTGCCCCGCCCTCTGTGTCGTCACTCAACCCCTCCTAGGTCAGTCCCCCCCCCCCCCCGCTCCTGGGCTTCACGACTGCAGTTGTTCTTTCTGTGTTGTTATCAGTCCAATCACTGCATCTTCAGACCTGTTCAAAGGGAAACTACATACAGGGTTCAAAGTTCAAGGTTCATGTAGTTTTTTTTAATGTAGGTGTGGACAAGTGAAATGTTGAAAAATGAAGTTTTTTCTACTTGTCCTTGGGACAAGTCGAAAAAAACAAGCATACGATTTAGTCACAATGGGTTTTACCTGTCCAAATCTCTGCATGAAGCTATGCTTGTGCTAATACAGTGAGGTATTCAACGCTCTATCTAACATTTCAGGACAGTTTCTTCTCTTATACATGCATGTGAGTTAAGAAATGTTTCTTCTGTGAGTGTGAGCTTAATAAAATGTTATCATTAGAAGGCTAATGTATATGAAGGTGTAAGTATATCAGGCAAGTGATTGTCAAGTTGTTGTTTTGGCAGGTCCCCCGTTTACACACCACAGGAAACCACGGAGGTATGTACCTGTCTCTCTCTCCTCTTTCTCTCTCTTCTCTCTCTCTCTCTCTCTGTCTCTCTTTCTCTCTGTTGCCCTCTGTCTTTCCGTCTCTCCCCCCTTTCCTCCTCTATCCCCCTCTCTCCCTCCCTCTTTCCCTCTCTCCCCTCTCCCTCCCTCTCTTTCCCTCTCTCTCCCTCCCTCTCTCTCCCTCCCTCTTTCCCTCTCTCCCCTCTCCCTCCCTCTCTTTCCCTCTCTCTCCCTCCCTCTCTCTCCCTCCCTCTCTCTCCCTCCCTCTCTCTCCCTCCCTCTTTCCCTCTCTCCCCTCTCCCTCCCTCTCTTTCCCTCTCTCTCCCTCCCTCTCTCCCCTCTCCCTCCCTCTTTCCCTCTCTCCCCTCTCCCTCCCTCTCTCTCCCTCCCTCTTTCCCTCTCTCCCCTCTCCCTCCCTCTCTTTCCCTCTCTCTCCCTCCCTCTCTCTCCCTCCCTCTTTCCCTCTCTCCCCTCTCCCTCCCTCTCTCTCCCTCTCTCTTTCTCTCTCTTTTTCTCTCTCTGTTTTGTCATGTCAGTAACGATGGTAAGTGATTGTATTTATTCTCATCACAGCTTTTTTTGTGATAACATGTTTTGTTTTCTGCTGCTTACAGTTTGATTCCTTGATAGTTCAGGATGTGATGTGCCTTTGGCACAATTTGTTCGGCGTGTCACAGAAATACTGTTTCCTAAGCACTGCATCTTACAAAAGCTCCTTAAAATTAACAAATCCTGTTTAGTGGCGGATTTTCTCAGTTAGTTTGTAACTGTAGCAAAACCACTCCTGGTCTTGTTACCCTGCGGCTGGACATGTAAGGTGAGAGAGAGGGAGCAGTGATGTATTTCACATAGTGCATATGTTTGCCACCAGGTGGAGCTACTTTGGCGGACTGTCGCCAGGTGCCCAGCCAATGGATTATCTGCGTTGTCTGCGCTACGCCTACGAGAGCTACGTGCGTATGGACAGCAAGCTTCCACTTGTAGTCAACACAATGGGCTGGAACAAGGGTAAATAGCTCACCTGATGTTTCTCTTCCTGTTTAATAGCAACATATATAGGTGTGGCTGGACCGGTCGCGTGTGGCGTGTAGGTGTACCTGTTCTCAATAGTGGATCAATGGTGCTCTAAACACAATCTCCTCTAATTGTGAAATTTTAGCTTAACTTAATAATTCTATAAATAAAATGTAACTTTTTTTTAATATACACATGTAATTGTTAATATAATTTTTTTTATTTGGACGCATTCAATATAAATATAATTAAATTTTACCTATACGATGACATTTTAGACCTCTTATAATATATATTTATTTGTTTACTAATTTAAAATAATACTTTTAGAAAATAATTTATAATTTTAAAGGACATTATATATATTTATTAATTATTATCTAGCTTCTCACAATTATTTTAAAATAGATAATCTATTATTTTAAAATATATCTGAGATATACTATTTATTTATTACATCAAAATTATATTTTTTTTCAATTTAATATTCCAATTTAACATGTAATGCGTTTTGAAAATGGCAATAAAGCTTTATTATATTAATATAATAGTCTAGTTTTGGCATTTGCTGTGTCAGTTTCTAAGGGAGTGATACTGTTTATGTCCCTCTCGTTTCGGCTTGATTTAGTTCACATAAAACTCAAACTTGCTACACCTCAGTGTCTTATTTACCTTGGTAGTTAGGTTGTTTGCAATTTTAAAAGCCACCTTTGATCATTTACAAATCATACATACATTGTAAGTCATATTGCGGGAATGAACCCTCATTCTTGGTATCTTAATATGGATTTATCGTTGGAACATTTCGCAGAGTGGCAGATAATTGAAGGATCTGTTGCTTCGCAGTTTGTTTGTATTACAATCAGAGTTGCGTATGAGATCTCCATCAAACTTTACATTTCCCAATGGTGTCGATAACGACCTTAATTATGTCAGCATTGCACCACAGAAATAAACCATCCCTACCAAGAGTTGTCATTTTAAAAGCTTTGCCTTGTGTTTTATCATAAAGGAACACCTTTGGGACCAGAATGTCAACCAAATAATTGCTAACACTGATCATGTGATGGAGGGACAGGTCAATCATTTATTAAGTTAGATTGTACAATAAGTAATCATATAATGGGATGTACTGATCTGTACTTGAAAACTAAACAGGCTTTAGTTTCCAATTTGTGTCTGTCTAAATAGTATAGCATCAGAAGTAAAATGATGTGTTACTGTGTGTTGTATAGGTTTGGGTGTTGCACTGATGGTGGAGACTGTGAGAATGGTTCGACCCGAGTTCATTATTCAGATAAACAGTGCTCGCCAGGCAAAGAACTTTCCCACACTCACCAGAGAATTCCTGGACAGTCACCCAGGCATCAGATGGTCAAATAGTCCAGTAGGTTGTTCACACTAAACACTCGACACTGCTTAGGTTCTTCGGGGGGTTTACCTTTTTACGAACTGCTGCAAAATTGTTCCATGTTGCATTATGGAGAATTGAATCAACTACATTTTGTTTGCAACAATAAGCTGAAAGTCAGTCAAACTTTTTATTTTTTTTATAAATTCTGTGTTGATGGTAATGTTGTTTAGTTAAATGCATGATAACAAGTTGCTTTTTTTGCATATTTTACATTGGCATTTTTACATTTTCGACATCTTTAAAAAACTTGACCTGTATTGATATGTCTTTGCATGAAAATAAATCAGACATGGGATGTTTATGTTGGTCAAATCTAGTTCTGTGCAATAAGTCAATGCATTTTATAATTTTATGCAATAAGTGTATTGCATTTTACACAAACAAATATTAAAGTTTGGATAAGAAGAGTTTATGGTTATTCATGTTTGTTAGGTTAAAAGGGACGCCAACAAGACAATACATGAATTGGTCATCCTGAAGTCACCTGTCAGTGCAAGTCTTGAGTAAGTTTTTGTTTTTATTCTAGTAATTCCCACAGTTACCATAAACCCATGTGATGTTTAAAAATGAGGTCATCAAATGACAAAATAAATTTGTGTCATTTGGTACCAAAACGTGATCACTGGTCGCCTGGCAACCGTGTCATCTGTTTTTTACCTGTATGACTGTTGTCTAGAAACTATGGCTTCATTGTTAGTGTTGTTACGCGTTATTAGCCTTCTAAAATATCTGAAATATTCAGGAAATAATTTTTTTTTAAATGTATTCATGTTCGCTTGACTTGTGATTAAACGGTCGGACATGTTTTCCCCTAGTGGCCACGAGAAATACCGACCAAAGGACCTCCGCAACCTGATGTTGCTCACGTACTTTGGCCAGCTGCAGCCGGAGCAGGGCCCAACAAAGAACCTGGCTGAGCTGCAGCCACACACAGTGCCGTGGTCTGCGGTGGGCGTGCACATCTGCAGCGGTGTCGTGGATAACTCTCAAGTGATGTATGCACTCAATGCCAGCGTCGTTGCACTGTGCATTGCTGATGAAAAGATGGTAAGTTTTACTGTAACGTTTCAAGCTCATTTTGTTTAATTATATCGCCTGACATTAATGTCAACTGATAGATTGATGTTTTTATAAACATATATTTTAATTAATTATTTATGGTATTTGATCTTATTGACAAGTTAGTTGGATAGTATTTTTTTTTTACAACTGTGGCTTTTGTATTATCGAATTAAACATTAGATGTTAGAATATGCAATATATATATACATATATATATATATATACAAGTGTATATACATACATACATACACACAGTGTATATACATACATAAAGTAATCAGCCTTTGAAACAAAATTATAAAGTTTTCAAGAACATAGAGGTTAAAAGCATTCAGATTTAGTAACAGATGTTTACAGGATTATCACCTTTGATTGTTTCCAGGTTGAAAAGCAGCACAACAGTTAATTTACTCTTACTCAGAATGTGTTCATTTGTCAGATGCATCGAAGCAAAGACCCGACATATCCCAAGTTCTTCTATGAGAACCCAGTCTGCCAGGGCGTCGGATTTGGTGAGTATGGGGTGACATGTTAGGGTGTAGATCAGAAGGGTTGACAAAGACCGTCTGTGAGTGTGAACACCTGTCGAGTCACCAGCTCAGGTGTTATGTGCACCTCGCCATTACTACCACTACTTAGGCAGTTCCATTGGCTTCCAACGGAATATCGCACTAAATTCAAGTTGTTTACTGTTACAAACCGTACCCTTTCTACACAACGACTAACATATTTAGTTTAGTTAATCCCTACATTTTTATGATTTCCCTAGCACCTTTAGGTCAGCTGTTAATAAAACTGTTTTCCTCAACCTAAGCTCAAATGTGCTTTCTCTGTAGCTGTGCCAACTACAACTGTCTTGAATCAACAACTCCCTATTACAACTAAACCTTCTGAAACTATAGTTTCCTTTCACAAAAAAACCTCAAAACATATTCATTTGAAATTGCTTTCCACCATAAATGTTCACCATGTTCCAGTGACAGTGACCCAACAAAAGTTCAGTTTATCCATCACTCCAGGACCGGAGGCAGATATTACCACTCTTCTGACTTTCAATTACTGGTCATATTTATGAGTGTAAATTTGACCAGTATTGCAAAAATCGTTGTGTGTACTTGTAAATATTCAATTCTTAAAAAAGTGTGTATATTCTGTTGGAGATACCAAGTAAGTTGCCTGACCAATAATTGATTCATTACTTGCACGGGAAAAAAAATCATAACCACGCAGTGGCGCCACCTAGCTGGAAATGCAAGTTATGTGTGCGACGGTAGCGCCACCTAGCGAACATGTGTGACAGCATTAATCACTGTAGCCTCTTTTCCCGGCCCGTAGGCATTGTGCGGGCCATTGACCCCGAGAAGAAGGTCTTCCACATCCTCACCCCAGTTCCGTGGGGCGAACTTAAGAAGGTCAACTGCCTGTTGAAGGGTGACCTTGAACTGCCCGAACAGTTGCTGCTGCAGCAGGTATTGACTGGTGGAAACACAAACGTGCCGGAATAAAAAAGTTTGATATTTTGAGTGTTCCAAACAGCATGTGTAACCTCAGAGTCTTTTATGAATAAACATAAATTTATTTTAGCCTGGTTATGTTTTAAATATAGCTACAACAACATATGTTTCTGGTTGAGTGTTTTGTGTGTCCATGCATGTGTATAAAGGTTATCTTCTATAAGGTTATAGTCAATGTCGGATATTTCATATGTATCGCATATTTTGTCAGTGATGAAAAACATATTGCTGTAATGTGTAAAATATCTACAATATATGACATTATTATTATGTCACACCAATTTGATACCACCAAGAAATTTATTTAGAATATAAAGTACAGACAGTTCTCCATAAGACTTATTGGTTGGTGTCCACATTAACTAATGTGATGTTTTCAAATAGTTTTATTACTCTTTTGGCGGACAATGTCTAAGAAAGACACAGTAAAGTTGGGGTAGAGTATAAGAGTTTGTTTTCCTTGTGTTTCAGAGGTTAGAAGGTGAGTGCCCCTATGTCGGCAGCCCAAGTGATGTCATTGGGGCGTCATCGACCAAGAAGAGACGTCACATGTTCCGACAGAGACGAGGAAGCCAGCGCTAGTGGCGCCACATGGTGTGTGTAACAAAGGCACTTCGTCATATAACATGTTTCGCACAAAAGTCGTTACAAGTTATGATTGTAGCTATAACATCGTGTTTGCATTTTTAACTATTTATGTTCTTCGATCAAGATTTTCTTCTTTCTCTGTTGTCAAACAACAAAAATGGTTAATTATATCTTAATAGAAGTTTGCAGGCTTAATAGAAGTTTGCAGGCTGTGTCCATTTAATAGGGATTTTTTATACCAAATTCTATTGTGACGTTTTTAAAGAAATACATTGTACTCTTAATAATTTTACCATTTGGACAACATTGATATTTGCTGTTTAGAAGACAGCAGTTAAAGGTACAAGAGTATTTGCTAGTTCCTAACATTAACTAGAGTCCTGCATTGTTAAAGCTTTGAAAACGTTTTAAATTGTGTGTTTTTAAAGCAAAAATTGAACCGACCAAGTTAAGTTTAGTTGTGATTTGACAAAGATAATAGGGACTGCGTATTGCTGAATGATAAGCTAATTTAATTAAATAAAAGTTTGTTCAGTGGAATAAGTAAATGCTTGACAGGTTGTACAAATAAAATTCTTTATTCTGTATGCTGAATTGCATTCAGAATAGATCCTTTTTTTGTAATATATTTGTCTTAGTAAATTCTTAGATCTGATCAGACCGAAGCCACACCCATCATATGGGGAACACAGAAAAACGTGACAACTCCCCTTGAGATGTTGGTTCTGTTACCTGGACTGTTTCAACAAGTGCCCACACTAGAAGATCTGATAAGACCCCAAACTGAACACCTTCCTGTGTAGTCTGTTATCGCTTGGTATCTCGTTACCATTGTTTATCGAAAACTGTACAGAACACAAACCCTTTCTGGGTCCTCTAAAAACAAGCTAGTCTGCTGGGCCTATCCACCCGTTATCAGCTGCTGTGATTCACTGGTCCAGTGGGGCTTATTCCAGGTTGCAGGTGGACTTTTAACGGGAAAACACAACATTGGATATGGGCACAATGTCTTCGCTTGTTCGTTGTTGTCTTTCGTACAAAGTGGCTCATATCTAATCTGATTGAAAACTTATTGTGGTGGTTTTCTCAGACGCATTGTATTTCATTCAAGAAACAACTCCCCATAGAGAAAAATACAGAGTGAAAAAATTAAATATATTTTATAAAGGATTTTAGTTATATTTTCATCAGCCATGGAGATGCTATTCAAAGTTAATTTTGTAAAGCATAATTAAATATATGTCATTTAAGATCCAAATCTGTTAACTACTTATTATTGTACTTATTACATATTTTACAATATCCTCTTGATAAAAAAAGTAGAAAAGACAAGCCTATGCAAACTATTGATGAATAATTAACATGCCAGAAGACCTGTACCTGACCAAATGTTTGAACACTTTTAGATGACTTATTAGTTGAAACTTGTGGTTAATATTAGATTCTTATATCACTCTCTGCATTTTATGAATTGATGGCCTCCGTGCTGGTTATAACATCTGTCTTATATTGTACATTATGACAAATCTATTTAACATTGGCATTGTTGTTGTCATGCATAGCTTTCCAATTTGGACGAGTAAAAAACATAGATATTGTCAGTTATGCCTTAGAAGTAAGTGTAAATGGTGTGACATGTGTGTTTGTAGTCCATTTCAGGTCATCAGACACATTTTAAAGTTTGTAAACAAGCTTAACAGTTCACATCCACGTGTCCACCAAAACATGTGTGACTGGCAATAATTTGGTCCTACATAAAGCCCTGTGATCATGGAAGCTATCATGCTCTCGCTGGTTCTCAGTATGTCTGGCAATAATTTGGTCCTATATAAAGCCCCATAGCCAAGGAAGCTATCCTGCTCTCGCTGGTTCTCAGTATGTCCACCAGGGTGAGCTGCCAGTCTTTGGTCGTGTGCATATGATACTCCTTTGTCTGGACCTCTCCTATGGTCTCTGAAGCTGGCTAGACAGGAATACGTATAAAAACCACCTCCCAACTCCCTCATATGCTACAAGGTCAAGGACACTGGCAATTACTCACTGCTAGACGTATCAGAATACAGACTCCTGTGTTTGATCACTATTTTATTAAGTTTGTGGTAGACAGTTGAAGTTGTTTACATCACCATTTTGATGAAAGCATAAATATTTGATTTCACACAGATTATGTTTGTGTAGATAAAAATGTGATATGTCAATGTGGCTATGAATGGTTTATTTGGTTGCATAATTTTGAATCTCCAGATACTGCAATCATGTGCACAGAGGACATGCAATGTCTGTTCACATCTTTCATATCCGAGAATGTTCATGAAGCATTCGTGGTTTACAGCCACCACTGTTCATGAAACTGAACGATTCTACTGTACTAAAGCGCAGCCAACGTGAATGTGATACAATTCCTATTTTAGGTACTTCGACAAAAAGATGTTTCCTCGTCACAATGTGAATACCAGTCGTTGCACTGTAGTAAATACTGATTATTTAGACAGAATGTAGTCTGGCTAATCTTCAGGTCTGACCCGGGCCACATAAACATCTCAGGGCAGTGAGGCTATTGCCACCATTTAGATACACCTTCCCGCGTAATGACAAGTGTACTAGTTTATCATATCTCTGTTGGAGTACCATTTAGCTTTCTCCAGTATGGAAAAATGATAAACAAAGCACAATTAGAGTACACCATTTTTTGGCGGGGGTGATACTGTACAGCTAGATATGATTGCCTAGTTAGTGCTAATATGTAAACATTGAAAAGCTAATGACTACATTATTTATCAAAATGTTTTAAAAATCATCATTGCTTTCTATCCTTTAGAACTACACAAAGTGATTTGTTTGTAATATGAGTATGTTTAATGAATTTTCAAAAAAATACATCATAAATGTAATCGATCAAAAAAATGTATAGAAGATTTTACAAAAACCCTTTGATGGCAATTTGGAGACTGTATAGGTGATCGCAGCAATTAAAATCAAGGTTTTGCTTCACGGTTTACTTGTTTGTGTCATATTAATCACAATGTCTGTGTCAACAACGTTTCCAAACTCCACCAGGGTTAGTCACGAGTCAAGAATTATCAGTTCGGTTTTCGCTGTCCTCCAAGCATCCCAGGGTGACAATGAAGTGAAGATAAACTTGCATCTGCAGCCTGTGAACCGGGTGCATATCTGGGTCATAAACCCATGTAAAACGCACACTTAACCAGCTGCTAGACCCGATGGTCTGGGGTTCTGATTAAGAGATTATCAACTCCACTGCTTTGGGGAAGGGTAACATATGGGGTAAAAAAGTGGTTAAGTGGGAGGGTCAGGGATCACTGGAATTATATCTGGACAGTTGAAGTAGGTGATAGCAGAGAGATAAGATCTTATCTCCAGTATCTAATCTTATTCAGGTCAGGGCTGTTGATTGATGCTTTGTTTGTGGAGACCAGAGAGAGACAGGGCAACTGGTGGGGACAAGTTTTATTGTGTCTGTGTACCAGGAAATATTTTCCCCAAAAATATTGCATGCTAGAAGAATTTGTCTTAGAAATATTTATCATTATTTTCCTCGGATACCTGTATATTTTAGTATGCAATATGCAAACAATAATTACTATATATAGTTTCTGGGTATTAGGTTATATTTTGTACACCAAAATTGTTCTTTCTCGCAAAACAGATATGTTCTTTAATAAAATAACAACATTGTTAGCTTGGTTTCTATAGGTGTTTATATTTAGATTTAATTAAAAAAAAATCTTATTTGTATTTATTATTCCCATGTATGGGATAATTTCCTAGAAAATGTCTGCCTTATTGGGAGATTTATTTATGTGATATGTGGTTTTATATAATATTTATTTATGTGATATGTGGTTTTATATAATATACCTCATGTGATTTTATATAATATACCTCATGTTTACATAATTATAAATAGCTTATAACACATATAGAGAATAAATAGACATGAAGAACAATTTATTCTTGTATGTTAAGAAAGGTGATGATGAAAAAATTTATCCAAAACTGTCATGATGTATTTTTTTAATTGCTCCTAAAATGATATAACTTAAAGCCCCCGTTCTCTAAGCATTAGAAAGTAATAGCAAATGCTTAAAGTTATTAACAATTTTGTCAACATGGTATAGCGACAAACCTTCATTGTTCTAACTATCCAATTAACATAACTAAATATCTGTTTCAGACAGAATAAGCCTTATATTACTTAAGCTATAGTAGTTCAGTTTTGCGTGACCTTGTGATGAACTACAAGGTTTGTGTTTCACCCAGCCCAATGCTCGCGACAGGAAGCCGCACTTGATAATTACGCCAGCCCACTTTGTAAAACACACTTTTTACATGACAACCCTCCAGGCCTGTGGGTGACCTTCAAGTCACCAATGACAACTTCCACCTTTCCAGGCAGATAGGTTATTTCAGTTAGTGCCACGACCATCTGGATCGTGTTATGATATGAATGAATCACAAAGGCGCATGTATTATTCAATAGGTCAGATAACAAATGCATAGCCCATGCATCATGTCTTGACTTGGGATTTGTGATAGTTTTTAATTGTGAAAATATGTAATTTGTTTCTAAACTGTGCATGTGTATCATGTGTGTGTTACATTGTTGTTACCTCACTGATAAGTTGTTTTACATAAGTATCAAATGTTTTCTGTAGTTCCAAATTAGATACGAATTCAAGATGGCCGACAAGTATATAATCACTACCAAGCTAATATAATATACTAGCAAACATGTAATACTGCAGTTGATTCTAATAAACATTAAAGTCATACTGGGTGGGGTATGACTTATTATGTGTGATAAATTATAAAAACATAAATTAAAAAATGACCAAGGTTTGTTTTTTCTTTCAGTTTGCCAGGAAAGCACAACAGATAGCTAAGAAGATCTTGAAACTCCTCAGCACGACCAATTCTCCAGTTACACCACTGCATCAATTTTTGGGCCACAAAGTGAAGCATATACAGCTTTGCACAAGTGCCCTAGTATGGTACAATGTTATGGCAGCTTGTGAAAAATGTATACCAATTGTTGTATAATAAAAACTATAATTATTTTCCATACACTTATTTTTGGTACAGATTATTGTTGATATTGTCTCAGAATGGAGTCAAAAGTTTGGATTCGGATAGATAAAATAAAGTTACCAGAAATATAGCCAGGTATGTTGTGATAATGCTATTTTGAGAAATAAATAAGTGTCCTGTCATGATGTGTTTTGTGTTGATACACTGTTCTAAATCAAACATGTCTTCAACAGTTCCCCTTGCACCCCAACATGTACAAGAATGCTTTATATAGACACATTTGAACATTTGTATTTTGCGTTTGTGACCCTGTTCAAACATGCAAAGTTCATACACACAAACAACTGTTTCACCCCAGGTCTCTTACTCACACAAATAGTTTTGTTTTATGTAATGATGCATCTTGCATAATGCGTCAAATAGATTACTTGTTAAGTGCAGGTGTGTTACGAAACAGCCAGTATTGTTTATAAGACTATTAGCAATGATTAAAAAAATATGTTTGATATATATATATATATATATTAATATTGTTTTGGAAGAACAAGTTTTAATGATGAAAGTTTCTGCTTATATTGCTAACAAACCAGTATTGAAAACCTATTTGAATTACACACACGCACGCACACACACACACACACACACACACACACACACACACACACACACACACACACACACACACACACACGCACACACACACGCACACACACGCACACACATGAACAGGGTTTCGTCCTTTTATAGAACAGCGTCAACAAACTTGAGCTAAATCCAGCGTTTCTCTGGCAGTATTTACAAAACAAAACCTCGTTCATTGTTGCACTGTTGACCTATCCGACCCCTGTTCGGCCAATCTGGTCGTGTCCAGCATCCAGGTGGTCAAGGGTATATCACTGATAGTGGTCATTAGCATTCTACACCCTTCCCAACCCCCGAAGATGCCCCGCCGTGATAGGGTCTGACCTCTACGGTGAACGCTGTGGTCCAGTGTACCGACGACGGCGCACCTGCCGTAAGCAACGTGACCAAGCAACAATACACTTGATCTTTATTTCATGGGATGTTTTGAATGTTCTTCTGTAAACCAACTCGGAGGTCCCCATCTTATGACAAATAAGCACAAAAAGCAACGCGGGACACGGTAAGACGACTCTTAGGGGAGCAAGATTCAGCGGCCATCACATAGGGCAACACTGTCGCAAAATGCACCCTGCAGGGCATGCTGTAGAGCCAGAGAAGACGATGATGCGTGGACAATTCGGCGGACAACATCACAGAATTAACTAAATTAATTAAGCATACAGGCATCAGGGGCGAGTCCAGAGAGACTAGTGTATGGTAGAGGGCCACACGTTCTGGTGCACTAGAGGTGGTAGACTAGATGGCCCCTCCGTCCGACTGCATCAGAGAAGTCTAAAGCTAGGATAACCCAAACCTCCTATGGTGCCAGAAACAAATTAAATTTGGGTGGGCAGAATCAGAGCATCTGAAGGCGGGCGGGGGGAGGGGGCTAGTGGAGTTGTTTTGTTCGCGGCGACCAGCTGGAGCTTCAGCATGACTCTGTAGTCATCAAATGCAAGACCTCATTTGAATTACCCATATGCCGCCATCACGTCTACAGGTATAACGTTTCTTTTATTTCCTACTACGATGTTTACACTAGGGAATTCACATTTTCAGACATGTGGGTTCACATGTCTATGTGAATGCGAATGCGAATACCCTATAGTGTAAAAAACCTAGCGGATGAAAACTTTGTTTTGGTCTTACGTCATCAGTTCCAGACATCGGAAGACGAGAGGTGATGTTGAACTTGTTTGCGACATTTACAAAGTCTAGCGCATCTGTAGCGCTAGAATGGCCACATTCCAAAGGTCTAGCGGGTACGTGCCCCCCTAGATCCACACTACGAGAACCCTGGAGTGATACAAACTTTTGCACGGTACGTCGCTCAATATAGTTGACGTAGACGCTGCGTCGGAACAGCGTCTCTACGACTACGACAGTCTTAATTGGGCCGAGAACATTGTTTTTAAACAAAATCGTTTCTATAGTGTGTGTTTTTATTGCGTTGTACACATACTCCCATTACACAACGCGACCAAACCGATTTAGAAGTCAAACTACGCCAACCGATGACAAATGGTGATTTCGAGAGACCATCAACTGGAGACGCCGCCAACCGTCAACACGCCCCGCCCATCAGTGCTGATAACGCCGGCTGCACAGTCCACAAACCACAGACAGCCGCCACAGGGCGCGGCGGGTTGTGGGCCGGTTGTACGTAGTCGGAGCACTCGGGGAAAATCCGTGATTTGCAAAATAATTTTCATGATCCGTGAATTGCCAAAAAAATCTATATGAAAGCTCTTTTTATCCCTGTGATTCGTGATCAAGTGCAACAGCGTGAAGGGTTATTTAAACTGTATTTTCCTTGTGAACCGTGAATGAGGTATCACTCTCTTCGTGAAATTGACGACAGGTAACTAAAAAACTCGATCTCTTTGGCGATTTCTGCTAGCAAAATATTTCCATGCCACCATACGGCAAAGAAAATGGGGGCCTAATATAATCTAAGAGGATCTGAGATGCCCCTAAATGGTATTTTTCTGTGTGATAAAATTATGTGAAAATCCAAATATTTCCCCTGTGAAATTTGAAACACCTTTTTTCTCTGTGAATTGTGACTCAGGACCGTCTGAGACTGGCATGTCCTTGCGCTGCGGGAAATGAGATTTACCCCGTCAAAGTGCATATACCCGAAGGGCATACGTCTTCAGTATAAATCACTGCTCTGACGAATTAGAGGGTGGGGAAGACCCCAAAAGATGTGTAGAAAAAAACGCAGCCTTAGGGTGAAAAGAGAAAAAACGAGATAAACACTTCCGTTGCTATGTTGAACGTAATAACATCCAATCTTTGATTTATTAATGGGTGGTATGCTGGGGAAATGGATATTTAGGGGGTCGCATGCTGGGGAAATTGATATTTATGGGGTGGTGTGCTAGGGGAATGAGGCCACATCGCTTGCATTTGTGTACTTTCTTGATGCATTACTACATTTAGACACTTAATGGGTGGCTACCAATGCGTGCCCCGTGAGACCCTTGCTAACAAGATCTAAAGTTATATTCTAATACATTTTCGAGATGTGACTAATACCGCGTTCACACTACAAACCGACTTCGAGCCGGATTAATTAAAGCGCATTAACTAATCCGGTTCAGATACCCTGATGCGTTCACACTGCAACATGTCTGAACCGGAGTAGTTGTTGTCAACTAATGCGGTTCTTTTCATTAATGGCCACATCTTGTCATAGGACATAAATTACCTATGTCGCATGAGAGTTGCATCTACTAAGCCACCCCAACGGCTGGAATGAATTAAGTCACATTTAATTCCCTTTGCGTTTACACTGGCCAAATGTTACAAATCAACCATATTTTTGGTTCTCTGACTATCATTATGTCATAGTCAGGTCATTTTGATGACCTCTATCCAACATGTGTACAACATATGCACAAGCAGAACCATGTGAAAACATTGTCACGTGTACCGTGTAAACAGAGGCTGTCCACCTGGACACATGTTCGTTACTCATTGGTCGAAAAATGCCTTATTGCGGAACCTACCTGGTGAGTCAAAACGTGCTTACCGCTATAACCTTTCTTAGAACCATAACACCCATCCATGCCCTAACTATTACATTATAGAAAACATTATAATTCATAGTCTATTAAATATTATCATGAGTGGTCTCGTGACTTGGCAAGGGACTCATCGATCTAACCGCACGCTACCCCGCCTCGCCCCGCCCCGCCCGTCCACCTGCGCTGTCCGCCCGTGGCGTCCGTGCGTGACGCGGACTCGGACAGGGCATTCCTGGAACGAGACTGCGGTCAGTCGAGCCGTGGCGCCTCGAAAGCGTTACTAACGACTCTTTAATCACGGGGCAATTACGGATGGGGTGGCTGCGTGCGCACGTGATGCAGAGGGCAACAGTCCGATGCGTGTGCGACGTTCTGGCTCGTTTGGAGCCGCCCGTGCTTGGAACTGTGATTTGTAGCTACCGGTTGAGCGGTGTGATTCATTCCGATTGTGCAAGAGTTCGGTTATGAGAAAGCGGCAAGATCGTTGTTTTGACTAATTCTCTATCAATGATATGTCATCGTCACAATGTCGGAGGTCCACACATGTTTATACGTGTGCACAACTGCACATGGGGGCGGCAGATAAACTATTAGCCCATCTACACGCACATAGACTATAAAACAGTGAATGCATGATTTCGCAACAAATCGCGGATTACGGAGAACCTAAATGGTTGCGTTCTGCATGAGGCAAAGGTATTGAACAGCCTCTCCTCTCCTCTCCTCTCCTCTCCTCTCCTCTCCTCTCCTCTCCTCTCCTCTCCTCTCCTCTCCTCTCCTCTCCTCTCCTCTCCTCTCCTCTCCTCTCCTCTCCTCTCCTCTCCTCTCCTCTCCTCTCCTCTCCTCTCCTCTCCTCTCCTCTCCTCTCCTCTCCTCTCCTCTCCTCTCCTCTCCTCTCCTCTCCTCTCCTCTCCTCTCCTCTCCTCTCCTCTCCTCTCCTCTCCTCTCCTCTCCTCTCCTCTCCTCTCCTCTCCTCTCCTCTCCTCTCCTCTCCTCTCCTCTGCTCTGCTCTGCTCTGCTCTGCTCTGCTCTGCTCTGCTCTGCTCTGCTCTGCTCTCCTCTGCTCTCCTCTCCTCTCCTCTCCTCTCCTCTCCTCTCCTCTCCTCTCCTGTCATGTCATGTGATCCTAGGCAGCGCGACACCGGAAACGGAATGGCATCGAAATACAATAAATATGGTTTCGACGCCGGTCTGTGATACCGACTTTCCGTCGGTGATCAGTGCTTCTCCGACAACTCTTCAACTAGTATATCGTCTGTAGACAACTCATCTACTCTAGTAAAGGAGTTCGTTGCTGTCAGCTCATCGGCCGACGAATAGTCTAGTCTGTGCGCTAAACACCACACTTGTATCCATTGGTACCATCGCACCAATATAGCTCCGTTCACACCTATTAGTTAACAGTGGCGTAGCCAGAGGGAGGCCTGGGGGCCATGGTCCCCCAACCCCGGAAAACATTAGGATGGTGGGGAACGGAGGACCAATACTTGACTGCCTGATTCATAGAGTCACAAAGTACAGTGGGTTTCAAGATTCCTGTGTAAGATCTTCTTTCCCAGTCGTACCCGTTCGCAAACATTTTCAAAATTCAGATATTATTATTAAATTATGAATTCTCCACTTCTGCCGCTGGCTGCAGCATAAGAGTTGACAGAGCAATGAAAATGTCATTATTCTCAATGTTCATGATGCATAATGGTTATAAAGGATTCAAAATAATAGTTGCCCGTTACTAAACTAGGGTCAAGTTGTATTCTGTTATTTTTTTTTTTTTTATTCCATTCAAAGGGCCTATTCAAAAATAAAACCATGAGTTTCTTTTCCATTGTCTTTTTCATCCTCTAACTTTTTTCTTACTACGTTCTCTGTCATCAGTCTCCAATTCCTTCTATAATTTTTCCATTTTTCTCCCACTCTGTTTAGGTCACATTTAATGCAATCCTCCAACGCAATTTCGGTGTTCCTCGCCTCCATTTCCCCTCCACTTTTTGGGCATCTGCTCTCGCCAATTTCTTCTTACAACTTTCCTTCACTCCAACATCCACTCTCATCCATCCCTTTTCTCTTATTAGGTATCTTAACTCGCACGATTATTCTTACCAGGTTGTTTTCGCAAATCTGGACCTTCCCCTGTTGTTTCTCTATTAGTGTCATCGTCTCTAGTGCATTCATGTATGTCGGAGTAACACACGAGCTGAGCACATTTCTTTTAAGTTTACGTGATATGCGTCTATCTCCCACCCCCTTCCACTTTCCTTGTAGCATTTGTCTTGGCTATAATCTTCATTGTAACCAAAGCAATTAATCTAGTGAATTTTGCACTGGTAAATGCCACTTACTATCGTGAATTTATAAATTGTAATACGCAACGTTACGTGTTGTGAAGTTACTGGTTGAATGCCAACGGCACGTCATCTATGTTAAGGTAGGGATGTTTAATTATCGATTCATCGGAGTGACTACATGGTAGTATTTTTATGGTCTTTGTCAGTAGGTTTGGGAGAATAGCACGAGGAATGTGATAGCCGGCTACAGGCTGATGTTATATAGAGGCTATGGGTTCGTGTCTCATTAATAATGTGTCGTTTCTCTCCTACTTTCTAACGTTGACGCCTCTTGTGAATGGATTTGCTGAACTGCCAGCTACATTGGTCAGTGAACTTGGTTGTCATGTCGGTATTCAGTTTAAGCGAGTTGGGTTTGAATTATATGTATGTATGTATATATATATATATATATATATATATATATATATATATATATATATATATATATATATATATATATATATATATATATAAACGGGCGTTGATATGAAGCATCTATGTATGAAGCATATGCCCAAACCAGCGTAGCAAAACGGCTGATGATATCGTTGCCATCACGTAGGTCTCTATATTTACAATGTCAGCAGGAGACGTCGCTTGCTGCTGACTCTTGATTTTTGCACAGCAGGATTCTGCCGTCCCTTCTGACTTGCACGCCTATACCCACACCACGCCTTCGGCCAGCTGACGATGCAAACGATGGGTAATGCGCCGATGTTTTTATATATCGGCCAGTGTTTTCCAACACCGCTTGTACCCGATCGTCCGCCCACATTTCTAGCAACATATGGACGTCCCATTTGTCTCGTCGCATTTGTGTATTTTTTATCGGAGACATGATGACCCAAAATGGAATTTCGCCAAACATTATTTAGTTCAACCGTTTTAGGGCTAAATCGCCTCCACACGTGATTTCTTACCGGTTTAGTTAAACCGTTTTAAAGTGGAGGTGTGAACGCATCTTAAAACGATTTAGTTAAAACGTCTTAGTTAAACCGGGAGTGTTCACACATGCAACAGCTAAACCGTTTTAAGGCGGAAGTTGATATGAAGCACATGCGCAAACCAACATAGCAAAATGGCCGATGATACAGTTGCCGCCATGCAATTCTTGTTACTTACAATGTCAGCATCACGCAGGAGACGTCGTGCCCGAGCTCGGGAAGATCATCGAGAAACCATGACGGAATTCATCGAGAACTCTCGGAGAAGGAGACAACGCTTTTATGAGCGGCAAGAAGCGGAACGCCGCGCCTTTCTCCACTTCATCGTGAGTGTGGTCGAAATATTGGACGCCTACACAGAAGACGAAGACGAATGCGTCTGATCCATGGTCGTCATGGTCATGCACTCGATTCTTTGGCTCTGTCTCCATCTTGGCGGCTCACATTCGTCAATGTTCTTCGCTCATTCAATGGGAGGAGAAAATAACACTAAATGAAGATGGTGAGGCGGGTGAATGATGCTAACGATGGTGGCGAAAGGAGAACATTGCCGGAATAAGGGTCCACAACCGGAGAACCAGTACCGATACTACCATTTAAAAACCGATTGTTTATGTATTTAATACAATCATGTAGAACAATATACCCGTTGACATGTATAATTTCTTTTGTTGTTACTTTTGTTTTTATTCGGGTGTAATACAAATAATAGTGTATGTTTTTTGTATCGTCTATTCTGTTCCTTGAATGGGTAGATGAGTCGATGTCTTGGTTATTAATATTATCACACATAATTACATATCAGGCTCTCTCTGTTGCTGATGATATGTGTGAACACCAACAACAGTTTTTAATGAGGTAATGGTAACAATGTTTCTGTTGTATTGTGTTTCGGGTACAAATCAATATTTCCTTGTCTCCTCCAGCGCTTGTCCAGCTGGCGTAAGAGGACACACAGGCGCTCAGTGAAATCGACCGGTCAGAGCGGGTCTACCAAATACAAACAGCATCGCGTTATCTTATCGAGCCGACTAGATAACGTCAGCTAGTGTTACACCGGCAGCGGTCAGCCGGCCGGCTGAGACGGCCACGGGTGGAATCAGTTTATCGACTCGTTTCCTTTGCATGGGTGATCTCGTTTTCAGTATGTCAGCATTTCGTAATTAAAAGGGTAATTTGACTGAACAAAGTAACAACTTAAACATCCATATGTGTGTGTGTGTGTGTGTGTGTGTGTGTGTGTGTGTGTGTGTGTGTGTGTGTGTGTGTGTGTGTATGTGTGTGTGTGTGTGTGTGTGTGTGTGTGTGTGTGTGTGTGTGTGTGTGTATATATATATATATATATATATATATATATATATATATATATATATACATGTAGTCATTTATACCAAAAAATCATAGAAGCTGTTTCTCTACATTGGGGACTGTGTAACCCTCATGCATTAAGAGAATCACGTTAATGTCGGTCCCGTCTCAATTTGGGACATAAACGAACCAGCGAGGACAGCAAGTACCCTGGCAGTGACACCATCCTCAGTGCCAACACAGAGAGGTCGTCCTGACAGATTAGTCAGTTAATAGAACCCTGCCGAATGCTGTAAACAATAAAGAAAGGTCAAAATAAGAAACAAGGAGAAAAATTACACAATACTATGATATAGAAACACGAACTCATAGCCCCTATAAGATAGCTACCTAAAGCCGGCCATCAAATTCCTCACGCTACATCTCCCAAACATGCAGACAAGGAACTTCGTTATTTACTCTGATGAAACAGTAATGACACATTTGTACCTTAACGTGGACGATGAGACACTGACGTTTCATAACGTGTAACGTTGCTGCTTATTAAAATTTCGAAATTATGATAATAGGAAGTTCCAGCTACACAGTAGTAAATTTCGTAGATAAATTCCTTTTGTTACAACGTGTAATTTGACCTTAGTCAGACAACTATTATTTTGCGTCACTGTGTTATATTAACAGCCACCACTCGCATTGAGAATGATTTTCGTTGTCCTGTCACCTATAGCCTCCAGAGAGCTGGGTGCTTATCGCCTTATAGAAGTGAAGGATTCCTCCACATTGTGTAATTGAATCCTATTTAAATGAAAACATATTTCGGCACTCGATGTTGTCGCTATAATTGCATATTTGCTTATACTTGATATGTCATACTCACTCTAACCCATATGATAACAATTCATAATTCCCGGGAATATTCATGTTTTACAAATATTTCGTTTTAGACACACTTCGAGACCAAAAATAGTGCTCCGGTTTGTGTCAGCCGCAAGTGCAGCGGCCATGTGTTACTGCGCTGTGCGATTAGACTGAGCAACACTTAGTTTGTTTTTATCTTTTGTGCCTTAAACGTGCGCAAAGACGCGCTGTTTACGGAATATAAATATGCATGGGATGATGTTAAATGATCGATTTCACGAAATCAAATGTTGGCAAAGATACAGGTATAACGGTAAAACTGAGGTTGGACCGGGTTCGACGCGAGTGCCCATATTTCTTTGCCAAAGGAAACGGAAGTCCTACACAGGCATCCCTGCTTCAATTCAATTCAATTCAATATGATTTATTGAAACAACATTCAACAAACAATACAATTTAAGACTATACAAACATGCTATACACGTAATGTTGTTTGAAGGGAATACACAAGAAGCTAAAAATTTGTCATTATATTCACCAGGCACCCAATTAATCAGGCACCGAGTTATTGGTCATCTGTTCCATACCTTCCAGATGTTCTAGGATTGGGGGCCATGGCTCCTCTGGGCCCCTTGGCCACGCCACCAATAATCTCTAGGTTAAAAAGAGCCGCTGAAAGAGGGTAAGTAGACTAAAGATAGCGACTACAACGTCATCAATGTTCTAAGAGATGAACACATTCAAGAACTCGAAGAAGAACTTAAGGAAACCAGTTTGGTATGGGATGTAATCGGGAACGGAGAAGTGACAAAGACGAGAGGAATGTTTCACAACCTTACAAAGCGGCCACCTACTACACCATTCCAAGGCAAGCAGGAGTAGGCTTTCTCATAAACAGGAAATGGAAAGGCCATATGAGAGTAAATAGCATCAGCCCCAGTAGCAGAACTTGTTCTGTGCACAACAAAAAGCTACAAACTAAAAATACTGCAAGTGCCAAGTATATACACCAACAACATCATATTCAGAAGAAGACAGAAAAATAGCTTCTACAACGACGTCGATGAGACTTTAGGGAAACCAAACTACAACGCGATAGTGATGGGAGACTTCAATGCGTAAATAGGGAAAATAACAAGCCCTATGGAAACGGCAACAGACAAATATGGGCTCGAAATAAGAAACGAAAGAAGAGACACCTTGGTAAAATGGGCAATATCAAGAAAGTACACAATCATGAATACCATGTTTCAGAAGAAAGCAGGGAGAAAATGGAAGTGGAAAAGCCCAAACGGTGTAACGAAGACCGAAATTGACTACATCCTAACAAAATAGGCCAGACAACGTCACAGACGTAACAGTTATCAACCAAGTCAACATTGGAAGTGACTACAGAATAGTCATGAGCAACATCAAACAGGACGTAGAGGTGGAAAGGAAAACACATGATGACCAAGAAGCTACCAAGAGTTTATATACCAGACAAATAGGATCAAAGAAGATCGAATTACAACTCGAATTGAGAAACCGATTCGAGACAAAACAGAAACTAGATGACATCGACACCATGAGCGAAACCATCATCGACATGATCAAAAAGCGCGTCAAGAGTAGGCAATTAAACAAGCCACTGAAATCGAGGATATCATCAGCAATACGATCCCTGGTGATGAAACGACGAGAAATGGTGGAAAACGGCGACGATAAACAACGAACAGAGTTTGCAGAAATATGCAAGACCTTCAAAAAGAAAGCAAGAGAGGACATCAGGACTAATAAACCGCAAGCTTATCGCAGTGGTATGGTATTTTATTTTGGGAACTCAATCTCAACTTGTACAATAACAGTTGAATATAAAACAAACTAAAGTTGCTGGACATACAGAACAAACTGGAGACAGATGGCAGATAAAGCCCGGAAATAAAGGAAAAGGTAGAATATTATGACCTAAAGACTTCGCTTGGAGGATTGCGTTGGGAGGATTGCATAAGGAGAAATTTGGAGGATTGACAGACGAGTGGAGAAGGAGAATGGTAATGGTTGGTTGAGATAACAGTACAATACTAGTGAGGAAACACAAATAGTAATCGACGGTTACAAACAGAGCCAGTCAGACACACGCCTGGTGCAATGGAGGAAGAGTGGATCGACAATTCATATATTTGTTAAACAAAAGTAAGTTAAAATAACAGTTTCACAAAAAATCGAGTAGTACAACGATCAGTCAAGTGATACAAGTACGAAAACAATCGAAGGATGGCAGATTGGACTAAAGGTGAACACAAGACAGACGAAGGCTTGACTGGTTGTGACAGGCAGCAAAAAAGTTGACATTATAATACAGACACGGTAACGTGATATAGGGACCACTTACACTTACTGTAAGCATTATGACAAAACAATTGTTCCAACTTGAAATGGACTTGCTGCAAAAACACGGCGAAAGCGTGCAGACACGCACGCACGCACGTCCGCACGCACGCATGCACGTAATGATGTATGTACGTGTACACAAACGTGCGCATGCAGAAATACATACATAACTACTTGTACATACATGCATGCATGCATGCATGCATGCATGCATGCATACATACATACATACATACATACATACATACATACATATATACATGCATGTATACATATTATATATATATATATATATATATATATATATATATATATATATATATATATATATATATATATATATATATATACATGCATGCATGCATGCATGCATGCATGCATGCATGCATGCATGCATGCATATATACATACATACATACATTATATACATGCATGTATATACATATATACAATCCAAATATTAAACAATTATAATGTTTATGTTACATAAACATTATAATTGTTTAATATTTCGAAAATTAGTGTTATTTTAGCTTAGGGGGCCCACTTTGCGCGACCTTCCCATATCTACCTACGTACATACGTACGTAGACTACGTACGTACACGGTACACTACGCACGTATACTTACGATGTCTGTTTATTTGTTTGTTTATTTACTGTCAGTTGCTACGTCTCTGTCCTGTTGTACTGGACTTCGGAATACAACAGGGGAGGATGCTGTTGGACATCTGAAGCGATAATCCGGGAGACTCCCAGAAAATCCGAGAGGGTTTGTATAGACAGTCACCCACTTGTCATGGTGGACGGGGCTTAGGTCACCAAATAATTCACCTGTCGTAAAATGATCTGTCAGCACCAGCGCCACCCAGTGTCCCCGACGTGACGCCAGCACAGAGACAACCGTTACTCGGTAAACGGGGCGATTCCTTGTCCACCACTGTTTCAATCAGATGTTATTTTAAGAATGTGTAAACAAAACCCCTTCAAAGAAAACTTCGTTAGCGCTGAATTGCCGAAGTAACCGAACACGTAGATAGCTGGATAGCCTAAACTAGTCTACAGTCTACAAACGGTCAAAGCAAGTATTGACTCTGTAGGTATAAATTTAATACTGTAAAAAAACGTATGAGAAAACCACATTATAGATTAAAGTTACCAATGAGCAAAGACCTCCACCATCTTGAGATTTAACTTTGTCTTTGGTAATCTGCACAACTAAGACGTATTGGCAATCGCCGCCCGAAATTTGGCCGAAAGCACCCTGGGTTGCTATGCTATGCTAGCCCCATATTCACCCTAGGCCTAGGCCTAGGAAGCGACACCCCGCCAGCAATAAGGACACCCAGACAAAGTCTGAGAAAGTGATAACTTTGATGACAACGCTGGAACCGTGGACGAGAGCAAACCGTTGACTGACATGTCCTCTGCGCCAATCGGTGTGCGATAGTATCTCGCTTGGGCCTCCCCGTATCGTGCTGCCCCGCTGGAACCGAGGTCTGGGTGTTGCTGGCAGAGTCTATTATCAGGAAATACGATCCAAGTCTAGCGGTGCCTATAAGACAAGGCGAGGGTGACGTATATCCAGCCACTCACTAACAGCTAAACCGGCGTTGTGTGCTGTCCATCACATCCCGGACGATTTGGTAGAGTCACGTTCGGATGCGCACCAGTGTCTGACATACGCGCACAGCATCCCGCCAGCTTGTCCCGTCGCGACAGTTTCAGGGATTTGAAGAATTAGCTAATTCGGACAAGTTTCCGTGCGCGGCTTCGTGCGATTTTGTGCGGGTTAACAAACGACGATACACCGACCGCGGGACGCCGGCTCATCGACGCGCCGGCCACGATGAGGTTTCCGAAGTTTGCGTTGTGGCTTTGCGCCACCCTGCTTCTCGGTAAGTGATCGCATGCTCTTGTGAATTCGACACGCGTTGACGACGATTATGTTGTAAACGTTTTATTGGGGCAATTTGTCGTGGATGTGTTTGCGTTTCCACCGAGACGCCAATACACGAATAAGACACGAGTGGCCACGCGCCGCGAAGTCGAAGCGATGATTTAGTTTCCAATGATTTTAGGTATCATAAAATAAAAAAGGAGATAATGTGCGTTCATCTATCCACAATACTAAAGAACATCTATTGGCACACCGTCGTTTAAAAATGTCATTGAGTGTTTGATAAATTCCGTTGTGTGTTCATCTTCCAACTGCGCAATTGTGACATGATAGTTAAGTCGTTGGGTTTTTATCGCGTCGATGTCAATGTCTATGACAATGACAGTACATGTCATTCGTTCATCATTGTCGCAGTATGTGGGAACGACAGTCGAGGCAGCAACCGCTTTCAGAAATATGACTTCCCCACATCTCGTCCTGGGTCGCTAACCTTGGCTTGGGCATTTGTCATTTGGCGCCATTCCCTAATGGCCATTATGCATGCACTGTCGGCACAAGCCTGGTAAACTGAATTCTGGACTTCATGTCATCAATCGATAAGACAGTTCAGATGTTTTGCCGTTTTGGCTTTTGCCTCAGTTTACTTTACTTTACATGTGTCCTACACTAGTCTAGTACACATCATGCAACTTAAAATGTCATTAAAAAGTTAAAGATTGGTAAAATAATGCAAGCTGTGTTTGTTAGTTCCAACATATTGTCAACTCGTCCACATTCCCAAGGCAATGCTGAACTACTAGTGTACAGGTATACTTTGTTTTTGATGATAATCATATCATGGTATAAACAAATCAGGTCACTGCTCTGTTGTAGTAGATACCTGTTTCAAATTTTATTGCTTTAAGACAGAATGATCTAAGTCTAAAGTAAAGACAGCTGAATCAAGCTGTGCCTTTAAAGTACCACATGTTTCACATTACTGGCGAACATATACTGCCATTTTGTTGCTGGTTACCATGCACAGATATTTCATGACTCCCTTGGAAATGAACTTAAATCAAATGTTGCTTTATATTGTCTCCAGTTAACTGTAGTAACATGCTGATTGAGTTAGCGCTCCAGGGTACAGCCTGAAGGTGATGCTATATTTAGTACATATTTAATGTAAGACTATACCAGCTCAGTTGTTTACAGCTTTGTAGAATGGATTCATAATTGGCAGACATATCTCGTTACATGCTTTAGGGAGTATCCACCTAGTCATAACAGAAACCAGATATTAACCACTTCCTGAAATCTCCAACGAATCTGAAGATTATAGTTAGGCACTGACCACATCACTGCCCCAGTGTATGCATCCCAGGTTATTTTAATTATTTTTTTAACAACATTTTGCTGTAATTTGACATTGGTATTATTTTTATCCAACAGTAAAAAATCTCAGTTATGCCTAGATGTATTTATATTCCACATAAAGTAACATTGGTAATGTTTATGATTAATTCGGAACTGTACCCCTCAGTTCAAACCATTTTCTTGTTCCTCAGACCTTTTAGTTGTTCACCACCAGTTCAAACCTATTTCTTGCTTCTCAGACCTCTTACCCCTAGTTCAAACGGTAACCCCCTTCTTGGTTTAGTGTTATTAACCCTGATTCTTCTATATTTTCTGCTTGGGTAGCCTGTATGCTTGAGTGGACACATATGGTGGCTGTTGGCAGGGTCTGTGCAGTGTGTACTCAGCTGAAGGAACACATGCGGAACATTGCTAGTCTGATTACCTGCCAGACCACCAGGGGATACACGGAAGCAATTGATACTTCCTACTGCCAAGTAGAGCTAGTACTGTTGCACTTGCCAAACAATCTTGCTTGTGCTGTTTCTTTGCTGCATTGTGTAACTGTTTATCGAGATGGAAATGTGTGACCTCTTTGGCACAGGAAAGTTGGGTCCATGTTACAGGGACAGGTCCTGCAACATTACATAATTTTTTGGGCAACACTTACAGACGTGTATGAGGAAGGGGGCCTGGCTTTTGTAATAATGCTTAGCTTAGAACTGTTTGTTAAAACTGGCTAGATATTGTATGTAAATTAGTAATTGCACACAGTTCCGAAAGCATTTGGGTTTGCACTTCAAATTTTAAAACTTATTTCAATTGAAGTTGTTTCTACCATGCAGGGACAGAGACATGTAACCTACATTTAGACCACCACCTGTGACCTATGTT
Source organism: Oasisia sp. SBJ-2009 (assembly GCA_964017155.1). Taxonomy (NCBI): domain Eukaryota; kingdom Metazoa; phylum Annelida; class Polychaeta; order Sabellida; family Siboglinidae; genus Oasisia; species Oasisia sp. SBJ-2009. The sequence continues at coordinate 8,263,200 of OZ024854.1, forward strand.
GTTTTCTGAGTTTCTGATAAGTAGTGGGTAAAATGTTTCAATTATTTGCATCTAGTTTAATATTATAATGCACATAGTTTTGTTAAAATCTTTGCCGAAAGAAAGAAAAATGACCGGGTTCAGAATAATCAGATAGTGCATCTAATTATTTCGCCAAACTTAAATTAAAAATTGCACTAATTAGGATGTCATGGTACAAGCGGAGTAGATCAAACTTTCTACAAAATGTGTCCGAAAAATATGAATTGACATTGTGGAGAGAGTTTTAAGCCAGGCATGGCCACGGCACCGTTTTGGTATGTGTGTGGTGTGGGCTGGGGGCATTTGACACCTGCCCCGCCCAGTTGGCCGAGTGCTACCGGTTTCGTTGGTCAGGTGATGTGGTGATGTTTGTTCTCGGATATTTCAAACATGCTGCGGGAGATTTCGGTATGACATAATTATAAGAATTAATTGCAGTGCAACTCGATGCGGGAGAGGGTGTGACGCTCGGAGGAAACGGGGGATTGGGCTACAGGTGCGGGGGCACACGGCTGGACTGGCAATCAGAATGTGTGTTGATCAGCCCACGGCCATTCTTCCAGTTCCACTCTGCCGTGGCTAAAATTAACCGCAGCGTGGATTTATTCTAAAAGTCCAGGGTCTAGTGAAAAACCAACCGAAATGTTGGCAACAGTGCTGTCCCGTTTTTCATGTGAATTTAATGGCATAATTGTGGCACTATGATTTATGGTGTGACATGTGCGCAGTCTGCCTAGTGTCTGTGCTATTTTTCACGTCATCGAGTAGATAGAGACGACAGACTGTAGTTTAGATTACGCAGATCCTGCGTGTGTTGGCTCTATTTTTTATTTACTGTGGGCTTTATCTTATTATGTGTGCCAGCAAACTCAGAGAAACTCATGTCTATAATCTGGTACTGGTCATTTTCGATGCACCTGATATGAAAAGATATAATTGTTGATTAATCTTGTAAACTTGTGAAATGGTTGATCTGGTTTGCTAAATCAAATGACCATTTTCCTTGTCTGATGTTATCTTCAAGCAAATCGCCTTTCTGTCTGTAGCCTAGACTCTTGATTACACAGGTTGCCTGCACACTTAGAAGAAACAGCTGATGTAGATTAGCACACAGGCTTGGCTGACACACAGGAAACATCCCTGCTGGCTAGATAGGCAGCAGACTCCAGAAAAACAGCTTATTCCAGTTTTTTTGGTATGAACCCCCCAGAACTCTGTCCACATATTGTAGGTGTGACTCTGTCACAATTGCTTTATAAAAAATTCTGTGGTTTTTTAAACAAAAAGTGTTGAAAATTGAATTAAGTCCTGTTTAGTCAGTATAGTAAAATTAAATGATGTCCAGGGTGGATGGGAGGGGAGTCATGGGCATATCTAGTTGAAAACAAATCAACCTCCAAAACTCTGAATGGGAAGCTTTAATTTTTTCAGAATTCCAGTAAAAAGCAAATCCAGATAAGCATTCTTTTATTATCTGTTATCACGTGTGATTGCATGGTTTTGTTTATTGTGTCTACACGGAAAAAATGCTGTTGCTGCTACAGAGAAAGCGACCTCCATACTTGGAAACCATATGTTGGCAAAAATTACTCCACAAAGTACCAAGCACACAATACACACATGCATAGGGGTGTGTCATGTATGTATCTGACTGCATAAATGAACACATACAAGCAATGTGTGAAATCCATAATTTTGATTTAAAAATCTATATCAAATCATATCTATCCCGTTTTTAATAATTTGTCTAATCGAGTGAGGCCCTCATTAATTGACTAAATATACAGGTCTATTTTAAGCAAAATGTGGTACTTTTGCTGGAAATTATTGATTGTTGCCAGTAAAATTACAAAATGTAGACAGCGACCAAACAAAACCGACAAATATATACTTCTAGAGCACAAAAAGAATTTTTGCTTCAGATGCAGTAACTTTGTAATTTGATTTTAACACCTGTTATAATCATAAACAAATATTTGCCTCATTACTGTCACTTTGGTGATTTTGTTGGAATAGTTCTCCATATTTATTTCTCCTGAATCCTTATTAAAATGTGATATATATGGATACAACCCTGGAAAAATCCATATTGAATCTGGGAAATTCGTACAACGCGTGAGACGTGGATGGGTGTTGAATATTTTAATGTTTGTGTTGTGTGCACTATGAATTGCCGGAATCCGATACAGTCGATGCAGCAGGTACATGGGGTGGGCGTGAAGCACACATAAACTGCAACTTAACTCCAGGATCGACATCCTGGACTGTGGTGTTTCCAGCTGAATGGCACATGTTTGGCAACGTAGCTCACTGGCTGGCATACCGAGGTGGCATCTGGTTTGTCTAAATACAAGGGATCACTGCTTGGCCCCGCTAAGTGTACCTGTGATGGAATAGTTCCCAGCGCCCCGTGGTTATGTAGACGTCAGCAGTAAAAAGTTCTCCCAATTTGCAGTTTTATATTTGTTTTGGAAATCTGCTGGCAATTGCTTGGTTAAAGTGTGATTAACTGCAGTGTGATTACAAAAGGAAGATCCTATTTACATACTGTTTGGATATAATTTTATAGAAAACATCATAACAGAAAATACCAAAATTGGTTCACTGCCTCTTGCTAGCTTTGACTCGGTAATGTCACTTGAGTGATTTTGGTGGAAAATTCTAGTTTCCTGTAACTACAGGTTCTTCACAAATATTTCTGAGATAACAATCTAATGATCAAACATTGAAGTTTTGATGATTTTTATGCGTTCTTATTTTTAAAAAAGACTACATATATACTAAACTACTGGGTACTATTCACGTTATGTATCTGAACATACTAGTATACCTAACTTACAGTGATTTGGATGGATAATGATACGTGATTACATGTTGTAAAGTCGTATATTGAAGAACCGAGTGCCACCATTTGCCCCCATTCCACACCCACCCATGCCCCCCACCACCATGCTTCTGTGCCCCCTCATGCCCTGCCATGCCCCCCACCACCATGCTCCTGTGCCCCCTCATGCCCTGCCATGCCTCAGCCATGCTCCCAGAGCTACACACAATGCTAGGCCTGTGTAGAAGGTAGAACGGAGGCAGTAGGCAGTGCTCGGAATGTTCCCGGAGCATGACCTTATCTCCACCGTCTGGCAGGCCAGCGTTTTTCTGTCAGGAAACAACTTGAAAGGGAAACACCTGCCTTGGTTTCCTGTTTCAGCCTGGTGCTGGGCTCACGTGGCGACTGGGAGTAAGTACCACAACGACTGAGTTATCCCTATTTACAGATGTGGGATGTTATTAGGAGCGGGGACACGCCCAATCTCTCCACCTCAACCAGTTCGTCTGCAGTCGAACCTCTGGATGGTCACTAGATTTAGAGGAAGTTTCAGTAAAAATTTCAGTTGGGGTAAAAAATTGGACAATCGTTTTTTATATTGGTTGTTCACAAGTAGTACTTAGTGTGGTCCTGACAAGAAAGTTAAGGGACACGCCCAATCTCTCAGTCTCAACCATTTTATTATCAACATCCCCATTGTTTGTCTACTGTCTGGATAATGACTAAATTTAGATGCAATTTTGGTGCTGATTGGGATAAAACTACGGGAAAACACTGGACATCTGTCTTATGATGGTTGTTCACAAACTACTTAGTGTGGTCCTGATGTGAAAAGTAATATACTCTAAACATGATGTCAACATTTGTTTTGTCTTACGTATGTGCCAAAATGTTTCCCTTCAAGATGATTCATAAAAAAGAAAATCATTATTAAAGAACAGTATGTGCCAAAATGTTTCCCTTCAAGAGTACATATAAAAAAGAAAATTAATCATTATTAGAGAACATCTGATGCCATAGCAGAATTCAAGAAGTAGTTTCACTAATGATGACTTAATGCAGATGTATTTAAGTTACTGGCACACATATTATTTAATTTTTATTGTTTTAACACCATTTTTGCATGGTAATGGTTTATGAGACATGTTGACATGACTTGGAAATTGTAGCTTTAAATTATTTTTAGCAAGACATTGAAATGACACCTCGTTGTATATTGTTTGATGGATGGGGTGCCTTGAACCACTCCTCTCAAGGCCAGACCATCTGTCTGGGTAAAGAACAACATTACGACATGTTGATGAGGAGAGAGAGACAGATGATGGATGAGGTGATAGGGGAGAATGAGGCAGAACTGCCTCATCGCTAAGTACTGCTATGACCATGAAGATAGACTTCGTAAACCAAGCCGTATTTACATTTCAACACTGTAAATGTATATTCTATAAGATTTTTTGACATCTGGGAAGTGTGGATGGTGATGTCCCATTGTGTACCTCAGGGATACCGCAGGTCTACCTCTTTGCGTATCCCCCCACACAGCCTGCCCCCCACACACCCTGCCACCCACACACCCACACACCCTGCCACCCACACACCCTGCCACCCACACACCCACACACCCTGCCACCCACACACCCTGCCACCCACACACCCTGCCACCCACACACCCTGCCACCCCCCCCCCCAACACACCCTGCCCCCCACAGCCACCTGATTCTGGCTGTTTACACAAATGTGGTCAGATTGACAGTAAGTGGTTAGAGTTACACATTACACACTAACACACTAATACACAGCTCATTGTGTTGATTCTGGATGGATTGCCAGTGACCAGTGTTGTGTATTCCAAGTGTATCCTGCTTCAGGGAATTCCCAGAAACATTAGTGCCATGTTAGTTGAGGCAGTTCCTGGACCAAAATCCTGGTTTGTTCAGTTGGATTTATCTGGGGTGATAACAATAGGGATGATAACAATAGGGATGATGACAATAGGGGTCATGACAATAGGGATCATGACAAATGAAATGATAGCCAAATTTCCCATGAGATTAATTCAGATGGGAATTCCCAGAAAACCTTAGCACCACAGTCGCTGAATGCAGTTCCTGGACCAAGGTATAATTTCTGCTTTGTTTGGTTGAATCTATCAGGGGTAATAACAGCCCCGGGTGATAACAGTCCCCAGTGATAGCAGTAATAACAATGGAGATGATAGCCATTATCATTAAAGTGAAAGGGACACACCCAATAGGGCTGTGAATTGGCCCTGTAGTGCAAATTGTTAAAAAAGTTTGGGAGTTTTGTGAGTGCTATTAATGTGTACTAACTTTAATCCACCAGGACAACAATTGTCATCATTATAGTATTTCGAACATAAAAATCATTCCAATAACAATAAAACTTGCTATCAGCAATTACGGCATTGCACGTAATTGAATTATATAATTCCCATGGTACCGCATTGCAGAAACGAAACAAGTCAAAATTCAAAATAACAATGTTTTTTTTTCAAACATGTTGCCAATTGGTAGATGAGACACTATCGGTCCAAGGAATCAAATGCATAGAATGACCCATCATTTGGATGGACGAAGTTCATTTTGGGTGGGTAAAAATGTGAGTATGAGGTAGTGGATGGTAGTAAATTTGAGGAGCATGACAAAGCCTTATATAATTCATTCTATCACGGATGTTTCCATTGGATTGCGCACATGGATGCAAGCATGTACATTCTTGGATATTTTGGACCGGTCAGCATTTTGATCCTACATAAAGGCATGCTCCAAACTTGGTACATTGATGTATAGATCATTGCAGCACCACTAATGGTGAACATAAAGTCAGCCCTTAGAGGAGGGTAGATTAGAAGGGGGTCTGCAATGACCAGCGGCTACCACAGGGTGTTGGGGCAGCTGATGGTCATCAGAACTGTAATGACCATGACCATGGTCTCATCAGTATGTGAGTTATGAATGTTGGCTGCAGACTGGACACTTGGAGATGAAACGGACCTGAAGTCTTCTCAAATTAGGGGGAAGTTGGCCACATGTGCCCTGCTTTGTCTACCTCCCCAGCTGTTCCCAGGGGAAACCAGCTTATAGGGGAAGGCAGGGCCACAGGGAGAGGGACAGGAAAGATGGGATCCAGGCTAGAACAAAGAGAGCTTGTGGTTGTCTTTCAAAAGAAGCTAGAGTGCTTGGGATGGTCATGGTGTCTCAGATGTGGCGGTGGTTGTTGGTTCTAAAGACTTGGCACAAAGCAGGAGAGAGCCATAGAATCATTTGTTAGACATAAACACAGAATATGGTAGAAAGAATATTATATTTCTGGTAATCCTTTATTGGATCCTGTTATGAGTATGTTGCTGTATCTACACAGTATGATTGATTTGGCTGGATGTAAATACCAAAACACATTGTTAACTAATTTTTTATAATGTTACACTTTTAACTGTTGACAATGGCATTACATTATCTGTATATCTGTCTGAATCTATGTATGTTGTGCACCTAATATTACCTGTCTAAAATATTAACTTCATCGCCCATATCAATAAATGTGGGTGGGTAATAGGTGGGTAAATACTAATGGGTGGGTAATATTATCAAATATTGTGCTCTTTTGGCAGTCCTAACAGCACTTTGAATGGCATTAGCTTCTGTTGCTATTGACTTATCATATGCCACACTTCCTTGGATGATAACAGCGGATGCAGGTCCGATTCAGAATGCCATTTAGCTTATTTGCTGGTGTGATTTGGAGTGTTATTTGTTTCACAAGATGGCTCTAACAACAATATTTGCTCTTTTGGTTCCTAACAATGCGATGTAATGGAATGGATGTTTTGGGGTAGATAAAATGAGTTAGGGATGATGTAAACCTATACCAATAAGAACCAACAAGTACAAGGTGCCTGGATGTTCATCTGTAATCTAGTCATATTAATTAATGTAGTATTCTAATTTTTGCATTCTGCAATAGCTACAAGATTCAGAAAAGACAAAACAGTTCCCACGGAAATGCTAGTCAAGTCACACCTTCAGTAACTCAGATTCTTTGTGCACAATTCCTGTCTCGTAGAACCAATGTCAGCTGCAGGCAGTACATCCAGAGACAAACCTAAAAGTGTACAGACGTGTCTACATACTTCTACATACAGCCTGTACTGTGTGTGTGCAACTCTTTGTTGTGTATGTTTGGGCACCGAACTTGAATTCGGGTCCATTGCACTGTGTTCCTACCAGGAACACAGCACTTCAAAGAGGGTTTCATGTTTATGATAACACCTTGTATTAGTATAGGCTGGTGGAGTGATGATCTGTGTGCTTACTTGGAATAACAGATTCGAACCACTGGCCACAGTGTAAGTGTTTGGTCGTATCTCAGAGCGAACTGTCAGCAGCAGATATCTACAATCTCTCGCGGTCAAGACTAACCACATCTGAAGGGTCTTAGCTGGTCAAGAGCTCACAAGTAATTGCTTACAGTGATGATAGATCTCTCCCTTATGTTAGTGCAGCTCGGTCAAGATAAATTTCTTAAATTAGGTGGATTGTAATTAAAACTTTGATTTTAATTACTGCAATAAACTGTGATTATAAATATTTTGGTAGTATAAACCAGAGTTGGATTTAAAATGTCTCAAATAATATTTGTTATTGAGTGTTCAGTATGAACATGAATTTTTAGAATATGATTAATAAGTGAATATGTGTGCGTTACGGTATAATTAGCATTGTTTTACTTTCTCATTTGGAAATGGAACAATTATGTTGAATTGACAGGTTTAAAATATAATTATGTTAAGTGGTTTACTATTATTACATTGATTATTATTATTAAATTCAAATGAACAAGATCATATTTCGGAATTCAAGTGAATCACTTTTGTATAACTAAAAGTTCCAACAGAATAAATTGTGTATATGTACCCTTGTGTGTTCAGAATGGCCAAATGATTTATTTTCGAACAGTTGCCTTAGTGAAGTACTGGTATCATCAAACATAAACTTAGTCTGAGTTGTTTAACTCACAGAACAATCAAGGCTTAAGTGAGAGTAGTCATATACTTGACTCAGACTTCATATTGAGTCAAGCGACGATGACGTAATGGATTTTTTGTCAGCCATGTGTGATTACGTAAAACTGTTTTTTATCTCGGTAGCATAACTGTTGTTTCATAGTAAGATAGCCATTAACACACAGGGTGCCTGACATGGCTGCCAGGGGGCTGCAGAATAGCACTTTGTGATGTGCCAAGTGTCTAAGATTCTGTTGGTACAGTTAACTGAAGCATTACTCCAAGTGCTGGCATTTCGGTCACCCTTGAGTAGCAAGTGAAAACTCAACATGTAATCTATAACAGCCTAAACCATTACCAGTCCATGAGAAGGTTACAAGACTAGTAAAACAAGACACCATTGTGTATAAGCATGGTCAATACTAATAGGATGAACTCAAGAACTATGACATGAGCACTAGAAACACACTTTATTTTGTGAAATCTGTGTTATGTGTAATCTTATTAGATTAATGCAGACAAAAGAGCTGTTAGCCAAAGTTTACAGACAAAAGAACTGTTAGCCAAAGTTTACAGACAAAAGAGCTGTTAGCCAAAGTTTACAGACAAAAGAGCTGTTGGCCAAAGTTTACAGACAAAAGAGCTGTTGGCCAAAGTTTACAGACAAAAGAACTGTTAGCCAAAGTTTACAGATAAAAGAGTTGTTAGCCAAAGTTTACAGACAAAAGAGCTGTTAGCCAAAGTTTACAGACAAAAGAGCTGTTAGCCAAAGTTTACAGACAAAAGAGCTGTTAGCCAAAGTTTACAGACAAAAGAGCTGTTAGCCAAAGTTTACAGACAAAAGAGCTGTTAGCCAAAGTTTAAAGACAAAAGAGCTGTTAGCCAAAGTTTACAGACAAAAGAGTTGTTAGCCAAAGTTTAAAGACAAAAGAGCTGTTAGCCAAAGTTTACAGAAAAAAGAGCTGTTAGCCAAAGTTTACAGACAAAAGAGCTGTTAGCCAAAGTTTAAAGACAAAAGAGCTGTTAGCCAAAGTTCACTTCAAGGTAAGTATTATGTCTACATATAAATTGGAAAGAGCCTAAAGGTTAAGACTCAAATGGAAGGACTGGTGCTTAATCACTGGACAGAACTCAGATCTGCCTTAATGTTGTAATCTTGGTCTCCTGCAATAACACATTAGAACCAGGGTTGGCCACAGCCTTTGGGTATCTGAGGGTGTTAGCCATCAGCTATTTATATGTCATCACGGCCCTGGGGTGGGCCTGGGGCTAGGTTGTGTCACTCCATGGTGGCTTCCACATTGGTCAGGTGTCAGATTTATCATGGTCTACCTGTTCTCATCGCCATGGTTACGGACAGGAACAGCCTCTGTGGTTGTAGATCATCTTTTATCAGGAGGAAGCCCATTGGGGAGTGAATGCTGGGGAGTGGGATAAGGCCATGGTCCCTGCTCTGCAGGAAGGAAGGAAGACCTGCTGAGCTGGTAGTTCCTGTCACTAAACATTTGTGAACAGAATCACAACTAATTTAGTTGTGAATCACAACTATTTGGTTGTGATTCTTCTATTTTAGCAGAAACCTGAAAAATAACATTATCATTTTGTCGTTACATATTTTTTTATTCCGGACCTTAAAAGTAGCTCACTGGTTCCACTGTTTGACTGCAAGTGCATGGGTTGGAATTCAGCAGAATGTGGATATATTTCTCATAATCATTTCTTCATCTTTAGTATCATTTCTTGTCCAATATTTACACTGCTTAATTTCCATGGCCATTCTTTTTGCAGTTTAATATCAACCACCTTAATTGTACTGTTCTTCAACAGTTTAATATTAGCCATCTTAATTGTACTGTTCTTCTGCAGTTTAAAATTAGCCACCATAATTGTACTGTTCTTCTACACTTTAATATCAACCACTTTAATTGTACTGTTCTTCTGCAGTTTTCTTCTTTTTGTGTTTTGAATTAACCTACACTTATTGTAGTTGTTGCCAGCAATAATCTCTGATTACAAGAGTGGCTTCAAAATAGTTATTTCTATGTAACATGGGTGCTAAAGATGTCACAACAGCACAGGTAAGGCAGGGTAGGGTACACATGGAAGAGAACCTGTGGATTGGTGTATGTTCTTTCCATTCCATTTCTCACCGTCAAACAGACATGACATGGCAGTTGAGACATAGATGGAAGGCCTGGCTGTCATTCACTGACTACTCCTGCCATGATGCAATGTTACAGGTCATCCTCGATTTCCTGCTGACAGCTGCTCTAAGTTTGATGTCTCAAACATTGGGATAATAATGTTATCACAGGCTGTCATCCGTGATGTTTTGGCATCCTGCAGGATTCTGAACATTTCTTGCAGTCTTCCCATGTGGCTGACAGCTTCAGGGCGGTGTTTACTTTGGAAGGCTTGCCACCGTGAGGTGTGTGGCAACAGCACCTAATGTTTGTTTTGGTTTAACTGCAAACCCCACAAATATGCTGATTATGTTTTGTTTATCCAGTTTCCTAGTATTTTGGTTTTGACACTTTGTTGTCTGCTTTCTGTCACCAGTTTTGGTATAAAGCGTATTTTAAACTACTGTTGGTTATGTGTTACTTTGGTCTAATATATTAATCTGTAGTTTGATGTTTATGTACCATTGTGTTTTGCATATCAACAAATTAAAAACCCATTAAACATGTAGATTTATGAACGTGTTACTGAGTAGTGAACTATGAAAGTTGTTTCTGGATAAGCTACTGTAGGTATAGCCAGGTGTCATCTTGTGAAACATATTTTATTAGTGTACATAGGGAGTATTGGTATTTTATATATAATAATATTATGTATTATATTACTGATCAATACATAACTTTCTTTGTGGGAACATCAGATAGATAGAGCTAGTTTTGTGGTACATTAGCTTTGATCATAGTAAAAATGGCAGCTGTTTTTTGTTGCATAAATATGGCAGCTGGTTTTTATTGGGGGTAGCAGACTTGATTATGCTTGAAGAAATATCACAAGCACCATCATCTGATATACTTGTGAACAGTGACGAGTTATTCCATTTTTCTTGTTTACTCAAGTATTGAATTTGTGCCAAGTAATTAAAGTAAGTAAAAAACAATTGTCTAAGGTGACACAAATTAACTAATTACGGGAAAACCTATGTAGGGCAGAGTTCAGAAGAAATTGCTATGTGGGTCAGAGGTCAGCACAACAGCCTGTCTGGGTCAGAGGTCAACAACAACAACAGCTTAACTAGACTTACACATGTTGCCACTAATGACCTGCTATCAGGGAAATTGAATTCCTGAAATTGTTGATGGATGGATGAGGGAGAAGGGTGTTGGGAGGGGGAGTTTGTACTCACCGCCCCCCAAGGTTTTCCCTAGAGAAAACCCCATAGCCAGTGGCCATAACTAAGCAATTAGTAAGAGGCACACAAATCAGTCATTAGCCCCACTTGTTGCTGGGAAGAACAGACCGCATGATCAGACTACAACCAAAGCCCTAATACTTCCCTCGGACACTAACCATGTGGCCTGACTCTCCTGAACTGGAGATAATAAGGCAGGGAGATCAAAGGGAGGGCTGGGTCTGGTTTATCTTGCAGGATAACCACAAATACTGCAGCAATCTGGGTGGGAGTTATGAGTCAGTTACAAGCTCACAATCATCTCCATTGATTGATTATGGGTCAATTACTGCTTCCTTCTTGTGGGAACTGCGAGCTTGTGTACTGCAAGAAAGTTATGTTTTTGTTACAAAAATTTGGGATAACTAATAGGTGATGATGTTTATTGATAAGTTATATAGTTAATGCAGCAAGATGTATTAATCATTTATTATTTATTATTCACCCATGGAGTGACAACCCAGATTCAAGAGGAGCAGTTGTCACTGCTACTTAATTTCAAACTTAAACTGGTTCCCATGAATGTTTTATTTCTGCTGTTTCCACTGACTTCATTGGATGCAGCAGATTATACAGTTATTATTAACATAACTCCAGAAATTCCATCTGTAGAATGACGGACAACTCATTTTGTCCACTGAAATGTCAATAACTAATTAACTCTCCGTGAGTCCTTTTAAATCCATTGTAAATTGGTAAATCAGAGGCCGATAGATCAAACAAGTGGACATAGAAAGACTTAAGTGGGCCTTGGCATCGGGGATGAGATTCACTTACAAATTGCAATGCCCCAAAGTTAGCATATTATGTTCAAAATAGGGACAACTACTCTGATTCTATGACAGATTACAACTTTATTATTTACCCCGTTTGGGATCTTTACTTCCCATGGAATCAACACCAACTGCCTCATCTTAAAGATGTACATGCTTTCAACTTCCCGACCGTTTATTCATATGCCAGGTGCAGCATCAGTTGGCAAGTTGTAAGTCCTGACCCATTTTATACAAAATGACTGGTTTGGCCCCTAGCCTAGGATTCTAACCCAGTGTCTCTGGAGGGATGCAAACACCAAACCTGTTCCCCAGTAGATACGGCCCTGTGCATTTATTTAGGGTAGGGTGACTGACAGACGGGTGACTTGCTTCTTAGAAGGCCCCACACACCCATCCATTCCAGCAGGGTTCTAAGTTGGACAGAGAAATCTGGACAGAGAAACGTTGCATTTCAGATAAATGAAGAGTTACCATTTTGACATGTCCCCTTAGTTGAGGACTGGGAATGTCATGACATGGCATGCGCAAGGTGCAGGGATCAGGCAATTTGGTTTGGCAGTTCAAAACCCAGGGTGGTGAACCCACCTTATGCATGTGTTTGCATTGAAAACAGCAGTTTGCCAACATATATCATAGATAAAATATTAACCCGCTGAACAATAAATTGTTTTTTCATGGTAATCAAAAGAGAATTTGTTTCGTGGAAGGCAAAGTTCAGTTCTAAATTAGTTGACTTCAAACAGCCCATCCAGGGGTTAATGTAGGAGTTTCAATGATGGGTTACACATTTACCCCCTGTATGAGATTTTATGCTTCTCTTGGCTTCAATACTAGATGCAAGAAAACAACAACTTTTAGTATGTCATCCCCAAACCACAGGCAGTGTGGCGTGAACAAACTTGTCCGAGTTTTGAAACTGCATCAAGTGAGTTCATACCTGCTCCTGATAGAGCTTTGAATTTGAGAAAATGGTTGTTATACTTAACTTATTATTATTGATTGATTGTTATGAAAGCTTATATATATATATATATATATATATTATATTCTCAGTCAGTAAATGAACAAAGATGTTTATTTGTAGCTGCTCTTTGAAATCACAATTCCAATCCTACAAATACAAGTCTAGTTTACATTCTGCCATCACAGGTATAAGAGGTGTTTTAGGATGAAACACAAAAAACTGTAAGATATCTATGTGGCGGGAAATAAAGATTCTCCTATCTGGGTAAATAGTTACGTAACCCATTGTGGACTCAACTCGGTTGAAAATCCCGCGATAAATGTGACTGTGAAATAAGTAAAACAACTAAAACGTAAGACGCTATCGTCTCAAGAAGATTGCGACATGCAGGGTACATAGAACCACATACCAGGGAGGGGAGAGTTATCGGCATCGCCATGGGGAGAGGGAGAGAGGAGCCGAGACAGTCTGGCTGTCTGGCCTGATTAATTTAAGGTGCTGAGGGTCGTTGAGATTATCCCTGATTAGTACGTGCATTTAGTCTCTGTGACTGTTGCCATTAGCCAGTTTACATAGTTGCTGACCTTTGTGTACATGGGGTTGTTGCTAGGCAACCATTGAACCTCATGCCGGGAGATACAGATTAGGGCTGTATCAGAAGAAAGGGAAATTGGTTGGTTAAGTGAGGACAGACCGCAATCAGGTTCATCCTTCATTAGGGTTAAGGTTGGAGATTTCTTAGGAAAGTGACGATTATGATACGTGATTTGTAGAAAATGTTTGCACATTGGATAAAATAAAATAAATAAAAAATTACTTCTACAGTTTGTTCTTTAAACTCAATCACCTAGCAGTCAACTTAATACAAGATTTAAGTAAATTTTTGAACAGTTACATTTTCCAATTACAATTTCGAGTCACATTTTCCAGCTACAATTGCCATGTTCATTTTCCAATACAATTTGCCTTTACAATTTCAAATGAAAATTTCCAATACAGTATACAAGGAAACTTTAATCACAACATCCAAATACTGCAAGTGGTATATATTCTTAATTTACATAATTGAAAATCAACCACTGTTACACTGGTTCTAATCGATTACAAATTGTGCATTTGCAATGCACCCAATTCATTTAACTGTGTAGGTTCCAACACTGCAACCATGCAAGCTGGCTGGAGTATTCCGCCTGGCAACATTATTGATAACGCCTGTTGATTAGCAGCAGAGATGTTGTAGCCTGATAAGACACATGGCTGCCAGGCCGGTGGGTCCACCCGAGTCTGTCCTGGTCACCAGAGGAATTTGTTGAAATAAATACCCCACAATCTGATTACGTTGACAAGGGTGTGTTGTGTACCCTGCCCTTTGAAAATGATGTCTTTGTACCATTTGAACCTCACTGGGTTGGCAACCCCTTCCAAGTGGGAGCCATGTCTCCTTGGGATGGCGTCTCAGAACCTATGGGTTATTTCCAAAAGTTGTGACATTCGATTTTAGCACATTACACTAATTCATATTATTACGCATGCAGCAAAAATTATGTTTAAACATGGTGAAATTTTTGTTTTTAAATAAATACACTTATTTATCTGCCCAATTACTCAAAGATCTTCATAATTTCATATACACAGAACCTTTTTCAAAATGTGTCTAAACTTTTTTCAAACTTGTTGATACAAGAATATTTGTGGTTATCACTGAAGTGTCCCACCCCATAATCTGATGCACTGACATTTTCCAGATTGCCAACACAGCGTCTTAATTTCTTCCCTAGGTGTTATGACGGTATTAAAAACGTGTTAAAGTCTCAAACATGTGCTTCCAATGTCCGCACTCTGTGAACTTTTTATTTGTGAGCCCCGCTACCAAAGCCAGCTACCAGCCAGCACCATGGTTACCTGTCTTTACCCTGGGGAGATTGAGTACATTTTGGGGCGGTTATCTTTGACTTATCTCAGTGATGGGATCGAGGGAGTGGCAGCTTATATTGCTGATAGGAGACGGCCACAGTGTTATTAAACTGTTTTTGTTTTGCCACCAGGCGATTAATGAGCCAAGAATATGGTGCTGACACTGTGATTTATGTCTATAGGCAACCACAGTTCAGTTATTCTGATTACTAGCATTAATAGCTTTGCAACCCTGGAGGACTGTGCAAGTATTATTTATAGGCTCGGTTTTAAAATGTAATAAGATTTGAAGAAACACGATATTTAAATACCATAGTTACATTGATTATTATCACCATCTGGAAACTAATAGGGGAAACAATCTAGAAGTAGACCAATAAAAGTATAGAGACCAATGACTAGATGAGTATTGGAAGGGGTCAATCTGGCAGAGGATAATGCAAGAAAGGCAGATGTGGAAACAGTATGCTGCACAATGATGATGATGACAGTGATATTTATTTAGTTTTCGAATCTGCATTAAACAAGTGATTCAGCTTCAGTATTTTGACATGTGTTTGTGTAAAGAGTAGATAAATTATGCATAGATCTATCATTAGCATTGTTGTGTAACAGACTTTGCAGTGTTGTTCATCTGTTTACATGGGCTCAGACATGAAATGTAAACAGGCCTCGTGATCTGACTACACAACTCAAGGGTTCAGACCCAAGTTACACTTCTAGAGCTGTTTCACACAGATGTAGTGCTAAGACATGCCAGTTAGCCCGTTTCTGTGATTTTGTATGCCAAGAAGTAGCCTAATTTGGCCAACGAAGAACATTTGAAACCTTATTCCATGGAAGAAATGAACGAGAACAAAAATGGTCTACTCCCATGAGGGTGGGAACCACATAGATTGAGGAACATGTTGTGGATTAGTAATTCTTTCTGTGAAACGTTCCTGGAACGTAAAATGTTTATTGTTTAGGTCAGAGTTCATATGCATCATCATAAGCACGGGATGATGCCTAATGGTGTCGGAATGGAGAAGTTGGGGTGTGACAGGGTCTAGTTAGAAGCCCGAAGGTCAGGTTGCAGGGATTCTACGTCAGTGCAGCCGGGAATTTATGGGGTAACTAACACATGGCTTTTTTCTGTCCCATCTGGGAAACCATGACTGGGCGGCTGACTCTAGTGGGGTGTGGTTGTTATGCAAGGGAACAATGCCATTAAATTCCTCATAGACTGTCACCAAGGGAGTAGACAACAAGAAGGTAGATGGCAGAGGGCAGTGGTAGAACTTCGGACTCTCGACTACGAGAACCCGGGTTCGAATCCTGTGCTGCGGTGTTAAAACCTTGGGCAAGTTTTTTCACTCTACATTGCTTCAGTTCACTCAGCTGTATAAATGAATACCTGGCTATAGACAGTGGTGGATATTATGTGTACGAGCAACCTTCGCGCATTAATTAAGCACATGGCTGGATGCTTCCCAGAAAAGCCGAGATGGTGTCTGAGTGAACAGGTCTGTCAGGGTAGTAAAGTATAAAGCGCTTTGTATGCCATGCAGTCATCCAAAATATATGGCCTATACAGACTCCATTACAGAGCCATGTGATTTATTCCCATTCACATATTATATACTGCTCTGATTTTATTGTTGCATATCATATGAGACATATTCTGTCTACCAGCGTTCATTGGTGAAATCCAGCTAATTGGTTATGCCCACAGTCTGATGTAGATAATAATACAAAACAACAACTGGAGTGTTGAACAGGTCACAGTTCTGTGTCTAATTGGCCAGGTGCAGAGGGACTAGTAAATAAGGTTTACTGAGAAACTGGGATGTGGTAAATAACCTACCTTGTTAGGTAAACAACTAGACACCTGGTCAGAACCCCGCTAAGTCAAAACACATCTGTTAAAAAGCCTCTGTTATAATTGCAGTGTAGTGTCCAGTCCTCAGCAATGCTCAAAATGTTTTAGGCTTTAAAAATGCAAGAAGCACTCACACAGAAATAAACATGAATAAAACATGCTTAACATTTCATAATGCATCTTTTCACCCTCACTGCTGGGCACATGTGTTTTCATTTGGACCCACCTCATTCTGACTGAGCAGGTTAGGGAGAGAGAAGATAAATCATAAAATTTAGTCTTTCCCTTTTTCACCCTCCTTCAGTGTTCTGGTTTCAGTATTCTCATGTCAGTGTTCTCATAATTTAGCAGCTATGCGTTGACCTACAGGGTTTCGTCCTAGAGGGTTTTGACCCGGGCCCACCTCATTCCAACAGGGCGGGTTAGGGCGAGAGAGAGGGATGGAGAGGGAAGATAAATCAGAGGCTGACCCAGTGTGGGGTGGTTTATGGAGCACACAGCATAAATGCAGGACAGGACAGCATCCCAGTGTCCCAGCCCCCGTGTCCCAGCCTCCGCAGCCGCCACTTCACACACTTCAGACTGCTTTTGTCACCCCCTCAAGTGCCCCATTGCGACACTTGTGGGTGATGTGAGCTGGGGCTGTGGTGTTAATGCCACCATTGTTCTTCCTGTTTCATCTACACAGTGGGGTCTCTCTTAAGGTTGTAGATGGTAGAAAGTGACCTGATTAGAGAGGTGACTGTATTAGTGGGGTAGGTTCTGTAAACTGTCATAGGTATATCTGGGACTGCTTTACGGATAAAAGCAAGGTTTGACAGTGTAGATTTTGATTTATATATACTGGCAATGCAACAAAAGTTTAACTTTGCTTCCATTGCAAAAGTTTAGGGTGAACATTATGCACTATGATACGTTTTTTAACTGAAAAAACATACATCCTTGTAAAAGATAAAGGTCAGACTAGTTTATAAAAACGCCCTCCTTGTGAACCAGAATACAGGCTCTATAGCTGTCCAACCTGTTTGTTTCAATGGACCAATGAAACAGAGTTGTCAGTATTCACATGGTTCATCTGAATTTACAAAGCCGAATTCCTGCACCATCACTACATGGATTAAGTTGCCACTGGCATGTGCTGATGTAACAGTTATTCATAACTGGGATTAACCTTTCACCTGTGTGGTGAACTGTGTCACTCACTACCCACCAGGTGGCATGGCATGGCTGCTAAACCAACCTTACATGCGAGAAAGAGAGCACTAGACAGGTGGCTGCTCAGTCAAGACTTCACTCAACTATGAGCTGCAAGTAGCAGCTGCTTCTGCCATTAACTATGTACCTTCTGTAGTGACTGGGATGTCAGGGGTCAACCACTGAATGTCCGGCCACTGGTACAGCTTGTCCATTTCAGCAAGACAACATACCATTGAGCAAAAGAGAGTTTATTTATCACTGCGAACGTTTTCCCTGAATTCTGCATTCATTTTCATTCGAGTAAATGTCAACTGAATTTGTATTTGTTCCTCGACGGAGCTTTTTTGTATGGGCAAAGTTAACTTTGGATGGGTAAACATTTCAGTGGACAGGTAATGGACTGGTGGAAATTTGAGTGAAAAACTAAAATGTTATTCACACTGTGTATCTTCGCACTGGGTTGTGTGCATGGGCATGTTTTGTTTTGTTTTTTGATGACTTTAATCTTCGTAACCTTACAATTCTTGGCTACGGGAATCCTCCCTTATAAGACATCAGACTCTTCTAACAGCAACGCACACAGACGTGCCAGTTAACCGAACATTTCTGAGTGCTGGAAACATTCAGAAAACTAGGAACGAGGAAACCGCAAGCAGGTAGGCGGACGTTTCTGGTTCCAGGGGCAGTCATTGGTGGTTTCTCGTTTGATGAGACTCAGCTGGGTGGAAGAGGGGAAGGGAGTCTGCCTTCAACAGTCTACAGGTTGTCTCACTCAGTCACACCTGTTGGCTGGCTGTGAAGGTGGCTGCTGCCAGACTGTTTACTCCAGGTAGCCACTGTCCAAATACACAAATACACAACACCTTCTGTAGCAGACATGTGTCTGGAGCACAGTGATGGAACCCGTCTTCAAATCCTGGGCTGCCGTTTAGAACCTTTGGAACGTTTATTAATTATTTACTCTGCGTTGCTCATGTTCACTCAACTTTATGAATTAGTACCTGGCTGTAGAAAATAGTGGATAGTTGTGTATGTATAATCATTGCGTATTAATCACAACATGGCTGAGTAGTTTCCAAAGAAGTTGAGTTGTTTTTCTCTACTTTGTCCAGGCATCATACATAAAGCAAAATGGGGTGCTTCTGAAAGGTTTAGAACATGTTTTGTGTTCCCCGATGCTTAACAAAAAATACCCAGGCTTGTAAGATGTTAGAAGCATATTAAGAATGGTATTTTGTGAAGGCACAGGTATGATGATAATTATAAGTTTAGTGGACAGATAGGCATTTGAAAGAACCATAATCAATTTTTGTTTAGACACGTGGACATTTTGTTCACTCCAAGGCACTGCAGAAACCCACAAGGAGGCAGCATGACGCAGTAGCAACTGGCCAAGTCAGTTGCTACAGTTGTGTACCTGGTAGTTCCACTCCCACATTCGTGAGTTTTATGGAGACCATCGACCATGGTTATTTTTTACCCCTGGCTCACAAGGATGAGACCACACATTGTTTATTATGATAAAGTGAAAGTATAATTGCTCTATGTGTACCAATACATTTCTTTTATTACTGTGTATAAATTTATTGCTGTAATATCCTTGTTAGCTGACTGGAAGTCACACTGATTACAGATTATAATTTAAATATGCAATGTTAATAAAGCCACTACAGTTTATTGCCAAACTAGTATTTTTAGTAAAATCATAGCCTGTTAGTTATACCTCCATACGTTACTGTTATCTGCCTGCCTGCCTGCTAAGCTTCCCTCTATCAGTTTCCCAAAAACATTACTTGTATAACCTTTTCCATGTGGCATTTTTGTATCTAACATTTATCCAGTGCAGACGATGTAAATATTTTTGGAGCTGCTGCCAGTTTTGTGTGCTAACACGTGAACTTATAAAACACCATGTGTTATTTCATTCCAATTAAGTGTACAGTCGATTGTGCATCGACATATCCTATGATATGGCCCCTGTTCAGACCAGCTGCTATTTGTAAAGTGGCGTGAATAGCAGCGAGCTGTACTTGTAGAAACTATTTGTGCTTTGCTTCGGAGAACCCTGTTTTGGAATTACACCAGATGTGGCTAGATGTGTACGCCACGGCTCGGGGTTCCTAGCCCAGAACAGTGACTGGAACATGTATTAGGAATGGATTTAGAACACTCAGGTCATAATTAACTGCCAGTCCTAACACATGTGGCAGAGACTGGGCTTAAGTAACACAGACCATTCTCTTCACTAGTAATCCGTCTCGCTATAAGGCAGATGAAAGAAGTTAAAATAAAATATACTACTACTGATTGCGAGAAAGAAACATCTAAATATTGTGATGAATTTTAGTAGAGCGATTGCTTTTTGGCAGTTCAATTGAGTATTTAAAAATAAATTTTCCATATATCTAGGACACTATTTGAGAACATGGGTCCATTTCTGAATTAGCTGTCAGCTTCCTAGTTTCATAAAACACCTTGAAGTTCTGTAATTATAGGTAACCAGGGCAAGACCAAATAATTGCCAGTTACACACGTTTTGGTGGACACATGGATCTTAATTGTTAAGCCAATTTACAAACTTCAATAGGTATCGATGCTCCTTCATTTGTGTACCTGTCCACCCATATTTTTACCCGTCTCCAATGGTTTTTACCCGTCATTTGGATGAGTGGACGGGTCTCTGCATAAACCTATGTAGGTAACCTTGTTCCTGGCACATTCATCAAAACTCTGGGTGTGTCGGTGTGTGAGGTCATGAGAGATGTCACCACACGTCTCTGTCTTTTTATATTTGCTTGCAATTTATTAACCTGACTGTGTGCTTGCATGCAGTCTAGTCGACTCTGTGGAATGGGGTACATTTGCTAGTCTAGTAAACCCTGGACAGTGGACAGTTGGGTATACGTTTGCATGCAGTCTAGAGAGCTGGGCTGTAAGCCACATGCTTGCATGTAGTCGAATAAACTCCGGGAACCAGACTAGATGCTTACATAAGTTACATGCAATCGAATAAACAGCAAACCTTATGTTTGCATACGCTATAGTAAACTATAGTCCCCATGGTACACATCTGGGCCCAGAGTAAGATGCAAGACAGACATAGAGCGTAGAACTGTGGCTGTGTCGGAGGCGTAGATTGCCAGCCATGTCTGAGCCTGGCTGGTGTCGGAGGAAGGCAATTACACAAATAGTAGGAATGACAGGGGGAAAAAAAGCGCGGGATCAAGCCATCCACTTGCGAAGGTATGCCCAGCTGCTTCCAGGCCGTCTCCCGGCCGCCAACACCTGTAGTTGACAGGGAGATGGATGCCCCTCACTCCTTTATCCCTTTCTTTCGCATTTATCCCTAGAGCTCTTTCCCCGGTTCCCGATTTCTATTTTTAAAGTGAAATTGTGTATAAAAAATGGAAATGTTTGTTTGTATTAACTGTATTCATGATGCCATTTGGTACAGGTTAAATTTTAAATAACTAATATTAATTTAGATTATCCTGAAAGTTTTAGGGCCAGACGACTAATAAGTAATTTGTTCATGATTAGTAAACAGAATTAGGAATTCATCAGTGTATTGCGTCATTCATGTTGTTACATAATGTAATTTGCCTAAAAGATGTTTTTTACTAAACATGCATAAATAAGTCATATAGATGTATAGTCACACAATTCATTAGTTCTGTTGATTGTCTGATGGTAGCGTGGTAAAAATAACAAAACAATTACACACCACTGCCCAAGTACACACCATTGTCCTTTGAATGATGAGTTGTTTTTGTGTAGCAATTAACAATGTACATTGTGATTTGTGACCATTTAATAAATTTACAATCATGTGACATTAATGTTGAGTCAGCAACACCTCTATTTTTAGAATATAATTTGAGAATATTTGTATCCTCACTGATTGTTAACCCACTGGGAAACAGCATACTTTAAAATAAAAATCCACATTTAGTATAGATCTATACTTGACATACATGGAGTGAGTGTGGCCTGAATATCCTTAACCACAGTGTGTATTTGTCAAGGTGACATGACCATGTGTTGGCTAACATGACTGACAGTAATTGATCCATGTTAAGATCTTACCACAAGCGTCTCACTGGCCTATGTATGCATTCTACTGCACATATATTATTTCATGTTAGCTATGTATGTATAAATGAAATCTGACATTCTGCACTAGTTTGAGAATGCCAGCGTAAAGTTAGGGCATATCCCAGCCAGAAGCGCAGCAGTTCAGTTTTCAAAGCACCTTCAATTAGGGACGTTGTTACAAAGCATCAAGTTTTTATACTCCCGGGCAAAAGGAAACAAGTCTTGACTTGTAGACTTTTTCAGTGAAGTATGAATCATTGGATCAGCACGGTCTTTAATTTGCCGCTTCCTGTTCGCAGTTTGAAGCTTGCTATAATTGGGAGGGTGGGTACTGAAAATAGGATGAAAAAGAAGTAAGACATGCTTTTGGGGAAATGCTGTCTCGGTAACAGAGTTAATCAGTTTGTCATCATCATAATGTGAATCAGATAAAAATAACTTGCTGGAACTTGGTTGTGAAGGTTTTCTTTTTTCAATGGTGATCATTGCAATTTTTATTATACATACCACTTTAGAACACACAAGAAACTTGTTCAAGGTAATGACAGTGTCATAGAACAGATAATGTTACGACGATACATTGAAAACCACAGAAAAGGAAGAACGAAACAGTAGGAAAGCATCCGTTAAAAACAAACACACAGTTAACACTGTTGGTGTTTTGGCTTAGAGTTCAGGTCATCAGTTAGTTCAGGTCATCAGTTAGTTCAGGTCATCAGTTAGTTCAGGTCATCAGTTAGTTCAGGTCATCAGTTAGTTCAGGTCATCAGTTACGTGACATCCTAGCAGTGTGACTTCACTTGTCGCCACGCCCGCTGTAATAATGATTTACGGGCGGCCATATTGCTTGCAGATGGATAAATTCCAGTAAGGACCCCAGTGGCGGTGGTTTAATGTGGGGAGGCTTCCCTTTGCCCAGGGGCTGTTCTTCCCCTCCCACAGGAGGTCTCATATCTATGTGTTGCCCCAGAATATTCCCATAAACCACTGCCGCAACCAGTTGAGGCAGAAATATTGTGTCAAGATTTGTAGAAGTTGCAATCTCTGCCGATATCCTGCTGGTTTGTTTGGTTATTTTTGCCCCTCCCTTGCCTTTATAGTTAGTCATTTGATTGAAATATTGCCCCTTCATCATAAAATTATGATGACATATTGGGATAACAAAGAATGCAAATTGGTATATGTGCCTAAAACTGCAACAGAGCAATCATATTAGCATGGCTTAGTATCAGAGGAAGTCAAGTCCGTGTAAGATATATAAATATGTTGTTAGCATATCTGATGATAATGTAACAATATCTGTACCATATTGAGGGGAGGTAATTATTTAAGCAGTTCTTGTAGCTGATTTATTTTGTAAATCAAACTTACAGCTGTTGAAAGCCGCTCGTTTTTGTGCTAATCTGAAGAATTGGTAGACGGTGACTGAAGATGAAGACTTGTGCTTGCCATGTGATCACAGTCCTATGGTTTCACTCACAAATGTACTTGTGTTTGTCATACCACTGCTTGATGTTTTCTGAACTGAGACGATGTCTTGATCAAGCCCCGCCCACATCTGGAACAAATCAGCACTGCTTAGTGTGAGAAGTAATCGAAATGGAAAGGTTTCACGTTTTTGTGCCCAGCCCCTGATATGGTCAGGTGTGTCTTACAAAAACATTGCTGCTTCCTGCCGTTTGTTGACAGGTCGACCAACAAAATACCCTACCCCACTTTTAGCCATATTCTGAGTAAAAGTGGGTTAAGCTAGGGGCTTATTGGACCCCCCAAACTGGTTGTGACAGAATGTTTGGATTGTTGCCACACTCTGATCGAGGGGATATGGACTTCAACAGTGATAATTATGTGATAATAATAAATGTTTGGGAAAAGGTGGTGGAGAGGGTTGGTAGTGGGCGTTTTTATTCATCAGTAATCACTTTAGAGATGACCCTTTAATTATGTGGGTCTGTCTAATGCAATACCCCTGTTTTGGAAAACTTAAATCTTATTAATACATTTTGAGCTGTCACTGTGGGTGGTCCATAACACCAGGAGAAACTGGTAGAGAAGTTTGTGGAGACGGAGACGGAGACAGGCCAAAACAATAGATAAAGAAGTGCCCAAGTACAGATTCTTTCTAGGACAACAGATACAACACACACTTGGTGGATGTGTTGTGTTGTTGAGATGGGACTGAGGTTAACCTCAGTGCAAACAAAGAACCAGATGATCTGGAAAATGACAAAAAGTAGCTACATTAGTGTCTTTCCGATATATCGTTGTCAGCATTGGCAGCAAGACAATTGCAGCCATTTCACATTTACTAGTTCTGCAAAGAACGTTTACAAATAACACTAGGATTGCTTGTTCTCTGGAGCAGGTATAGCCAAATAGTTTTAATGATTGTTTAATCAAAACTGAAAACACAAATTTGCACAGTCGAATGTAAGAATCAGACTGGATATTAGATTGGTTTCTTTGTTTGCGAAGTTAGCTTGAAATGAGGCCAGGCAAAAAGTTGAGACGTGGAAACATTTTGAAGTGACAGTGAATAAAATGTACTTGTTTAACACCAAGGGCGTGCCACCATTGCGATATGTATCATATGTCTGTTTCCCTGCTGTGGGGCAAACATCCTAGACTCCCTTTCTTCGCCTACACCCAGTGCTTGGGGACAAGGGAAATTTGCCAACTTTGTAGCTTGCCTTGTCAAGCCCTTTCTTTAGTCTGGTGCTTTCCCCACTAATGGGAGGGTTTGTGGTGTGGGTTAACACCCCCTGGGGGGAGTAGGTCTCATCCCTTTGGTGCAGCTTCCCCTGTGTGGAAAGAGGGAGCACATCTGTTGTTGTTTGGGAAGAGGAAATGTTGGATTTCCCTTTTCTGCTTAAACTGGCTTCCTTAGCTGTTTAGCCCAGCATGTGTGCTGTTCTTTCAAGTCCAGTGATTATGCTAGTAGTTTAAGTAATGGCTGCAGTTGGTTTAATAAAATGTGTGCATATTTGGCCAGAAGAATGGAATTTAGTTGTTACAAATCTGGTAATCAGCCTATTGTTAGGCTGACATATAGCTGTCAACCCAAGGGTTTTATGAGAGAGCACCAGGAAAATAAATGAACAATATTAACACAAACATGTATATCTGTTTCTGTAATTGTATCAACTAAAACACATTGTTTCTCTTGAATATTACAGTTATGAGAATCTCTTGAACTGATGGATAAAACGTTTAATTAAGTTACTGTAATAGTTTATGTGACAGTTTCACAAAAAGCTATAAATAGAAGTTGCACAAAGAAATTAGCATGCCATAGTGGATATGTTTGATTTATCACAAAATGTACTGAAGTAAGACAAGCAAAAACGTTGAATTGAGGAGGTGCCTTTAACATATCGTGATGTGTGTCTCTAGCAATATTTTATTGTCATATTGTAGTTAGTTATTCTCCAAATGGCTCTTTTCTAGCATTCACCCAGAACTGTGTTTACGTCCAAAACACCAGCTGGCGAGTCCAGGAGAGATTACACAATTACCTAAAGTGTGGGATTTTTACTCAGCTGGGTTATATACCAGGTAAAAGAGACCAGCAGCGTTTAATTGTCCAGGAACAGTGTGGAGCACCAGGCTATCAGTCGAGAGACCTCGAGAAGGAAAAACACTGAAAACACCTGAATGGAAAGAAGTGCTCGGACTTTCTTCTGTCATCCTCATAACATGCAGTGCCTCTTCCAGGGCACACAGGCAACATGAGGTGACTGAAGTCAGCCAAGTTTAGGTATACTAATAATAAAGAGATAATATTGATAAAGAAATAAAAGTAATGTCATTGCATTTGTCTGCGATGACGCTGGGATTGTTTCCATTTAGAGGCGCATTGCAGTTATGGAGGATAGAATATAGCTTCTTAGATTATTAAGACAAATAAATTAATCCAAATAAAACAAAATTAAGACAGTATTTGAAAACAATTACATATAACAGTAATAAATAGACAATGATTATAATAAAAACAAGTAATTCTATATAAAATGGCAAGTTAAAAAAAAAAAAATAGGGTGATACTAAAATAAGCAGGTTGATACTAAACTGGTCAAAGTTTGTAAATGTCAAAAATCTTCATATTTAATGTAAAAAGTCTTGTTTAATGAGAATGGTTGAGTTATTTTTAAGCATACTGATGCAGTCTGTGGGCGGGTCACATGACAAGGGACAGCCCACTCATGATGGGAGATGTCTACAGGTGGACTTGTAACCTGCCCTGTCAGAATAATCCCTCACTGGGAGCCAGCCACCTACTAATGGTGTCTGTTTGTGTTGACTTAGATTTATGTCCATTAGTTGTTGCAATTGCAGGATGCAGTGACCAGTGGACCAAGGTGAACGGTCAGTGAAACATTCCAGGGAGGCTAGGTGCTGGACGTTGTATAAACACACTCCTGCTTGGTTTCAGGGCTTAATGGTGGGTTCCCCGGTAGAACTAGGGTCACACAGCGATATAGCAAAAACATAAATACTGGTGTGTTTGTGTCGGTGGTAGGAGGAATGCATTAGGTGACCATCTTCAGGTGGGAATTTGGGTGTAAACCAGACCTTCCAAGTTAGTAATAGCCAGAGATCTCCTCCCACAATGGGGGATTTATGGGGGAGTTTTTGTCAAGGAGACTTTTATCAAATATTTTCCCATTTGGTAGAGTTACCTTCTGAACAGATTTCACTGAAATGAGTTCTGATCTATTTCTTCATCTAGCCTGCCTACAAAAGAGTAACCATTTTTTAACTTTTAAATTATAGTTACTAGGTATAGCATACAATTCAGTTGATCAAGACCCAAAACCCTGATTGAGCACCAAAACGAATAAATAAAATAAAATAAAATAAAATAAAATAAAATAAAATAAAATAAAATAAAATAAAATAAAATAAAATAAAATAAAATAAAATAAAATAAAATAAAATAAAATAAAATAAAATAAAATAAAATAAAATAAAATAAAATAAAATAAAATAAAATAAAATAAAATAAAATAAAATAAAATAAAATAAAATAAAATAAAATAAATTAAATACAAAAGTAGGATGTTGGAAGGATGTTTAAAACATGTTCAAGGAGCTGGATATCTGCCATATTGGGAGAAGCTGAGAAGGATGGATAACTAGAGCAGAATCTGGCCAAAATGACCACCGGCCAAAGTTGTCAAGTAAAAGAATCCAGTAATGTCACTATTTGAGTTAAATGAAAGTGTATACGACCAAACGTGTTTCAACTAACCCCAATATGATAATATAAGTTGGCAGTATTTTATGAGTATCACCTGGTGCAAACAGCTGCCAACAATTTTCAGTACCACTGGACAAAGTTCATAAGATCACAGACAGGACCAGTGATCAAGACCAATAAAATGACGTTCCACTCTGTGAACAACATAAACATGATATTTGCCTGCACTTATAAAGACAATGGTCCAACTGTGGCTCACTCACATTCACTGGGTGGCCAGGGTGTTATAAAGACCATGGTCCAACTGTGGCTCACTCACATTCACTGGGTGGCCAGGGTGTTATAAAGACCATGGTCCAACTGTGGCTCACTCACATTCACTGGGTGACCAGGGTGTTATAAAGACCATGGTCCAACTGTGGCTATCCCACATTCACTGGGTGGCCAGGGTGTTATAAAGACCATGGTCCAACTGTGGCCCAGTCACATTCACTGCATGGCCAGGGTGTTATAAAGACCATGGTCCAACTGTGGCTCACTCACATTCACTGGGTAGCCAGGGTGTTATAAAGACCATGGTCCAACTGTGTCTCACTCACATTCACTGGGTAGTCAGGGTGTTATAAAGACCATGGTCCAACTGTGTCTCACTCACATTCACTGGGTAGCCAGGGTGTTATAAAGACCATGGTCCAACTGTGTCTCACTCACATTCACTGGGTAGTCAGGGTGTTATAAAGACCATGGTCCAACTGTGTCTCACTCACATTAACTGGGTAGTCAGGGTGTTATAAAGACCATGGTCCAACTGTGGCTCACTCACATTCACTGGGTGGCCAGGGTGTTAGTGTAAAAGATGCATGGTTTATATAATAACATGATTTTACTGTATTAGTGTAACAATGAGATCACAAATAGTACCGTTTTCACAGTTGGCCCTGAAGCCTACATGTACATTGTTGCAATTTTTACTCATTTATCTCCAAGATTATATTGGTTAATATCGTTTATTATTTGCGTTGTGTTGGAACAATGTTAGTCTGATTCTTCTTACAACAATACAGCAAGGAAATTGGAGTGAAAGACTATTACTCAGATTAAAATAATCTTTGAAATGCCCCTCAATCATGACAGATGCAGTGGAGTGATGACAGGGTGTAAAGCTATGAGGGATCAACTGCAGAATGACCCAACATGTCTGGTCACTGCTCAGGCAAATTATGTGAGGAATGCAGATAAAAGGGTTGACAAGTTTGAAGGTGAACATGTGACAAGTAGGTTAAGTGTCCAGTGGATGGACATGTTTGTAATGTATGTTTTTGAGCAGTTTATTAGGGATTTCTTTTGCTATTTCTAGACTTACAGAAAAGCAGAATAAACTACTATTTGTGTTATTGACACAGATTAATGATTAGTCGGTAGGAATAATATTAAATTTTACTTTAAGCTTGGCATACTATGTGTGCTATCATTTTAAATGAATATGAAAACCACACAATCTAATAGTTTCAGTCGAATTTGTATTGATGCACAGTGGGAAATATATCTAGTTTCATCGTCAGTTTCTGTCACATTGCTCTAAAGTGGCATTTGTAAAGTGTGTCACTGAACAATGTTGATTTTAGAAATTATTGTCATTACACAACAATAGGAACAACTCACGTAAGTGTTGTAATTAACACTTAAAGTAAAATTAGTGTTATAGTTTTTGTTACAACCACGGAGTGTAATTGACTCTAATTGACTAGTCCATGGTTGTACAAGTTTCCATCTTACCCCATGTACCTAGGCACATTCAGGTAATGTTCAAATATGGTACACATATCAGCTACTGCAGGTTTTACTAATGTTTTTGGTTCATTTTTTTCCAACAGCTGTCTATTTCTGACTGGAATATGATAAGGTATATTTTCATAAATTCCACACATGTTGGCTAGGGTGATTGGACTGTCATGGCATTCCTGCACGCCCACATTATCTGAGGCATTATCGGGGTGCACTAACTAACACCCGGGGTATATGTTGACTGGCTAGGGTGGACAGAATTGTAACCCGATTGTAGGGCTTGCTTGATAATTATTGACTTCAAGTCATCTGCCAGAATGCAGCAATGTTATGAAATATTGAATTGATTTATCTAGCGAATAAGTTATTTATGAGTATCACTGCATGTAGTTAGGGCAATATTTTATACTGTCAAATTTGTAAACAGGATTTAACACAATAGTGTTAATTTATCATAATGGCCTACATCATATATAATAATATAATTTATTTTATCAAACTTATTCACTGGATAAATCAATTCAACATTTTTATTTCAAAACATTGCTGCATTCTGGCAGATGATCTGAAGTCAACAGATGACCTGAGTTCCGTGATTTTATACATATATATACCTAAATAAATCTG
The DNA here is from genome assembly GCA_964017155.1 of Oasisia sp. SBJ-2009. NCBI lineage: Eukaryota > Metazoa > Annelida > Polychaeta > Sabellida > Siboglinidae > Oasisia > Oasisia sp. SBJ-2009. The sequence continues at coordinate 8,292,896 of OZ024854.1, forward strand.
TGTGCATGATATATGCTTTAATTATATAATAAATCACAAAATTTCCATTTAATTTAAAGTATTCGCATTGCTTATGGTGATAAAATTAGAGGTAACTTATTTTGACCATTTAGCATCTTAGTGGCTGAATGCTTTCTTTTCTCTTGTTTGCAGTCTGCTTTTATATAATTTTTGTTACAATTTCATGACTATGGTTGAAGACAACTTTACAATAATTTATAATACAACCATAATGACAGTATATTTCAACACCATCATTTTGGATGCCTGTTATTGTTTGGTGCCTAAATATACATAATCCATAATGGCTGTTTTTTGACAACAACCGTTGTTGAACAGACAGTCGTACCGTGACACCTGTTGTCTGTGTGTGTTTAGTGTTTACCCCGGTGTCTGTTGCTGTCTTTGATGTATCTTGTTACCTGTCTGATGAGTTCCTTGGTCCACTTGCTCAGTATCATAGTTGCTAGGAGCAAGATGCCAAACAGAGGTTCCCAGTTCACGTCCCATTGAACACTATCTGGGAATTCCTGCCCAGATAAACCCCAGCTTCCTGCGTTGTTCTCATCAGTGATGGGGTGAGTTAGTTGGTGATTGTGTAGGCAGGGCACTTGGTTTAGGAAACCCGGAATTGATTGCTGTGTTAGGTAATTATGTAGTGGGACATGTGTGGTTTGGTTCTTGTTACGTGATTGTTGTTGTTGTGTAACAGCTGCTGGCCTTGAAATGTCAGGTTAAATCTGTAACAACTGTCAGACTTGGAGTAATCGCATCAGACGTACATCAACTGATGGCCAAGGAGAATTCATGTCAAATATTTTTCAACTGTCAGCCTTGAATAAGTCATGTTGAATGCCCGTCAACAGTAATGTAAGGCTTAGAGAAGTCATGTAAAAGTGCATACAATTTAATGTTGGCATTGGAAAGGTCTTGTCAAATGTACATTGATGGTGGACCTTTGAGAAGTCATGTCAAGTTACTTTTGTCTTGGAGAAGTCATGTCAAACATGCATAAGCAGTGAACCTTGGAAACGTCATAAATGTACATCATTGATGTTTTAGAGATGTCATATCAAGTGTACACCAACTATGAGCCTTACATTGTGTCAAGCATACATCACCTGGATGAGCATTAGAGATGTTCCGTCAAACATACATCAACTACAAGCCTTAGAGACTTTGTGTCAGGCATACATCAATAACGAGCTTTAGAGACATTGCGTTAAGGATACATCAATTATAAGCCTTAGAGACATGTGTCTAGTGTACATCAACTATGGGTCTTTAAGAAGTGAAGTCAAGTGAGTGTACATCTCTTGACATGTCTCTTGATCTCCCTTGTACTGTTCTGTTCTGCCCTCACTGCTGACCCAGTTAGTTGGTGCACTGATATTGTGCAGTCCTGTTCATTCTTATTAACATCACAGAGGTTAGTGCACATTTTTTGTCGTGTACAAAATAACAACTGAATTTTCTTCTGGGGACATGTGACAGGTCTGTTACGCAATCCATCATATTATTTCATCCAGGTTCCTGGTTTCTCCTCTTATCCTTCTTCATCCTTCTTTCAGTCTCCATCCAGCTCACACTTTTCCTCATGGTTTGTTTTTACTAGAACTGCAATGGCTGATTAGACAATTTTCGATGCGATACAATTAAATGCCATCTGTTCCGCATCTGTTTCTGTAGCACTTAGTGCCCCGTTCAATGACATAAAAGACAGTGTAAAACAATGCGTACAATTCTAGAGAACGCAAACATTGCAGGGTTAGTGATAGAATAAATTGCCAATGTAACACATCTGAGCACCAAAGCCCACTAAGTTAACTATATTTAGATATGAAATAGTGAACAAGGACACTTATGTATATCATTAAAACATAGTTTAATTATCAGCAATAACTTTGAGCAAAACTACTAGAAGATCGAGTAACGTTAAAATGCTATTGTTAAGTAGAATTCATATACACACATGGGATTCAGGCAACAGGTTGTAGACATTTATGTTGTTATATAATATAGTTAGTTTCCAGTAAACTGCACTACTTGTTGAGACCACAACCTCGACCCTCTGTGTTCCACGGTGGTTCGTTAAGTCGGCACCTATAAATACTGCACTGGACTGAGAGAAAAATGTTGATTACGTTCCAGGAAGCACCTGTGGAACTTTCAGATTTCCCTAGAAGCACCGCAGGATTATGCAATAATGGAAACCGTCAGAGATAAATGATGGTAGGGAGCTTACGGAGTGACTTCATTGATGCCACTGTGGATGGGGTCCAGGGTTGTGGTGAAAAGTGACAAACAAATGCTGTGTCTGGAACTCACTGCATTTAGACAGTGTAGTCAAGCTATTGCTATTAAATAATGTCGTATTTGTACGTTTCCTCAAGTATAGCTGGTTATTCTTGATCAGTTACTCCTTTGAGCTTGTGTCCTTTTGACTCTGATGAAACAGTTTTTGCCAGAGTATTTTCTGACTGTAAAGAAATCATGTTTTGTTTTGGAATGGTAGGTGTGTGGTTATCTTTAGGGTTCTTACAGTTTTGGAACTGTTGGAAAAGTATATGATTGCAAGGATGGTGACATAGATGGGTTATTGGATGAGTGAACCACGTGGCTGATGACTGCTGTCATTGTTCCTTCAGTCATAAGGATGTTGTGATGTCTTTCGCACTGAGCTATGCAGTTGATGGTTGTAGTTGTTGCTACTATTGTACGGACGTTGTCATTTGGTGGACGGCTGTTTTTGTTATTACATTTACAAGAATGTTGATGTGATGTTGTCTGTCACATTGGCGTACATTGGTGGTTGTTGTTACAGTAATTGTAAAGATGCTAATATGATGTTACGATATCCCACTGACCACCGTGGTTGTTCTTGCAGTTGCCGTGACGACAGCTGATGAGGCTACGGATCCACTGGCCAGCGAAACAGCAGCAGAACCAGTGGCAGCAGAACCAGCAGAACCAGCAGTGGCTGAGGACACACCTCCAGCCACAGAGGCGGAGGAGGCACCGGAAGAAGTCGCAGAGGAGGAGATAGTCGACTCCTCGGTGCCTGAACCAGTCAATGGTCCAGTACCCAAACCAGAGGACGAGGTCGTAGAGGAGGAGGTAGTCGCCTCTTCAGTGGTTGAACCGACAGACGGTCCGGTGCCAAAACCAGATGATGATGATGCAACAGAGGAGGGGGAGGAGGGGGAGGAGGGGGATTCGGAGGGAGAAGCGGTGCTGGATGACCCGTCAAAAGGAGGAGATGAAGAATCCCAAGAACCAGTAGTTGAGCCCGAAATCGTGCCAGTGAAGGCGCAACCCCTAGGAGATGATGATCTAGAACCAGAACCGGTGGAGGAGGAGGGCAGTGAGAGGAGGCAAGATGAGGCAGAACCAGAGACTGAGGACGTCGAGAAACAACCCATAGGAGTAGGAGATGAGGGGGCGGATATAGAGGAGGAGGAGGAGGAGGCTGGGGAGGCAGAGGTGGCGACGAAGGCTGCGGTGGAGGCAGTGGAGGACGAGGGACCCATTGACACGGCCACCGAGTTGTCCCCGGATGATGAAGGGAAGGAGGAAAGTGAAGAGCAGGAGGAGGAGGGTAAGTGACTGGGACGGTGTCACGTGTAGAGGTGTTTGATGTAGTGGTGATGTAAGTTGTGAGGAAGACAAATAGAGGATGACAAGCATGCTTATGAGTGCATGCATGCACGCACGCACGCACGCACGCACACATAGACACATGCATACGTTGTGTCCATGTCTACATGCACACACCATATAATAATTATGTATGTCTGTTGTATGTATGTATGTGTGTGTGTATATATATATATGTATATATTATATATATAAATACACTATATATATATATATATATATATATATATATATATATTACATAAAACACATATATGCATTAGACATAAACTTGAGATAAATTAATATGTATTTAGGGTAACTACATGCTATCAGATTCAATTGGATTTCAAGGGATGAAACAATCAATGGAGCCTTTATTGTGCTTTAGCAGCACTGGTCACTCCTTACTATTATGGTATCTTATCTTTTGAATTTGGAATTTGTATCACCTCTTGCCTCAGGAGACAAAGCATTGCTACGTAAAAGAGACATGACTGAAGGGAAGCACTCCTCTCTTCCCGCACCTGTTTCCCTGCCCTAACAGGTGGGATGAGGCGAGGAGCAGAGAACAGCCGTATACATCTGAAGTGTGTTATTGCTGCCGTCGATCTAATACATCTAGTTTGACATGTTTTCATCACGGCAGTTACACGGCTATTAACGTTAATAAAAACACTCGGACACATGTGTTTTCCATGACAGGTCTGGTTTTGTTAGCATGGAACTCGTTGGATCCTGGGAAGCGTTTTCTGGTTGAGCAGACTGGCAACATGTAAAACATTAATTGTGGCCATGATGAGTGAAATAGAAAACAAATACTTTTAGGGTGTTTGTCAACTTGTTTTAGGTTAATTTTGTGTGTGAAATATTTATCACGTCACCAATTAAAATCACCAACTATCCAAATATGTACTTTATTCCCTATGAATGACTATATATATATATATTGACCAAAGTTCACATACAGTACTAGTGTAAACATAGTAAGCATTACTTAAAGAATGCAAGTTCAACTTTGGACTTGTACAGCTCGGGGTTAAATGTTAATTAATTACCCCCCCCCCCATACTGCCTTAATCCTCTTCCCTCTGACTAAAACACTTGGTGAAAGATTAATTCACTGGAGTAGCTGACATTTCAAGGGTAGCTAAAGGTTAAATCGCACAAACAGCTTCAAGGTCATGGAAGTGCCATGCTGCAGTTGAGTTATGGGACTAGTAAGTTACAAAAATGAACAGATGCTGTTTATGAGGTGTACCAGGTTATGTCATACAGGCTGCTAGTTCTTTAGGAGTGCAGTCTTAAAAATGTGTGAACTTTCATTTTAATCTTAAGATAGTCTTACAAATTTGGACTTAAACATGTTTTTTTTAATAATCTAAAATTGTTGTGACTTGACATTTGTTAGAGTGCTTAAAAAGGGATTGATGAACATTCACTGTGGAAATCAGGGAAGTTGGAAGGGATTGACGGAAGGGAATTCTGGAGGGGTGGATAGGGATGAAGGTACATGAGGTGAAGATGGGGAAGGTGCTGGGGTTTGAGGGAAACATGCTGGATGATGGGGGTAGAAGATTAGGGAAGAGAAACCACAGAGTTTCGCTAAGATTCTTGTGACCTGTCATCCAACTTTTGCTCTTTAAGATTGTTTTCACCCCTTAGCTGTACTCTTGTATTCTGAACACTATCAACCCCAGGATGTGTCACCAGAACAATCACTGGTGTGTCACTATCAACACCAGGATGTGTCACCAGAACAATCACTGGTGTGTCACTATCAACACCAGGATGTGTCACCAGAACAATCACTGGTGTGTCACTATCAACACCAGGATGTGTCACCAGAACAATCACTGGTGTGTCACTATCAACACCAGGATGTGTCACCAGAACAATCACTGGTGTGTCACTGTCAACACCAGGATGTGTCACTGGTGTGTCACGGAAGTAATGCTCTTATTGTCACAGCAGCAGCTTTTGCTGGCTTTTAACATTTTAAAGAAACTCCGTAGAATTTTCTTTTTATAGATTTGCCTTTACACATTCTTTCTCCCAGATACTGGACACTTTGCAGGGCATTTAAAGTCCAATGAGAATTTGTGAGTCCACTACAGGGTACACATTTACCTCCTGTGTGGGATCTTTTACTTCCCCTGGCGTAGACACCAGATAGAAGGGACCACCGGCTTTTAGTGTCTCTTCCGAAAAACACAGGCAATGTGAGGTGAACAAAATTGCCTAAGTTTCGAAACGGCGGCAGGTGGGATTGAACCACTGTCCCCTACATTGACAGTCCGGCGCTCTACCACACGACCACTACTGCCCCCCCCCGCTCTCCACATTAATTATCTTAAAGTAATGCCCTGTTTTGTGTCTTTCAGCCTCTCAGACTGTTGCTTCCGTGGAAACTGAGGAGACAGAATCTGAGGTCACTGAAGAGACCAAATCCATAGAAGCCACGGAGACAGATGCACCAGTGATCGCACCAGAGGGCGCCACCAGTGAGACGACCGAAGCCACGGTTAAAGTCGACGCAATCGTAGCAGAATCCAACGAGACAGAAGTCGTCGAGAAGGAAACGACAGCTACACCCGTGGAGGCCGATGTCGCTGTGGAGTCAACGTCAGAGGCACCGTCAGTGGCAGTGTCATCAGAGTCGGCGGACGATGTCACTACAGGTGTCCTCACTAGTCCCGCTACTCTACCAGAGGTAGCTGTGGAGACGGGTAGCGGCGCCGTCGCGAAGGAGAATGCAACTACAGGTATGGGCAGACTGTTGGGAGCGGGGGTGACTGCGGAGGGTGACTGCGGGGGGTGACTGCAGAGGGTGACTGCGGGGGGTGACTGCGAAGGGTGACTGCGGAGGGTGACCGCGGAGGGTGACTGCGGAGGGTGACTGCGGGGGTGACTGCGAAGGGTGACTGCGGAGGGTGACTGCGGGGGGTGACTGCGGAGGGTGACTGCGCAGGGTGACTGCGGAGGGTGACTGCGGAGGGTGACTGCGGAGGGTGACTGCGGAGGGTGACTGCGGGGGGTGACTGCGGGGAATGACTGCGGAGGGTGACTGCGGGGGGTGAGTGCGGGGGATGACTGCGGAGGGTGGCTGCGGGGGGTGACTGCGGGGGGTGACTGCGGAGGGTGGCTGCGGGGAATGAGTGCGGGGGGGGGTGACTGCGGGGGATGACTGCGGAGGGTGACTGCAGGGGGGTGACTGCGGGGGGTGACTGGGGTTGACATGGGAGGTGGGGTGATAATGGACAGGTAAAGGGTGATGGGTGTGTTTGCTTTCTCTCTATTCCCACTTCACACGAAGACCGATCAGATCATTCCTCAGATACTAGTATAGATTATTGCATTGCAAACGTTAGTTTTCGTTACACATTTTACTGGTGCGCTAAAAACACGAATTCAGCAACCGCATATGAAAATGTGAATGGCAATATAATTTAGCGAGCGCAGTAAATGTGCGTTCTAAATTGGTGTTTAGAGATTTATTGAGAGAAAGTTACAGCAATGATGAATGTATTCATTGTGTCGCTTTCAACTTTTGCACAACCTGTGGCAATGTGTTTCGGCTGCTGAGAACCTTGTTATTAATTTAGATCTTTTACACGTGGTCCAGTTCATGGATCTGGATGACCGTGTCATAATGACTTGACTGTCTTTTGTCTGCAGTGACCGTGGTGGTGACAGAGAGCAATGCTACGGAGAATGCCACGAAGGTAACGCCCAGAACGATGGACATAGAAGAGGAGGAGGAGGAGGAGGAGGAGGAGGAGGAGGAGGAGGAGGAGGTGAGTGGGAAGGGGCTACTCTACCCATTGTTGTCACGGAGGGTTGAATTTGTTCTCGTGAAGTCAATGGGAAGCAGGGGGTTAACTAAAACACCTGTGCTTGTCTTCAAACCAGGTAAATGACTAGTGGGATGGGTAATTACCATTAATAAGACGGTGACATTTAGAGATAGCCACAAATTTAAGCAACAATTCTAAGTCTAGGGGCCCACATTAATGGCTACTGGTAGTGACACCAATCGAATGGATCGCAAACTTATTCAACTAAAAACATTGAAATTAAAGCCACAATGGTAAACGGTTTTTTTTTTAACAAAAGACCAGATGAACTTGTGATTCCCATAGACTGTCTGCTGTGAATCTACTGCCAGTGATCATAATTTAAGAAATTGTTTATTAAGGAAGACAGTTTTCAGTCAGTGACCTTCGTCAATGTGTTGTTTCAGGATGTGAAAGTCGTTGACTTGGAGTTTTATGACCTGACTGTGGAACAGCAAAGCAACATCGTCACATTGGAGTTGGACTCTGGAACGACACACCTAGTAAGAGCAGTACGGTACAGTACAGTACAGTACAGTACAGTACAGTACAGTACAGTACAGTACAGTACAGTACAGTACAGTACAGTACAGTACAGTACAGTACAGTACAGTACAGTACAGTACAGTACAGTACAGTACAGTACAGTACAGTACAATAACACTTTATTTATCACTGTAAGGGGAATTGCACTGTCGTTCAGACGGGCATTAGGTATAACTTGTAAAATGTTGACATAAGATACATACATTATATATATATATATATATATATATATATATACACATATATACACATATATACACATATATACATAAATATATATACATATATATGTATATATATATATATATACATACATTCATAAAATATACTGTACGTTCATTTCGCATCGTTAAAAAGACTGATGGCAACAGGAATAAAAGATGACTTTCTACAGTTAGTTTTGCACGCGGGTCATCTAAAACTATGTCCGACAGCATAGTCTCAAACATGGATAAAGGACGTGACTTCCATCAACTAAAATAGAATGAGCAGAATTTAGTGACGTGTCTCTGGGTGTCTCCAATTATTTTGGAGCTGATGTTGGAACTTATATGAGTTCATCTTGTAGTGAATACATTATTTTGGATCTGAAGTATAACAGCTACACTATTTTTGCTCATCTGATTGTTTTCAGCATACCTTGTTTAGATAATAAATTATAGACATTTTCATACTTTTGCCATATCAATTAAAGTAGGGAGGTTTGGAACCTCTGTTTCATGTAGTTTGCAGAATCATCTTGTAGCTATGGTTTAGATATTTATATGCGAAGTCATGGACAACCTTGTGCAACAATGGCCACAGCCCATACAGCTGTTGTAATAACTTACATAGTTGTGGTTTGCCTAATGCAGCTGTAGGGACTCGTGGACCAATGAGAATGAGCCAACACCCAAATGTCCTTGTTTTTATCAAATCTATTAAAATATAACTTCCACCTATGCATATCCTCAACAAATTAAGTATAAAACTGGGTTTTATGTTTCATCCTGTGTATGAAGTTTCATTCATAGAAGAAGAATGTATTCAGAACAACCGTACAACATAATATTCCAACCTACAACATTCATAAAATTTATATTTACAACACATAATTGAAAATAAATATTCCTTTATGAGTTTACTTAAATGAACCTTTACATATTTGACAGTAGAATTATCATATATTTTTTTACCACGCAACAATACATGATAATGATGAAACAATACATAGCATTCTTATGTTAGAAAAAAGGAGTATACTGAAGATAAATCTTATGTTTTCATTCCCCTGTACAAAGTTAGATAAAACATATTACACATGTAGCACAACCATTATTAATAATAAACAATATAAATTGTTTTCAAGCATTATAATATTGTCATACATTCACAAATCTCTTTATATATATATATATATACATATATATATATATATATTTTTTTAAATACATACTATTATATATTTTATTTACACATATCTGCTGAACAAATATGCTTTTAATTTCTTAACAAATGTATAAAAGGTTGGCATCATGGTGATATGGGCTGGTAGTAAATTCCAGCACTTTATACCATAAACTGATACACATCGTTACTTTATATTTGTACGGATACTTTGGTATACATATTGATACTTTGTTCGAGATGAATGTACATTATTTTGCTTTGTCAAGAGACACTGAACATTTACAGGTATTGGCATATTTGTGTATGTCTTATACAGTATAGAACACATTTTTAATTGTACTAAATCTTAAAAATTGTAGTAGTCTGTATCTACAAAATAAAGGATTTGTATGCTGAAGCCTATGCCACATTGAAGGGTTTCGTCAGTAGTTTGTGTTGTGTGTTTCCAGAACAAGGCCTACTACCTCGCAGTGACTCAGGCCATCTCTGACCAGCTGGCCCCCATCAAGGGGGTGCTCACCTACATTGCCCCCTCTCCCCAAGGGGGTCCCTCCCCCCAAGAGGGTCAAGGCTGGATGCAGCTGTGTATGGTCATGATGGTTGGAGGTGGGTCACTGACTCTTGTCATAATGTGTCTTGCTAAAACCAACAATCCTGGAATAGCGTATATTTTTTAGAGATCTGTACCTGGCATTCCAGGCTCATTCATGTCAGCAGCCGTCATGTTTACATTGACTTCTTGCTTCTGTGAGAACACCTATCCAGCTTCGAGCTAATTCTGATTTATTTTTTGTTCTTAGAGTTGATGCTGACATCCAAACTCGGGCTCACTTTTAGACAACCTTTTCTATAGCACTCGGGCTCCATTTTAGACAACCTTTTCTGTAGCACTCGGGCTCCATTTTAGACAACCTTTTCTATAGCACTCGGGCTCCATTTTAGACAACCTTTTCTGTAGCACTCGGGCTCCATTTTAGACAACCTTTTCTGTAGCACTCGGGCTCCATTTTAGACAACCTTTTCTATAGCACTCGGGCTCCATTTTAGACAACCTTTTCTGTAGCACTCGGGCTCCATTTTAGACAACCTTTTCTGTAGCACTCGGGCTCCATTTTAGACAACCTTTTCTGTAGCACTCGGGCTCCATTTTAGACAACCTTTTCTGTAGCACTCGGGCTCACTTTTAGACAACCTTTTCTATAGCACTCGGGCTCCATTTTAGACAACCTTTTCTGTAGCACTCGGGCTCCATTTTAGACAACCTTTTCTATAGCACTCGGGCTCCATTTTAGACAACCTTTTCTGTAGCACTCGGGCTCCATTTTAGACAACCTTTTCTGTAGCACTCGGGCTCCATTTTAGACAACCTTTTCTATAGCACTCGGGCTCCATTTTAGACAACCTTTTCTGTAGCACTCGGGCTCCATTTTAGACAACCTTTTCTGTAGCACTCGGGCTCCATTTTAGACAACCTTTTCTGTAGCACTCGGGCTCACTTTTAGACAACCTTTTCTATAGCTGCAACGACCCGTTGGAACCAACCCCTGTTAATTCTGCCGAGATCCTCATGGTGTTGTCTCTTTTGATGAAAACATTTTAATTAGCAAATAAATACAGGGTTTGGACGTTTTCAGATAACATTTCTTTGTACATTTTTATTGAATTTATTGTGAAAGAGGATCTTGGATGCCATCCTAGCCCCGCCCAACACTGACCAACACACCTAGCCCCGCCCAACACTGACCAACACACCTAGCCCCGCCCAACACTGACCAAACACACCTAGCCCCGCCCAACACTGACCAACACACCTAGCCCCGCCCAACACTGACCAAACACACCTAGCCCCACCCAACACTGACCAACACACCTAGCCCCGCCCAACACTGACCAAACACACCTAGCCCCGCCCAACACTGACCAACCCACTGACCACAGGTATCTGATGAGTCAGCCTCCATTTGTCATTATCCACCTGTGCTCTTTCTCGACATGGTCTGACCACATGTCTAACTCTGTGGGTCTGACACATACCGCCAGCGAAACCACACTCGAATGTTTGTCACCAATCACGTAGTGCCTGGAACATTTGTCATGCACCGCAAGCACCCTTGATGTGGCGCCAGTGCGGTGCCACAAATACTGGCAGTTTCGTAACATTGGTGCCAAGTTTTTATTTTATTTTTTTCGACAACCCAACAGTTGATTTGTGGCTATGGTTATGACGGTTAGTTGTACTAGTAGTGGCTGAGTTGCTTTTACTGATTGTAATCTGGGAACACGTAGGATTAATTTAATCTTTCCACAGCTGTTACATATCATGTTTAATTGTATAATTATACTAAAGTTCCAAACAGGCTGCTCCCTGAGTGCAGCGCACCACAGACCAGAACCTTTAAGTACGTCATTAACAAATATGTACAAAAGTCGTCATCAGAATAAAATATTTCTAATTATTTAGGGTAGACAGGCCATTTTGAATAAATGTCTTAATTCTTGGCCGAAAGTAACCGTAATTTTTGATGATTTATTAGATTGATAGGATTGATTCTAGATTTTAACTGCTGGTACAGAAAAATCACACTTTTAAGAGTATGTTTTTAGTGAACGAAATAGTTTTCATTTAAGTTATTAACTTCTATGATATGATAGCAATATGGATTTCAGCCACGTGATTGCTTTCAAGCAGACATTTTATTATTGCACATCTGTTGCACGTATCTACTGTAGCAGAACTTATATCAAATGTTTTGGTGTTGACATAATAATTATAATTGATCAATTACTGATGTATGTTTGTTACAGATGATGATGCTGTGCCACAGGAAGAACTACTTGCTGGCCTTCAAGATGTCAATTTGACCAGCGTAAGTCAACTGAGACATACTACCTTGTAACTCTTATTACAATTACTATGTGTTAGTTTGAAAAGGGCATAGGTCCTTACAAGTCACATGATTTTGCTATGTCCCTTCAATGGCAGCAGCAACTCACCAATCATGAAATTGTATTGTATCACCTTTCCCATAATGTATTATATTATCTTTCCCATAACATGTACTATTACTGTGCTGTTGTTGTTGAGTAAACTTTCATTCATTCAAAGTTTCATTCATTCACTAATCTTTGGTCTTATGTTCAACAGAATTAGCAGTAAATTTCACCGATTAGTTTTTGCTGTAATAAAATACTACCATTTAAAATACAAAATAACTTATTTTACCATCATAGATGGACAGAAGCCTTCTGTCTATAAACATATTTAATTGAAAAGGTGATATTTAAAATAAAGATACTCCACAATGACGAACCATTTGTGGTGTGTTCCTTACCCAATGCTACCATTGGCCATTTTAATTCAGTGTAATTTTGCAACTTTGTTGTATTTTGTTGTTGTTATAAATTGTGTTTTTGTGTCTTGCAGTTTGGCTTATCTGTGCTCAAGTTGTACCCTGGTATGCCAACCTATGTGAGTACACTGTGCAGGCCATACTGCTACACTGGTCATGACGTTTTGGGCAAATTTCCATGGCAACTGTTGTGCCCCTCTCGATGTGACATCATCATTACATTTCATGTAGTTGGATAGCTCATTCCTTCAGCTTTCAGAAAATAACAGGTTCTGTTTGTCTTATACATATATTAGGCTGTTTAGGGCAATTTTTTGTGCATGGCATCAGGATTCGTAATGTATCTAACATATATTTCAATGGAACACCATCCGTCACGGTCTTGATGCATACACTATCTAATAGAGGGTGCCAGTCAACATATTACACACCTTATCTACTAGAGGGCGCTAGTTGGCCACACCGGGTACAATACCCAACTGATGTTGACTGGGCCTGCTTGCTATTCTGTAATTTCTTACAGAGGACAATTTCTGAACATTGGAGCCTGGCAATCACTCTATGCAAATATCAATTTTTGTGGTTAAAATGAAAGAATGCAGTAATGTGAAGTTAAAAGACTAGAATTGTAATTGGTTGACTGTATCTTGAGCCTGTTGTGTTGTAGGAGTTTAAAGTAGTCTGTTGTACTGTGTATTTGTCTTTTCAGGGTCTGAATGTGATGGAATACAAAGACCTGTCGAAGCAGCAGCAGAGTGCCATAGTTACTGTGGAACTTGACTACGACAAGAAACTTCTGGTACGTTGATGCTTCTCAGAGTGCCCTTGATATTTATCACTTATCAGCAATTTGTGGTCAGTTTATAAGTGGGTTTGATCATCTGAGAAGTGCTTTATAGAGACAGTGGTGGACAATGACCTAATAACAGCCAAGCCTTAAAAGTGAAATCATCATTTTGGATGTGAAGTTGACTAAGTTTTGGTAGAAGACAGAAATGATCAGACACAATGATTGATTGATTGTGTGATTTAGTTTTGATTGAATTTATTTTGGTAAAAGTAATATACATGCAAATGAACATAATTTTGATGTAAAAGCAAAGAAATATATATATATATATATATACATATTTATATATAAATAACACTGAGGATAACACACTAAAACATACAGAAGTACACTTATTTCTAGTGTGGTCCTAAACATACTAATAATTAATTTAAAAAAATAAACAGTAATAAAATACTTAAAATGACATACTATGGTAACCCACCAGGGCAGCATACTAACATGGTGGCCCAAAATACCATGAAAATACCTGGCCGGTGTTAATATCAAGGCTGGAATAATGATACATCAATACTCAGATGAGATCACACCTTTCCATTTTTCCAGGATGACCATTTCTTCAAGGACTTTATTGTGACGTTGGCCGAGCACTACTCCGCAGTCGTGTCACCAGAGGGCCAGCTGGTGTTTGTGGCGCCCACACCTGTCGTCAGTTTTGGACTTCTACAACTGATCCTGGTGTCCGTGATCGGAGGTACGTACCAGGACCACTCCACTCTGTCTCCAGGCAGTTGTCTCGGATTTTACCATAACATATTTAACCTGTTAATACAATTAATAAATTTATTATTTTATTTATCCGATAGTCAGCTTAATATATACTTTATATATATATATATATATATATATATACACACATGTATATATATATATATATAAAGACTATATTAAGCTGATTATCGGATAAATAGAATAATAAATTGTATTAACAGGTTAAATGTCTTATGGTAAAATCCCATATATATATATATATATATATATATATATATATATTATAACTCATTTTTGCTACTCGTAATTGTCTAATTTTGTTTACTATCCCAAATAAATGCTGTAGTTCATGTTACTGAATTTCGACCACATCTGTATTCTTTGTACTGTTTAGCAGTATTTTGTCTGGAGAAATATACTTGTTTAGTAATAGAATTCGATGCAGTAACCAGGAGTGTACTTGCAGTGGACGGAGCTGTGCCTGGCAAAGACTTTGTGCAGACGCTGAAGAAACTCGACTTGAGTGAGGTGAGCATCTCTTGCTGGGAGAACAAACTGGTCCTTATCTTGGAAGCATCTGTACAATAGCAGACTTGGGATGTGTGGCACTTGTACCATGGGTCTGTCCACATACTTGGGACATGTGGCACCTGTACTGTGGGTCTGTCCACAGACTTGGGACGTGTGGCACTTGTACCGTGGGTCTGTCCACAGACTTGGGACGTGTGGCACTTGTACCGTGGGTCTGTCCACAGACTTGGGACGTGTGGCACTTGTACCGTGGGTCTGTCCACAGACTTGGGACATATGGCACCTATACCGTGGGTCTGGGGTGCTGACCGTGTTTATGTCAGAAATGTCAATCAGAGATGATGCTGACTTTGTCTCTGTCAGGAATGCTGACCATCAGAGATACAGGCAGTATATCTGACAGAGATGCTAGCTGTGTCTATGTCATAACAATCAGGTAATAAAAGACAGAGATGCTGACTTTGACAATCAGAAATGTTGAGCGTATGTCTGTTGGCGTTGCTGACTGTATTTTCTGTCTGTAGGCTGGCCTGACTGTCATCAGTGTGAAGGAAGGAATGCCACCAACAGTGAGTATTTACATGGGAAAATGCTAACATCTATTGAAAGGAGAACAAAGATATCCTTATCTTAGAAAACATTTCCGAATTTGATTGTAAGGTCAGTTCTTATATAGCAGTCTCCAGTAGTTTGAATTGCTCAAAGCTCTGTACTTTGCTCCATCGCAGACGTGTTTAATTGAATACCATCTCAAATTCTCTGGGAAGTATTCAGCTACAATACAGTTAATGCTCAAAGACTTCATACACAAATACCGCCATGTGGCATTTTAAAAACTAGCTGCCAAAACAAGTTTCCTCATATTTCAGGAACTGCTTCACGTAGAGCCGTAATCTTGGACTGGGGATATATGTTTCCAGGGAGCTGATTTCAAATTATAGTTGGTCGACATGCCATTCCTAATTTCTTTTTCATATTTGAGTGTGTTAACTTTTTGGGCATTTATAAAACAGTGTTAATAAAAGGATGCAGTCGTCTGCTGCCTTGAGATGAGTGACAAGGCATTGAGAGACAGATCCACTCCACTGTGTCACATTCAGTCCACTGCAACACACTCAATGTGATACAGTGGAGTGGATGTGTTACAGTGGAGTGGATGTGTTACAGGGCATTGAAGGACTAAAGGTGTGTTACGGGAACTGGATGTGTTGAAGGGCAGTGAAGGACTGAACATGTGTTACAGGGACTAGCCGTTTTGCAGGAAGTGAATGTGTTACAGGGGCTGGGTGTGTTACAGTGACTGGGTGTGTTAAAGGAACTGGATGTGTTACAGTGACTGGGTGTGTTACAGTGATTAGGTGTGTTAAAGGAACTGGGTGTGTTACAGTGACTGGGTGTGTTAAAGGAACTGGATGTGTTACAGTGACTGGGTGTGTTACAGTGATTGGGTGTGTTAAAGGAACTGGGTGTGTTACAGTGACTGGGTGTGTTAAAGGAACTGGATGTGTTACAGTGACTGGGTGTGTTACAGTGATTGGGTGTGTTAAAGGAACTGGGTGTGTTACAGTGACTGGGTGTGTTAAAGGAACTGGATGTGTTACAGTGACTGGGTGTGTTACAGTGATTAGGTGTGTTAAAGGAACTGGGTGTGTTACAGTGATTGGGTGTGTTACAGGGCCTGTGTGTATTAAAGGAACTGGGTGTGTTACAGTGACTAGGTGTGTTACAGGGCCTGTGTGTGTTACAGGGCCTGGGTGTGTTACAGTGACTAGGTGTGTTACAGGGCCTGGGTGTGTTACAGGGCCTGGGTGTGTTACAGTATCTGGGTGTGTTACAGTGACTGGGTGTGTTACAGGGACTGGGTATGTTACAGGGTCTGGGTGTGTTACAGTGACCGGGTGTGTTACAGTCTCTGGGTGTGTTACAGGGTCTGGGTGTGTTACAGTCTCTGGGTGTGTTACAGTGACTGGATGTGTTACAGTCTCTGGGTGTTACAGTTTGTGGGTGTGTTACAGTCTCTGGGTGTGTTACAGTCTGTGGGTGTGTTACAGTCTCTGGGTGTGTTACAGTCTCTGGGTGAGTTGCAGTCTCTGGGTGTGTTACAGTCTGTGGGTGTGTTACAGTATGTGGGTGTGTTACAGTCTGTGGGTGTGTTAGAGTCTGTGGGTGTGTTACAGTCTGTGGGTGTGTTACAGTATGTGGGTGTGTTACAGTCTGTGGGTGTGTTACAGTCTCTGGGTGTGTTACAGTCTCTGGGTGTGTTACAGTCTCTGGGTGAGTTGCAGTCTCTGGGTGTGTTAGAGTCTGTGGGTGTGTTAGAGTCTGTGGGTGTGTTAGAGTCTGTGGGTGTGTTACAGGGGCTCCAGGTGGTGGAGCTGAGGGAGCTGTCGGTGGAGCAGCAAGAGGGCATCGTCACTGTGGAGTTCCACCGGGGCTCCAACAAAGCCATGGTAAGTGTGTACACACTAACTCTCTTCATCAGTCTGTTTGTCTGCCTCTTTTTCCTCCAGTGATTCCTCCCACCTTCTCCCACCATCCACCTTTCTGTCCCTATGTCACTCCTTTGTGCTCTCCCACTTTCTCCCACACTATTCATCCCTCCTCCCCATTGACTTCCTCTCTAAGTACCCCTCTCACTATTTCTCCCTACATACCTCCTCCCAACATACCTCCCTCCTTCCCATCTGTACCTTCCTTCCTCCCTAAGTACCTCATTTCTTCTCTCTTGCCTCTCCTTCCTTCCCTCCCTCCCTCCATCCATCACTTTACCTCCTTTCATCATTCCCTCTATCCCCATCATTTCCTCCCTCCCTTTCAATCTCTCATCACATCTCTCCATCCACTTCCCTCTTTTCACTCCTCTGTCTTTCTCTTTCTTCTCTACTGTCCATCCTTCCTTCCCTCCTGCCCTCTGTAATGTTCATTTTGTAAATATTGTGTCATATACCTTTACCTATGCCTTTAGATGTAGATCAGTAATTATATTTTACTAAATCCACCTTTGCCTTAAATTGCCTTGTTTTGTCAGGAATAACTGAAGACACCCTTCTGCTCTGACATGTGCATAGTGTTGACATATTGGACTGATTTACTGACGGGAAACATCTCTCTTGCAGCAGAACGAGTACGCCATCGCAGTGGCTGTGCGGGAAATGAACGGCCTGTTAGAAAACGAGGGTTTGAACGGCAACATTGTGTTCATTGCTCCCACTCCCGTGGAGGAAGAAGGAAAGCTCCAGGCAGCCTTCATCATGCGACCTGCGAGTAAGCAGCTCCTCACTGGTTGTTGATATACAAGTTATAATAAGAAATATTCATATAGTTATCATTTGCATTTATGTTTGTACTCAAGTGCTGTCTTTCCGTGGGGATAAAAAGGACTTCAACAGGTATTCGTCCGTACAGCGAAATGTAAATTTTGATCAAGGAACACATTTCTG
Source organism: Oasisia sp. SBJ-2009 (assembly GCA_964017155.1). NCBI lineage: Eukaryota > Metazoa > Annelida > Polychaeta > Sabellida > Siboglinidae > Oasisia > Oasisia sp. SBJ-2009. The sequence goes on from OZ024854.1 coordinate 8,311,185, forward strand.
CTTTCAGAGGATAAAGCTGTACCGCAAGACAAGCTGCTTGAAGCTGTGAGAAAACTGGACTTGTCCAAGGTATTTTGTTCATTTATGTGCGTTTTTGTGTGCATATGTTTATGTATGTGTATGTGCACCATGTGTAAGTGCGTGTGTGTGTGTGTGCGTGTATGTGCTGGAATGTATGTTTGAGAGCCTGCATGTAGCATGTGTGCAGCGATCATGCTTGTGACCATATATTTGTTGCATTTTTATACCCTTACTGTTTTCTGTTGGATATATTGCAGAAACCAAAATGCTATAAAACTTTTGCATTAAGAACTTCGGATTTAGGGAACATCCTGTAATTAGAACCAAATTTTAATTCCAGGTTCTCGTCTGCACTGTTTTACATACCCATGGCAATAAGGAACGTGCTATCTCACCCAGTCCCAATACATTTCTTATTTTCTAACCATTCTGCAAATCTGGTGGCAGATTTGCTTTAAAATGAAATGTGTTACACTGGTTTATTTGAAGTCAGGAATGATTGTTGTATGCTTCTGTCTTTCTGTCTGCACAGATCGGGGTGACAATTGCCGAATCTTACACCGGGATGCCCACTTATGTAAGTAAACATTCACATTAAAAACAGTGTTCACTGTTAAGTTTATCAGTCGGTTGCAGATTCTGCAAAAGGAAGGATTTTGTTCAAAATCTGGTAGCTACTTATTCCTCCATTTCTTCCAGATGTTCCGACCTAAATGCTATTGTTTTACACTTAGCTATTTTCCTGTGTGCTTGTATTTTGTATTCATGACATATAATGGATTGTATTGTTTCAGGATCTGCCACGCGTAGCCTACAGAGAACTGAATGAGGTAGCGAAAGCTGGAATTGTTACCATTGACGTGGACACAGGGTATCACACACTGGTGGGTGAACTAGTAGACGTAGTTGAATCTTACAGTAAGAAATTGACTTCTTTAGCACCCTCGGAAAATCCAAGCTCCATGGTGAAAACCCAAAGGATTAAGCTTCCCATTATCATGTACAAAAGTTGTCAACAGGTGGATGGAATTGCTAAGTAAACAGTAGTAACAGTGACACTTCAGTAGCACCGCTATCCTAGAAAATTCAAGCTCAGAGGCACTAACAGAATCATTACTAAGGAGAATGTGTAAAAATAAATTGCTTCTCAAGAATTTTAGTATGTGATAATTAGTACCACAATTAGAAATTATGCAACATTCTTCAGGATAATTCGTTTTAATAGTAATCCCCTACTTGTTATCATATCCCAAAGTCAAATTACCTGTGTAGAAACTTGTATTGTAACAGTGCCATCATCAGGAGAACAGAATCTCGTGATCATAAAGGCATGGAAGTTCACGAATACCAATATCTGAACTTTGCAGCCTCCACCAAAGGCACCATGAATTTAACAAGATTTAACAAGATTTAACAAGATTGCCACCTAGAGAATCAACTCTAGATGGCAGGTGGACAAGGAAGCCGTTTGGCTTATCGAGAGTCCAACCTATCTATCTAAGTATACCCTGCCCGTCTTAGGTATATGTCAATTTTATTTTTAAACATATTAACACTTCTAGCACCTACACAATCAGCTGATAATTTGTTCCATTCGTTTACTATTCTTTGGGAAAATGAAAATTTTCTAATATCTAGTCTACACTGCTTCTTTGCTAATGCAACTCCATGTCCTCTAGTCCTTCTCTCTTCCTTGACCGTGAAAAAAATATTTCTGTCAATATTTTCATACCCATTCAATATTTTAAAAACCTCAATCTGATCTCCTCTCAATCTTCTGGTTTCTAGTGTTGTTAGACCACATTCTTTTAGACGCATTTCATAACTAATATTCCTGAGTTTTGGTATCATTTTTGTTGCTCTCCTTTGTACTCTTTCTAGCATATCAATATCCTTCTTGCGATATGGCCTCCATGCTTGTATACAATATTCTAAATGAGGCCTAACTATTGTTTTATAAAGCGGTATTATTAGTTCTTTTTCTTTGTATACTATATTTCGCCTAATTAATCCAAGAATTTGGTTTGCCTTCGCTGCTGCAATTCCACACTGCTCTGATACCTTCATGTCAGCACTAATGGTTAAACCTAAGTCCTTTTCCTTTACAGTAGTATTTAGTACAGTACCACCCATTGTATATTGTAATTAACAACAACCCATTGTATATTGTAATTAACAACCCTTGTGGAGCTCTCTCTCTCTGGCTTCTCACAAAACCCCAATAAGGCTGAGGACAAACTTGCAACGGCAGCCCTTGGATACACAGCAATCCTGGGCCTTGGAAAACATGCTGGATAACAAGACTAACTGTTTTCCTGTGAGCACTCTCCTGCTACTGTTAAGCCAGTGCGTATAGTGAATGTGGTTGTTTCTACTTGACAGAACTCCCAGTTCTTCCAGCACGTGCACAGAGCAGCCAGTGAGAGGATTGCAGCTAGTCTCGAGACAAACGGCTCTCTCGCCTTTGTGCAGCCAACGCCTGTTGTTGTGGGCGGCCTTGTCCAGATGTCTGTCATCTTCCGAGTGACAGAGGAACGTGAAGGTAATGTTCATGTCTTACTTCTGTCGTTGTGAGATGCATACTTTACTCAGGGTAATCTCCAGTCAGATTGAGGCTCATACTTTACTCAGGGTAATCACCTGTCAGACTGAGGCTCATACTTTACTTGGGGGTAATCATCAGAGTGACCCTCATACTTTACTCGGTAATCTCCTGTCAGATTGAGGCTCAGGGTAATCTCCTGTCAGATTGAGGCTCATACTTTACTCAAGATAATAACCTGTTAGATTGAGGCTCATACTTTACTCAAGGTAATCTCCTGTCAGGTTGAGGCTCATACTTTACTCAAGGTAGTCTCCTGTCAAATTGAGGCTCATACTTTACTCAGGGTAGTCTCCTGTCAGATTGAGGCTCATACTTTACTCAGGGTAGTCTCCTGTCATATTGAGGCTCATACTTTACTCAGGGTAATCTCCTGTCAGATTGAGGCTCATACTTTACTCAGGGTAATCTCCTGTCAGATTGAGGCTCATACTTTACTCAGGGTAATCTCCTGTCAGATTGAGGCTTATACTTTACTCAGGGTAATCTCCTGTCAGATTGAGGCTCATACTTTACTCAGGGTAGTCTCCTGTTAGATTGAGGCTCGTACTTTACTCAAGGTAGTCTCCTGTTAGATTGAGGCTCATACTTTACTCAAGGTAGTCTCCTGTTAGATTGAGGCTCATACTTTACTCAAGGTAGTCTCCTGTCAGATTGAGGCTCATACTTTACTCAGGGTAGTCTCCTGTTAGATTGAGGCTCGTACTTTACTCAAGGTAGTCTCCTGTCAGATTGAGGCTCATACTTTACTTGGGGGTAATCATCAGAGTGACCCTCATACTTTACTCAGGGTAGTCTTCTTTCAGAATTTACTCGAGATAGTCATGTCAGATTGAGGCCTATACTTTACTCGGGGTTGGAGGGGGCAGTGTTATGTCAGAGTGAGGCTTGTGCTTTACTAAGGGGTAATGTTCTGTTAGAGTGATGCTTACACTTTCTTTGTGCTACCTTAACCCTATTCTCCTTCTCCCTCCCTCCCCCTCCCTCTTACCCTCACCCCCCCCCCCCTGCACCCACACACATCACCTCACTGTCGTCTTCCTTTCAGGTCCGGCAGTTGTTCGTGCAGAGGAATTGATGGACGCCATGACCAAGTTGAACTTGTCAAAGGTATGGCTGTGTTCATCAGAAGATCATTTTTCTAAGATGGTGACGTCAACTGGAGACCATTTCTCCTAAAGAACTCAGGAAAATCAGTCAATAATTAAAACTAACTGTTCTATTTAAGGGTACTTCAAAATGCAAAATATTTCACATGACATTATTTGTGTGACACACCAACCAGTGTTCCCTTGCTGTGTCCCGTAGTTGATGGGTTTAGTATACAAGATCATCACCTTTTTAAGGAGAGAAATATGGCTTATGAGGTCATAAGGATCTCATCTTTGGTAGGCGCAGTGTTTTTTGAGCCTCAAATCTATGGAACTCCACACTTTAGAGTTGTCTGAAAGTGTATCAATCAAACTATAGCTACAACAATTAGATATTTAATTTCCATTCTAATCGTTGGGTGTTCTGTACACTAGCACTTACTTTTGGGTGTCACTGTTTATGATTTCCAGCATAACGATTCTGACTGCTTGTACCCTTGCGAAGTCATGTTTGTGAGAGTTTCTGTGCTGCAGTAGTTCATTATTGTTACTTACATGATATGTATATATTATTAATCATATATACTATTATTAATGGCATAGTTTATATTGGGGAACAACAGTAGACAAGTATTATACTTCTGATCACCCACTTTCCACAACACTAGCGTCTGCAAGTTACACTCCATTTTGTGTCTTATAATGTTTGCAATAATGGTCATCAATATAATTAGTTGAGGAAATAAACTAATGATTGAGTAATTGATCAATTGAAATTCAAACCTTAATTCTGTTCCGTTTGTTTGAAGTAACTGCCAAAGGATGCCAGTAATTGAAATCCAGTTACCTACACTTGTGTACATTAATCAGAGGAAGCAGCCAATGGATCTAGACAATGTCAGCCAGTAAGTTTTGTCAGATGGTCATGTGAACTTGTTGCTGTTCTAGTGTGAAGTGTTCCTCAGGAAGATTGCCGTTGGAATGCCAGCTCACGTAAGTCTTCGCCATGGGCCATGTTGTATTTCCTGTAAGCTAATTAGACAGAATTGCATAAATGAAGTGACATGTCAGAGTTGTCAGAGAAAGGCTTGATGTGAGCAGAAATTTAACTAAAAAGAAACAAACAAACTGATCGTTGGGACATATGTGAGTAATGTTCTGACGTTTTCGAAGTGACATCACAATGACTGATTTGTTTTTGTCTACAGGATCTGCTCGTGTCACGGTCGCAGCTGTCAGAGGAACAACAGAACAACATTGTCACAATGATCCTGGGCTTGAGTGAAAAGAACTTTGTGAGTGTGCCAGGCATCTGATTGTCGAGTATCCTACATAATAATGTCTTCCAATGGGGATAGATTGCTACTTATTTTTCATTAGCCACAATGGGTTTTAATTTTTTCCTTCTGCATGAAATATGGCAATTATAATTAGACATATTTTGTGTCAATAATTTTCTGTCCATATGAATATGGAAAACATGATGGTCATATGATTAACGTACATCGAGGTGTGCTTATGTAACAGCAATGCATGTGATCTCTGCTGTTGTGTTTTGCCGCGCCAATAATGTTGACGACAATAATACATTACATTGCTATGGCATCTGCTGTCAAAAACATTCCCTTATGTTTTTGTTATAAAGAACAATTTAATTTAATTTATTATCAAGTTTTTAACAAAATATATGTGTCCAAACATCTGCAGCCATTCTTCATGGCTTGCTAGGCAACAGATCAGATGTGTGGGGCAACGATGAACACCTGCAATGTAAATGCAGTATTTGCCGGGAAATGTTGAAATGAATTGTTTTATTAAAACATTTCAATGTTCGAAACAATAGTTTATTTTATTGTTTTGTGATTGAAATGACGAGACTTTGTGTCTTTAGGTGTGGTTGTTTTATAACTGTGTTGTTTGGTTTGTCCATCAGAGGGCGTCAGACCTGCACGTGCTCAGTCGCCTGTTGGGTGCGGAGGGGGCGAAGGGTGAGGTTGTGCTCGTGTCCCCCACCCCAGTAGACGAGGACAACAAACTGAAGGTGTCGATTGTCGTGAAGGACGGAGGTGAGTTGTTTGGCATCTTCATGAGTGCATGCATCTTTCAAATAGTCTTATGGAGCTCAGACCAACTACGCATACATGCCAACGTTTTGTTTTTTAAATTATGCTTAAGAAAGCTTTATTCTTTTAGAGCACAATTCAGCCCAAAGATCTGATGTTTCAAGTCGCCAAACCCAGTCAAAAATGACCATGCGATAACCTATTGTATGGTGGTGCCATCAGCCCGAGTATAACCTGTAGAAGCGAGTAGACTAAGACGTTGATGTGTTGTGTTGCTTACAGACGAGGGCGCGGTGGACCAGCAGGTGTTGCTTGATGCTGTCAACAAAGTCGACTTTGAAGTGGTCAGTGCTGACTTGTTTCTTATTACCCATCACTTGCAACTGTTTGTCTCTGGACTGTGTAAATGATGTGGTTGTTGTCTATGTTCGAAACCATAATTGGCAATTACTATTAATACTAGGTAAATTAGGCATTTATTAGATTCCATATATCCAGGTAAAAACCTGCTCAAAGATGCTACAACAGATTAAAATATATAAATTGCAAAAATTAATGTACATTAAAATCGTAAGTTACAATCAGTTACTAAATGGTTAATTATCTTGGATAGGCTGCTTGGGCAAATAATCGCTGGTCTGTTGATAAAACAATGGATTCTTTGTCCCTATACCAGTATCCTTGTGTAAGTCATGTGTTTGTTTTGTAGATGGAGACATCTCTCTTTGAGGCTTACCCCGGCATGACAAGGCCCACAACGGTGAGTGGCCACAACCTAGCTCATATCTCACACGTCGCTGTGGCCTATAACGGCACACCTCATAAAAAGTCTGAAGGGTTAAAAGATAAACTTAATGCTGTTCTGGCCGATTTTAAGTTTTCCAGAAGCAAGTCCCTGATTGCCTCTGACCCTTGTTACGGTTCTTGTTACCAGATGCCGCCACCAGTATTCCCGCAGATTGAGCTGGAAGACATCACTGGACCGCAGAAGAACAGCGTGGTCACGGTGGAATTCAAAGTCACACAAGGCACTGTGGTATGTTCAGGTCGTGTTCACCTACTCTCACATTTACCCATTTTGCAAAGCATTTCATATGTCACTCTTCAAAGAATCTTCTTCCTGTGTTGTGTGTCGTTTACATAGATGACCCATTGAACCAGTTAAAGTGGTTAAAAACAGTAGCCACAATGTAAAAAGATAAAACAATGGTAAATATTTTGTTTGCATACAATATAGGCCCTTTAGTCTGGTGCATTATGCCAATTTTTATTTTAGTATTAGGGAAAAGTATTTTTCACGTGGACAACTTTGTTCTACAACAGGAACCCAACTTTAATATTTTTATCATCCTATTTTACAATCATCTAACATTTTAAAACGACTGCCAAATCATAACATGCTGCGGTAGAAAAAGCACAGACAATTTATAAATCCAACAAAGACCTTTATCTGATATTAAAACGTGTTATTCCCCACCAGAATGACGAGTCGTTGAAGCGAGCCCATGAGGCATTCAGCGCCCTCCTCGTGGCTGAACTGAATCGCATGGCGAAGGAGAAACACGCGGTGCCAGACGTTGATCCCGAGGCATCTGAGCGGCGGCGACGAGAGGTGAACGAAGAGGATGTCTTCAAGGCTGAGGATGTCACCTACGTCGCCCCAACCCCTCGCGTCCAGGACGGCAAGCTGCAGTTTGTCACCGTCGTTGACGATGGACGTAAGTAGAACAGATGTCATGGAACAGCTGAAAGTCTTTATTGATTGCTGTACATCGGTTTAGCGGGAAAACAGATGTGGGTATTGAGGTTCTGAACGAGGGGAGGTCATTTCTGGAGGCGGTTAATAAGTGATTAATACCAACCCCTGAAAGAAAAATATATATATACTTTTAATTTTTTTTTATTCTATGCTAATGTCACTGAACAGCTAAGAAGTATTATTGTAAATTTAAAGTAAATATTGATTGACTTGGTTGAATTTTTTATTCTGACCAAATTTCAGTGATCTAAGAGATACCCGAAGTGGTATTTACATATTTGATTGCACTACACAATTTGTCATCACAACTATATTTGCACCATTCCAACAGTAAACAAGTTTTTCAAAATATTTCTGTGAATCACTCGGAGACCAAATTCCATTGACCCAGAAACTGTGTCACTATCGAAGCGGTGACGTTGAACTAACTAGCAATAGTAGAAACAGTGACACTGTACTGGTGATAGTACGAGGAGGGCAATCTTGTGTTCACAGAAGGCAACGTGGCATCTCAGGCAGACGTGCTGGCAGCCATTGAGAACCTGAACAACACTGGCCAACTACCAGTGAGTAGCCTCGGCAGTACTGGGTGACTGCATCAGATGTAGTGCATTACAACACGTCATGTGATGATACCTAGTCAACAGTGACGATGCTAAGTAGTAAACAATGATTACTACCAAAAAATAATGCCTGTATAATAATTTTAGTCAGTGTGCAGCGCGTTATTTTACAGCTAAAATGAAACATTTCGGTATCAAGTATATTCTGTGTAAAGGAACAGAAATTTATATGTTTAATAAATGCTGAAGCCCGATAGAGTTTTCACGACCATTAACCAGTGTTCGGTAGTCTAAAAGAAAGCTATTCACTTTAGAATGAATGAGGTAAAATTATATATCAACAAACAAGTTTAAAATTATCTACATTTTAAATAAATATGCAATTTTTACATATTAAATAAAGACTACATAAATAATGGCTCTTGAAGAATAAAATATTCAACTAGCCAGAAGTTGTTAACCCTAGTGTTTTCAACCCAGTTAACACCCCATTTCTGCCCCAGCCCATGCTGTCACTGGTGACGCTGTACGGCGGCATGCCGGCCGACATGGAGGCGACAGTGGCGCCACCTGCGGCCGCCCGCACCGCCGCAAGTAGCGACACGATGTGGAGCTCACACATGGGTCTGTTTGTGGCCATCATCATCCTCGCTACCATCTGCTTCATCATCCTCATCATCGGCTTCATGTGCATCAAGTACCGGTCAAGACGAGGCTCCTGGAGTCGCAAGGACGACGAGGTAGGACGGCGAATCTACCTGTTGCTGTTATTTTATTAATTATACATTTATTAATATTTTATAAATATATTAATGTGTTATAATGGCAACATGTAGAGTTATTATAATTAAGCAGTTTTAGAAATTATCTAAATTTATTTATTATTTATTTATCAATATTTTGTTAATTTATTAATCTTATTAATTGCAAAACAAAAAATATTATAATTAAGCAGTTTTAGAACTGGTTTAAATTCATTTATAATATTTTTTATGAATCTTAATTGCAAAATGTAGAAATGTTATAATTAAACCGTTTTAAAACTTACTTGAATTAATGTATGTAAAATTACTTGTTTCTTACTAATGTTTATTTGTAGCTTGTGTGTACGTAAGCATGTTTTTACATGAAATGAACACATTTACTCCTTTCTTTCCACTAGGCGCCGATCGACCCCGAACCATGCGGCCGCAAATACCCAATAGTGATCGAGAACCCGATTCCAGACTCTGAGATCATGAAGGGCGAGGCGCCAATGACGGAGAGTGCCAACCCCGCGATGTCATACCCCGTGAGCAAGAAGGACGAAGACAACGGCTGGGTCGTACCCCTGGACCAGTTGAGCCCTGCGGAGAGGCAGAAGCCGGACACAGAGAACACAAAGTTGTAGATAACTCACACCAGGTGGCGTGACTGTGCCCCTCAGGGGCGAACTAAAGGCCGTCTTAATCACGTGACCACTCAGTCCACAAGGACGTACTTGTCATCTGTATCAATGACATGGTTTTATTCAGATAAGGCTATGTCAAGGTGTTGTGACTGTTGTGTGGTAAGGGTGGAAGTTATGGAGGGTAGAAAACGGGGGTAGGGTGAGACCCAGAGAAGGCATCAAGGGTGATGAACTACATGACAGTCATGTGATTAAGATGTGTCAAGTCTGTCAAAGAAACTGTACATTAACTGTAATAAATATACCTTCTGAACCTTATCGTTACTACAATGAGGGAATAATGAAAAGTTAGGTTCTCCCCAATAGTATATAATTTATACAAAAACTTCATTTATGAAGGTGCCATTTTTTAATGTTATTTTAAAATTGTTTGCTATTTAGTTTTTTTTAATTTCAAAAAATCTTTCTTTAAATATTCCTCTATAAAATGACTGCTTCAACATATCCATGATGATGATGAGGTGGCGGAGTATTTAAAATGCACCTAGTTTAGAAGATGGATGAGAAATTCTGTTTGATTGTGAGAACTGCATGTGGTTTCACTTTATGAGATTCTCCAAGTGTGGTGGGGTGGGGAGGGCTGGGGTGGGTGACTATGCAAATGCTACAATGTAGGTTTTGCGAAAAAATGAAAACCTTAAATATCAAGGTATTTTACAAAGTATTTACACGTGTATTTAAACCGTTTTCGTGCAAGCAAGCATGGATGGAGACTGAATGGAAGCATGTTTGTCTGTCGGTGTCGCTAGTTTGAAACGTGAGTCGTGCCAAAATGTCTGGTTGTTGCAAAATGTGAATGTCTGAAGAAGCGTTCTTAGGTCTACGGAAAGGCTCTATGCAAGCATGATACAGTTGAAACAAACTGTTGAACAACCACGACCTTTTCAAAGGCAAATATTGTGAAGGTTGTATGGATGTGCTTTTCTGAAATACCGATCCACTTGTTGGTATGTTCTGAATGTTGTGTGATGTTTATACAGCAACATTTCTAGAGCAATGTGTTTCGAAGCAATGTTGCATTGTAATTGTGTATTAGCTGTGTACTCTTGCAAGGAATATGTTGTAAGTAAAATAGACGGCAGTGCCAGGGGAAATCATTAGCCCTACCAGTTGGTCTTACTAGGGTGGTAAACACGTCGACTTAGCATTTACTGGGTACATCAGGGAACTAGTAAGCTGAACAGTTTGTGTTTCTCTGTTAACTTGTGTTGTTCCTCTGTTAGTAAAGCTGGATAAAGATAATTATGGTAGTAATGCTAATTAAGTTTGTGAAGCAGGGCTTGAATGAACCCAGCCTTGCATTTGTCGTAACCCTGTTATCGAATGATTTTAATTAACTATCGTATTGCCGTCTAGCTGGTGAAATATAATACATCGGGATGACAAAAGAACAGCATTGTGTGTAGGATTTTTAAGCTGCTGGTTGCTGATATCTGGTCAAGTCATTTCTCGTGTGGAATGCCATATAAGTTAGACAGGACTACGCGATGATTACGCTTGTACAATCGGCCCTGTCCTGTCGAAACACGGTTTATTAAATTATTTTATATTTTAGCCACAACAAAAACAACATATCTGCCTGTATCTTACAAGAGTGTGTGACGTGTGTACTGAATTTTGATCAGATACCGTTTTATATTTTCCTCTTTTTGTACAAATGTGTAACGTGTTGCCGTGTGAACACATGTGGATGTGGACTGCCACGCCCGCGTGGTTGTGGAGTCCGGTTGTGGAATAGGTTCTTTGGTTTTGCAGAAGTACGTATGTAATTTAGTTGTAGTAGATTAATGATAAATCACAACCTGTCTGTCAACCACATTACTCTGGTGCTAGATGAGCTATTTTTGAATACAGCTTTTTGTGTTTCCTCATCAAGCTTCTGAAAGGCCAAATAAACTTGTATCTAATTTACCTTCCGTCTCCTGTTTCTATCTTACATGTTTAGGTGGTATGTCAGTGATGAATATCTATGCCTGGATCACGAGGTGACTAGACAACTATACCAGACAGTAGTCACTGCAGAAATAGACAGCTATGCCGACATTAACCACACCAATAGACAGCTATATATGCATACCACTAAACAGCTATACAAACTGTGGAAGATGTATATTGCCATGTACTTTGTAAGACAAATATGATAACTGAGACAATACTAGAGTGACCATACAATCCAGGGTATTTATAATAACAAGAACACAGTGCCATAAATCTATATAAACCCCATTTGGATGCACTATGAGTACATCATTATTTATACATGTATATTTGCAGAATATTAATAAGTGGTGTATAATACTAATAACTAAGTGACAGGTAAAGATGATTATTAAAATAAAGGGTACACTGATAACCAATGAGTAAAGATATTGTGTACAGTGTAATTTTTTGGTAAAAACAGGATAATAGGAAAAATCAAATAAATAATAATTAAATAAACTAACAGGTGTCTATACCGCATGCACAGCCTGGAATAAATTGTTAAGGTTTTAATTTAAAGTTTTTAACATTCTTTCAAAAGATAACAGGTTTTCTTCGTCTCAATTAGATTCGACAGTCATGGAGCAGATACATAGAAAGTGCATCAAGAATCTGTCCCCAGGCCAAATGAATGGATGAATGAAGTAACAAACTTCAACATCCACTTAAATTTACACGTTTATTCTTTCTAATGTACACCACAAACACAAAAACCAGAGTAGATGTATAATGATCTCTCTACGCATCACCAATGTAGCAGCGCTACATTTCATGACGTCTGCAACCACTGGGTCCATTCAGACTCACTCAACAAACGTCTGCTGGAGTCTACTAACTACCCTGTGAACCAACCTAATACCTTGGTAACCTAAGGATCAAGTATATCATGGACATAGATTTTAAAAATTAAAGAATAACAGATATTAATTAAAACTAATGACACATTAGTTAAAACCACTCAACGTGTTGATGATAGAAGTAAAAGTATTTTTGATACTCATCACAAAATCGTGAGATTTAAAATGAGAATTCACACAAATTAAATGTACCTTTCTGAGGAGGAATATTAAATGCGAGACATTCCTACCTTCAATAGACAAACCCCTGGTGTCAACATTATTAATCACTACACTTATCTTGTGTAATTTCGATATTAGATTCCTTATGCTATCACAATCATAATGTCATCACTATTGAACTAATAAAAAATATTCCCACATCTTAGATGCAATTGCAGTATGGTATTTCTTATGGCATCACAATTATAATATTACTACTCAACTGATAAAAATACTCATACAGCATCACAATTATAATATCACTATTCAACTGATAAAAATACTCATACTTGTAAGTCAAAACTAAGTTTTATAACAATAGCAGTTTTTCTTTAAAAACCAATTCTTATCAACTGGTAAATTGGCCAACTTGGAATACAAAACAATGCTTAAGACGTAATAACCGTAAATGTCTCCTTACAATCATAACATAATTATTCAACAGAACTATCACAGATCAATGTCAGATCATATACACATTTTCATTAAGCAAAATTTTGTGTTACAAAACCTCCAGAATTCTGAAATAAAACTAATTACAGAGAAATGAAAGGTAAACAATAGTTTGAACTTTTCACCCACTGTCAATAAGTAGTGAATCAACACACGAGAAAAGATTGTGAGTTGTCTCTTAGCCAGGGACGTATCTCGGATGGTTTGAGGCCGTATGCGTGGATGTTGGAGATTGAGGTCGTTTGAAGGTTGCACGGTCCGGCTGCTTGGCAAATCCTGTGTCGACAAGAACCTGACCAATGTCAACGTCTTCCTCCAGCTCTGTGTCGTACAACTCGACACTGATGACGTTGTTACTGTTCCTGCAGGACAATGTCAAGACTCGTGTCAAAGGAAGGCATTCTGTTTCTATTACTTATTGATTAGTAATGTTCTAAAGACTAATCTGAAGAGATGTGACCTATCAAACTGTGTTGAGTAAGTCTGTTACAGTAGTGACAGTTAAAAGGTTTTGACACCACAAGTACAAGTGGTAAGAAGATTTCAATGAATATGAATTCTTATGGAGCACAGATGTCTGAAAAAGCCAAAGTGAGAGCACCAATGGTAACTTACGTAGATAAGACGTGTGCGAATAAGACCTTCCCTTCGGACAGCTCTGTGAAGCACTTCCTGCAAGAGACAATAGAAAGATTTGCTAACATATTTATTAAACAAATACATATATATTAAATAATATGTATATAATGCATCAAATAATTGTTTTGTAAATGTTTAGGGGCCTGAAAACAGGCTGGGTCCTAATACGGTAGTAAGCCTTCACCTCAAAAGGTACAGCATGCAGTTTATGATTTTACAGCGTGTGCATTCTTGTGTAAAACTGATTCCATAGGTTAAGTTGCAAAGCATATTATTACATAAACACCATATGCAGCGTGACGCCATAAGTCTGTTGGACTAAAATGCATTAAGTGCAAACAATACATTATTCCAACCCCAGCTAGCGGGTCACATTACCTGGCCTCGGGCGACCACGTGCCGTCATCAGTGGCGGCCACCAGGGGCAGGAAGCATTCCATCGCCTGGAAGGGCAGGTGGAGGAACTGAGGTTGGATCTGGGCCAGGTTAGCCTCCGGCACCCACTCCGCATTGCCAAAGTCTACGTAGAACACCTGCAAGCCATTTCCAAATGAGCACGGGAGGAAAGTAAAGAACAAAGTAAATATAAACAACATACGTATTTTTTATTATAAATTCGAGAAGTTCAAATGGAAAGGGAGAAAGTTGATGAATTTAAATTGTTTATTTCCAGTTAAGCAATGGAAGAAAGTAAGGAAGAAAGTAAATATAGATAACATATGTACTTTGTTATCATAAATTTGAGTAGTTCAAATGGAAAGGGAGAAAGTAGATCTGCACTGCTTAATACACATCTCCTCCGACATCAATACAACACCTGCTTAAGGCCACACATGGGGGGTAGACAGGGTTATTTTAAGATTACCGTATTTGTTCTATGAAGCCTACATGCCCTAATTAGCGTACACCCCCATTTTTCAGCAGTGGCTGACATCACCTATGACAAGAGGCTATTACAATATCTGATCCATCATTTATAGTAATCACTTTCCCTGTCAACTACAGACCTACAGAACCAGTCACAGCAACAGACACTTCCTCCTGCATCAACAGCCTCGACACTCTTTTGACCACATAATCATCATTATGTGGATGAATAAATGATTTATAATCAATTTACATTGACATCTCAGCTGAGATAAATTTCAGTTTTATGCGATGTCACTGGTACCATGTTTAAAATGGAAATGGCAAATTAAGTGTCAAATTATTGTTACTGGAGGAAACAGGATAACTCTACCAGTTCCACTAGGTGGAGCCACCATTTTAACGTTGTTAAAGGAGCATAGTTAACCAAAATTGTTGAGTGTACTGTATGTGTAACTGGACAAATAAGGTATATTTGTGCATATAGTAAACATTTTCTTTAGCAAACATAGAGTAATAATTATGTTGAACGTGTTTGGCATGACTCCACAAGGTAACAAAAAAGTCTGCCATTTTGATGTTGAATAACTATGTTTCCTAAACATCACAAACTGAGTGATAACAAAGACATAATTCACATAAACATTGTCTCCCGCCATATAAATCTCAGTTGAGTAGGTCTAACATCTTCATCACTGAGTTCTTTATAACCACGCCGCAATCACACCGCAATAACAATCAATCAGACACAAACGTAGCCATATGGCGTATGGCGGCATTCATTAACCCTCCAGTGTTTTTGCTGCATAACTCACCTTCACAAGGCTCACGTCTGGGTCAGTGTCGACAACCTTCGCACGGTACCATCGGCCATCGTCTGAGAAGCGAGCAACAACCAGTTCTCCAGACGCGTAGATGGTCATGTCTGTATCGCGGAAGCCGCCGCGCTGGTTGTAGTGTTCACTGGAAGACAACGGATGGCTCAAACAACACATTCAAACTCTATCCTCATAAATTCCGTAATCAAATTATTAAATTTATTTTGCAATCCAGGCTAATAAATATATTTATCTTTCAAACAAACCCATTCAGACTCCTTCCTTCCAATATCAGCACTTCAGTAATCATATTGTTAAATTTATTTTCCAATCCACACTAATAAAGATATTTATTTTTCAAACAAACCCATTCAGACTCAGTCGTCAAAACATTAGCAACCAAATTGATAAATACATTTTACAATCCAGGCTAATTAAGATATTTATCATTCAAATAGGCAATGTGACACAAGCCAGGTATTGAGTCTCATAAGTCTACACTGGACACAAGTAAAAATTTAGCTGTTATTCACATTCTGTAATTTTTTTGATTCTTGCAGAAATGCATATCTTATAATCCAACTGTTCAATGCCCGGTTAATTTTTCAATATTAGCAGCTAGTAAATAAAGATATTTCAACAAATTCAGTATCATTTTAAAGGTATAATCCATGGAATTCAAAAAGGTACAAAGCATAATTTTACGACTTAATTCCCATTTGCTGTGGCAGGTTATAATAGGAAACATTTACTTTAATATCTTGATCGACTAATAACTTGTGACAGTTTATTGCTTATGCAGCCAAAACGGTTTAGTAAATTTCCCCTAAATTTTAAGTGGGTGCTGCAAACAGTTTGCCAAAGATTTTATAACATCTGTAGCTGGTTTACTATGTTAATGTTTGTAAACATTATGAACCACATTTAAAAGTGGAAAGCAATGTGAAATGCACGCACACACGCACGCTGTGTAATGCATACGCACTTACTTAAGATTCTCCATGAGCTGTTCCAACAGCTCCGACTTGAAGGCACCGTTGCTGCCTTCGTATCCTTCTGTCAAGGTCAACAAAGGTCAAGGTCACATCCGCAGCAATTTGGTGTATCTTATTTAAGCCTCACAATAAGAACAATGACTTAATCAATTTTGTTTTGCTCTGATAGCGAAGTAATCATACTTGGAAATCGATGAAATCATACTACAGAAACGATCAATAGCCAGACAGAGGAGCGTACGTAACCAATTACTGTCTGCGCGTTTAGATAAAGCCGTTTAATACGCTGGCTGGTGCTCGTAAACCCTCTTCAAAAACGTTTCCCATTGCCTCTGCCAATGCAGGAAATTAACAACACCGTGATTATGAAGAGTCTATGTCGGAGATTACGTCTACGACGGATTTTATTGTGCTGACACCTGCTGGAGAATTCTGACCTCCCGCGCATGTGTGATTTACGCGTGATCCGCCGCAGATAAATGTTTCAAACTCGGTTCAAAATCACGACAAAAGTCCTATTAGTGCGGTGCTAGCGGATCAAGGTAGGCAGCTTAACGAGCGTTTTATGGGCCCACTTGAGCCACCCACCTGAGCTCCACCGGGGGCACAGGTGGGGGGCCATAAATACTATAACAGCAATTATCTTACAGCATGTTTTATCTGGCTGGTCAAATGAAACATCATAAAGAGCGTCTTCACAGCAGCAAACGCCAAACGCAGGAACACGTAGAGGAGAGAGCACAAACACAGGTAGCTGAACCTCGCATTAAGGTCGCCTCTGTAATGGTCACATTGCAATTAAGGTCACCCTGGTCACCCTTAATTCCAAAGTATAGAAATTTCGTCTTCTCATGGTCACTCAAATTGGTGGTGGAGTGGTGGCGCTACTAATCAGTATTATCTCTTGTTCGACATCGTACATGTCTTTGATGTGGTATTATTTTCACTAACTCCAAAGATGTGATTGGTTATTATCTTATTATCTCCTTGGTTATTATCTTATTATCGCCTGACACACTGCAGCAGCCAGCGCTGCTTCCCTGTTGAGTGTGTGAGACGGCAGGCAGGGAGTGTGTGCACCTGGGGCAGGGCAGGGCAGGGCAGGGCAGGGCAGGGCAGGGCAGGGCAGGGCAGGGCAGGGCAGGGCAGGGCAGGGCAGGGCAGGGCAGGGCAGGGCAGGGCAGGGCAGGGCAGGGCAGGGCAGGGCAGGGCAGGGCAGGGCAGGGCAGGGCAGGGCAGGGCAGTCACCACTGGCTCCACAGGCACTGACAGAGGCCAAGGACGCGGTGTGGCTGGTGGTTACGTTTGCTTATGTTAACCAGGTCTTTGATGTGGTTATTATCGCTACACAATAACTGCAACAATTACCACGTGGAGAAAATAGAACATCTCTCTCTGTATTGCTCTCCTCACTCTCCTTGCTCTGTCTCTCTCCGTCCGTCCGTCCGTCCGTCCGTCCGTCCGTCCGTCCGTCCGTCCGTCCGTCCGTCCGTCCGTCCGTCCGTCCGTCCGTCCGTCCGTCCGTCCGTCTTCTCCTGTTCTGTCTGTCACTCCTTCCTCCCTCCCCTCACTCTCCCCTCCCCTGCCTTTCCCCCTCTCCTGCTCTCCCCTCCTCTCCCCTCCTCTCCCCTTTCAGCCCTATCTAATCCCCCGTCTATCTACCTACTAAAAATGGCATTATGTGGTGGTCTAGACTAAAAAAAATTAATCATGAAACAAGGATGGTTTGGCCTTTAAAGCCTGCCAATAACAACATTTTTTCTTACGAGAGCCTGGTGTTTAGAAAACCAGCCAGCTAAAGGGTGTGTGCTGTGTACGAGTGGACACTGCTTCATTACTGCAGCAGGTGAGTCACCTCATGGCACAGGGGCATCAAATTAGCATCAAAAAGCAATATTACTTAATTAAAGGGGATCTTCCGGTTTGCAAATGGATTACAAAAACTTTATGTCATACCTTAAAGACTATTCATCTATGTGGACCAAATTTACAGTTTATTACGTCTATATAAAAAGAACACATATCGCAGTTCGCAGTGATACTAACCTTGGTAACCAGGTATTCAAAAAGAAATGCTAATTGGGTGATTTTGCAGTAAGCGTCATAAAAAGTCGATAAAATGGAAGGTTTTCTGAACGAAATGTTATTTGATGGAATTATTTTGAGAACTTTGCATCATGACTGAATGCTTACCCAGTGTTCTGTTTGAGTTAGATCTGTCATAGACACGGGGGGGGGGGGGGGAGGTGTTAAGTGCTTTTGATGGTTCCAATGGTCAAATACAGTGACCACTATATAAAAACTCAACTGCCCATTTCTACTAAATAAACCAAAGGGAGTGTCAGAAAGCTGACAAAAATGGGAGATTTCTGAAAAAATTAATAACAACAATTAGGGAACTTCTATTGTGCCTAAATCCTTAGAAACCAAGCTCAGTGGCCCACCAAAACAAAAGGGTTAATCAAATAATTTTTCAGTGTGTGATTTTAGTTCGTCCGCCACCCACCGTCGCTGGCCGTTTCGTCCTGGAGTAGTTCGACCACTGGCCTCGTTCCGAAGGGGAAGGTGACGTAGAAGTGACTGGGGCTGGACACGGCGGTCAGTTCCACGGCCACCCAGCTGTCCTGTTTCGGGGGCGGCAGCATGCTCTCTAGGTCATTGCGCAGGTAGACCGCCCGACGCTGATTGGTCACCGCGTCTGACGGGTTAAATGACATCATTGATTGTCTCCATGGCGACAGACAACAGTTGTTGTTGTTTATATTTTTTGTATGTTTTGTGAGATGCTATAAATAGCCCAGGTTTGACTATTTGGAGGGGGCGCTCTAGAATAAATGTATTATTGCTTTAAGCGACATGTGGGATCATCAGGGGATTGTGTCAACTGTGACCCAAGTAAACATTAACTTTACAAAGTCACCTATTACATGTTTAAGCAGGTCCAGCAGAAGCTGTGGATGCAAGTCATATTTGTAGAAGATCACTAATTAGCTGCATCAACAATGCATCATAGGTTAGGATGAATAAGTAAGTGAGTGAATGAATGAATCAACGAACAAAACTTTAGTTTAACAACAGTAGCAAGACATTATAATGTGGCAAATTATTAAATTATAGATAATTATATAGAATTGTCAAAAAAAGGCAAGAACATCATTATTTGCCATATAACAAAAAAGTATATAACACTATAAAGCTAAAAGAAAATTAATAACAATACAAACCAAACAACACCTATTTTAAATACTTACTCTTTACATGTATAACTGTGTCCATAATTTAAAAAAAAATTAACAAATGAGAAAAAAGTTTAAACAGTATGTGTGTGTGTGTGCATGTGAACATGCGTGCATACGTACATGCGTGCATGCGAGCTAGTATGTCTACATGTGTGTTTGTGTGTGTGTGTGTGTGTGTGTGTGCGTGTGTGTGTGCGTGCGTGCGTGCGTGCGTGCGTGCGTGCGTGCGTGTCTGTCTGTCTGTCTGAGTGCATGTGTGCGTGTATATGGCTACTCACCAGTGTTGCGGATGTGTTCGAAGCGACAGTTGGCGCCCCTAAAGCAGCCGGCCGGGGAGTTGAAGAAGCTACAGATGGTCTGCTCATCCTCCGCCTCTGAACAACAAACACAACCAGGTGACATCAACAGTACACAGCTATCATCAACCAGGTGACATCAACAGTACAGTTACCATCAACCAGGTGACATCAACAGTACACAGCTATCATCAACCAGGTGACATCAACAGTACACAGCTACCATCAACCAGGTGACATCAACAGTACAGTTACCATCAACCAGGTGACATCAACAGTACACAGCTACCATCAACCAGGTGACATCAACAGTACAGTTACCATCAACCAGGTGACATCAACAGTACACAGCTATCATCAACCAGGTGACATCAACAGTACACAGCTACCATCAACCAGGTGACATCAACAGTACACAGCTACCATCAACCAGGTGACATCAACAGTACACAGCTACCATCAACGAGGTGACATCAACAGTAAACAGCTACCATCAACCAGGTGACATCAACAGTACACAGCTACCATCAACCAGGTGACATCAACAGTAAACAGCTACCATCAACTAGGTGACATCAACAGTACACAGCTACCATCAACCAGGTGACATCAACAGTACACAGCTACCATCAACCAGGTGACATCAACAGTACACAGCTATCATCAACCAGGTGACATCAACAGTACACAGTTACCATCAACCAGGTGACATCAACAGTACAGTTACCATCAACCAGGTGACATCAACAGTACACAGTTACCATCAACCAGGTGACATCAAGAGTACACAGCTACCATCAACCAGGTGACATCAACAGTACACAGCTATCATCAACCAGGTGACATCAACAGTACACAGCTACCATCAACCAGGTGACATCAACTGTACACAGCTACCATCAACCAGGTGACATCAACAGTACACAGCTACCATCAACGAGGTGACATCAACAATACACAGCTACCATCAACCAGGTGACATCAACAGTACACAGCTACCATCAACCAGGTGACATCAACAGTAAACAGCTACCATCAACTAGGTGACATCAACAGTACACAGCTACCATCAACCAGGTGACATCAACAGTACGCAGCTACCATCAACCAGGTGACATCAACAGTACACAGCTACCATCAACCAGGTGACATCAACAGTACACAGCTATCATCAACCAGGTGACATCAACAGTACACAGTTACCATCAACCAGGTGACATCAACAGTACAGTTACCATCAACCAGGTGACATCAACAGTACACAGTTACCATCAACCAGGTGACATCAAGAGTACACAGCTACCATCAACCAGGTGACATCAACAGTACACAGCTATCATCAACCAGGTGACATCAACAGTACACAGCTACCATCAACCAGGTGACATCAACAGTACACAGCTACCATCAACCAGGTGACATCAACAGTACACAGCTACCATCAACGAGGTGACATCAACAGTAAACAGCTACCATCAACCAGGTGACATCAACAGTACACAGCTACCATCAACCAGGTGACATCAACAGTACACAGCTACCATCAACCAGGTGACATCAACAGTACACAGCTACCATCAACCAGGTGACATCAACAGTAAACAGCTACCATCAACCAGGTGACATCAACAGTAAACAGCTACCATCAACCAGGTGACATCAACAGTACACAGCTACCATCAACCAGGTGACATCAACAGTACACAGCTACCATCAACCAGGTGACATCAACAGTACACAGCTACCATCAACCAGGTGACATCAACAGTACACAGTTACCATCAACCAGGTGACATCACCAGTACACAGTTACCATCAACCAGGTGACATCAACAGTACACAGCTACCATCAACCAGGTGACATCAACAGTACACAGTTACCATCAACCAGGTGACATCAACAGTACAGTTACCATCAACCAGGTGACATCAACAGTACACAGCTACCATCAACCAGGTGACATCAACAGTACACAGCTATCATCAACCAGGTGACATCAACAGTACACAGCTATCATCAACCAGGTGACATCAACAGTACACAGCTACCATCAACCAAGTGACATCAACAGTACACAGCTACCATCAACCAGGTGACATCAACAGTACACAGCTACCATCAACGAGGTGACATCAACAGTAAACAGCTACCATCAACCAGGTGACATCAACAGTACACAGCTACCATCAACCAAGTGACATCAACAGTACACAGCTACCATCAACTAGGTGACATCAACAGTACACAGCTACCATCAACCAGGTGACATCAACAGTACACAGCTACCATCAACCAGGTGACATCAACAGTACACAGCTACCCTCAACCAGGTGACATCAACAGTACACAGTTACCATCAACCAGGTGACATCAACAGTACACAGCTACCATCAACTATGTGACATCAACAGTACACAGCTACCATCAACCAGGTGACATCAACAGTACACAGCTACCATCAACCAGGTGACATCAACAGTACACAGTTACCATCAACCAGGTGACATCAACAGTACACAGCTACCATCAACCAGGTGACATCAACAGTACACAGTTACCATCAACCAGGTGACATCAACAGTACACAGCTACCATCAACTAGGTGACATCAACAGTACACAGCTACCATCAACCAGGTGACATCAACAGTACACAGCTACCATCAACCAGGTGACATCAACAGTACACAGTTACCATCAACCAGGTGACATCAACAGTACACAGCTACCATCAACCAGGTGACATCAACAGTACACAGTTACCATCAACCAGGTGACATCAACAGTACACAGTTACCATCGACCAGGTGACATCAACAGTACACAGTTACCATCAACCAGGTGACATCAACAGTACACAGTTACCATCAACCAGGTGACATCAACAGTACACAGTTACCATCAACCAGGTGACATCAACAGTACACAGCAGTCACTTTAAATAGACCAGCTGATTGGTTTCTTCATATATAGTCACCCAATCGTGACAGTTCAACCCTTTGTAATGAGTCTCTGTGTCTACGTTAACAAACTGTTGTTGTGCGGTAAATGCAGGATGGCTGAACACTTTCCAGTGCTCAGTTTTTGTTAGATTTCTCAGGGACGGTTGGGTCAATTCTATAGGGCCTGGGAAGGTTCAAAACATCTGACATTGCAATACTATATTTGAGGTAAAACGTATTTAAATGCAACTGAAACAGTACTTGCAACTGAAACAGTATTTGCACTTAAAAGGTTTGAGTAAAAATATTTGCATTTAAATGCATTTTAAAAGTATTTGAAAATTCAAATATTTATCCATTTTTTCAAATACAAGTTATCTCATTTATGTTTTGCAATTAATTTTATTTTTGTTTCACCTGAGGATTGGAAAAGTATTTAAAAATATATTTGCTAAATGTGTTTGCATCAGAAATGTCAAAAACAATAGCATTTAAATACTTTTTAATGTATTTTAATTTATCTACCCCATTTATTTAATAAATTAACACAATACGGTAAATTAAACCAACAATAGGTAAAGTGACAGCAACAAGCACAGTAACTAATCAGTGTGACAGCTACTTACAACGACAACACGTAGTTCTGATTTGTGGGATCACGTAGGTCTAAACAATGACTGGCACGGCACGCTAGTACAGTGCACACGCCTGTGTATCTTGCACTAACATACAAGCACAACTTGTACATCACTGAACCGACACGTTGATCTGATGACATCTGATGACAGGCGATGTGAGGGCAGTGGCAGAGGTAGATACTAGATATATATATCACCATCTGATGACAGGCGATGTGAGGGCAGTGGCAGAGGTAGATACTAGATATATATATCACCATCTGATGACAGGCGATGTGAGGGCAGTGGCAGAGGTAGATACTAGATATATATATCACCATCTGATGACAGGCGATGTGAGGGCAGTGGCAGAGGTAGATACTAGATATATATATCACCATCTGATGACAGGCGATGTGAGGGCAGTGGCAGAGGTAGATACTATCACCATCTGATGACAGGCGATGTGAGGGCAGTGGCAGAGGTAGATACTAGATATATATATCACCATCTGATGACAGGCGATGTGAGGGCAGTGGCAGAGGTAGATACTATCACCATCTGATGACAGGCGATGTGAGGGCAGTGGCAGAGGTAGATACATATCACTGGGGTCATAGTGACCTTGTCGACACTGTAGTAATCGCAGCTGATCACCGATGGAATTTATCCCAGTTCGACCTGCCGGCACTAATTATCTGTCCACTGTGTTAACACAGCTTACGCATTCAATCACAGTAAAAGGGATTATGTGACTCATCACGCATCTTCTTCATATCAAAGATACCGTCGTATTTATTACTAAATCGATTAGTCATATATTTATGTTTAATTAATGAATGAATTACTCTTTTTCGAATAGTCATAGTAGACGTGATAGTGTAGACTTGATTGATTAGTTATATATGTATATGTTTTATTTAATTAGTTACATTTATTCAAATAATTATACTTGCACTGTATTAAGAAAAACTAATTATGCTTATTTAATATCATCAATGTTTCATTGGTAGATATAATACTGGGCAAATTCACTGTTATATCGTTTATATACATACATGTATTTAACAGTTTACTTAACTAATCAATTCTATACTAATAATAATAAAGCTCTATTACCATATTCAACGTGCATTACATGATGAATTGGAATGTAGTCTGGCGTTGACTCATATATACTCATATACTACTACATATATAAACTGACAGCATGGTACATCCGATGTCTCAACCAAACGATGAAGGTAAGTCAGTTAGAAAACACAGGTCCATTTCACCCAATTCTAAATATCCACAAGACACATGATATCACGTGTGTGATATCCTGATATCACGTGTGTGACGGGTTATTGCAGTGTGACAGACAGAACTAAGGCTGACTTTCGTGAGTGACTTTTATCTGTCATGTGACATTGGTGCTACACAGTAAATCAGAATAAAAGTTTCAGACACATCCTATGTATCCACTCTCCTGCCACTCCCAGTCTGATTAAATCTCAGAAACTGCAGCCTGCTATCAAGTGCTAAATCACACAGAGCATACTAGAATCCTCCCTAATAAAAACACCAGCAAATTGGCCAAATTGCAAGTAAATATGGCACCGGGATGATCGGGTGACCCGAGAAATTGAAGAGAAGTCACATGTTCAAACTAGTCTTAGAATGTTGCTCTTACAGAATACGGATGATGAAGGTTAATAAATAAAATCAAAGCTAAGTTTAAACTACATGTAAAATCACATTCAGATAGTAATGTTTCTGTATCTTCAATTAATGACCACTGGTCAAGCAGCTGTCTTGTGCACTTGAGAAATGAGACCACTGCTCAGACTTCCCCATGGCTTTCCCATCTCCATGTATATGATCTTTTTCTTCCACGGGCATAGTCAGAAAAACAAGGGATCAACAGCCTTTTGGGTCTCTTCCAAAAGACACAGACAGTGTAAATTAATTGACCAAGTTTTGACTAAACCGATAAGGAACCATTGCCCAGTTTGAACCCTAGTTCCCCAAATGACAGTTCAGCACTCTACCACTCTCACTCTTACACGCACGCATGCTTGCACACACTCACTCACATGATGTAAGACCACAGTCACATGCTCGTCTGCCATTACTCGACCAAAGAGTACTTTATAGAAACAGCATTATGCAGGTTGTCTGAATTTCTGTGAGCACATATGTTGTATGGAGTGATTATAAATGATGTTTTTGTGCAGCGTGACATCTGAGCTATCAAATTATGACAGATGTCAGTCGGTGCATTTCTGCGTATTAATACAGTTGTCATTTTGCTTGGTGATGTAATCAGGGACAATCCGTGGGTGGTTCAAACAGAAATGGAGGGGTGTAGGGTTAGAAAGACGTTTGTGCGAGCCTGAAGTTTGAGAATTTCACGAATTTTTTATAGGACTTATGTCCTTGGAGGGTAAATATGCTGTAAAATGTTAAATAACATCTCTTCAAGTTTAATAGGAAATGAAGGAAACGTTATAATGGTCGCCTATGGAAAATACAAATGTGGTCTGACTCCATATATACATACACACATATACAGACACGCACGCACGCACGCATGCACGCACGCACGCACGCACGCACGCACGCACCCACAGTGTATAGATCACTGCCTGTGAATATTGGTAAACAAGTGATCCTTGGGTCTGATACAAGCGCAGACACACAATCAATCGATCTGATATTGAGTGGAAGAGATACTTTTAGTGCGAGACAGTCACTGCACATAATGACGCCAGCCGCCTGCAATGGACACTTGGACACAGGACAGAGACGGATGACCCTGAGACACAGGGAGACACGCTGGCACCTCAGAGTAAATATCTGTCATCCATCCCCAGAAGGATAGACGGCCCATTGGTGACAGATGATAGTGCTCATTGACGACTCGGAATACGCAGACTGTGAATGCTGTTTGTATTGAGACTCAGACAGCTCACGGCAGAGTAGCATTCAAAAACAGAAACTATTTCCTACTACTTCCACGTGTCACTCTCCTCTACTTCCACGTGTCACTCTCCCCTCGATGTACACTTGCAAAAAGTATGTCTGACCAGAACATACAAATACAAAACCATGTTACTGTATTAATACAGATTTTTGTAAATAAAAACTTACTACCAGGGTAATTACACAATACACTGAAAGATTATAACGAGGTGTCTGAGTCTGGTACATTTCAATAATTTTATTATATGTTTAATTTAAACCGAGAATGGACTGTATAACGTATGCATGACAACTGTCTTATTAGTTACATAATAAAGGATACAGTATTGGAAAATGAAAGATGTTTAACTGGTACCTTGCTATTAAGGTCACCCTAAGGACCTCACTATTAAGGTCACCCTAAGGACCTCACTATTAAGGTCACCCTAAGGACCTCACTATTAAGGTCACCCTAAGGACCTCACTGTTAAGGTCATCCTAAAGACCTCACTATTAAGGTCGCTATAAGTACTTCATTCTTAAGGTCGCCCAAAGGACCTTATTAATGTTGCATAAGGAACTCACTATTAAGGTCACCCTAAGGACTTCACTATTAAGACTGCCCTACAGATCATACTTTTTAGGTCATGCCTTGTGACTTGAATGGCAAAGTGACCATATTAACTAGACTCATTTCCAACAGTTTTCGACTAGGGAAATCATCTTGGAGTGGCCTACCGTAATCTTAATTGGAAGGTGGCTGTCTTACAAAGGTTCAATACTGCAAGGTTCCAATAAATATGTTTAACAAAAACACAAAAAAGCAGTAGCTAGACACATCCGCAATATTGATCTTTGTAACACTCTGTAACAGATCAGTAACAATATTACTAACTTTAAAAAGTAAACATAAATTACCACTTACCGGTAAGTGTTGTTGAAGTGATTATATCATTGTATTAATTAATTACACAAACTTAGACTGATCCACTAGCAACACTATATATTAAAATCCTGAATATAAACACCTTTTACCTTTTTTTTGTTTCTTATTTTTCATATTATTAATATGTCAGTAGCACATACATTACTCTGTTGCATGGTGCTTAATTAATATGTGCATTGAAGTTGTTTTCTTCTCCACAATAATTGAATAATTATACTTTTTACAAACATACATACAAATAGATTATGCGCATATAAACATTCAGTCAGTACAACGCCTCAGAATGATTACTCTGTGTACAACAAATATGTCCCTGAACATTATTAATGAAACACAGCCTCCTCTGGTCTATTGAATGCTTTGTTTCAGCAGTGATCGAACACCACAACTTCCACGTCAATTAATCGCTGGCCCCGGCTCATCTGCGTCGACAAAAAAACCTATTACACCTCCGCACCAAACGCATTATCCTTTGGCTTTTAGCCACCAATCCGTCTGGAGATAAACGACGTCTTTCTCTCTGACAAGCGACATGTTCCATTACGGAACTGCAGAACAAATCTGTCAGTAACATGCACTTGTGAATGCCACGCGCCGGCAGACAAACGACACGGCCGCTGATTTACTTGTGCAATTTAATCTGCGCAAATTCTAAACACATGAGGCTTACGGAATCACTGAAATGATCTCTGGTTTTCCCGCTCGGATGTGTTGGCCATGGCTCAGGCTGAGTTGGCACGTACGAAACATTTCACAATGCGGTCCCTAATTAGGGATAAAAGTGTAGGATTATCGGCATTACCGACCCTAAGGAAAATTGGAAATGCTTAACCATTTCATTACGACAGGTCCCTTTGATGGCCCGGTCTGTGACACTCGAATATGATAAGCCCCTATTGTGGCGTTGATGACGCCTGCTATACAAATTGATTTTAACGTACAAATACCCGCTATGTGGAGGCACGGTTTCTATATAGCCTTTAAGGTTGATGCCTTGCTTAACAGTACAATAGTGTTAATCATGGATTATGGCCTTGTTGAATTTTGCAATCAGTTGATTGCAAAAATATTTGACCGCAGTAATGGCGGATGACATTAGCAGCAGGCAGTATATTCAGTCATTATGCAAATTGTGAATGATGTATTTGTCAGGTTTATGATTCTGAAATTAAAATATATCCTAACTACATTACTTATTGAATATTTAAATTTAATAATATATAATATATATATATATATATATATATATATATATATATATATAAGCCTAAAGGCAGCTTATGTCGACCAGTGCCTAGAGGACCGGCTTATGTAGACCAGACGTATTAATTTAATACATTTTCCAAAGGAGTAAAACTGGAACATTGTTTCTAATACTAATGTTTAACACATAATGAAAGTTCATCAAAATATTTCAATAAATAAGGTATATGCAAAAAAATCGGTCTACATAAAACCGCGTATGCATAGATGCGGTTTATGTAGACCGGAGCAACGCCGGAAGCTGTGTATTATTAGTTAGCCTTTTTTGCGGTAGACGCCGAATCTAGTAAACAGTAAAAAGTGTTGAAAAATGTAAACTAAGTCGAAGCCCAAGTTATGTTTGTTCACAGAATATATCGATGCTATAACAACAAAGACCAACTTTTTTTAAGACAAAATGCAAGTTTTACTAATTTACACATATTAATATAGCCTTTTGCATCAGAATGAAGCATATCATACACTGAACACGAAACTACAACCCTTCGTTTGGTATATACCATAAATATAGATTTATAAGAACTTTGACCCAGTACACATAACCCGGCACACAATATACTCAAAAATATGCACGGCGCTGGAGAAAACATGCTCAAAATCAGTTAAGATGTTGTTCATTTACAAATTAATTACGCACAGTACTTCACTGTCATATGAACTGTGTGCACAAGCAATGGTACTGATCAATTCAATTGTGTTAGTTGTGAACTAACACGTCTGTTAGTTGTGAACTAACACGTCGAAACTTTATATAGACCAGTTTTGGTCTACATAAAACAGTGGTCTACATAAGCCGGTCCTATATGCATGATCGGTCGACATAAGCTGCCTTTAGGAGTATATATATATATATATATATATATATATATATACATATATATAATGATGCTCCTATTGATAAAATGCATTATTGCAGCTAAAATCTTGAATAGCAATCAATTTTCATGTCCAGTCACTGGGAATACAGCATTCAGTGATGACGGCATCTGAGGGCTGTAGCCCTGAAATAGTTATAAAGCGAGGGTATATATATTCATCTACCTAGAATTTGCCAGTGTAATTTGTAACAGAAAGACCATTGTCATAACCTTGGAAAATCGGGGCATGCTTGAACATGAGAGGGTTTTGCGGTCAACTTGGCCCACTTTGGTGATATTGCCAATAAAAGTTATTTTGAAACTGGATACACTGTATACCATTTGTGTATTCTCCTGTGGGCACATCGACTCAATGTTATCATGGACTTGCTAAAGTAACTAAACACACCTTTGTGGGTAGTATACCTTCAATATACCCTGTGTATATATATATATATGTGTATATATATATATATGTGTATATATGTGTGTGTATATATGTGTATATATATATATATATATATATATATATATACGTGTGTATATATATATGTGTGTGTGTATATATATATATATATAAAACACATCTTTGTTGGTAGTATACCTACAATATATATATATATATATATATATATATATATATATATATATATATACGTGTGTATATATATAACCTTCAAGATCAATATTAATCTGAAGAGCACTATTAAGTAATAAATGAAAAACTATGAGCACTCCTTAGTTCTGTTTTGTTTGTTTAGAATAAATTAACAATATAAAACGCACATAATACTTAAATTAGTAATACCCTGTCTGACCGGCGTTTCAGTTTCTGAAATGAACAGGAATATTATCCGACACAAGGCAGAAGCATCATTTGCCCACGACAGGTGGACCTGGAAAGATGGACGTCCAGCTCATCCAACCTACTCGAGAACCCTAGATGTGACCATGACTGACAGCAACGAGAAAGTCATAAACATGGATAATGAACTGGCTGGATTTTAATAGAACATTACATGCAGAGGCCATCACAGTGTAATTTAATCATTTCTGTCACCTTTGCAACTCATCAAACGACCGGGTGTGCCATTACATTAGGAGATACGTTTATTAAAACGTGACATGGGCGCTAGCACATTTATCACTAACTGATAACAGCGCAGTCCAATATGCTTACGTCAAAGCGTGAACGTTACATCACGAGGCGGTGTGCGAACGGGGACCAATGTGAACACGGCTCCAATTTATTGCCGTAATCGTATTGGAGATAGTAGTCTGTAATGGGCATTTGGTTCTCGGAAGGCGTATCAATAAATTACGTTACAAAAGATACGATGCGTTTTTATACTGCTGTTTTCCTCCAAGGAAATTAACCAACCTTGCCATTCTTTTGTGAAAACGTCAACACAATATGGCATAATTTAACAATACTAAAAGCAAACTCTGTAAATAGACTGATTTACTTAATTAATATACAATAAATATGTATACTTTACATACGCATTAAAAAAGAACCTGCCCGTGCTATTTTTACATTTGCAATTCAATAAACAATGCCTTTTTAACATGCTAATTTCTAATTTGTGTGCACTGACGACTCCGAGCTGCAAAACGATGTGTTATATCAGTCCTGCATCATAATTCACCAATGCTACATAATAATACATCTTGATAACCAAACCCAATCCGACTACAGAACTATTTTGTAACACCTGTGTGTATTGCAATCAATAAAACTTTCCACTCCAAACTGTTGTCAGTCATGTGCATCTTATCTCGTCACATGACAGCCTCCGTGACGAGGGTGTGTCGTCACAAGAAAGGACCGTGACGACTGACGGTGAAGATGGATACGTTCCCATACATCACCTGTTGACAGTTGGTGATGGATTTTTTCCACAATCAAGTATGCTGATGTTTTTAGTACAGTATGTAAATTAACGAGTCAGATTACAGGAGAATGGAGATAATGTGAGAGTTTACTGATGTACTATCCAGTATCCACTTTATGTTGCCAGATGTCACCTCAAATAAGACTTTGTCGACCTGTGCCTAGAATCGGGGTTTTACGCAGGATCACATTTTTGCCAGTTACACATTTTTTGGTGGACACATGGATGTCAACTGTTAAGCCAGTTTACAAACTTTAAATGTATTTTTTAACCAGAAATGGACTACAAACACACATGGGATACCATTTGCACTCATTTCTAAGGCATAACTAACAATATCTATGATTTCTGAAGACTTTCTTGTGTTCATCAATTGTTTACCCACCAACCCACCCATATTTCTACCCGTCCAAATAACAGGTGGATGGGTCTCTGCATAAAGCTATGCCTAGAATCTTTAGTGACTTGGCCATATGTTAAATGAAAACAAATACACTACTATGAAACTAAGGTTTCCCACCGTTAGGCCAGGCTCAGTGAGCACCAAGAGGAGAGACCCAGAGAGTTGTCTGGCGCACAGGGTGCTGGGTGTGTGGCTGGAGGGTTTTCCTCCAGCAAGGGCTGGGAGGTGAGGCTGAGATGCTTCTGTGTCGTAGCTGGGTTGGACTGGCATGGTCAGGCTATAGTGGTGAGTTTGTAAACTGAATCTAGTTGGTTCGGGTGGAGAGTTTGATGGAGCCACATGGGGCTTGATTTGTATCTTTAGTTTTATTACACATTGTCTGTTAGTTTATTACATTTATTCTGAAGTGTAAAATAAAGTTTGTACCTATCAGACTTTATATAAATGTGTTTATTTATATTTACTTATAACACTACAAAGTTAATCCCTCTTAATTTACTCTGCCATTGCCTAAGTAGCTGTACAACATTTGTATATACGTTTTTTTGTAATCGAATTCCCGTGCAGTGTACAATAAATTCCTTTGCAAAGGCGCATTAAACTTGTCTTATGCTGTACTATTTATTTTCTGAAGTGCTATACTCGACATTCATAACGCTTCACATGTACAGAAAATATCGTTAAAATAATGATACATCATAATAAACCGAATACTTAATTAAATCACAAATATAAAAACATGTAAATGAAATAATAACAATTGAAAATAATGACAAACATTGCGCTGCGAACAAAACAAGTCTGGCTAGACAACAATCATAATATGTTTGTCGCACTGAGACAATGCAGTCTTTACGCGGAGGCAAGATCTGTCAGACACGTACTTCATACTCACCGACACGCCATGCATCAACGAACCACGCTCTACTGCATTGCACAATATCCGGCTCGACACGCCAGCATTTTATCTCGACATCTAAGACGTTGCTAACTAATTAGTTGTCAACGTCAACACTGAATCAGCGTCACTTAACGTGGGACTTGATGAATTGACGCGACAAACCTGACCTCCAGGATAAACCAAATGTATGTCTCGACATTTAAACAGCAGGTATTAAAAAAAAAGTTTTATGTTCCCGCAGCCTGGCGCCGATTCCTTCAGATCCACTGTAAAGGTTTTATTGTTGCATGATAGCATGGATGTATGGGATCAGAGCAAATAAACTAAAATGATCCTACGTATTTGGACCACAATGACGCATATCTCGACTTGATGGTACAATACACAATGTCATATTTTACATAAACTTCAGTTCATTTATCATTATGTTTTATTTATTCATATTGTGACATGCAGAGATAAATGCCCATGCAAAGGTCTCTCATTCAAGTCCTCGGTTTGATTGTATCATCATTTTGCAACTAATCGCACATATCCAGAATTGAATATGACATTGTAGGCTGTTTTTATGACTATTTTACGAATTCTTCAGAGAATGATAAATTATTTTGAACAGGACCCCCAATAAGAAACCTGGTTCAGACTACTTCTGGTGAGCAACATAGCCGACCAAGCCTGCAAAGTCAATTCTTTCATGAATCATTTTAACAAAATTATGCACACATTCATTAAATTGACTTGGCTGACTTTCTAGTCAATCATCATGCTGTTTTAAATGATTATGTTTTCACTTATGAAAATGAATGCAAGACGGAAAATAAAGAAACACTCCTTAGTCGTGAAAATGTTTCCCTTGTAAAAATTATAAAAATACCACTAATCTGTACGCTTTGCATAAAAACCTGAAATTGTTTATACACTGTACATGTCCTTTTGAAATGGAAAAGCTATTTCTAAAGGGGAACTCAAGCCATGTATTTATACTTTCAACGTGTTTCCCTCTGTCAGAATCCCCAAACTGTTGCATTTGACATATCTTTGTGTGAGTTAGCACACTGCCCAATTTATAACACTACAAATTTGACAGAGAATATAACACTACCATGTCCAGAACAGCTACTACAGAATTTGGCAAAAAGAACAAAACAAAGAATATGATAGAATGCTAGACACCGATATAATTATTTTATGATTCTGCCATGTGTCAAAATCTACAAATTACTTTACAATTTCATACGAGACAAATCACGATGACGCACAGCAAGCTAATGGAAGGTTATCACGCCCACTTCAATGCAAATTTAATCTTCTCTTTTTATCGTGCATCAAGACCTATTCAGTTACAAAGTCCGACTGAATTTATAGTACATGTATACAGAAAATGACAACTGCTCGAATAAAACCACCAATATCTTCCCCATCTATTGCTTATC
Organism: Oasisia sp. SBJ-2009; assembly: GCA_964017155.1. NCBI lineage: Eukaryota > Metazoa > Annelida > Polychaeta > Sabellida > Siboglinidae > Oasisia > Oasisia sp. SBJ-2009. The sequence goes on from OZ024854.1 coordinate 8,345,282, forward strand.
GCAATCCCCACCATGACATCTGTGTCACAAAAGACCACATTTACATTTTTTGCACCATCAACAACCAGAGTCATTAGGCCAAGGAGGAGTGAAAAAACTTATCCAAAATTCCCACAAATGCCACTAGGCATTTCAAGCTAGCTTTAAACACTGACGCAAACGGAACTCTCAATACAATCATTCTTCTGCGGTATGAGAGCAACGTAAACAATGGGTGAAAAAGGCGGGAAAAACAACAAGATAAATTAATAACGCCAGCCACACAAATCAACAACGAAAACTATGTACAAAAAGCTGGCGCACTTAATCAAAACTAAACAATCAAGTGAAACGTATCTGCTATCGGGTGTAAAAATTAGCATGATCTGAATACACTTGTTAGGTCTACACCTGTGGTGTGATCTTGCGTCCCATATAACTCTCATAAATATGCACTCGGCAAATCAAAAATCTGTTAATGGCAAAAGGGGAAACGTGTCTCTAATGAGCAGCGGATTTATAGCAGAACTTTGCGTTATTAATATAGCCACATTGCAATTAAACTCACCCAGGGACAAATTATTTTTGCAATAGCAAAGTGTAGGAAATTACTCCTGCTGTTACAGTCACCTGCCCATTAGGATCACTTCAACCCAGTCCAGTGCAGATCCAGTACGGACGAGTGCAGCACAGTGCACTGGGTTGGGACTAAAAACATCAGATCAAGTACAATTCCAACTTCAGCCCCAATTTCTGTAATACAGTCAACCCACAATTAAGGTCACCCTGGTAATACAGCCATTTCACAATTAGGGTCACCTTGGTAATACAGCCATTTCACAATTAAGGTCACCCTGGTAATACAGCCATTTTACAATTAAGGTCACCCTGGTAATACACCCACCCCACAATTAAGGTCACCCTGGTAATACAGCCATTTCACAATTAAGGTCATCTTGGTAATACAGCCATTTCACAATTAAGGTCACCCTGGTATATATATAATAATAGTAACTTCTTTTGCGCCAATATCCTCGAAAATCAAGCTCAGTGGCGCGACAAAACCAGGGGATTAATCAATCTCATAATCGAAAGCAATGCGTGAGTCGTCAACGGATGGATGGAAAAGCTAGGAGGCTAAGGAGGATAGGCAGCATTAAAGAGATAGGTTTTTAGATGTCGGCGGAATGAAACTATATTACCTTGTGATTTAACACTGGCAGGAAGCGAATTCCACACCGTTGGTGCGGCAACCGAGAAAGCTCGGGTCCCGGCTTTCGTTTTCACCCGAGGGATGTGAAGAGGGTTACTACTGGTTGAGCGTAGCTGTCTGGAATTTCTTGTTGGAGTTAGCATTGAATTTAGATATGCTGGTTGTGTAGATGAGAGTGCTTGATAGGCTATTGTACACATTTTGAAAATGATGCGATAGTGCACAGGTAGCCAATGCAGTGATTTTAGAAGCGGCACTGAGCGAGAAAAACGTGGAGAACGCGTGACTACCCTTGCTAAACAATTTTGGACACGCTGAAGTTTGGCTATGTCCTTGTTTGCGGTATTGTAAAGGAGGGAATTGCAGTAGTCGAGTCTGCTGCTTACTAGAGCTGTGGCGATGGTTTTAGCAACGGAAAGTGATAAAAACCGGCGGATACGGCGAAGATCACGGATATGGTAAAAACAGCAACGGCATGTTTTCGAGATATGTTTTTTGAAATTGAAGTTTTCATCAAACGTTACTCCGAGATTTAAAACTGAGGTGGCTGGTGTGATACTCTGACTCAGAATATGTGTCGGGAAAAAGCCATTGAGTTTTGCCCGCTGCGTTGAGGTACCAATGATGAGAAATTCAGTCTTATCTGCATTTAGTTTTAATTTACTATTTTTCATCCAGAGGGAGACATCTTGGAGACAATCCCTGAGCTGGTTTAGGGAGCGACAAGTATCTGGTGTGGTCAGAGAAACATAGATTTGTGTGTCATCTGCATAAAGGTGATGATCCAGGTTATGACTCTGGATAACTGAGCTTAATGGTGTTGTGTACAGAGTGAAAAGCAACGGACCCAAAACAGAACCCTGGGGGACACCACAAGAGGTGGGCAGCATGTCTGAGAAGCAGTTACCTATTTTAATGGCTTGCCGTCTGTCAGTAAGGTATGAAGTAAACCAGCTCAAGGCTGTGCCAGATATCCCGTACCACGTTGATAAGCGTGTAATGAGAATGTCGTGGTCAATGGTGTCGAAAGCGGCGGATAGGTCAAGCAGGGTCAGTGCAGTAACTTTGCCATTATCAATGTTAAGGTTTATGTCATTGTGTACTTTTAAAAGAGCAGTTTCTGTTGAGTGAAATTGTTTGTACGCAGACTGTGATGCATTGGTTAAACCATTTGTGTTGATGTGAGAAGTAACTCGATTTGCAACAACCTTTTCGAGTATTTTGGAAATGAAGCTAAGGTTAGAAATAGGCCTGTAGCTGTTTAGATCTTCTTTTGACAGAGTTGTCTTCTTAAGAATTGGATTTACATGTGCATGTTTAAAGTCTTCAGGGAATAAGCCGGAGCAGAGTGATGCATTTATTATATCTGTTATTGGTTTAATTAAAACGTCAAGGCATGCTTTCAGTAGTATGGTCGGAAGTGGGTCAAGATCACAAGATTTATTTGGGGATGACATGATTATTTTGATTTTATTAATACAGCCACCACACAATTAAGGCCACCCTGGTAATACAGCCATTTCACAATTAGGTAGGACGGTCTTATATTCAGTTTTTAACAGCGACGTGTAAATTTACTAATTGGTCCTACTAATTCAGTTACCTTTCCATTAAGGTCACTCTGGCGACCTTAATGGCCAGGTTCATGACACAAACATTCACACACAACATATTTGAACACCATCAACCCCGACGTGTGATTGGCTAAATTAATTTTAATGTTTTTTTGACGAAATAAAACGAGTGAATAGATTTTGCGATAGAGACGAAGTGTGCGGGTGTTATCACAGCAGTGAAGAAGTGACATCTGTCACCTGCCACCCTGTCACATCCGTGTGTCTGTCACAACCGTCTCTTGCGGTCTCAACGTCCTACAGTTTAATATCACACTAATATCCGTGGCCTCTCGCGTTGCATGACTGCACTGTTCTTCTAATAAACTGTTTGTTTTTGTTCTGAGGTTATTTACATGGACAACTTTGTCGTGACACTGTTTACTCGTCAAACTTTCAGAAACAATTGGTCCAGATGTTTCATTGAGCGATACAGGCGTTGGATCACGCAACCTGTCAGTTGCTGAAATATTCGCCTGTGCTGAATTTGTGTGAGGACAGTGTCGCACTGTGTCACATGAATTGTTTACGCTGGCAAGATGATAATCTCCGTTGGACGTGTTGCGCGGAATGATTTCCCCTGCGCAGTGAAAATCAACATCAGCCGTGTCACATGAAATGTCCCGAGCACCACTGAAATTCACATCTGATGTGTTGCAAGAAATGTTTTCCCCTGCGTAGTCACCATCCACATCAGGTGTGTTACACGAAATGTTCTCCCTGGTTTGATGACAATTGACATCGCCTGTGTCATGGTAAATGTTCTCCCTTGCACAAATGACTGCCTGTGAAGGATTTGTCTTCTCTGCGTCAGATGCTTGAGATGGTGAATCACAAACCGCCTCCAACAGTATGTCTTCCCCATTCACAGGGCAAACGACGTCCAGGCTCAGTTGGTTTCTAATCAAAATGGCCGGTGACAGCATCGGCATTGTCTGCACTTCTGATGGCGTGAAATGCCTCGGACTTGATGAGCTGGGACATTCGAGCAACTTTATGGGATTATCATGTTTCATTTCGTCTGCCGACCTCACCACACTGGTTAAATCACCCGGCATACGCGGCAATAAGAAAGGTTTCGTTGTCTTGTCCATTAACGACCCGACGTGATTGGACCCTCCGTGGCTTGCCGGTGCTCTCGGTGATAATTTACAGCGCACCGCGGGTGGCGACGATACCTTTGAGGCATATGTTGAGCGTGCCCCATTATCGTTGCCGGTGCCTCGCTGATGTGAAAAACCACTCGTGGTATTTGGCGGTGAATGCTCTGATTTACTCCACAGGTGATGGTCATTTCGTGGATGTCTCATCTTCTTGAAGCCCGCGATGTAATCATCGAGATTGACGCGGAGTGGAAACTGACATGCCATGTCCCTGTTTGTTCCACTCTGTTCACTCGTTGACGTGTCTGAGTCTTTGTGACTTGTGACGTGTGACAACGTTGCCTTACCTTGTGAGTGGTCTGACACGACAGTGTTGACAGAATTACCCGGTAATGCCCTCTTCTGCATACGCCCGTGTATTGGGCAGTAGGGATCGACGTTAGCGGGCACGAAACGTCCACAAGGCACGGATGCCTTAAACTGCATAGACTGACCGAGGTCAACTTCCGACGGCAGCCGCAGGAATGATGGCTTCTTGCGGTGGGAGTGAAAGAGGCTGTTGGTGCCACGCTGGTGGGATTTGGGGGAGAGAATGGGGGAGAAGAAGTGTTCCGGCAGGCTTTGGGACCTCGTTGTGTAGGTCCTGTGTTCCGCCTGACTCGGTTCGGTGAACCGCGTCTCGTCACGCTCCAGTAAACAGTCGAGTCTCGTCGGTCGTAGTCCATCGAGCAGACTCTGAGAGCGCACTCCGTATCTCCTCCGTCTCTCGCACAGAGTTGGTGACATCACGTCACACTCCGCTAATCTCACTCCGCGTGCTCCGCAATGCTCCGATTGTGGTCGACTGGTTCGTTCCTGCTCCACCAGGTAGCGCAGTCTTGCGATGCCGTGTTCTGTTATTCCATCCACGCCTTTCTTCAACGCTGTTTCGGCCTGAGACGCCACCTTGTCTTCTTCGATGTTTTCAACCAAACCACCGTAATACATCCTCTCAACATCCAGCGAACAGTGCGAATGTCTCCTGCCTGTTGCGCTGGGTTCTGTCCTCCAGTTATCTGAAGAGTTCAGTGGCCTGATCATTCCACCAATCGTGGCTTGTTCCGACACTTGCTGCGGTCCTACAGTCTCCCCGCTACTGCTTCGCTCCACACTCGATCCTTCGGTGGACGGGTAGAAGTCAGACAGATTACTGAGGCTGGGACGGAACATGTATGAACGATTATAGGGTGGTCTAATCCACGACGTGCTGGGTAGACTCAATGAAGAATCACTCTCTACCGTTGAGCTGGACGTGTCCTGCTGTATATTGAACACCTGGTCGGAACTAAGACACGCACGATACGGCAATCGCTCCAACGACACCGGATTGTAATAGCCGTTTGTGGCCGGATCGATATTTTGCGGCAACTGTCTTTGCGTGCTGCCCACTGCTGGGTATTCGGATTTGAAACGAATCGACCGCGATGTATTTGACGTGCTGCTGTCGTCAATACATGAAATTGTTGCGATCGCTGCGCCGCTGTCCTGCCCTCCATCCAAGTTGAAGCGAACACAACATGGGACGTAGTGACGACAACACGCGATCAGCACAATCTTGATCTTCTTCGAGTAGACGCAATGCAACACGGCGGTGAGCAGCGACTTGAGAAGGAAAGGGATCGGCAGCAACATCATGTCTGTAGTGTTGTCCGTGCTGCCGTACAGTCGACAGCCGTGGCAGTACAGCATGAGATAGACGACGAACGGAACGGAAAACACGACCTGTGCGGCGACATCGAGCTGTACGGTGGTGACGATATCCTTCGCGAGCTCGGCACTGTAGAACAGACAGGAGATGGGCGCGTTGCGGTGCGTCGTCGCGTGCATGTACACGAGTATTGCGACCGACGGCACCATGCACGTGGCGAACACGGCGACGACAAACACGAGATAGTTGGTGTTGTAGAAGTGGAAGAACGAGCACGCGCGGGCGTCGTCGTTCAGGTCCATCTGTGGCACAAACCCGATGACAAACGCAACGTTCCACAGCACGACCAGCGTGAAGATGACGGTGGTTTTGTTCACGTAGAACAACGCGTGATGACAGATGCGCACGTAGCAGTCGACAGTCGTCAGCACCAGGGTCAGGTTGGACGCCATGAACGACGTGAAGAGCAACGCCTCGGCGAGGAAGCAGTTCGCCCACCGGGGGCAGGTGAGGAGTTGGATGGGGCGCAGGAACCCGTACAACCCCGCCAGGGTGTCCGCCACACAGAGGGTGCGGATGAAGATCATCTCCGGGCATCGGCCGCCGGTCGTGTAGCGCGACGCTGTGAGGGCGATGCCATTCGTCGCCATGACGACGATGCCGAATATACTCATGACGATGCCGATGGTGAGGTCGATTTGAAGCGTGTCGGTGTCGCCGTCGCTGGTGTTGTTCGTGTCGTTGATTTGAAGCGTCGTCAGTGGCGTGTCTGGGAACATGCTCGCATTCTGCTCGCGTGGCCGTACGGATCGTCACCCCACATGGCTGTCCACGCTCATGCTCCCACGGGTAAATGATTTCGACGACAGCGGGGTAATACACGCAACCATGTTACCTGTCTCATGTCAACTGCTTCAGGTGTGTGACTGAGGCAACAGCGGCACGGAACAATGCCACAGACACAGTCCTCTCAATCCACTTTTCATTCTACCACGTCCTGTGTGTAGTCACACGCTCCAGTGTCTCCTCTTAGGCGAAGACACACATCTGTAGATTCGTAACATCACGTCCCCTAGTTATTACCACTCGTTATGTTTAATAACTGCGTGTCAGCACGTGCATCAATCAGATAACTCTATCAGTTTATACAATCCACATGCATCAATTAGATACACTCTACCAGTCTACACAACCTTTGTGGTCCACATGTCTGTCAGTCAAGAGCAGGCGCTGGCCATGTCATGACAATGGCCACAGAGGCAGCCTACCTGCAGCCCGCACAAGAGCTGCCGTTTAAATTGACCCAACTTTATGATGAGCAGCGACACAGGTACAGAGAGCACACACCAACGCAGCACACTTCAAAGACTGACGCCGTAAACAGATTGTCTGCAGGTAATCAATCCTTCCCACCTGCCTGTCACTGTCAATCAACGTACTTGTCCACAAGTCACAGGCCGACTGTGGAACCACTGTTGTCAACTGGACAGTGTCATGTGTGTAACAACGCATGCTTGCAGTGTAGGCTTAACACATCTTTAGGTGTGTTACACATGCTGACGAAAACCCCAACACATGCATCTAAGAAGTCACGATGACAACGCAGAACACATCGCAAAATGTGTTATGCATCACACAAGACTCAACACATCTCAAGACGGGCAACAACGCAGAGTCACCAAGGTGTGTCGACAAGTAAGTTGGTCCTTGTCACCGTGACGACGACGTCACAAGGCAGCGTGACGAGCCGTGCCGTGACAACCGTGACACCAGCGAGCCAGTGGTCACTCATGTGGACAGTCCAGTCCAGTCCAGCCCGGCAGCAGACTAACTTGACAATACCACTCTCGACAGGTGACCAAAGTGGCCGCATGTATGTCCACACTAGCCGCGCAGTCCGCGACACCTGAGGCCAATAAACACGTGTCTCCACACCAGGCTCTGTCGCCTGCACTGTCAACACACGCGCCGCGCGGCGCAGTGGGTCTCTGCACCGGCGGTGCTGCTGTGGCGGTGTGTGCAGGCCGTGACTCTCGCAAACAAACATGCACACGTTTGTCGACCGACGTGACACGGCGACACCACACATGAAAGCCCACCTGTAGACGGACGGACGGACGGACGGACGGACGGACGGACGGACGGACGGACGGACGGATGCCACCAATTAAATTGATGCCTGTCTCAGAGAAAATGACACAAAAGCAATCATCCCTGAATGCCATCGCACACCGGTTCGCGCATTTGATCACGTATCAAAGTCCCCGCCTCGTCTGTTTTTTGCCGACATTTAACGGGAAATGTCTCTGTGTGTGTGGACTTGTATCATTAGAAAGATCACAAAAATGGTGATGAAAGTCACTGGACTGAAGAGATATTTAATACGAGTCTATGGGATCAAATTTAAAACATGTTTAACGCACACACAATATTTCCATTAAACCTTTATTCCACTAATAACCCTTTGTATATATATTGTTTTTAAATATTATAATTGCAACACAAACTAATATATTAACACTTATCTTTAAATACATGTGTATATTCAATTCCAAACTTCTGATGTAAAACTCATTAGTTTATCTGTCACTATGAACAATTCTTTTTTTTCTGGTCTATTCCATATAAGACAGTGAAATAAAACTACCAAAAAAACTCCAAGGTATTTATATTTTATGTTAGTGACAATAAAACTACAAAAAACTCCTATGTATTTATATTTTATGTTAGTGACAATAAAACTACAAAAAACTCCAAGGTATTTATATTTTATGTTATGCAATACATGGCTCCTGGCGTCAGTAACTAAATTAAAGAGGATTTTAGTCAATCCTTCACGCTGATTCAGATAGCGCTATTTGCATGTTGTTCATTTTTAGATGACTCACGTTATGTAAAGAATTATTGGACACAATAATAGAACACAGGCATTGTGGTAGATAAATATTGGCTGGTTATTGAATGTCAGAGCGACAACGGAAATTGCCAATCAAATGTTGCTACTATGTGCACTGCGAGCCTAGCTGAGAATCAAAATTCTGATATCTCGTGACTTCGACATCAATGAAAACATGCAATTTTGCTTCCCAATAATCCATCTCTGATTTCCTGTTACATAAGCCGCAGTCGTAAGCTTCTGGTTCCTGATTGGACGGCTTCAAGTGTGCCTGTTGTTCTTTAATTTGTTATGACGGTTCACATTTCACGACGAGACACACCATAAATATTGTACCGAAAACACCATTATGTTTACTGCACGTGACAGTAACGTTTCTGCGCGGACCATATATGTCAACTCGTCGATGACTGCGTGACATGAAACGATCCACCAGGTGGGGTGAGTGGCAATGTGACAAGTAAACGGTACCAATTAGTGGGGGAGCGATTAATTTGCGCGCGTCTTAAATCTAGACAAAACAAGGTTGCGTCACTGTGGAAATGATACACGTGATGACACACGTTATGATACACGTGGTGATACACGTGGTGACACACGTGGTGATACATGTGATGATACATGTATTGATACACGTGATGATACACATGTTGATACACGTGATGGCACACGTGATGATTCACCTGATAATACACATGATGATACATGTTACGCTGGAGTGAATGTGATGTATTTGTTTGTGGCGCCATTCGCCGGTACTGGCAATTAAAGGATTTCCAAATAGACCATGTCAGCATCAAACAGACTATGTCATAATCAAACAGACCTTGTCAGCATCAAACAGACCATGTCAGCATCAAACAGACCATGTCAGCATCAAACAGACCTTGTCAGCATCAAACAGACCATGTCAGCATCAAACAGACCATGTCAGCATCAAACAGACCTTGTCAGCATCAAACAGACCTTGTCAGCATCAAACAGACCATGTCAGCATCAAACAAGCCGTGCCTAGATAGAGGTCTCTCAACAGACTGACTCTTTGGCATGTGTGATCTCTCTACTTACTGTTTGGCAAGAGGTGTGGTCTCCACTCATCGCACAGACCAAGTCTGGCAAGAGGTGTGGTCTCCAGTCTCCACACAGACCATGTCTGGCAAGAGGTGTGGTCTCCATTCTCCACACAGACCATGTCTGGCAAGAGGTGTGGTCTCCATTCTCCACACAGACCATGTCTTGCAAGAGGTGTGGTCTCCACTCTCCACACAGACCATGTCTGGCAAGAGGTGTGGTCTCCACTCACCACACAGACCATGTCTGGCAAGAGGTGTGGTCTCCACTCTCCACACAGACCATGTCTGGCAAGAGGTGTGGTCTCCACTCACCACACAGACCATGTCTGGCAAGAGGTGTGGTCTCCACTCACCACACAGACCACGTCTTGCAAGAGGTGTGGTCTTCTCACCACACAGACCATGTCTGGCAAGAGGTGTGGTCTATACACAGACCATGTTTAGCATGTGTGGTTTCTCAACAAAACATTGTTAGCATGAGTTGTGGCCCGGCTCGTTCAGTGGCACCATCTGGAGTGTGGATCACCACTGAATTATTTCAGACACAAATAAAAGCACACTAAAAAGCACCCCACCAACATATTATCAAATAAAGTTCTCCTAATAACTAATGGTCTTCTTAAATGCAGAGGGCAAAGGTCGAAGAAAGGGGATGAACCAAAGGTAGAGAGGAGACCTAGGGACTTCACTTGACAACACAAACACTTACAACACACAAACACTTACAACACACAAACACTTACAACACACAAACACTTACAACACTCAAACACTTACAACACTCAAACACTGACAACACTCAAACACTGACAACACACAAACACTTACAACACACAAACACTTACAACACACAAACACTTACAACACACAAACACTTACAACACACAAACACTTACAACACTCAAACACTTACAACACACAAACACTTACAACACACAAACACTTACAACACACAAACACTGACAACACACACACACTGACAACACTCAAACACTTACAACACACAAACACTGACAACACTCAAACACTTACAACACACAAACACTGACAACACTCAAACACTGACAACACTCAAACACTTACAACACTCAAACACTGACAACACTCAAACACTTACAACACACAAACACTTACAACACACAAACACTTACAACACACAAACACTTACAACACACAAACACTTACAACACACAAACACTTACAACACTCAAACACTTACAACACACAAACACTTACAACACTCAAACACTTACAACACACAAACACTGACAACACTCAAACACTTACAACACACAAACACTTACAACACACAAACACTTACAACACTAAAACACTCACAACACACAAACACTTACAACACACAAACACTTACAACACACAAACACTTACAACACACAAACACTGACAACACTCAAACACTGACAACACTCAAACACTTACAACACTCAAACACTGACAACACTCAAACACTGACAACACTCAAACACTGACAACACTCAAACACTGACAACACTCAAACACTGACAACACTCAAACACTGACAACACTCAAACACTGACAACACACAAACACTGACAACACTGAAACACTTACAACACTCAAACACTGACAACACTCAAACACTGACAACACTCAAACACTGACAACACTCAAACACTGACAACACTCAAACACTGACAACACTCAAACACTTACAACACTCAAACACTGACAACACTCAAACACTGACAACACTCAAACACTGACAACACTCAAACACTTACAACACTCAAACACTGACAACACTCAAACACTGACAACACTCAAACACTGACAACACTCAAACACTTACAACACTCAAACACTGACAACACTCAAACACTGACAATACACAAACACTGACAACACTCAAACACTTACAACACACAAACATTACTATGTTAATACCAATCTCTGCATGTTAAGTTAAATATCACCATCAATTAGTCACTGTTAATATCGTAATCAGTTTTCACGAGCCCACTAGACCGTGCATGAAATCAAACAGTACTGACTTGTTTCACCTTCTTAAAGAACAGTACAAGAAACAGCTGTTTGAAAATATTGTATACAGATTTAAATTCACACTGCACAGCTTGCTTATAAATGCTGAAATCGTTTTTAAACAGATCAATACCAAGGAAACGAGATATATATCACACCAAATCTACAATAAAAGGCCTACTTAGACAAAGTTTTAGTGTGACGAACTGTGACAATTTTAATCTCCAGAACCTGTCGACTGAACGCAAAAGACCTGACAATTTTTGTTTGTTGTTTTCAGGTGCGTCAAACGTTTCCTGACGGCGAGGCATTAAACGGTTCCGATGACGTTCACGCCGTAATAAAAGTGATAAAAGAATACGCCTTCAAAATGGCACGTCACAACCAGGTGGTTTATGGGAGATAATTTCACAGTCGGTCCAAGGTGGCAGGCCCAGTTGCGAATACACGTCGGAGAGGAACAAAGGGAACTATCCATTTAAAAAGGTCACTCATTAAAACAACCATTTAATACATGTCGTGGCCTTTGCCGCGTTATTAATTATTCACCGACCGTGCCATCCCCATCAATCCTACCGTTCTCATCGAGGCAAAACACAACGAATAAAGGCACTGTAGTTGATTAAAGGTTCGTCCGAGACTGAATGGTTCAGTTGGCATGGTGGAAATTGCCTGCCTCTGTGTCCTTGGGAAAGCTTTCATATGATCACATATTCACTAAAAAACACCAACAGCTCGTTTGGAATGGAAGTGACAGGGCTGGGATAACCGGTCGTCGCACGGGAAAACGCAATTTCCTAGTTTCCCCCAGGAGATGGACAGACCCAGTTGATGGGTCACCTGTGTGCTTGTGACAGTCTAATTAATGAAATCCCTCTGGAACTGGAGTGAGTTATGAAAACTTTATCATTACCTGGTGGTATCGTAGCATACACGTTTACCAAATGTCAACTCTTGCTGTTGCCTAGCAACACAACAACAGGATGAGCATGCTCTAAGTCAATGTATACAGTTTTCTCAGGATACACACATTTTTACTCAAGTGACATAACTACATGCAATTACTATAGATCTTTTGTCCTATAAATAACTTACACAAATTTCCGCTGCCTAAGAGTGCTAGTTTGTAAGCCATTGTCTGGACTGTGACGTAAATTATTTTTCCAGTAGATTCCAGTGCCAAATTGCTATTGTATAAATGACTGAATACAGCTATGAATATGGAGCTGGAAACTGAGGCTGTAGTTTGAAAAGAATGTTTTCATAATGCAGTAATGACAGAAATGGAGGTTAACTTGAAAGTGTTCTGGAAAGAAGGTTGTGACGAACCAGTTAAAGTAGGCTCTGGACCGTGTCACTAATATTATCACATTATAATAAGTTCTTATGCACTAAAAAACCAGATTTTACTCTTTCAAAAATTCAACTTTGTTCCTTATCAATGACCCTGTATACTGGTAACTATCACAAGGACCGCCCCACTGAGAGTTTCATTGGTGTGTCACTGAAATAATGTCCCCAGATAACTATTACCAGGACCTCCCCACTGACAGATTCACTGGTGTGTCACTGAAATAATGTCCCCAGATAACTATTACCAGGACCTCCCCACTGAGAGATTCACTGGTGTGTCACTGAAATAATGTCCCCAGATAACTATTACCAGGACCTCCCCACTGACAGATTCACTGGTGTATCACTGAAATAATGTACCCAGATAACTATTACCAGGACCTCCCCACTGAGAGATTCACTGGTGTGTCACTGAAATAATGTCCCCAGATAACTATTACCAGGACCTCCCCACTGAGACACTTTTCACTGGTGTGTCACTGAAATAGTGTCATTGGCAATGGGTTTCTGCATTTTAAAAATGCTCCTTAAAGTTAACAACAGACTGCTTAATGGTGGCTTTGTTCCACATGAGTTCACGTCTCAGTTGTGAAACAGTCCATTTGTTGTATGAACCGAACACAAAATAAATGATTGAAGAGAATAGCTGGTTTTCTGGATGACTAGTTGTATTCTGGAATGCCGAACAAATGATGGGAGATAACAGGGAATGACTAATTGTTACAATAGCGAACTTCACACCATATAGAAATTATTACCACAACTCTACGAGACAAATATAACTGTGACCCTACACATAAAACCGTTCATTTCACATACATTTTCCCACCGCTCGACGTCACACACGGGTTGTGGAAGCACAGAACCGATGTAAACTTAGTGATTTACACAACCGTGTGTGGCGCTTCAGTTTTATATCAAAACGTTTGACGTCATCGTAGCACAGGTGCTCAAACACAAGTGTCTAGTGTTTATATTTGGGCACAGAATGCACTATAAACCTTGACGATAAGTCACGGGGATGTTGTCCTTTAGAACTGACCACAACATCTGGTCAACTTGTGGTCACTGCCGCAGCGTCAGAGGACGGACCGGAGACGTAAATCCCCTGGCAGCTGTCCCACGATCGATTAGGCAAAAAGGCCATAAAACCATAAGGTTATGTCCACTTATTTCTTAAACATCACGTCCAGCATCGTTTCGGCCAGACCGCATGCATTTGGTGCTCAGGTAAGTGATTAATTGGGCATTTTCACGGAAACTAGGTGGCTTGCACTTGGTACGTGTAGGTCAAGTTGCCCAGTGGACAGTTGAACAGTGGACAGTCAGTCGCCTAATAGACACTTGCCCAGTGGTCAAATAAAAAAATTGGACACTTGCTCAATGACCACAAATTTCCATAAATGTAATAAAAAAGTCCCTAACCGAAACAGATAATTTAATTTATACTTATAAATAGTTTATTTATTTTATTACATTTCATGATTTTATTCAATTTATGGAATTTTTTGCCACTCTTAAATCAACTGTCCATAGTTTTACCATTGACCAACTGTCCTCTAGGAAACTGTCCGCTGGGCAACTGTCCTCTAGGAAACTGTCCGCTGGGCAACTGTCCTCTAGGAAACTGTTAACTGGTTCAGGTTTTTTAGTCAAGACAATATGTTACCAGCCTTAAAATGGCCTGGCTGATTTGTTTATTCGTGTAAAATTTTACATTGCACATTTAAAGTACTTCAGTGTATATATCTGTACACACACTCACTCAAAATCATAACATACAGACAAAGGTATAATGGACACAAATGCTAAGACACCCTGTTTAAATTGAACCGCGTCCAATACAAGAGATGTGAGGGCACCTGTCTCAAGTTCACAGTTAGAGCTGACAGCATCTGGGCATATAGAAAGGTTTAGGACATGTACATTTTTTATTAATGCATTTGAGACAATGGCAGATGTTACTAAAATTATAAATAATCTGATGTAACTTATGGCATTGTGATAAAATCTGTACCACTATCTTGCGACCTTTTTAAAAAGGTCACTATAATCACCTGGATTTAAACCACTACTGATCTGTCCCCATCTTCAGCAACCACACTGACCACAGTTTGCAGTGGACACAGCCCTGGATAACTATGGACTGGTCAATTTATCCTCTGGTCAACATCGTGTATGTTTTTGTTGAACTATCTGAGAAGCAGATTAAGGTTGTGGTCCATCCACCCCTACACCCGTCCATCCACCCCTACACCCATCCGTCCACCCCTACACCCGTCCGTCCACCCTACACCCGTCCGTCCACCCTACACCCGTCCGTCCACCCCTACACCCGTCCGTCCACCCCTACACCCGTCCCTCCACCCCTACACCCGTCCATCCACCCCTACACCCGTCAGTCCACCCCTACACCCGTCCGTCCACCCCTACACCCATCCGTCCACCCCTACACCCATCCGTCCACCCCTACACCCGTCCGTCCACCCCTACACCCGTCCGTCCACCCCTACACCCGTCCGTCCACCCTACACCCGTCCGTCCACCCCTACACCCGTCCATCCACCCCTACACCCGTCCATCCACCCCTACACCCGTCCATCCACCCCTTCACCCGTCCATCCACCCCTACACCCGTCCATCCACCCCTACACCCGTCCATCCACCCCTTCACCCGTCCATCCACCCCTACACCCGTCCATCCACCCCTACACCCGTCCATCCACCCCTACACCCGTCCATCCACCCCTTCACCCGTCCATCCACCCCTTCACCCGTCCATCCACCCCTACACCCGTCCATCCACCCCTACACCCGTCCATCCACCCCTACACCCGTCCATCCACCCCTACACCCGTCCATCCACCCCTACACCCGTCCATCCACCCCTACACCTGTCCATCCACCCTACACCTGTCCATCCACCCCTACACCTGTCCATCCACCCCTACACCCGTTGGATGGGCTCGGTTCGTTTCAGACGGGTGTAAAAATAGGACTGACATTTTGTGAAATATAACCAGAAACCTAGAACTGCACCCCATTTGATGCTGGCCAAAAACCCACTTTGATTTGCTCCCTTTCGTTGAAGCTAACCAAATAACACCTTTAGGATCACAAAAAACCTACACCAAAAACAGAACCCGCATCCCTAAATATGTGCGAGGTAATTTTATATTCAGCCCCTAAAGTCTGTGTGTTTGTCACTGAATGTTATAAAAATGCTGATAGGAATATTGCTTTTTCCAGTTAAGAAATATAGAAAGACTAAGAACACAAAGTGACGTCAGCAGTAGTCTAGATTAAATATCAGAAAGTCCTGAATCCCACAGAGGACTGTAAAGGAAAGGAAAAAATTACCAGCTGATTGCACGAGTGTTACCAAAATGTTTAACTATAAAATCAACATAAGCATCAGGAGAGGTGAATATACATCTACTTCTAGACAACAATCAGTTGGACTTCTGATAAGTGAAACACTTCAGTAGACGCCCACCTACTATCTGGAGTGAATTCTCCAGATGGCAATCTTATTAAAATCTTGCCAACCATTAAAATCTTGTCAACCAAACAATGGAAATAATATCACTTTGTTGAATTTAGTCGATACACCCAATGCTTGCATTGTGTACAGTAATGGCTATATTTAGTTATTAAGTGAAATTATTTCCATCGTCAGCTTGTTGAACACGAACTGTGGAGAGTGCAGGATGCAAGGAACACAACCCCTCGCCTTATCTCCCAGTCACCTTGGAGTGACAAGGACATTTGTAACACACCCAACAGCTTCCATCCTTCGTCACGGAGCATGCGAAAGGTGCCTAATATAAAAACGAACCTATCTATTATGCGTGCTCCGGGCCGGAAGAGATTTATTTGCCACATCTCCGTGTGTACGTACGCGTGTGTACGTACGCGCTCCTGCGTACAGCAACTGCCAGAAGTACTTGATGACATGGCCGTCATTATCGTCACTTCGAGCGATCAGTCTAAGTGCTTTACAAAGAGTCGTTTATTGATTGTCAATGCCGGGAACATAACCAATCGCTCAGCTCATGGGGTGAACTCAACCAGGCTAGTATGACATCAATCATTAGTTAGTATGTATGTTGGTGTAATCAGTATCTAACTGCCTGTGATGATTCTTGGAGGACTAATTAGTAGCTAACTGCCTGCAATATATATTGATTAATTAGTTAGTAATAGCCTGTGGTGTATATTGGAATAATTAGTAGCTAATTGCCTGCAATATATATTGATTAATTACTTAGTAATTGCCTGTGGTGTATATTGGAATAATTAGTAGCTAACTGCCTGCAATGTATATTGATTAATTAGTTAGTAATTGCCTGTGGTGTATATTGGAATAATTAGTAGCTAACTGCCTGCAATGTATATTGATTAATTAGTTAGTAATTGCCTGTGGTGTATATTGGAATAATTAGTAGCTAACTGCCTGCAATGTATATTGATTAATTAGTTAGTAATTGCCTGTGGTGTATATTGGAATAATTAGTAGCTAACTGCCTGCAATGTATATTGATTAATTAGTTAGTAATTGCCTGTGGTGTATATTGGAATAATTAGTAGCTAACTGCCTGCAATGTATATTGATTAATTAGTTAGTAATTGCCTGTGGTGTATATTGGAATAATTAGTAGCTAACTGCCTGCAATGTTTAACCGACTAATTAGCAGCTAACTGCCTGTGGTTTATATTGGAATAATTAGGAGCTAACTGCCTGCAATGTATTTTTTGACTAATTAGTTGGTAAATGCCTGTGGTGTGTTCACTGTACGGTCATTTGCAAAAGCTTAAGACCAGGCACGATTTGTTGAAGACATTTGACAAAACTATGGTTTGTGGCCTTCACATAACATTATATCAGTTTATTTCTCCAAATAACCATAGTACAACATAACATGAAATGTTATGTTTCATGTTGAGTTCTGTCAATGTTTTTACTCCTCAATGCAGTGAGGCTGCCTTTGCTGTCAATGACCACCTGGGTGTGATGAGGCATGCTAGAAACCACAGATAACAGCCATGCAGTAAAATGCTTTAAAATCGTGCCTGGTCTTAAACTTTTGCAAATGACTGTATTAGAATAGTTAGCAGCTAACTGCCTGTGACTAAACCACCTGTAATGAATGCTGAAGTAATGAACAGCTGTCTGTGGTGTACGTTGGTGTAACCAGTAAGTAACTTATGTGTTGTACGTTGGAGTTATTAGTAGCTAATCCACTGTATTGTATGTTGGGAGTAATTTGTAGCTACCTATTTGTGACGGATGTTGGAGTACTGGTAATTAGTAGCTAATTGCCTGTGATGTGTTCAAGTAACCAGTAGGTAACTGTCTGTGTTGTATGTTACAGTAATCAGTAGCTAATTGCCTGTTTTTTGTCTGTGTAATTACTAATATTTAGTAGCTGTCTGTGATGTACATTGGCATAATTAGTAGCTAACTACTACAACATATTTTTTTTGGAACGTTTATTTATTTATAATATTTAATTACTACAATAAAACACTTGGTTCTACATGTTGTAAAAGCTGCACATCTTAAACAAGACCACGTACTTTTGGGAATATCTAGCGGTCAAGGGTTGCGATGACGTCACATTTTGACTGGACGCTATTTTTTTGTTAACAAATGCAGGTGTCCTAACAATAACAATTTCCGTTTCACAAAGTGTCAAAAATTAGTTCTTCAGCTGACCACTGGAAATTCTTGTGCCAGCCACTTGATTGGATCTACGAGTGGTGCGTGGGTTGTCTTGTTGTGTTTGATATATAACTAGGCACTGTGCGCATCTGGCCAGCGAGCACGCATCCGCGTAGTTGACTGATTTCTAATCATCCACACCTACGAGTAAACAACAGTTCCGTTGGATGACTACAGGGGCATGTCGCGATTTTGCATGTTTAATCAGCATCCATCTTGATATTTTATCACATATTGCGTTGTGAAAAAACGGCAGACTTCACGATATTCTGATGAGAACCTCTGAACAAATGACAGGTTTCGGCTGAGAATAGAACGAGACGGAGGGAACTGCTGTGGGTGGCAATGTGCACAGGTGAATCTTGTGAAGAGCCTGGGTTGAAATCAATCTATCAGGGGCCATCAAGGTATTGCACACACAGGATGGCCTAAGGACACATCCTGCCAAGAATATTCTGGACTAAACTAGTTGGTAAGACTGGCTGAAGTGATACTGAAACATTTAATTTCCCGCTTTCTTTTTAATTTAAAACATGGATCAATGAAATGTTATTAAGTGCACATTAAAGTTAGTGTTTACATTTTTATTTCTCTATGTATACATGCATGCAAATAACCATGCATGCTTCATTTGTATATGATATACACAGTGTTACACACAAACACGCACACACAGTGTCACAAACAGTGTCACACACAGTGTCACACACAGTGTCACACACAGTGTCACACACAGTGTCACACACAGTGTCACACAGTGTCACACAGTGTCACACTGTGTCACACTGTGTCACACAGTGTCACACACATTGTTCTGTGTTTTCAACCAAAACAACAGTGTGACCCAAACTCCTGGCTCGGAAATTCAAACATAACAGGACATTCTCACACGCATGAATACATTCTCACACGCATGAATCCACTCTCACACGCATGAACTGCACCGGAACACCTTCACATGTGACAGAGACGCAACAGTCATCACTCTTGCCCACAACTCATTTCGATAGGAAACAAACCATTTCCGGTGCGAGGCGGACGGAAGGACAACAGTCTTTAATTGCAACAGACTAACAGACTCAGCACTGGAACAGAAGGCTGCGGCCAGCTCCACAGTGTCAACACAACATCCGTCTTCAGGTGGACACACGTTTGCGGTACAGGCGAGTCAAGGGTCAAGCCGGCTGTGACACATATACGAGTGCAGGGAGGAACAATTCACTGACCAAGGACAACGCGATGACACGTCACTAAATCAGGCGGTGTGACTGTGACGCTTGTGGACATTGACAGGTCGAGGGCAGAGAGGTATTAACTGTGGCGGACCACGAGTTATAAATGTAACAGACAATTGAACTGAGGAGGAGGCATGAAATATTGCTTTATGACGCACACGTCAGATGTTTCGCCAATTTACCAATATGTCTTCAACGGGGTCGTTTTAATTGTTCATATATTGCTGTCATTTGCTTTTACCTGATCAACATCTGTACATGTCCAGAACAGCAGCGTTCTATTGTTTTATGTGTTACAGAGAAACCTTCCTATTAGGGTCACCCTTGAGTTATTGTATATATTATGGCGAAACCTTTCTATTAGGATCACCCTTGGGTTTTTATATGTATTACAGCAAAACCTTTCCATTAGGATCACCCTTGGGTTATTTTATGTATTACAGCAAAGCCTTTCTATTAGGGCCACCCTAGGGTCATTGTATGTATTACAGCAAAACCTTTCCCTTAGGGCCACCCTCAGGTTATTATATGTATTACAGCAAAACCTTTCCATTAGGATCACCATTGGGTTATTGTATGTATTACAGCAAAACCTTTCCATTAGGGCCACCCTTGGGTCATTTTATGTATTACAGCAAAACCTTTCTATTAGGATCACCCCTGGCACTGAACAGGTGACCTAATAGCAATGTGACCATATTAGTGGGACCAATTTCATACAATCCACCGTTACATTACACATGACTTGTGAATTTCACATGTGACTTTAATTGCAACGTGACCATAAAACCAGGTTTGACAGCACTGTTAAATGTATGCGGCCGTAGTTACTGAATGCAAGTTGTCTCATGACGTAGACAAGTTACTAAATTTATATAACACCCAGATAACCATTCACTGCATATAACGAGCAGATAGGTCTTGTATTGTAAAATTAATGAGCTTTTTTCAGTTTCCCACAGTAAACAAACATCTAATTATCCTAATGCATTTCTGATAAGTACTCAACGTTTCTACGTGGTCTACTTTGTGACTGGCCAAGCTATAAATAAATGTATAAATACATTTGAAATGGCAACCGCTGCAGCTGACGTGGACACAGAAGTCTGACTCATTCTGTGTGACACCTGGCATGGTTCGGACAGTCCACAGACTACTGGCCGGCAACTGATACTAATGACCACGGATGATTTGTCACCTGTTTAAGTGCATTCAACGTCACATACATCCACAGAAACCTCCAAAGATGCTGCACTGCTATTGTCAACGCATGGCATTTTCGTTCCATTTTTCGTGCTGTAGATTTTCTTTGTTGTAACTGTTTGTTCTATACGTTGGTCAAATGAACACTTCTGATTACCAACCTGTGCCTTAACTGGGTCTATATTAGTGAAGTCAAGGAACCGCATATGTGTACCATCACTACAAAGAGGTTTAGTGCATTTACTACACTACCATAATTGCGTTATACCCCAATCTCAGTGTACTGAGTGTATTGTAACTGAATGTAATACAATATCATCCGATAGCATAAACTCTGGCTGCATGAAAATGACTTAATCAAACTTTAAAAAAATCTAAGAAAAGGAGGTTTCACATAGATATAGGACCCAGCTCAACAACCAAACCTTTTTATAATTTCCTATATCTGATAAAACAACTGCCAAAAGAAAGAAAATTGTGCACTTGAATTTCAAAAAATTGTACACAGGAATATCTTAATGTCCCAGATGTGTGATGATTTCATGAAGCTTTTGCTAGGCAACGGGTCATGTGATGTACGAGTCTAGTTCTGTTGCTTATCAGGGCAGTGTATGTGATCGACAACAATTTACAACTCGAACATAATACTGGTGGTTCCCTCTTGTGATTCGTGACAGAGAACTGTATCTGTAAGTACTTCCCAAATATAACAGATGAGTTCTTATTATAAGACTGCTCAAGGTGAAACTGTCCAACTGAACACCAGCTCGCCTTCTCTGGGAAACATTAAGCCACACTATAATTAATGCACAAAGCCAACTCATAAACAAATATCCAACACTGTCCATAGCCAGTTACTCGGCTGAATGAACTGGTGAATGAACTTGCCAAGGTTCGACATGGTAGATAGTATTCATACCCGGGTTTTCCTAGTCGAGAGTTCAACGCTCCAGTTATAGCCTTGGTTACCCAGGCTCCGTGAGATGGCAGTACTTTTAACCCCCTCAACTCTGCTTGGGGTGTTAATGGGCTGCAGTTGTAACCGCCAGGGCGTCCTTACTCAGATTAGGGTAGAGACGCTGATTGGTTCTCAGGCCGAATTTGAAATAACAAATTAAATAACGATACTTTTTTTTATCCAATAATGCTGTATTACAAAAACTATTCAAAATTAAACTTATACCAACACAAAATAAATAGTAATACAAATTTCCAGTTGTTTATAAAATAAGAATTATGGCAGGATTAAACAGTATCTGTGAGATGGCAGCATTGTTTAGCCCCACACGGATAATATTCAAAAGCCAGCAAAGTCACCAGACTGTCTTCTCGGCATAGTTCCACAGCCGACCGACAGTCGGTGAAGCGAGATTACTCCAGTTACTCATCAAGACTACTCCAGTTACTCATCAAGACTGCTCCAGTTACTCATCAAGACTGCTCCAGTTACTCATCAAGACTGCTCCAGTTACTCATCAAGACTGCTCCAGTTACTCATCAAGACTGCTCCAGTTACTCATCAAGACTGCTCCAGTTACTCATCAAGACTGCTCCAGTTACTCATCAAGACTGCTCCAGTTACTCATCAAGACTGCTCCAGTTACTCATCAAGACTGCTCCAGTTACTCATCAAGACTGCTCCAGTTACTCATCAAGACTGCTCCAGTTACTCATCAAGACTGCTCCAGTTACTCATCAAGACTGCTCCAGTTACTCATCAAGACTGCTCCAGTTACTCATCAAGACTGCTCCAGTTACTCATCAAGACTGCTCCAGTTACTCATCAAGACTGCTCCAGTTACTCATCAAGACT
This sequence comes from Oasisia sp. SBJ-2009, assembly GCA_964017155.1. Classification (NCBI taxonomy): domain Eukaryota; kingdom Metazoa; phylum Annelida; class Polychaeta; order Sabellida; family Siboglinidae; genus Oasisia; species Oasisia sp. SBJ-2009. The sequence continues at coordinate 8,368,197 of OZ024854.1, forward strand.
GCTCCAGTTACTCATCAAGACTGCTCCAGTTACTCATCAAGACTGCTCCAGTTACTCATCAAGACTGCTCCAGTTACTCATCAAGACTGCTCCAGTTACTCATCAAGACTGCTCCAGTTACTCATCAAGACTGCTCCAGTTACTCATCAAGACTGCTCCAGTTACTCATCAAGACTGCTCCAGTTACTCATCAAGACTGCTCCAGTTACTCATCAAGACTGCTCCAGTTACTCATCAAGACTGCTCCAGTTACTCATCAAGATTACTCCAATTACTCATCAAGACTACTCCAATTACTCATCAAGACTGCTCCAGTTACTCATCAAGACTGCTCCAGTTACTCATCAAGACTGCTCCAGTTACTCATCAAGACTGCTCCAGTTACTCATCAAGTCTGCTCCAGTTACTCACCCACTACGGGAACACCAGCCTGAGTGTGTAGTCACATGACTCACACCCCCAGCCATAACTCCAGGACGTTTACGCATTTCACACTTTTCTCTCGTCTCGCCAGCACCACAGAGAAGCAGTTATCCAGAATCTAAACAGTGTTTACTATTTTAACCATCATCACATTAGTTCGTACTTACTGATGCCGACGGTGGCGACCCCTGGATCATCAACATCGACGAGGTAGCTGTTGCGTTCGGAGAGGTAGTCCTCAGCCAGCGGGTTCCAGTCCGCCGGCAGATCACTGGCCCCTTACAACAACAACAAATACACATCGATACATTGTATGACTTGGCGCCTGATTGAATGTTTAATCATAACATATTGTCTCCGGCTGTAACACTGTGGCTTGGTGGTATTTGTCTTTTAAACAAGTTCCAGATATTAGCACTGTTGACTAACGTTGCAAACGATGCCAACATTTGGCAGCACATAACACATGCATTCACTGAGATGGTGGACCACTGAGATGACATAAACATTCATTCATCGTTGTCACATTGTGTAATTGTAGACATGAAATCTACATGCATAGTTTATTGCATACTAAGAAATGAATACTAAGAAACTCATGAGTTCCTTCGGTAATATTTTGTAACCAGATCATGCAGACTAGACCACTTTGTTTCGGAAAAAAACCAGTTTTGTTTGAGGTTTTATGCAACTAACATCATCGCTAAATCTTAGCATGATAGACATTGCTGTATCATCGTGAATCTGTGTGCAATTGACGCAATCAAACACAGATGTCTCAGCCTGGGCTGGCCACAAATTCAGACTATTCCACACCTTTCTTGCCGAGAAAAAACTGTACAATATTGACTAAACTAATCAACCAATGTATCTTATATCCATGGTCACACATGTTTACGAGAACATCAGGAGTCTGTCTGGTGCCTGGCACCACTGCACTGGTCAGACTGCCGATAGCAAGGCCCTGTCCTGGTAGCGACACGATAGTGTCTATTGTGTCATAGTGACATGGTGTCACACTGACATGTCACTGTTAAATTTACATACATGTCATTGTGTCATACTGACATGTCATGCTATACACTGGTACACTAGGTGTCATTCTAGAGCTGTCTTATTAAGAACTGATTGTAAAAACAGGGGATATTGCTTGAAAGATGAGCAGAGACAGAGAGCCGTCAGATTATATCAGATGGCATCTCGTTATTGAACCAAAGGACAAGTGTTATGGCTGACATGCCCTATATGACAGACATGGTGACAACCAACAAACAAGTCTTACGATTGATATGATGACGACAAGTCTTATAATTCACACGCCCTAACGAACAGACACAATAACAAGTCTTATGGTTGACATGCCCTATATGACAGACATGGTGACAAGTTTTACAATTGACATTCCTTATGGGACAGACACGATGACAAGTCTTATGGCTACTATTAACCTGAGTACTAGATGCCTTACAGGACCCACATGAAGACATATTCCATGGTTGACGTGCCCTATTGAGACACAGTGACTAGTGTTATGACCGACTCCCCCAGTGCATAGACACCATAAACATAGCTAAACGTTGACGACACGTGTGCCCTATATAAACTCAAAAAAACTCCAGAGACCGTAAGAAAAACAAGCCCTCATAAAGACCCTCAGTGAAGATCATTTCTGTGCTTCCTGACAGTTGCATTAGGTCGAGACTGAAGCAATCAGGGAGGGATACGACAGAATAAACGCCAGCCGGGCCATTAAGAGGGCAGTAAACGACATAGACTTCTTCTATTTCTTCCCGCTGCTATTTATTACCACATTACCTCCGCGGCTGTGGTCACTGAATTAGTCTCGAAAACAGCCCAATATTCATCACGATTACAATCCTAATCTTAGCTGTCAGACAAGGAGACGATAGTCTGCAGTGTCTTGTTTGTAATTACATAACTCTTGCTTTTGTAGTTTCACATTATGGGGTTTGATTGCACAATATCAATGTAACGAAAAAAAGACTAGCTTCATGAATCTTTTTGCATGCAAAGGTTAGCTTGCTAAGAAGTGTGCTGCTAGAATATTTAAATTAATTAAAACTTCGGTTAGCATACATGTGTAATTAATTCAATTTTGAAATACGCAATAAGCCCAAATAGTATTATGAGAACCCACGCATATCATTTCAAATCCACGTATTTTGGCTTGTCGCTTTTAAATATTATTGCACTGTAAAAAGTATTCAAAAATTTGTAATTTAATTAACAAAGTAACATTTGATCGTATCTACACATGTATAAAACAGTGGGTTTTTGATACATAAACACAGACAGACAAAGACTAAATACAGATATCTTACTGTCTATATCACCCATTTGCCATAAGCCTATTCTTTTCTTTATGTAATTGTACACAGTGGACCACTGTATCATTTAAAAATATTGCTACGGTTGGATATTTTATTATTGATGACATCCCCAGCATTGACACATCACACAGACACTGGCGAGACAGTCCATCACGTACAGGCCAATAGCGGGAAACTATATCTCCAAGTCTTGAAGTACCCCGGTAATCAAAATCATGTCTTTAGCGTGCTAAGTGCCTGCACGGAAGCAATTCCCATCAATCACAGCCATTATTGGCCAGTTTCGCTTATTTCAATAACAAACCAGTGTCATGTGAGCCACTTAGTTAATTAATACTGATCCATCCGATTTGCCTCCCCATCAGTTGTGCCAATGATACTCATTAATGTGGGTTGCAAACCTCAACCTATTAGACAACTCGGTGTCCAGCTGGGCCCTCTCTGAGTTCACCTGTCTTTTCAGGTTTAATTAGCCACTTTGACCCGTCACTAGCAGGTCCTGATGGTCACAGTAAGCCCCCGGCTTAGTCGTAATAGTGTCACATGTAAGTGTGTGAAGTGTAACACACTTACGCATACATGTTACAATGCTAACACTATGCACTGTTAACACACATACAACATACATGATTTTGTATGAATTTTCACTCTGAATGAAAAGAATATAAATTTTTAGTATCCATTCTATCAACTATTTTATTATTTATATATTCATTTATTATTTTTAGCTTGCAGTATATTATACCGATACTTATTAGAACTGTTATATTAGTTTTATTATCATTAGTACTTTTGATTTTTTTTTAATTCATTGTGCGTTTTTCTATTTTATTGTTTAAAAACTGAAGTAATGCTGTAATGTGCCTCTGAATGGCTACTAAGTCAAGATTTATGCTGCAGAAACATTCTATGAATTATTACTATTATCATCAATCCTTCAAACCAGCATTTCCACATTGTTGTTTCAGGATATCTGGTTACTGATGTTTTCCCGCCAAGGTAACATCGGGGCTATTATTTGGCCTTATCTATCATCTCCTGCATACAATGTCCATTCCCGGAACTGACCATGTGGTCACTTAAGGTCAGTCTTTCAATGTCAGCTTACAAATAGATGGTCATCGGCTAGAAAGGTTTCTTAGAACTAATAATCCATTGTCACAGAAATACTGACCCCATTATCCAAATGGTCAGTCACTCACTCAGAATCACAACAGTCAAACGCCTCAAACCTCCACGTCACTGATATTATTTGGTGGATTTCAGACAGAGAACATGATAAAAAAAATTACATTATCTTCTTTTCACCAAATGAATACGTAATAATAGGCTCACTGAAGGCACACTAGTTTTCTGTGATCATAGTAAATGGGTAGAATTCACTGGATCAATTGTTTTTGTTAAAGTGGATTAGTCCCTTTTAATGTCTGTTTTGTGATCAGGGAAAATGTGGTATGAATACAGGCATAATCGATTTTAAACACAATTTTTTTTAGAAAATTCCAATTGGCCTAAACAACACTAAAATCCACAGGTTTACTCTGTTCTATAAAAAGGACGGATTAAAGCCTCTAAACAAACTGACAACCAAACCATGAATGGCGTGTGGATGTCATGTGTGTTTATAGCTCGCTGCTGGAAATTACGACATTGCCCTTTTGGTACAATTAACACCTGTTTAGTATCAGTGAAACTGATATAAAGTATTTTATAGGGGCAGGTGGGGCCCGCCCGCACGCCTCCCTGGGGGAGCATCATTCAATTATTAATACCTATGATCAAACATATTCCACGAGAATTATGAGATACTATTAATAGTAATTTAGATCACGTTTTCCTTTTGACTGTTAAAAATGTTGTGACATTTACACTGAACAGACAGTATAATTCGTGCAATCATGCATGACATTCGTTGAACCATGTCTACTTGCTTGTAGTTAGCCACATAAAGGTTGTGTTTACCTGTTGTCTCCTTTGTGGCTTTCTCGGCAGGTGCTGAAATGACAATAAAGAGGGTGACAAATAGAAACATAAATTACATGTCACATTCTACACCTGTGTCCTGGAAATATTTCACGATACAGTAATCGGAGTAAAATATTGATTTCACAGTGATGCGTTTGTTGTGACCATGCCATATTTACAACCACATTTATACTATATTTCATTTATACATACAGTGTATATATTTTAAAATATGCAATTCATTGTGTTAATCCAGTAATAAAGAATAACTACATACACATATAATAGCATCAATCAATTTACCAGTTCCAGAAAATCTATAACTTAATTAAAATCAATTATCCAACAGAATATCAATATTCGTGTGGGCATATCAATATGATGATGTTTATACTGATGTACATCTTTCAAGTTCATTGCCAAGTTTTTAAAACAGTATTCTGAGCAGTGTACAGAATGTGATTGTGCCAAACAAGTTCAAACTAAATTTGTTATCTCTGTACAAAACGTGAATGTGTAAATTAGGCTGGGACAAAAAGTAAATGTCACTCTGTCAAAACACGTGTTCTGGTTAATGCACAATTGCGTGACTGTGCATCCTCCAGTAAACATGCATACACGGTTGTTTTTGCACAGTACAAACCTCTCATTAAATATTTATTTGCAATTACCCCGGTACATATAACACACAAAACTGGGCCACTCATTATGCAGTTTATTTTAATCATATAATTGAAAACCTGATTAAATAACAAACATCTAAATCACCCATTTCAACATGGAAACAACCAGATGACCCTCAATTTAGTCACCTTGGTAATACAGCTACCTTTCAATTAAGGAAACCTTAGGACTGTCCTAAATTGTATCTTTAACCATAGAGAATAGTCCCGCTAATACAGTCACATGGCTATTCATTTTTCTTTTTAACCAATCCCATAGGTGACCCTAATAGACAGGTTTACTGTATACTGAATGAAGGAATGAAGTAACAGCCGTGTGCGTACCAGTGTAGAGCTGAGCCTGGACGGCCACGACGGGGCCAGAGAACTTGGCGAGACCGAGTCGCACGAGTTCGTCGTTAATCCACACATCCTCTTCCTGGGCCGTATCCACGACGACGACCTCCAGGGGCCGGGAGTTGGTGGGACTGTGGGAGGAAACGTACAGCGAGTTACATCCCCGAGTCCGGAACTCTGAGGGTGTTAACCAACCCCACACCACAACGACAGGGGCTTTAAGGTGAATATGGCTGCGAGATAGGATATTTTGAAATGCATCATTTATTTTTACACTGCACCCAAGCTATAGATATATTTCTGAATAAAATGTTGAATTTTTGCCAACTCCTCCCCCCTCTGAAATCTAAAAATTTCAAGTCCGAAACTAAAAATGATATGGTATGAACTATGAACCCACATATTCTTCACAATCCATCTTTAGAACTTTATTTATTTATATTTTATTTTCAATTTAAAAACTTTCTAATCGTAAATATTTGACACTTGAACACATTAGTCCAAAGATGAAGCATAAAACCAATGTTTTATACGACTTGTGGAGTATAGTGTGCATTTGAAAGAAATCATATCTAGCTGCCATACATCCTATTAATAAACCATACGCAGATTCACCACATTGGCTGTATACATTCAGTGAGTCAAAAATTCCAAATAAAACAATATGCCCTGCAAAGATTCTTAGTTAGTATCAAATAGACTAAGCTGTAAAACCCCAAATGCTCTTACTATATTACAGCAAATATAAAATGAAAAATTACTTTAAAAAAGCTTTAAAATAACACAGAGCATGCAATTACCAGTTGATGGCTCCACTTAAATTCATTTTATAAATGCATTAAAGTGGTTTTGGATAAAAACAGATCAGTCAGTTGTGTGTGGTTCGGTTTAGAGTGAATACCAGCAAAGAGTGACACCTTCAATAAAAGCCACTTGAAGCCAACCATTATCGCTGGTAACTTACCGCAATACGTCTCCCTTGTCTGTCGTGTATGCAAACAATTTCTTGTCGAACCCTGTCAATTCGGTGAACTTCTGGGTGGCCTCTGTCGACCACTTGGTACCGTCCTGGGCGTCGTCCTTGACCCTGTCGCCGCCCGCCCCGCCATCCTCGGGGTCCAGGGGTTCGAGTGCCACCAGGCGGCAGCACACAGCCTGTGGTGCGAGCGTTGCAAACGCCGGAGGAAGAGGGTAGATTCGTTTCGGCGATAGCCACTCGCTGTTCCCAAAGTCAATGTAGAACACCTTCACCTTGGCCAATCTCCGCGACTTGTTTTCCGCCCTGCAGGTGTCGCCACTCTCCGTGACAGACCCGGACGACATTTCCTCGACCTCATACCGCTTCGAGACAATTTCAACTCGATAGAAGTCGTTGTCCTCGGAGAATTGCGCGCAGCAAATGTTGTTTAGATTGAGGGCATCGTCGCCTTCGAAGAACTTCCGGAGCATGACCTTATTGGCCGTCTTGTAATACTGGTTGAGGTCATGCATGAGCGAATCTATCGCGTCAGACGAGTTCTCCGTCACCAGGTGCACCCAGAAACGACTCGGCGATTCGATGTACGACATCAGGAAGGCAATGTTGTCGTTGGCAGCAACAGCGATCTCGGGAGGACTGTACACACGCTCCACAGCCTCACCAGGTGGCACCCCGAGCAGTGGCCCGGCGACTTCGGCATGAGCACTGTCATCGACGTTTGACACGTCCAGCAGGATCAGCGAGAGAGTTTGTGACTCTGAATTGTCAGCACCTGTATTCATGTCTCTGCTGACGTCATCGTCTGACACCTTGTCAGCAGCTGCTTCTTGGGGAGTGGTGTCATTATTCCTTTTCTCTCCCGTTTCCTCCTGCCCCCTCATCCCAGTTGCTTCACCCGTCACCTCCTGCGGGCGTTCCTCATCGGCTCCCTTATTCACCCCTGCACCCTCTGTGCTTCTGCCGTCTCTCCCCAGTGACACCTCCTCCCAGCTCCCTGCTCCTTCGTCTGCTCCCGTTCTCTCCGGCTCCTCCTCCTTCTTTCCATCTGCAACAGCAGTGACATCACCCTGGGCAATAGCCATCTCCCCGAGCTCACCCACAGTGTCAGTTTCTCCCACAGGTTGGGTGCTTCCCGTTCCCCCTTCCAAGCCTTTACCGGCTTCATTCGTATCCCTGTCAGGGCTTCCTCTGTGTTCCTCCTCGACCACGACATTGTCACGTGACTTCACGTCCAGTTCCAATACCTCGTCTGCAACAGTCTCCTCACACCCAGCCACCCCACCCCTCACTACACCCTCCACCCCCACAGGCTTCACCCCGGACTCACTCATGCTTACTGCTTCTACCCCAGAGTCATTCATTTTGAATGCTTCCAATCCAGAATCATCTGTGGTTACCATTTCCGCTGGTGTCTCATCTGTGGTTACCATTTCCACTGTTGTCTCATCTGTGATTACCATTTCCTCTGTTGTCTCATCTGGGTTTACCATTTCCACTGTTGCCTCATCTGGGGTTACCATTTCCACTGTTGCCTCATCTGGGATTACCATTTCCACTGATGTCTCATCTGGGATTACCATTTCCACTGTTGCCTCATCTGGGATTACCATTTCCACTGTTGTCTCATCTGGGATTACCATTTCCACTGTTGCCTCATCTGGGATTACCATTTCCACTGTTGTCTCATCTGGGATTACCATTTCCACTGTTGTCTCATCTGGGGTTACCATTTCCACTGGTGTCTCATCTGGGGTAACCATTTCCACTGGTGTCTCATCTGGGATTACCATTTCCACTGGTGTCTCATCTGTGGTTACCATTTCCTCTGTTGTCTCATCTGGGGTTACCATTTCCTCTGTTGTCTCATCTGGGGTTACCATTTCCACTGTTTTCTCATCTGAGGTTACCATTTCCACTCTTGCCTCATCTGGGGTTACCATTTCCACTCTTGCCTCATCTGGGGTTACCATTTCCACTGGTGTCTCATCTGGGGTTACCATTTCCAGTATTGTCTCATCTGGGGTTACCATTTCCACTGGTGTCTCATCTGGGGTTACCATTTCCACTGGTGTCTCATCTGGGGTTACCATTTCCATCCGGAACTCATCAGTTGTTATTGTTTTCACATGTTCCTCATCTGCGGTTATTTTTAGGTTTACCATTTTCACCTCATCTATCGTTATTTCCACTCTTTCCTCCTCTGGGGATGCAGTTTTCTCCTGGGATTCATCTATGGTTATTTCCACCCTTTTCTCCTCTGAAGTTACTGCTGGGGTCACTGTTTTCACCTGGGAGTCATCTATGGCTATTGTTGCCACCCTTTCCTCCTCTTGGGTTCCCTCTGGGGTTACCGCTTCCACCCTCGACTCGTCCAGGGTTACAGCTTTCACCCTCGACTCGTCCAGGGTTACAGCTTTCACCCTCGACTCGTCCAGGGTTACAGCTTTCACCCGCCAGTCATCAGAGGTTTCCGCCTTCACCATCGACCCGCATGGGGCTACACCATCCCCAGTCTTCCCACCCCCCTGTGGCCCCTCCAAGTCACCAGCTCTCTCCTCCTGCCTCCTCCCGTTGTCCACTTCTCCCTCACTTCCCACTACCTCTGGCACTGGGTCTATGGTGTCTGTCTCCTGTCGTTTCCCCCCATCCCCTGCCTCCTCCCGTTCCCTGGCCGCCGCCCCGTCACTTCCCGCCATCCACCTCTCATACTTTGTCGAAAACCCGCAGGATTTCGGGGGTCGATTCGGCAGCCCTCGCTCCCTCAACTTCTGACGCTGGCTGAGGCTTTTGGTGGAAGCAGCACCCTCGTGTTGCAGGCAGGCAGCGGTGTCCATTGGTCCCGCCTCCGTGGCAGTGACATGTGCTCCCGTGGGTTTGACCTCCAGTGACCCTTGTGCTGGTGTTTTTTCATCATCGTTGCCTGCGGGAGGTGTCGTGGCCCATGCGTCCGCTGTCCGTGATGCTTTCTCAGACGTGGCTGCCCCGTCACGTGCTTCCGTTCTCACCTCTTTCTGCTCATGATCTGCTCTACGGCCTGCAACTGCAGTCGTTTCACATGACGGTTCCAAATCCCACACTTCTTCGTCTGGAGAGCTGAACGTATTGAACGGTGTGGTTCTAGGAGACTCCTGATGTACTCTCGTCTCTCGAGACTTTTCTGGCTCGAAAAACGGCCTGTTTTTGCTTGGACTGGATTTACGTTCGTCGTCAAAGAAGTACCAATTGTTAGTTCCCAAGGTGGAATTTGCATCACTGTGATAAGAAGTACTGCGGCGATTTCCATTTCGACTCTCAGAACTGTCAAACTGACTCCTGTTACCGAAGCCAGAGTCATATTTTACATCAGACATGTTCCTGTTGAAACTACTGGTAGAGTAGCGTGTTACGTTTGGCTGGTATTCTGCACTACGTGGTTGATATTCGTTCCTCACTCTTCTGCGAGACTGTTCCAAATCATTCCTCGCATTGTAATCTGCCCGGTCACTAGAAACTCTCCAAGTTTCAGGCCTGTATTCTTCTCTCCGTAGACCAAACCCATCAGAACGGTTGCCACAGTTATATCCGTAGTTCTGGCCATCCCAGCGATTTTCAGGCCTCTGTTCATCTCTCTGCTGGCCAAACCCAACAGAACGGTTGCCATGGTTACTGCGAGTGTCAGGCTTGTGTTCATCTCTCTTTTGGCCAAACTCATCAGAATGGTTGCCACGGTTACTGCAAGTGTCAGGCTTGTGTTCAACTCTCTTTTGGCCAAACTCATCAGAACGGTTGCCACGGTTACTACAAGTGTCAGGCTTTTGTTCATATCTCCTTTGGCCAAACTCATCAGAACGGTTGCCACGGTTACATCCATAGTCCTGTCCATACTTGCAACTTTCAGGCCTCTGTTCATTTCTCTGCTGGCCAAACCCATCAGAACGGTTGCCACGGTTACTGTGAGTTTCAGGTCTCTGTTCATCTCTGTGTTGGATAAAATCACCAGTACAGTTGCCACGGTTGTATCCATAGTCCTGGCCGTCTCTACAAGTTTCAGGTCTGCTTTCAATTTTCCTTTGGCCAAACTCATCAGTACGGTTGCCCTGGTTACTGCAAGTTTCAGGCATCTGTTCATCTCTCCTTTGGCCAGACCCATCAGCCCGGTTGCCGTGGATACTGCGAGTTCCAAGCTTCTGTTCGTCCGTCCTCTGCCCAAACTTATCAAAACAGTTGCCATGGTTACTGCAAGTTTTGGGCTTCTGTTCATCTCCCTGGCTGCCACGTTTGTATCCACAGTCCTCCTCACCGGTGCATCCCTTATCACTCCTCGGGTCCGTGCCGCTCTGTGATTGTTCACCCTGACGTACTACTACAGTGTTGTTTCGGTAGTACGTCTCCCAAGCAACAGACCTGCCCCCTGGTTGTTCGGGCGAAGACCACGTCTGCCAGGTAGCCGAGACAAGTTCCTCTTGCTCCGGCGTGGGGTCCACCTGAGTACTGCTAGTCTTCGACTGTGTCACACCTGGGGCCAATTACAGGAAATGTAATTTATTACAGTCACACTTACACTCTCACTAGAGACTTTCAACTAAGCCAATGGTCATCGATTCTGTATGTTCATACTTCTCCTCCGAGTTTTCTTCTACACCAACGAAACTCATGTTAAACTTATGTTAGTAACAACATGTGGGTTTCTCAGCTACGAGTCTAAACTTGTTGTCATTCGTTTTTACATATTAATTTCAGAACGGATTTTGATATTTCTTTTTATTCTTAACCCACAGATTTTCGTTAAAAATTATGTTACTAGAACAAATACATTTTTGTTAAAAATAGGTAAATAAATTAATAAAAACAGGAGACTCTGTAAGCGGGAAGAGGTAAGCCAATAAATTCACACCATTTTTATAAATGAAACGTACCTGATGACATTACTGCAAGGACATTAGAGTTCTGTCTAATATCTGTTGAGTTGGGAAACAGCGAGTCTCTTACATGACATTTACCCATAACTTAGATAGGCTTGGGCAAGGATTTTTCACTCAAATTAACCATATTGCTGCATGACTTACACATAGAAATATTAACCGTTGTGGAATACATATATACATAAAAACGTCATTATGTTATCTCTTTGTATACCAAATTCCGTTCTTGTTCCTCAAATATAACGCGTTCAGTAGCATTTTAAAACGATCCCCTACTCAACAAAAATCGGTCTGTTGCGACACGCTGCCTGTGCTAAGATGCTATGTTGTTACGCTAACGCGCGCGCCTCATCGCGTTTACCACCAGGGTGAAAATTTAAGCGTAAAATAGGCTTTCTTCTCAAACGTTGCGCCGCGTCAATTTTTGACCAATTCAATCAGAATAAAGCTTATTTTGAAGAAAAATTATTGCTCTATCGATTGGTGATACACACTACGCTGAACTAATAAGAAATCGTCCGCTAAAACGCAATTAAACATGACAACTTATGTCATGGTCGTATTTCGTGAGCAACGTCGCCGTTCCGTATCAGATCGCGTAGTGTGTGGTACCATTCGATCCGGCGTGAAATTTGCTATCCAGTACATATCATTTTATGAATATAACATTTTATTTGTGGGGGCGCACGCCTTTGAAAGCTGGTGGTACTTTTTCCCCGAGTTGCGACACTTCGCGTTAGTAGTAAGTAAGTCGCTAATGTCGTATTCCACGCGTATGTTAGCAATTTCTAAACATCAAGGCACATAACGGCTACCAATTGTCTCATGGTCAACGTATTGCATTTTATTGATAATTTATAGCGAATAATTCGTCTATTTGCCTGTTGCTAAATATGGGTTTGCCCTTGCAACGAAATAGGCTGACCTAGATATCAACATCACGGTGAGCGCCAGGACTAGTCGATCTTTGTTGTGAGGGGTGTCAAGGAAGCTGTCGAAGCTCGCCGTTTACTTGAGAAACGATCTTTATGAACATATTTTTCACGTCGTGTTGTTTTACTCGTATTATGGATGACAACTATTACAACTGTATTGTCCACACAACAGTAATTGATACGAAATTCGGCATAATGCGCCGCTATTTCAGCTAGACCAACGACAAACATACGCCGCTGCAATGTCTGCGCCGTTGCGATAAAGCCGACTTTCTACTTGTATTCGCGCAACACGTGGATTGTTACATTTACAATGCCTTTGAAATAGTATAAAACAATTTTATTTAAAAAAAGCAGAGACAAGAAATAACAATTCTTGGAGACGAATTGATCGACCTAGCGTCGTAATTCCATAACATTACAGTTTTTATATCTTTTTGTGTTAATATTATAATTACGTATGTTGTCAAATCATTTTGAAATTCATTCACCCACATGATGGAATGTATTTCGGAATTTATCAATATTACATATAACAATATTTGCTATTAAACTGATTAGTAGTTCAATTTAACACCAATTATTTTATAAATATATGTTATATATCTAAAATACCTCAACCAGCATGTCATTTTTAATTATTTATTAATTAATAGTTTACAAATTACCATATATTTGAGTTTTTATAATTACAATTGACACAACTATTATATTGCTGTAGTCATTTGTTAATAATTAAGTACTATGTATATTATTATATATTTATTTATTCTGCTACTTTATTTATTTACTTATTTACTCTTAATTATCTCAACCAGCATGTCATTTTAATTATTTATTAATTAATAGTTTACAAATTAACATATATTTCAGTTTTTATAATTACAATTGACACAACTATTATACTGCTGTAGTCATTTGTTAATAATTAAGTACTATGCATATTATTATATATTTATTTATTCTACTACTTTATATACATATATATATGTATGTATATTTTCTTGACTAAATTGACATTTGATATAGACTACAACAATGCCATCTCTGTTTAATTTTAGTTTCTCTTATAGTTCTGTACAACACTGATTTAGACAAACGTACTCATATGTTTTACTTGTACTTTTATTTTATTTATTTCTAACACTACCGAACAGAGTTTGTACTTTGGATTTTAGTGTCTAAATAAAGTGTATTATTATTATTATTATAAACTTATAATACTTTTATTACATTTGGTCATATATGATCAAATATGTAATCAAATAATATATATATATATATATATATATATATATATATATATATATATATAATGGTTTCTAAATTATAGATTAGTTAATTATGTCAAAATTTTACACAAAAAAGAGAATTTTAGAAGAACTCTTATTTCACGTAAACAACACAATTATATGATTTATGTCAAAATCATGCAGTAGATATACATAACAACAATACCTGTGCTAAATTAAAAGTTTGTAACTTTAATATATGTTTGGCTAGAGCATGGCCAAAATATACCTAATTTTCACTGTCATGGCAACCATATTGGATACCTAATTTGCATAATTTAAGCAAAAAATGAGAAATAGCTAAATTCTATTGAAAACTAGTTACATGCCAAATTTGGTTGATCTGTGTTGAAAAGTAAAGATTTTTGTTTGAATCTATACTACCTACCTTGAAGTTTTGACATTTTCCCCCGAGGTAATCGGGGAAAAAAGTAAAATGTCATATAAAACCCAAACGACATGACATGGCTGAACGAAACTTGTTTTACTATCCGAATATAATATGTATCTTTCACAATTTCATATTTTTATCGCTTTTAGTTACTTTTTAAAATTTTGTGCTTGTCTCTTGCCAAGTGTCAATTTGCTAAAATAACATTGCCACATTTTCAATATGGCATATTTCTGGAAATATGAGTCATACCACTCTAATGTTGACCATGTTGTTGTCCTTGGATGCATGTAATGTTGAGTTATTCTAGTAATAAGTTAAAAAGTTGTGTTAAGTCAAAAATGACATTTTATAATAAATTCCTTGCCCAGGCCTAACTTAGAGAAGTTGATATGGTACTTCAGGGAGTAGATCTTATAGCACCTCAACCAGTTCGGAGGACCGGACACTAATACTGACTGATATGATTAATATGAAACCAAGTGAAAAAGCCTGATCGGACCTTTGCCATGATACCAATTCAAACAAAATAAAAACTTTCCATAATGAGATCATCGGCAAACTACGTCAATTACGACCGGGAAATTTAAAAGTGTAATTTGACGTATGTATATCTGGAATTGCTTTTCAATTTCAGGAAAAAAACAAAACTAAAATGTTGTCTAAATGACACTACCAAAAGGCAGCAAATAAAATATTCTGGTTCCATTAACATTGGTTCCAAAACAGCTACAGGAAAATCAAGACCGTTGCTATAATAAAGTACTCTCGTAATTGACCCCGTGTGCGGTGTGCTTACTCTGCGATGCAGTGCCCTTCAGTGGTACCCCCTGGTGTGCTCCAGTCACCGGAGTACTGGTGGTGCCCTCTGCCGCCACCGAGAAGTCATTCTGCAAGCGGTCGGCACTGGATACCGTCGCCTCGCTGTACACGTCGTCGCCGGACACGCTAACTGACGCGGCACCACCAGGTGGAGACACTGGCTTCTTCGCGACTTCGCTGTGGCAGCGAGCCTCCTTTCGCTTCCTCAGACTCTCGCGAACCGCGCGGTTTCGTTCCTTCTCCTTCGCGAGGGCCTTCTTTGCGGCGGCGGCCGACGTTGTCACGCCAACGCTGTCCGATATCTTCGGCTTCTCGCTCGCGACGCTGTGCATCACGAACTCAGGCATCTGTAGCTGGTGAATGAATATCTCGGGCAGGGCGCCCTCTGGCGGCATGTCTTGCGAGATGGTGTCTGTGAAGACCTGTACGACAACATCCCTGGTCGCCTTACGTGCCTTCCTCTCCACGATGAGTAGTTCGCTGACGCTGTTCATCAGTGACATCCCAGTGGTCTGGGACGGGTTCAGACGATACAGCTCGACGAAGTAGAGCGGGCAGTCACCGCCAGGTGGCGTGAACGACGCGTACAACATCTTGCCGTTGAGGACCATCTGTGCGAACTCGATGATTTGTGTGGCCTGCCATGTCGGACTGCCATCTGGCGGTGCAATCTGCAATGTGGAGCATCAAAGAAATTTGGTTTTGCCTTTCGAGTTTATCACTTCTAGCAGACATTTTGTGAAATGGAATTGTGCAAGTTCTGTGGAAGGACCAGCTGGTGTGGTCTGTACGTATGGTCCTCACAAACAATGTCTACGTAATATATGCCCCACATCAGCATATATGACTTGCTACGTGTTAAATTGACCTCCCCGCACAAAGTTCTCAGTTAAGGTACTTAGCCTCGTGATTTTGACAGATATCATATTTACTGTTCAGCCTTTCTTGTTCGATTTTAACACTGTTCCAGCAAAAACCCAACAGTACACTACGCCATGTTGCGTTATTATTTTAATAGACTTAATTTTACATGTCAACAATTAATCTATATGGCCAAGCAACAAATATATATATATATATTTAATGGTGTACACAAAAATATAATATTGAAGCATTAAAAAGTGGAACAAGGATGTGTGGTTTCATATTGCCAAATGAATCACATGCTATAATTTTGTGGATAACGTCTAAGTACAGTGACATAATTCTAGTTAAATAAGGTAAACATGATTTGTTTGCTGCGAGACTAACCTCGGCGAGAGCGCATGTGAAAGCGTGACATGGTAACTTTGTGAAGTTCTCGGGCATTGGCCGAAGTCTACCCAGTGTCGTTCGTTCTCGGTTCCCATAATCAATGTACAAGACGTCCACTTCGCTTGCCGTGTCTGAAACAGTGGCACCATCGGGGTTGTGTGTACAGCAGACACGGGGTCAAATACATTTGTATTTGAAAGCATTTATATACTTTTCTCAAAGTATTTGTAATTGTATTTGACATTTAGAAATGAAAAGTATTTGAATTTGTATTTAATTTCTTTCTTAAAGTATTTGACAGTATCAAATATTTGACAAATATGTTATCAGTATCAACATTTCCGTTTCATGATCACATGTAATGCTTGCCAAACTGATTACCTTCACTGCAAATCACCTTTCACCAAACAAGTTGTTTTCAACCTTCAAAATACCCATTGATTGCAACTTGAATGTGTCTTTCACCCTACAATGCTAATTACTGAATATTATCTTCAAAATATGTCACCCACTAAACATTGAATGAAATCTCACTGTAGCAGCTGCAAAACCATAAATGGACACAAATCATGAAACTCAAAATCTTGCCAACATTTAGCCCAGAATGCTTTTTGCTAAAGTTAGATGCCTGTTGTTTACCCACAATTAGCCTAGGTAGTAATTACTGAGAGTGGAATATGATTGTGGGAATGTCTTACTGGGTTGAACATTGGAGCTGTTTTTAATATACTGACATATTGTATTGTCATATTGTATTGGAATTTGGCATTGTTCAAAATAATTTATGTTTTGGGTTTAACTATGGCAGACTCTGACACAAACTGTTTAACACATGTAGTGGTCAGAAAATATATGAAAATTGTTAATCCATGCAAGACCAAACATACCACCTACATGACACATGTTCACCATGTCATCCTCTGGCATGTCATTTTGTATATCTATTGTAACTGATGTTTATAAAATTTCAGCAGCATATGACTTTTGCGATCACAACTTTGCTCTGATATCACACACATACCAGTGCCACTGTCAACATGAATGGAGATGACGCGAGCTCGGTACCAGTTGTCATCACGTGTAAAGCACGCACACACCAACATGCCGGGTGTCGGCCGACTGGCCAAACGGAACCCGGCATCAGTGGGCTGCACCTTGGAGTGGTAGACACTGCAATCATGACGGGGAATACATCGTTATAAGAATCTATTGTCAAATTTATGGAGTGTTTCTAAAATATCACTGCGATATTATAAAGGACATTATTTCCATGAGACACTGACAAGTATGGCCCAGTGAGACATCCTGATATAGGCAGTTTTCAACATATGTACAAGATCACTGAGCACTGAGGAATGAAATCGGGAATGACAATGAATGATCCCCAGATTCAAGCAATATTTCAACACAGCCACACAGTGCAGTTAGGCTCTATTATTCTGACAGAGCTGGCTCTTATTCGTGCAATGCCAACTTTCCACCTGAAAGTTGTCCAATCAGAAGCAACATGTAGTGATAACCTGGTCTCAGAAACATTCACCAAAGGCGATTTGAGCATGCTCCCTTGCCTAATCCTCATTTTGCAAACACAGTCTTACACTAGTAGAAGCGTTAGTTGGCAGGATTGCTAAGAATTTTTAAAAACAATAATAAAATATAAACCTAAGAACAGACCGCCTCCTTCTAAAACAGAACAAATCTTGACACAAAAAGTCTCGACTTCAACTCAGGTTAATTAAAAAAATACGAGGAATGAATAATAAAACTTATCAACAAAATCATTCAGAAGGTCAGTGTTGGTTTCCACAAAAACCACCTACATCAGTTCGGCCATCATCTCTTCAAGTTTTGAACTCAACGGCTGGACCCAGAACAGCGACGGGCTGACCACCTCCGTAACAAACACGTCCAGATTGGCGTCCTCATACAGGGTCAAGGTCGGCACCTTCAGTCCACGATCGCCCCAACCGCCCGGTGCTGCCACCATGCGTGCAACAGTGCTGCCATCAACATCTGTTGGTGGTGAGCTTGTCTGGCGTGGTCCGTCATGAGTAACAACATCAGTTGTTTTTGCCAATGCAGGAACGTGCGGGGTTTGAACAGTATCTTTTGTACGGCACGCGGTATCGCTATCAGTAGCTTTAGTGGCATCAGTCGGTAGTTCGCTGGCGGGTTTGGCACTCGGCGACACATTTGACTCGCTCGTGCTCTCGGACACTGTAGGCGCATTTGTTTCCAGCGTGTCACATGATAAATCGTGTTCGTCTCGAGAAATGTCACCGGTAACTCCCGCTGATGAAACACTGCATGTTCGGTTCGTCACGTCTCCACCAGGTGTCAGTGTGTCTTCTAATCCAATGTCTGATGCGTCATCTCCAGACGTCTCTGCAGCAAAATAGTAACATTTATTTTGTTTTCAAACAATTGTAATGCACCGGTTATAGACGTAAAATATTTAGTTGCTATTTATGATACAACATAGGTATACGTGTGTGTGTATATATATATATATGTATATATATACATATATATATGTTATATATATACATATATATATACATATATATTTATACAGCACATCACACTTATAACAAACTACTTTGTGGGTAGCTAATGAGTCGTGTTCATGAATATCCGCCAAGTGGCAGAACTCTGGGCAAGTTTTTATATTATTTGCCAGGCGTCTATCAACCGCAAAGATACTTCACTATGTTACATTTATTTAGATGATACATAAAACATAAAAGTTAAAACAAATCTGTTAATGTATAGTAGTCCTGTATAGCAGTCTGTCTGCAAACAATTATGAAATATGCTGTGATATACTACGAACGATGCAGTTTTCTTCTACCACTGCAGACTTGTGTAGTCTATCACATATGGACTGAATTATGGCAATGTTAGTATACATACATCTGAGCATTTGCATTTTTGACCTGGCATTGTAAATCAGTGTGAATAGTATTACATTCAAGAAGTTGTCTGATTAAAAAAATGAAACAGTTAAACATCTCCTGGCAGTTGTAGCAAAGTCTAGAGACGCTGTGAGAACAAAATGTGTTAAATCTTGCTTTGCTCACTGCAATCGATTCAATGATGAAATACAAGCGAATGTGTAATCAGCCTCCATGAGTACACTACAAGAAGACGACACTTCTAGGTGCATCAATGTTCATTTAATCATAGATTATTAGGCAGCAACAACCACCTTTGATTATTTCCCTCACTGACCTAATCACCTGCACTAGTGTTCTGAGTGGCCACGGCTTGGCTTCTGTGGGTCGGCAGTGATGTTTAGTTGGACATATATTCGTTAAATAGCAACATTTGTTGGGAAAAGGTGACATATAGAACATTTACAAATGTTACCATTAAAATTAATGCATCAGACATGTGAGAGAAGGCAAGTCACTTCTGAGGAACATTTGCATGCGACACAGTCAACTGAGGAGATACACAAATAAAGACACCATTGTCTGTGATACAACCTAGTGGATTTTCAGATTAATTTCTTATAATACACTTTCAAATCTGACATAAAATCGCAAACACATTACGTTCATGTGTAGATGCATTGTAACACCACACTACAAATAAAAACTGAAAGTTTACAGTACTCTGCAAACAGTTGGACTGGACTGTGTATATCATTTTCAAAACCGAAACAAGAATCATAATGCATTATAAAACCCACACATGTCCTAAGATCCTCAGAAGAATAACCCAAAATCATTGTCACACTGAAGATGTTATTTAAAACAAAATGTTGCCACGTCCACTGCCTCGAGTCAGTACTTTTAGTTCATTATTCAATCTAATAGATATTTCCTCGGGGATTCCTTCATTCATTGGCTTTCTAAAAGGTTATACTTGACATAGCCTCTCAAGTGTTATGCTTGCAATGCAATGCTTGTGTTGCCGATTTATGGAAATTACAGGCGAGCTCAAAAACATTATATGTGACATTTTTAGATTGCTTCATGCAGAGAACCCAATTTGGCATGTTGTGGCAATCTTTTTCTATTTTATAGTCATTGTCCACTAAACTACTTGTATCTATCTAAATTTGCAGTCACCTTACAGTTGCAGCTTGGCGATTATGTCAACCATAAAGTAAATACTGTGAGGGAAACGAAATAAAAATAAACGCTATGGACGGTAGCGGGTGAGTAGCCAGACATGTGACGAGAGAGCGCTTCTGATTGGCTCACTTGTTCGAGTGGCGACATCAAGCGATCGTGTTTGTTACTAGTCCACATGCCATCTAGCGAATCATGTTACTGCCATGTTGTTTTCGCAACATATTACTAAAATTCTTCCATCGACGTTTCGCCACTATTGTGGCACTCATCAAGAACATTCAGTGAAATTCAACAACATTCCAGGGTACTTGAACGAAAAATTCAAGAACATTTTGGCAATCTGTGGCGACCTGGCCTTACAATCTCCGGTGACGCCTACGCCATGGCCTAGTTACACACCAGTAACTTGCTGAAAGTCCACCTCAAAACAGAACCCAGACAAGGTCAACTGCCTTAATTGACATAATAACTCTACCCATGGCTACTGTAAGGTATTTTGGTGATGTTGACGCAGAAACTTAACAAATATTTGAGAAAAGGTGTTCCACGAATACGTTATATCCATGTTCGAAATATGCATGAATGCTTATAATGGAAACGATAGCGAAAAAATCTGTACGTAAGAAATTGTTTCATTATATCTGTAAATTCATTATATGCATGTTCTTTATACCCATGTTGTACTATATATAATATATATATATATACAGTTAATATACAATATACATATATTGCGTGTGCGTGCATGCATGCGTGCGTGCGTGCATGCATGCGTGTGTGTGCGTATATGTAAAGACATTAAAATGAACAAAATTACAATCGTCCTACAGACAACTAAGTAAATTAAAAAACAAAATGCCTTCACAAATTTTCATTTAACAGTTGAAGACATCCATCTTATAAAATGATCTACCAGTATCATCTGCAGGTAACGACGCTTGTATCATAAACAACGTGTTTAAGCACTCCTCCAACTGTTGCATGATGGGACGGAACTGATGCATGAACTGTGCGCGGTTGGTAATCTGCAGCAGGGACGTGGCCGAATCCTTTGCCTGCAAATAAAATAATTATGTAGTTTTGTCATATTTCTCGCGAACAGTATATAAATGTTCTTAGTCAGTAAACAGAATGTGCAAATATCAATTATAACATCAAAATTAGGATTTCATATAGGTAGTCTTAAAAACAGGAATTTCTATAACATTTGAATAGGCAGTACAAATTAATTAATAAACCATACTAGTTTTTAAAACTATACTTCAAATTGTAGGGAGTGTTATAAAAGTAGATTTCCATGACTTTATATTACACTACATATAATTACATTTTCAATTTGAAAAACTCATGTTGAGCATGCCTTAAACACTCCATATTGTTTCAATCTTTCCGGAAAATAATGACCCCTCCCTGCCAGACAAAAATAATGTCTGCTCCCTGGACTGACCTGGTGCAGCTGACAATCGACATATTGCATGATGCTGTCCCTCTGCTGTTCAATAGCCGCCAGCTTCTCTCGCACCCGAACCTTTGCCTGCTCGATGTGTCGCTTCTTTGCTAGCGCCATCTTGTGGCTGACACATCTAAACACATAACATCATTGGTCAAACTCAAGTCTTATTAAACATGTTGCTTCGTCATCAGTGATGGAGCTTTTATATTTATTGGATGTGTCAAATGATATCCAGTGACCACTGAACATTGAGTTCCTGAAGAAGGCCACCGATGGTGGTCGAAACGTAGAAGTAAGTAGAACATTGCTAGTTGTGTAGTTGTGAAATTTTGGTTGGAATATGTTCCGTGCGTGTATATAAAGCATCCGTTCATCAAAATTGAAAGGGAAGTAACATTTTAAGGTCAGGGTTGGGGGTCAAGTATTTAAGTATATTTTTCTGGTTGGGGATTAAGTGTACAAACATTCCATGCCAGAAAATTAAACCTATCTCCACTCATTCCAATAACAATTGTTTGCCCCTAGCGTTTCTAACTAATTGTTGGAAAAAGCAAAGTTATCTAGTATTGACTACACTAGTGTTTTGTGCTAGTTCGTTTTGTAGAAATCAACAGGCAAATTGAGAACTATTTCGATTTTCGTTTCAATAATAACGGATCGAAATGAGCAACATTTACTTCAACTTGGGACAGACCTGGACATGGAAATGTGATATATTCATCTCGTTTAGCAAGACTGACCTCTGACCCTTGGTCATTTCTGTTTAGTTTCAGTGTTTGCAAGTTTTCATACTTGTTCTTGTTTTACATAATTTACACCCCAGGACATATTATTCCAGACTCAACGAAAAATGGCAACATTATGGAGATGACAAATTCCTTTCCAGACGGTTTATTTAGGCAAAACCAGCATTGATTTGTGGAACGACAAAAAGCTAGACCTATAATATGAACAGAAGCTGTGATGCCCCTGCATTCGCCAAACTTCTTCTGAACAGGTTAGTACACTGTCTGTACTTTCAAATTAGATATAGTCAGCCACGCATATTTATTAACATTTTTCGAATAATAGAAGACCTAATCACCATAACCATCACATTTATTGACCCCAAGTAGGTAAAGAATTTGTTGAAAGTACATCAATTTTTTTAGTACACTGTACAAGCATACATACACACAATGATATTATATCATGTTCGCATACTAATATATGCATGAGACCCAGGAAGATTCGTTTTTAATAATTAAAAAAGACGAGTACACATTTGAAAGTTAAACTGACTGTGCAGTGTGCATACCAGCTAAAGTTTTAACACATTACACATCCGGACATAAAAGATCTGGAATGGCAATGGGCAAACAAATGGATTGGGCAGCTTTAACTATGGGTTATTGTCTGTTACAATTATGGTTGTGTTTAATTACATAAACTCAATTAATTTTCATTGGCCACCTAAATTTCACTTCATAAATGTTTACGAATATAATTACACCATGTTTTTCATTACAATTACATATGAATTAACGGAATCAATTAAAAAGTTCATAAATGATACAGCACGCACATTTATAAATTTAATTAACTATTTTTTCAAATGTTGCAATGCTACAATATATTGTTTGGCAGTATGCCATGCAATACCAGGCTGAACTCACATTGTCCTGGGGCCATGGTGGGCAATACAGAAAGTTCCGTACTTTTGCAGTTTAGGCCCGCACCTCGAAAAAAACATCAACATGATCACCAACGATGACCAAACTTCGCAGGGCGTATCTACGACACCTGTACTATGCATATGCACTTGTCACGTGATCAAAAATAATAATTAATGCCTGAAATCAGTCAAAATGTGTAAGTAAATAACGCGCTTTCCTTGGCGCCACCTGACAGAGTTCACTGTTGCAGTAGTGACTTGGCAAGGAAACCGCTTTATTTGCTTACATATTTTGATAGATTTCAGGCATTAATTGTTATTTTTTGATCACGTGACAAGTGCATACGCGTAGTACAGGTGTAGTTGATACGCCCTGCGAAGTTTGGTCATCGTAGGTGATCATTTTGATGGGGTTTTTCGAGGTGCGGGCCTAAACTGCAAAAGTACCAAAAGTTCTGCAAGGTGTGAGTGTTTGTTGCAATAAAATGAAAGAAACAATCCCATTCAGCTGCACGTCTTTGGCTGGTCACCCAAAGAATGGTTGTTACCGTCAGGCTTAAGTTTAAAGCCATAGAAGTGGTATCAAAATAGTACTGCATCAATCAATCAAGTTCCATGGTAAACAATACACAGCATTTGTTTGACATTGTGTACAGCTAAGCAAGATGGTGGGTTGCCTTATTGACAATCGAACACAAAGGACAATGTCTTACGACTTGTTTCAAATAAGACATAAAGTATTAAATTTAAAGAAAAAGCCGTCCCTGCACTTGTAATTTAGACTTCCGTTACTGGTTGGAGTACTCTATTTTTAATTTTAGTCTCTTGTAATTGTATAATCTAGTCTACACGCCGGACCACGGTACTACCGTTACGATGAACATAAAATGTATTTATTTTATCCTGCAATGTCACTGATACATTGATATGACTTGTAAGATACAAAAAGAATAGAACTATGTAGCATTCCGTGCAAAATCCAGGGTCCAGACCCAGGGCCGCGTGGTCTTTTACAGACTTATTTGGGACCTTCCAGGCCAGGCGGCAGCGTGTAACTTACAACAAGCAACGGGTAAGTTTGATTTTACATAAATTAACACCATGTTAAACGTTTACTAAATTCACCGACAGTTCCTGTGAATGTATGTTATGACACAAACATCAAACAACTAGCATGTCAGTTTAAGAATTTACCTAAAATGCTACAAAAGTCAAAACGAATTCCACAAACTCAAGGCTCCAATATCGCAAAAAACGAGAAAAATGCCAAAATAATGGTCAAGTTAAACTTGGTATTGCCAATTTTGAAATAACAAAACTATCTTTGTTGAATTTTTTTTATTATAAATATGTCTTATTTATATCTGAATATTCTTGTGTTAATGCGCTCAATGGCTACATGTGTGTTTCATTTGTGATTATTCGGCTCTATAACCAAAAACTTTAAATACCCGTTATTACGAAAAGTAACATATTGTGTGAACTATTTGGCACCATGTGTCGCCACTAGTATGAGACTGTTATCTTCTCTGCTGTTAGCATCAATTAATTATCCCTGTGCCGTAGGTTGGCAGCACTTTTTTTTTAGCCCCTACCGTTCCACGCGAAGCGGTTCCATTTACTCGACACTTCCTTTACTGGATTTAGCAAAACTACATGTAGGTTTTCTTTAGAATATTCTACAATGGTGTTCCTATACAAACACTAATGCCACTACATGTAGGCCTATAATATATTATGTATGTTGGGACTTGCATATGCATGAATGCACGCACGCACGCACGCACGCACGCACGCACGCACGCACGCACCCACGCACGCACGCACGCACGCACGCACACACACACACACACAGTCACGCACGCACGCACGCACGCACGCACGCACACACGCACGCACACACACACACACACACACACACACACGTACACACACACATACATGTCTAGGGTTCGAACCGAGGACTTACGTTCCAACCTCCCAAACCGAGGACGTCGTTAATAATATGTCAATTGGTGTGGGAATTTGTCAAAGATGCTTTATTTGCATTCTAAATAACTACACAATTGTAACAAAATATAATTTAAAGCAATTTAACTAAATTTAATACTTTTGACGCATTCCTATCTAATAGAGGACACTCTGGTAACACACTGGGTAATTGAGGCTACGATAACCGAGGCTGTGTTTGAATGTCCCTGCGTTCCACTGCTGCGTTCACTTGGTGGCGTTGCTTCACTCCAAACAAGTCATACGCTAGATGGCACTACAGGTCCAGTGCCATACTTCCTTGTTCCTGTTGGTGTCGGGCGTTACAGTTAGCTCACAATTTTCAAATTATAGCAGGGATGGGTAAGTATTATGATCTAACTACTTGTTATCTTAGTCGATGTGAAGTTACGAGTTTGGAAACAAACCGAATTTATGCGAGAAGCAGCACAGTACTGCACAAGATGAATTAGACGCTACTCAAGGACAAGGTTAATCATTAACTGGTTTCGTTTCGTTTCGTTTCGTTTCGTTTCGTTTGGCCTTGTCTGATCTTATACACTAGGTATGCTACGCCACCCAAATAGGGGCGTAGTTTCATAGTTTGGTATAAGCTACTAATACTATGTCGTTGATTTAAGTTTCCGATCTTGTCATAAGTATAGTATTATATATGTAGGTATGTAGGTATGTACGTATGTACGTATGTACGTATGTACGTATGTACGTATGTACGTATGTACGTATGTACGTATGTACGTATGTACGTATGTACGTATGTACGTATGTACGTACGTATGTACGTATGCATGCATGCATGCGTTTTACATGTAATTAATGTAAGTTAATTTTGGATTTTAACTAAGTAAATTCGGGACGAAATCGGTGAGTTGAAGCTGATAGTACTATGTCATTTCCGCTGGGTAAAATTTAGGCTCGCCATTGAAACGTTAGAAATGTCTATCATTATTTTGTAAAGTCTAAATATAGGATAGTGGATCGTGACAATTATAACATGCTGCTTCAAGAGCAAATTCGGTGCCGTTGAGAATATCTCTAAGGGGGAAATCTAATTTATATACGTTTTTGTTACAACGCAGATGATTAACAGGCTCTTGTCGGCCCTTAACATCACGTGTACTCCGGTGCCGCAGTTAACCCATGTTTCAAAGAGACGTATCTCCATCTGGCGACCACAAATTACATTAAATACAGCAAATAGCCGAGTCTTACAGATATGTCATGTTTTTAGAAGTGCTCAGTTTCCTTAATATATTTTTAGGTCCGTTTTAACAGATCAAGTGCTTGCCTGTGGCGTTCGTACACGTGCATGTGGCTGTATGGGGAGGTTTTGTTTGTGCGCTCGCGCGCGCGCGCGTGCGTGCGTGTGTGTGTGTGTGTGTGCGCAAAACTATGCATATACAAATATATTTTTTATATGCATGTATACTTGTTTACAACATAATGGATTATGTACACATTCCATTCTTCTCCTCTAAGTTGCGTTTTCTGTACATGATTGCAAATATATTTTAAAACAATTTTGTTGTAGCATCTGCCTCCATGAAGGTCGAACAATTTGTTGATAAGTCATACCAGAACGGCTTCATGAAGACTATAGACAAGCTACGTCAGAACAATGAGTTAACCGATGTGACGTTGGAGTCGGGAGATGTTCAAATCCAGTGTCATCGCATCGTTCTAGCGGCCGGAAGTGATTACTTCAAGGCCATGTTCCGGTGTGGTCTTCAAGAAAGGGCGTCGGACACAGTCCAGGTGACAATGGAGCCGGTGATTATGGCCAGTATCATAGACTACATTTACACCGAGGAGATCGAGCTGACCGTCGACAATGTGGAGAATGTGGTCAGGGCATGTGGTGTCTTACAGCTGGATGCCCTGAAAGCTGGCTGTGAAGACTTCATGGTGTCTCAAGTCGACCTGAACAAGTGTGTCGAATTCTTCAGATGTGCCGCATCGTTCCGACTGTGTAAGGTGCAGAGGAAAGCCAAAGAACTGATGCTAGCCGAGTTCAAAACGGTGGCATTTACTGATCAGTTCAAAGAGTTGTCTTGCAGCGATTTGATCGCCTTCGTCCAAGAAGATGACATCAGTGTTGATGACGAGGACGTTGTTGTCGAGTGTGTGCTGGATTGGGTCGGTCATGACCTTCCCAACAGAAAGGCGTCCTTAGAAACTGTCTTTGAGTACGTGCGCTTGCCTCATTGCACTGGCCACTACCTGAGGCACATGAAGGACAAATGTGACCTCTTAACCCCCAAGTGTGTGGAATATCTAAACGAGGCAACGTCGTTCCAAGTCGACCCCGGTCACCAAAATGAAATTAGCAGTTGCCGCACGGTGCCGCGCACCCACTTCCGAGTGAAGTCCCGTCCCTTGGTCGTTGGCGGGTTGTCTCTTTCAAAGGACAATACAGTTGTAAATAACAATGCCTGCCAATACTACAATGAAAACACGAATTGCTGGGTAACTGTGTCGGGAATGCCTCTGTCGGTCGACCATTTGTACAGCGTATGTCACGTGGATGGAACCCTGCTGCTGACCGGCGGTCGCAAAGGAGGCGTGACAGTGGACCAATGCTGGCTCTATGGTTTCATCACGAAGAAGTGGGAGGCGATGCCGCCACTTATCACCGCCCGGTATCGCCACCGCAGTGTGTCGCTGGGCAACTGCGTCTATGTGGTGGGAGGTCGGGATGCAGGCGACAAAACACTCTCTTCTGTTGAGTGTTTGAACTTGACTCAGCGGAAATGGTCGTCTATGCCCAACATGGCACAGGCTGTGTATTACCCCATGATTGCCACGTACTGCAACAAAATCTTTGTCTTTGGTGGCGTGGATGCGCAGAACACATCACTGCGTTGTACCCAGGAGTTTGATACAACGCGAAGGAAGTGGAGTACATTGCCGGACATGCCTGTGGAGTGCTCCCGTACTGGTGCTGTCACATTGAACGACGCCATTTATGTGGTGGGAAGCAACAACCGCACAAGTCTCAAGTACGAACCTGCCAAGAGAACCTGGACAAGACTGAGCCAGCCGCGTGACAGTCACAACAACGCCGCGGCAGTCGTGTGGCGCGGGTGCATCCTGCTGGCAGGAGGTGGAGGCGCCAAGGCAGAGTCGTCCGTCATCGAACAGTACGATCCTCTCACTGACACGTGGTCTGTCTGGAAAAGCGAACTAAGCTCGAAACTGGGGGCTCACGACATGTTCAACGTGGCTCTGTGTGATGTGTGACAGTTATAACAGTTAACATACAGTGTCTCTACGCGCGATGTGTACACAGTGTACCCTACAGACATCCCGAAATGTCGAATCTGTACAATACACCGTTAATAGAATAATATGTACCTCAGCTCTTTAATTTCACCTCTTTATTTGTGTTCTGGGTGGAGAGAAAACGTTATGTTTGGAAACACATTTGAACTAATTGTATCTCGCGAAACAACACACAAGTGTCAATATTAGGTTAACTTGCAGTACTACAATCGTCAATGTATATATCAGGGCTCGGTTGTAATCCGCGCAATGTTTACGTTCCGGACTGTCCGCTGGCTGGAGGTTATTGTAGAAGTGCAATGACACATATGAATTCAGTAGAAATGTCTGACGGTGCTGTTTTGTGAAGGGACATTAACAATTACAGTATTGACGAAACGCCACATGTTTACCACCACTAGGGGACGCTGTATGAACCTACGGGGCGCGGCGCGGATGCCAGTAATAGAAAATGTTCATGAGCCACAAAATATACTTACGCGAAGCTTCACAATGCTGTTCAAGAATGCACTGTGTTGTTCATATTATGTATATTTACGCGCAAATAAATGTCTCA
Source organism: Oasisia sp. SBJ-2009 (assembly GCA_964017155.1). Taxonomy (NCBI): domain Eukaryota; kingdom Metazoa; phylum Annelida; class Polychaeta; order Sabellida; family Siboglinidae; genus Oasisia; species Oasisia sp. SBJ-2009. The sequence goes on from OZ024854.1 coordinate 8,397,566, forward strand.
ATTTGTTTAATAAAATGAACTTGAATATATGTAATATTCAACGTTTTCTCTCTTGATCCCACACGTGTAGGGGGCTCATCGGGGTGATCTTTCACCCCATCGACGAGAACTTCACATGGTCCATTCACCCCATCGACGTTGCTTTCATATGGTCTACCCATCCCATAAACGAAGCTTCCACATGGTTCATCCACCAATCAACGAGGCCTCCACATGGTCCATCTATCCCATCGACATTGCTTTCATATGGTCCATCCATCCCATCGACAACGCTTTCGCATGGTCCACCCATCCCTTCAACGAGGCCTTCACATGGTCCATCCATCTCATCGACGAGGCCTTCACATGGTCCTTCCACCCTATCGATTAAGCCTTCATATGGTACATCCACACCATCAACGAGTTGTTTATCATGTGGACATTCTACCGTCGTGACTTGACATATCCGGTGCGTGGCTTAGCGATTTTTTATGTACATGCATTATTTACTCACCCATTCGCTTATACTTTCAGTGCTGGAATATTTGTCACCCATCACCCGTTCACAGTGCACGCATCACTCACTCGCCCACCACTCATTCGCTCAGTCGTACACTCGCTCACTCGCTTAGTCGTTCACGATCTCACTCGCTTAGTCGTTCACTAGTTCACTCGCTCATTCGTTCACTCGCTCACTCGCTCAGTCGTTCACTAGCTCACTCGCTTAGTCGTTCACTAGCTCAATCGCTCATTCGTTCACTAGCTCACTCGCTCAGTCGTTCACTAGCTCACTCGCTCAGTCGTTCACTAGTTCACTCGCTCAGTCGTTCACTAGCTCACTCGCTCAGTCGTTCACTAGCTCATTCGCTCATTCGTTCATTAGCTCACTCGCTCATTCGTTCACTCGCTCACTCGCTCATTCGTTCACTAGCTCACTCGCTCAGTCGTTCACTAGCTCACCCGCTCAGTCGTTCACTAGCTCATTCGTTCACTAGCTCACTCGCTTAGTCGTTCACTAGCTCACTCGCTCATTCGTTCACTAGCTCACTCGCTTAGTCGTTCACTAGCTCACTCGCTTAGTCGTTCACTAGCTCACTCGCTCATTCGATCACTAGCTCACTCGCTTAGTCGTTCACTAGCTCACTCGCTCATTCGTTCACTAGCTCACTCGCTCATTCGTTCACTAGCTCACTCGCTCAGTCGTTCACTAGCTCACTCGCTCATTCGTTCACTAGCTCGCTCGCTCATTCGTTCACTAGCTCACTCGCTTAGTCGTTCACTAGCTCACTCGCTCATTCGTTCACTAGCTCACTCGCTCATTCGTTCACTAGCTCACTCGCTCATTCGTTCACTAGCTCACTCGCTCATTCGTACACTAGCTCACTCGCTCATTCGTTCACTAGCTCACTCGCTTAGTCGTTCACTAGCTCACTCGCTCATTCGTTCACTAGCTCACTCGCTCATTCGTTCACTAGCTCACTCGCTCAGTCGTTCACTAGCTCACTCGCTCAGTCGTTCACTCGCTCACTCGCTCAGTCGTTCACTAGCTCACTCGCTCATTCGTTCACTAGCTCACTCGCTCAGTCGTTCACTCGCTCACTCGCTCATTCGTTCACTAGCTCACTCGCTAAGTCGTTCACTCGCTCACTCGCTCATTCGTTCACTCGCTCACTCGCTCATTCGTTCACTAGCTCACTCGCTCAGTCGTTCACTCGCTCACTCGCTCATTCGTTCACTCGCTCACTCGCTCATTCGTTCACTAGCTCACTCGCTCAGTCGTTCACTCGCTCACTCGCTCATTCGTTCACTAGCTCACTCGCTCATTCGTTCACTAGCTCACTCGCTCATTCGTTCACTAGCTCACTCGCTCATTCGTACACTAGCTCACTCGCTCATTCGTTCACTAGCTCACTCGCTTAGTCGTTCACTAGCTCACTCGCTCATTCGTTCACTAGCTCACTCGCTCATTCGTTCACTAGCTCACTCGCTCAGTCGTTCACTAGCTCACTCGCTCAGTCGTTCACTCGCTCACTCGCTCAGTCGTTCACTAGCTCATTCGTTCACTAGCTCACTCGCTCAGTCGTTCACTCGCTCACTCGCTCATTCGTTCACTAGCTCACTCGCTAAGTCGTTCACTCGCTCACTCGCTCATTCGTTCACTCGCTCACTCGCTCATTCGTTCACTAGCTCACTCGCTCAGTCGTTCACTCGCTCACTCGCTCATTCGTTCACTCGCTCACTCGCTCATTCGTTCACTAGCTCACTCGCTCAGTCGTTCACTCGCTCACTCGCTCAGTCGTTCACTCGCTCACTCGCTCATTCGTTCACTAGCTCACTCGCTCAGTCGTTCACTAGCTCACTCGCTCATTCGTTCACTAGCTCACTCGCTCAGTCGTTCACTCGTTCACTCGCTCACTCGCTCACTCGCTCACTCGCTCACTCGCTCACTCGCTCACTCGCTCACTCGCTCACTCGCTCACTCGCTCACTCGCTCACTCGCTCACTCGCTCACTCGCTCACTCGCTCACTCGCTCACTCGCTCACTCGCTCACTCGCTCACTCGCTCACTCGCTCACTCGCTCAGTCGTTCACTAGCTCACTCGCTCATTCGTACACTAGCTCACTCGCTCAGTCGTTCACTAGCTCACTCGCTCATTCGTTCACTCGCTCACTCGCTCAGTTGTTCACTAGCTCACTCGCTCAGTCGTTCACTAGCTCACTCGCTCATTCGTACACTAGCTCACTCGCTCAGTCGTTCACTAGCTCACTCGCTCATTCGTTCACTCGCTCACTCGCTCATTCGTACACTAGCTCACTCGGTCAGTCGTTCACTAGCTCACTCGCTCATTCGTTCACTCGCTCACTCGCTCATTCGTACACTAGCTCACTCGCTCAGTCGTTCACTAGCTCCGCTCACCACTCACTCGTTTATTCACACAAACCATAGAATCTGTCGACCAAAATAAGCGAAGATACCATAATTGTAATGGCTATAAGACTAACTAGCTGTAATTTCGAAACGACAATTAGTAGCTGCGAAACATCCTCGCAAACCAGGATGTATACAAAGTAGTTAGTTGATTTGAAATTTAGTGAAATTTTGTAGCTATTTTAGTTTCTCGTTTTTGTGCTTGTAATGTTGTCTTGTACTTTTACAGTACTTTTGAAAGTTACTTGTAAGTTTATTAAGTTTTTTTCTCAATATATTTGTAGTTTTGAGACGAGTTACTTGTACGTTTACTCAAGTACAAAGTCAAAGTAGTTCAGTCAAGTTTAGCTCGGAATTTATAATAAATTCACAATGATTCAGATTTCCGTAGATATTTTTGCACGGCGCCATTTCTGCACTTCGCCGAAATTGCATCTTTTGAAAGTTGCTGCATCAACCAATGTACACGTTCTCCTTTTGGCGAACCCTTACACGTCAAAGTAAAACAATATCCTTTCTTTCACATGTGTAATTTAGTAGGTAGAGCGCAGTAATTGTGAGACAATGCTGATACGGTTTGTTGTCGGTTCTGGAGGCTTGGCAGCTCTGATTTGGCAGTTACACACCCTGCGCAGACGAAGCAGGAAGACAATGGTGGTGCAGTTTGTTGTTTGCGCTGTGACCTATTCTCGGCCACACGCTGAAGTATCTTTCAATGAGTTTATTCGATAGGCTTACGTGTGACCCAAAGCAGTGCGATGTTCGGTCCCTGCCGCCCAGTCATCGAAGTTGTTCAGGTTCACAGGTCGTACTCACAGACGTTCTTGAATCTAAGAGCTGGGCGTCCCATTGGCCTCGCGTCAGTGGGAAGTTGTCCATAGAGAGTGTCGTTCGGAGGGCTCGGCTGCTGTGGCTGACCAGTAGGTACAGCTTGGGATTCTAGCACGGTTTAGTAAGTCTCCGGTCCTGTCAGGTGATGCAGAAGATGTAGGTGGTCCACGGCTCGAAGCCGTAGAGGAAGGTGTTCAGAACACCGGGCTACGGTAATCTCATATTGGTGTTCTTAGTGAACATTTTGGTTTCCCATACTCTTTCAGACAGCCTGGCTATAGTGACAGCGGCTTTTCTGATGCATCCGTTTGTCTCAACTGTCGAATGCAGTTTAGTATGAAACATTGCAGTGTGTACGTCAAATAAATTTTTGATTTAAAAAATAATTAACAAGCTAGGTTCCTACAGTCAACAGAGCCAACGTTGATGGACACTTTTGACAGTTGTCGTAAATAATATGAACGTCACGTGCAGTTATTTGCCTTGTCTTCCCCATCCATCCCAATCATGCCGCTGCTGTTCGTAACATTGCTTGCCTGCGGCATTTCCTCGTGCAGACGGTTCGGCCATACGTAAGAACTAAAACACATATAGCAGTTATAACCACTGGTATCAAATGAAAATTAGTATTAGAGGGGGTGAACGATGCTACAGCACTACTCGGCTGTCTGATTCAGCGCACCAGTACGCCCTTGTATCGCGCCTTCACACGGGAGGATGGGGAGTGGACGTTGTGGCCGACCCGCCGCCATAACTTCAGCTGTTAGTTTTGATAAGGACATCGGACGACGGTGGGATGCTTTGTTTCGTTGTTGCTAAGCAACCTCTGCGACAACCTCTATTTTCACGAACACTGGCATCCCGTCCTTAAATATCTGAGGGGATAATCAAAATCATTGCATTACAAATTATCATCCCCTTCCCTAATCATTGGTTAATTATCAATTTCCTGACTAAACCCTCTCCACAAATATTGGGTGACTAAGCCCCGTCTACATTATATTCTTATCACACCAAACCGCACTACCGCTTTTTCAGGGATTTTTTTGGACATGAAATTGGGTTCTGTTAGAATATTAAGCTCTGTAATCCATACTATATTTATTAATGTAAATATTTCATGTAACCATATGGTTTCATTTCATTAGAATTATGTTTTATTAATCATTAATTGCCCTTATAATATATTGAAAAAGAATTTCTTTCGTGTCCAAAACAATTCCGCGTACTCGGGGTTTCTAGTTTGTGGATGACCCGCCAGTGTATGTTACCTGTATTAAAGGCACAGAATTACATGAAATAATTATATTAACAGGATTGTGCACATTATAAAGAGTTTTAAGTTATCAAAGAATCCCCTTTCATTGTAGCGTGGGACACGAAAGAAACCCTTTCAGGTCCATTAATACTAATTATTGTTATTGATACGAACACAAATATTGTGCGTGCGTGCGCGCGCGTGTGTGTGTGCGTGCGTGCGTTTACGTGCGTCCGTGCAAGTAATATTCGCCATATACAGAAAGACAATACTCCGCCATATACAGAAAGACATGGAGTGTAAGCCCGGCTAGTATTGATTTTTTGTTTGATATGTTATCTGATGTAATCTTAAAGGCAAATGTATATGTATGTCTCTATGTATGCATGTATATATGTATGTTTGTATGTGTATATGTACGTGTGTGTGTGTGTGTGTGTGTGTGTGTGTGTGTGTATGTGTGTGTGTTTGTGTGTGTGTGTGTGTGTGTGCGTGTGTGCGTGCGTGCGTGCTTGCGTGCGTGCGTGCGTGCGTGCGTGCGTGCGTGCGTGCGTGCGTGCGTGTAGAAGAGAGCCTCTGAAAGTGAGCGAGCGAGCGTGCGTGCGTGCGTGCGTGCGTGTGAGCGTGCATGCGTCCGTCCGTATACGTGAGTTCTGCTGATGTGCATATACACGTTTACCACCATACACCTACGTATGCCTGACTTAACAACTTGGAATCAATACATACGTAAACCTATAGTTAGTGTTGCATAAACAAGCTGCCCTATATGCATTGTCGTTGAGTCGCGGTCATGCGAAGTCGAAGTAATTGGCACGGTGTACGAGTCTAGCCGAATCGCGCCAGCTTTATGCAGACCTCAAACGACTACCATTCCTAAATTAAGCTCGTGTTATTTAATGCCGCCGTCATTTGTGAGCATGTCGGTCACACCAGTTTACAACAACTGCCAATGAGACGTATTAATCTCGTCAACACTTATGGCTAACACGTGATTTAGCGATTAGTAACGAATGTTGTTAATGTCGTGCGTACGTCGTGTCAGATGTGGTTCTGTGTGGCCGAGTCCTAAAGAACAGACTAGTGCGCTGGCAAGCCAAGAAAATAGCCACGAGACTGATCAAATGAAAGTCAAGTTGTATGTCCAAAATCGTACCTGTAGACCCGTATTGACGAGACATGTGCATAATTACATCCGCTTACCAAACAAATCATAATAAGTTCAACGAGCCATGAAATTGCTAATAACTTCGTATCGTATCAACAGCAACTCAGTTGCTCTAGAGTTCTGTTATAAGGAATGATCGTGTAATATGCAGCGTGCCACTGGGCTAGTGTATGTAGCCATAGCTCATACGACTTTGTAACCCCCACTCGAACCGATTGCGTAAATTTTCAAGTGGTACCTTCTGAGAATTCGTGAATTTAATTTGCCAAGTCGTATTTACAATACAAACGAGCCCACCAATACGCATCGTATGCAACAGTAATAATAATAACTTTTATTGCGACATACCTTTTGGAAAACAACCTAAATGGCGCCACAAAGACATCACAAGTTCTTTTCAACATTTTATACCAGTTAATCCATTTGGTGTTCCTGTTACCATAACAAACGTCTTAGACAACAAATGTGACTCATATCTCAGTGACGTTAATTATACATATACACAAAACAAGTGATCGACGCCAACCAAATCACATTGAACAGTCCAGCACAATTATAACACCCGCGCTCACATGCACACACATGTACGGCAGTCGATTACTTCTTGGCAACACACACAATATGTGACTTGCGGTAGCTTATGACAGGGCGGCTCCATATAATAGTCATAGACATAATAATAATAGCACTAATCCATGCACACAATCGCGTATGACGACGTTCCAGTATGGGACAGGCTGACACTGAATTATTGTACTGATAGCAATAACAGATAAGTTTGGTGATCAGGCTAAGTAGCTAACATCAGACTAGGCATAATAAGTCAAGCGCAACTCAAGAAGATATCAGTCTTTTTAAAAGACCTCATACTCATGAAGCAACAAAGCAATAATCAATAAGTTCAATGTAGTATAATTTTCTTTCATTCTCCAGCACGAGAGTTTTGATTTGTTACACACACAAAACTATTCACCTTATTTTGTTTAGAAATACGGTAGTATGATTACCTTTTGTACGTATGGTTTCTTTTATTCGACTTGTAAGGCGTATATTAGCTGTTTAGGCCGAAAAGGCGCTACGTACAAACAATGATCATTGTCATTACTTTAAATATTTCCTGCGTACTAATGACATGCCCTTGTTTTGTGAGGCGTGAAATGTGGGATTCGTCTATAAAACATTCGTTTAGGGATAGTCGATATTATCATTCAAACCAACGCTCTCGTTGATAATAGCAATAATAAATTAATTTTATAGAGAGACAATTACGGACATAAAACCTGCTCAACGACTAAACATCTACCCGCTGTAAACAGTACTCGGCAAGTGTTCACCAATAATCCCGTTCTCAGCCAGCAATCGTGTTCTAAATTCACAGTTTTGCCCGCTACGGCGTTCCGTAGTGCGTCGCCGGCAGTCACACACGGCCGCACAGCGCCAAGTCTGCAGTCGTCACGCGTGAGCGCCCAGGTCACAGGTAACTCCCTCGCGGCCGCCGGTCACGGGTCATTGCCGGGCCGCAATTATGGAAACGGTACGGGAACGCGTCTACCGGTTAGTCAGAGCCCAGTAGCGAGTTAGAGCGCCGTGAAGGTAGCGGCGACGGCGACGGCGACAACGGCATTCCAGGCGGCGGCGAGAGGGTGTCACGCCCGGACAACATCAACGTGACGGGACGGGCCGACTTACGTTAAAGGGGCGGGCTGCCGTGCGAGGGAGCAGCCCACGGCGGTCAATGAGGGAAGGGAAAAGGAGGTTCTTCCATCCGGCAGATGAGGGACACACAGCGTTGTCGATTATGAAGTCCGAACCGTTAGCCGTGCTGGCCGCCGGACTGCTCATTCTGTCCTGCTTAGTTACCGGTGAGTGTTGGCTCTCTAAACGTGGCCACCTGACGGATGGGAAGTGTTTGGGTTTGTTCTCGGATAACCCGATCCCATCTGATGTCGGTGGGTGATTGTAGGCTCGGTAGAGGTCTATTACTAAAACATGTTTTCTGTGGGTGGGTGGGTGGGTGGGACAGGTACATTATACATGTTACCTAACCACCATTTATTGTGTCCATAGACCTAGTTTAACGTCCTGGAATTTCAATAGCAAGACTAACGTCGTATCCTACTTTAGATTCCTAACCCGTTATAACACACATGTCGCCGGAAACTCGCACAGAACATGAAGGTTTTGGTGACAAATGCCGGACATTCCGATGTGTGTTGTCAACCCGGAAGTTGTATACCCTGTCATGGCGTCGGCAGCCGGCCGGCACAGGGTGACACTTGACAGGTGGGAGAACTCGGGTCACTGGTTGAATCCAGGTAGACACAGTCAGGTGGGCGGCTCCCGGATGTTCGCCAACCCCGTTCGCATAATACCCTAATCATAGTTTTTCATATTCCTGAAGGTATTCGGTACAACACAATATTGAACACCTGGTAATGATCGAAGACACTTTACACGCAGTGAAATGTTATCGGGACCAAAGGAACAAACAGGAGCATTCTTCTTGTTATCATTGTCCAGCTTGGTTGGTGTCAAGTAGTGGATGGTGTTACGCGGGTGTGGATAATTTTTTATTATTTATTTAGGCACTGAGTGCAAGTGCATTCTAAATGTGTCGAGTGATTGTTTGCTATCTGTTGCGTGCATTTGTTCCAAGTGTTGATGGTGTTCGGAAAGGTGCCTGTCTAAAATGAGCAAGGCATTTGTTACATATAAAGAGTGAGTGGAGACAGTCTTTTGTTTGTCCCTTAATCCAACTTGCCTTACGGCCACATCCACTCCGAATTCCTTCTGAAATCAGTATTTTTGTACGATTTTACGTAATGACGTTTGTTTTAAGGTTTCAGTACAGATACGACTAGCGACAGGAGTACCCGTGGATTACCTGGGTTATCATTTAATATAATATTATTTAATTAAATAATGAATGAATAACTTAAATCCATTGTAACGTTACCGTTGAATAAGCCGTTCTAATATCAAGGCCAAGCACGTGCAGTTTCAATAGAATGAACACTGTGGTCCAAATGTCAGTTATAACATCGGCGCAATTCACCGTAGAACCGCAACATGTCGGATGGGCATAGAATAGGTTTCTACCATCACCACTTCGCCACTGCGACTTTCTCACGTTACGCATTCCTATTTTATGTATATTCATGTTTTTTATCTGCATTACATTCATAGTAGAAGTAGAACGTGACCCATTGTGGAACTCTCATTAAGCCTTAGGCTTCCTAGTCCACATGCCACCTAAAGCGTACAGCTCTTGATGACAATCTGTTTAAATAATTTCCTGTTGCTTTGCAAATGAAATAAACTTAGACACTCATAGGCCAAACGGTATCAATAAGACTACTGTTGAATATATCTCTGTTAGCGGACCCGTGTCTGTATCTGACCACGCCGTGACTGCATGTCACCCAGAGGTCACGTGGTATTGTGCCAGTGTGTGCGAACTGAATGTACTACATATAATTGTTCTGTTCGAAACGTCACGTTGAGAATTACATAATTTTGCCTAGACCTACACGTAAATGTTAATGTCATTTGCGCTGAAATCAAGGACTGCCACTCTACTAATGCATGCCAATTTATAATGACGAGCGACCTGTATAATTTTAAGTCTATTGAATTCGTTTACTCACAAGTGGAACCTTTGTGTAGCTCGGAAGCGGTGGGTAATAATCATATGTATGGGGAAATCACACGTTAATACTCTATAAAATAATATAATAAATAGTTGTTTACGACGTGGATATCCAGACTAATACAGAAAGTTAGTTAAGTATGACAACCACGTTGCGAGACAGAATACCGCAGACTGAACAAAAATGTCCCCGTTTCTGATTACGCGAAATGATTTTTGTTTGTTGCACCTCTGAGTTTGAATTTTCAAGGATATATGCGCTATCTACTATCACCATTAATATTGTTTTCATTATTATTATGTTTTCATCACAGGGAAGTGTTCAAACCGATATGTCCGTTCTATATAGGTCAGGTGCTAGACGATAAGGGAGAGTTCACATGTATCTCGTGGAAGATCTATTGTCGTGCTGGTTGATTTATTCCGACGATAAAATAATCGCCATGCAGTCCGGTCAAAGGTCCGGCGAGGCCAACTGTCTTCCGTCTGCGGGGGTTACGGGCCGACATTCCTGCCGAGTGTCGGTGACTCACTTAGTCAGTCACGTTCAGTCGGTGACTCACTCAGTCAGTCACGTTCAGTCGGCGTCGGGCTGAGAATGCAGTTAAAGTTCAGCGTCGCTACCGGGTTCGGCACGCGACGGCAGAACACATCTGATTTAGTTAACAAGTTTACGCTACTGCACGTTACCCTGTAGACACATTTCAGGAACAATTCAAGGCAAACAAACCATGACATTAATTTTGATTAAAACAAGGCGAAATTCGCCGAGAAACGGTTCTAAATACCATAACATAACGCACGTTTGTCAGTTTACAGCGATAATTTTTTTGTTTTGTATGGTAACAAAACGACACACGTTTTGCGGCAGTTACGCTTATTGCTGTTGTATAACTTATTCACTAAAACTATGATATGCACATCAACGGAATGACTGGGTAATGGTTATTTTCAACCAATTTAGTCCATCGCGAATAATCGTCTATGGTGAAAATGATGCCAGCGAGTGCGTACTTTTTGTTAAAGCATCAAGACAGTTTACTTTATCATTAGATAACTTTGAACTGTATACGTAGTCTCATGTGTTGCTTGCCTGTCCATATTACGAGCTACTATGGCCTTGTTGCCGAATTTCGACTGGGCCCAATCGGATATATTGCAGTCTTAGAATTTAGTAATGTTCATCGTTATAGACAACTTGAACTTGTTTTTGAGTTTTGCTTCCGAGGAATCAGGAGCCGAAGAAG